>OX451738.1:1017144467-1017744467 GCA_948472305.1 Vicia faba | reverse complement strand
CTGATCAAGAAGAGAAAATGCAGCATGCTTGAGGGACCTGCATTGGCCTATAACCCAACTTGACTATCTTTGCTTATCTTAGAAGAAAACTTGCATATTAAACCATAACTCACATTCCTGCAAATACCAACAAAAACAAACTTTGTAAACACATTTCATACTCCCTAACTGACCTAAAGCACGACCAAAATACCCTTGATCCCTCCTCATACATAAAATCACAGTTTTGTGGCAAAACAGGGCATAGGCTGCAACTTGAATCCCACAGTCCATTCCTGTCGTGCGTTTTGGCTAAAACCTCTTCAAACATATTCCCTACCATATATTAAAGCTATTCCAAGCATTGAACTTGAACTGTAACATCCATAACCAAGGTTGCCATTTTCACTTTTCAGCTGTGCAGGTTGACTTCCATAGCTCGATTCAGTTAGTTTCAAAGCAAGCTAGAGGTTGGAGGAGCATCCTTGGACTTCAGGCAAGCTGTACAAATCCTCAAACTCCATTGAAGGTACCTCCATTGCTGCACACGACTCAAGCTGAACAGGTAAAATTTTGAACTTCTATCTCTCTATCCAGGCATAGTTAGGCTTAAGTTTGTGAAGAAAGCATGTTCTACTCATAGCCCTGAAGCCATCCATGTAGTTACTTTTCATTTATATTGTGTGTGTTGTGAGAATTTTGAACTTAAACATGGAAGAAAAGTTAGGTCAGAAATTGGGGGAGGAGAAATTCTCTCTCGTTTCTGAGAGTTAGAACAACTTTTTTATATGTTTGAAATCGTGACTTGATGCTCTACATTATTGATGTTGTAAGTTTTTGTTAAAAGTCAAGGAATCAGGATCTGTGATTGACAAGAAGAAACGCGCGTTTTTGTTTCTGTTTGAATGGCTGTAGGTTGAAGACAAGCCACTTGGGTTGGGCCTGAGTTGTTTTTCTGTTTGCACCATGTGACCGGTGGAAATAGAACTGACTGTTTTTTAGCTGGTTTTGCGAAATGTCGCGGTAAGCAAGAGTCGCCACCGTCTTTTATGTTCTCCAACATGGAAAGGACAAAAGCACAGCAAAATTCCTTATTCGAGATGTCTCTCGGTTCGGGAGGTAGATTTATAGAAAGGGAAGGTGTTAGCACCCTTTCTATCCGTGGTTATCCACGGGCTCTTAGGTACTTGCTCTTATGTTTTCAAAATTTGTTTGCTTTTCAAGTGTGTGTGGGTTTTGAAAAAGTTTCGTTTGAAAAACTTCTAAGTAACTCTTGTATCAGTCCTCAAGAGTGTATGAAAAATTTGTTTGAAAACTTTTAGAAAGTGTGGGGTGCGAAAAGTTGTTTTTGTTTGTTTTGAAAAGAGCAAGTACCCATGAGATCTACCTACCCTAAGGAATTAGGCTGTGTAAGAGTCCTTTAGATAGTGCTATCCCACCATTGAGAGGTAGGTAGCACCATCGTTGGAGGTGTTCGGGTCAATTCGATTAAGGGACGTGTCTGGTCACCGAAGCAATGGTAGGACACCTTAGAAGTAACCCTAATGTCCTAGATCCTTTGTATCCGAGGCAACCGTTTCGAGGCAACTGGATCTTTTGGACAGAAGGGCGACCTCTAAGACACCCTATACTTGATGACCACTGGCGAGGCAACGAGTGAAGCGTACCCTAGGAGTGGCATGTGCTTTGTGTGTTGTTTTTTAGTTAATTGTTTTTGTACATGTTATTTGTGAGCTACATATTAATTTTATTTACATACATTCTTTCATGCATTTAACAGTTAGGGGTGCGGAAAGTAAATTGCGGAAAGATAAATTCTACGCTATTACAAGGCGCGGGTCTATACATCGCCAAAAATACAAAGACCCGTTTTGGTAAATAAGTACGAGAAATTAAATAAAGCGGTAAACCTAATTACTATTACATTCTTGGAAGCAATTACATAATAATCAAAATAAAATGCGCGCGAATAAAAGTTAATCGGGAATGCCTTAAGGGTTTTGACCCTTTTAAGAAAAGAAATGATTTTTTTTGTCTTTTTTGTGATTAAACGAAATTAATAACTAATAATTAAACTAATTAATTAATTTATTAAAAGAAAATATTTTTTGTGTTTTTTTATGAAATAAAATAAAAGGAAATAGAATTAAAAGTTAATAAAAACCTAATTCTAAACTTATTTTAATTATTAAGAAAAAAGGAGTTAAAGTTGCCTAATTAATAATTAATTCAATTTATTAGTATTTAATTACAAAAATAAGATGAAATTAATAATAATAATAATAATGTTAGTTCTTTTTTGGATTTTTTATAAAAAATGTTAGTTATGTTAATTTAATGATAGAATAATTTTTTTAGGTAATTTTCTGGATCGATTTTGATAATTAAAAGCAATTAAAAGTCAGTTTAATGATTATTTAACAATTAACTAAAATATGCATGCAAAAACATTAATTTTAATGTAAAAAATTAAATAAGCATTTTTCTGACTAAAATGCAAAAGGAAAATATTTTGTGATTTTTTAAATGCATGAGAAAATTATTTAAAGATAAATTAAATTAGGATGAAAATATTTAAAAAAAGAAAATAGAGAAACATGTTAGTTATGAAAAAAAAGGGTAAGGAGAAAATGCCAGGGCCAAGAATCGAACTCACGCCCTCTGGAGAAATCAACTAACACGTTGCCAACTGAGCTAGCTGTCTTTGGTATTTGTAATCTGCAGCCAATGGATTAAAAAGGAAAACGTGGCATATTTGAATTTTCAAACACAGTCAACACGCGTGGGGCCCAGGTGTAACATGGGAGCGAATCAGAATGCGCTATCGTGCCACGCCAGCCACGCCTGAGTCCAAGTCAGTCAACGACGTCGGAGCCCTAGCTCCGGTCGTCTTCTCCGGCAAGCACCATGGCCGATCCTGCAAAATAGGAAAAATCAAAGCAAAAGAAAGACCTAGTCATCCTAATTCGACCCCTGCGGATTCAATGGTGCCATTGTTTTGGCCTGAAAATGACTGTATGGCGAGTTTCGAAGCAGATAACCAAAACTGCCCTAACAATGGCAAGTCTTTATTCCTGCGTTAAAGCTTGCATGCTATGCATCAAACACAGTCTAATAGGCATCCTGAGTTCACACAAACAATCGAAAACAATTAATGCTGGATGAAATATGAAAAACGAATTCAAGAAATTTAACAAACCAATGAGAGCTAGGGAGCACGATATGGGATGATTTGGCTTCGTGTAAGGGTTGGGAATGATTGCTGCTATGCCCAGGAACACGATTGGATGCTTAAAACTCCTTGAAACTTGCTAGAAAAACAAATTCGAATTTGTCAACTTTGGAAATTTTTTTGAGAGAATTAGGGTTGCCGTTTCAGAGGTTTCTAGCTCTTATATACTGTATGGGAGAGTTGCATATATGTTAGTGAATTAGAATCAAACAATATATGAGCCTTTAACCTTTGCCATCAAGTCTTGAGATTTCCTCTTTATCACCATTAAAGCATTTGCCTTTTTTGTCCAAAATTTGAATTTCATGCTTGAAATAGGATGTACACGAAATTGGTATGTGTTTCATGGTGCATCAAGGCTATTCAAACTCAAAGATATCCCTTAATTAATTTCTTTGATTTTTATTTGAATTTTAAAGATTTAAAATGAATTAAATCAAATAAAATTAAATAAAAATAGAAAAATTAATCTTTAATCTTGAAATAAAACATGGGACACGTGGGTTGCATGGCATAGCTGAATCAAGTGGAAAAAGTGGGCCCTTTTTGTCAAAACTTGAAGTTTCATGGATAGTTGACTTTGGCCATTTCACAAAAATTTCCCAACTTCTCCAATGCATATCTTGCTCAATTTTGATCATATGAACATGTTCTTGGACATTTTGGAAAGGTCTTGAAGTCCTCTAACCAATGCCTTTGGTCCCATGTCATTTGAATTTACCAATCTCAAGTTATGGTCTTTGACTTAAAGTGCCTTTTTGTTGACTTTTGAAAATGACCTATAATGTTGAAATTGATAACTTTTTGTGAGAGCATTTCTTGGACTTGGAATGTGAAGATGAGTTGTAGGAAATGTCATCCCCTAAAAAATGACCATTGGTTGGGATTTTTCTGATGAACCATGAAAAAGTTATGCCTTGGTCAAGTTACAGTTGACTTTTCAACTGTCCAAAAATAGAAACTTTTGCATCTTGATGATTTTTGAGCCATTCTTGTGAAAACATGATCAAGACTTGATCAAATGATGATTGTGGCTTCAAAATAAGATGTTGACCAAAAAATTTGACTTTTGACTGCCAAATGACCATTTTGCCTCTACAGTTGACTGTGGAGCAATTAGGGCTTTTGATTGTGCAACTTGACCTTGTGAGCCTTGAAACTTGACATGTGGATGCTTGACAATGTGTATAGGCACATGGGACTTGATTGAGCCCTTGAAAACCTCAACTTCCTTGTAAGAACCAAAACCCTAATTTTGACTGTGCTAGGAGGGTGCTTGACTGTGTAGCCCTTGAGTAAACTTTGAACCATTTGAGGTGATGCTTGGCAAGACTTTGAAGATTATGGGAGGGAAAATTTTGGGGTACAACAGTTTCCCCTGTTCAATCTTCTTAGACCTGAGGATGTAGATTGGCTTGTGTGCCTTTCGTGATCCGAGGGTGGAAGATGATTGAACACTAGAGTGCCCAGAAATTTGCACTCACATAGTTGAGTATCAGCAGTGTGATGGTGGGAATGGGCTTACAGATTCCATTTGGAGAGATGATGGATAGGAGTATGGTCTTAGAGATGCCATCAGGAGATGTGACAGAACCTTGTCGGGAATGGGCTTATAGATGCCATTTGGAACTGTGATGGATAGTTGTGGAGATGGGCTTATAGATGCCATCTAGGTGTCGATCGCGTAAGAGATTCCTTAGCGAGAACCTGAGTACTTGAGAAAGGAAGATGGTTTCCTGGCCTGTTACAGGTGTTGATCTTCAAACTCTTCCTACAGATATGCCCTGGCTGGATACGAGAATCGAATCTGGAATTTCAGAATGTTGATGAGTTGTCTCTACTGACAGGTTATCTCAGAAAATCTTCAGGAATCAATTTAACTGAATCGGGGGAGGTGTTTTCTTCCTTGATGAGATGTCTTTTATTGACAGGTTGTCTTCATGGACGAGTTGTCTTTAATGACGAGTGATCTTCAATGACGAGTTGTCTTCAATGACGAGTTGTCTTCAATGACGAGTTGTCTTTAATGACGAGTTATCTTCAATGACGAGTTATCTTCAATGACGAGTTGTCTTCAATGACGAGTTGTCTTCAATGACGGGTTATCTTCAATGACGAGTTGTCTTCAATGACGGGTTGTCTTCAATGACGAGTTGTCTTCAATGACGAGTTGTCTTAAATGACGAGTTGTCTTTAATGACGAGTTGTCTTAAATGACGAGTTGTATTCAATGACGGGTTATCTTCAATGACGGGTTGTCTTCAATGACGAGTTGTCTTCAATGACGGGTTGTCTTCAATGACGGGTTGTCTTCACTGACGGGTTGTCTTCAATGACGGGTTGTCTTCAATGACGGGTTGTCTTCACTAACGGGTGTCTATATTGACGGGTTGTCTTCAATGACGGGTTGTCTTCAATGACGGGTTGTCTTCACTGACGGGTGTCTATATTGACGGGTTGTCTTTAATGACGGGTTGTCTTCAATGACGGGTGTCTATATTGACGGGTGTCTATATTGACGGGTGTCTATATTGACGGGTGTCTACACTGACGGGTGTCTATATTGACGGGTTGTCTTCAATGACGGGTTGTCTTCAATGACGGGTTGTCTTCACTGATGGGTTGTCTTCAATGACGGGTGTCTATATTGACGGGTGTCTACATTGACGGGTGTCTATATTGACAGGTGTCTATATTGACGGGTGTCTATATTGAAGGGTTGTCTTCAATGACTTTAGGAATTAATTTTAACTGGACTTGTCTTCTTTGACTGGATGAGCATCAGAAAAACCTTTGGGATTTAACTGGACTTGTCTTTTTTGACTGAATCTGTCTTCTTTGACTGGATTGGTCTCTTTAGACTGTATCTGTCTTCTTTGACATAGCTGATCATTTAACTGTATCCTTCCTGAAAGGTAAGGTCAGTCACATGTAATGCATGACATGGATCAAGCGATGATGTTCTCAACATAAAATTAGATTGTATGATGCGTATATGCATGTATCATGACGATGCGATGTTTATGAATGTATTCTCGTCTAGGAAAATAAATCCTTGATGGATGCCGGGAGCTTATTGAATCCTGGGCTTGATGTTTGAAGAGTAGAGTTCTTTGTTTCCGCTGGGGATGATGGTTGCAAGAATAAACCGGTAGGAGAAGATGACTCCGTTGGGGAATAAACTTGTTGGAGAGATTACTCTGCGGGGAAGAGATGCTTCGCTGAGATTTTAATGAGAACTCCGCTGGGGATTCCATTGATAAGTTATGTCGGGGAACTTGATGAACTCCGCTGGGGGATAGGAAGGACTTCGCCGAGGACGGTCTTTCCGTGGTAATTAGCTGAGGATAACCCAGTTATAAGCTCTGATGAGGAATAACCTTTGAATAAAGCCGGGGAGACGCGTTCGTACTCTATAGGGGAACAGCTTCCAGAATCTACTGGGGAGGATGATTCAACTCTCCTGGGAGACTTGAGACTGCATTGGGAAATGGCTCCACTAGGATGTCTGTATTCAGCCGGGGAACAATCTTATATTAAGACTGTCGGGGATGCTTGCTTAGGAATATCTGTATACTCTGCTGGAGAATGTTGAGATCTTATGGGGATACCCACCTTCCTTAGGGCTGACAGTAGCCTAACTCTGCTCGGGGGAGAGCATTGCTGACTTGCTGGGGATACTGTGCCTTTTAGGGCTGACGGGAGACCAACTCTTCTTGGGGAGAGTATTGCCGAATCTTGCTTGACTCTGCAGGGAGTGGAGGTATCCCGGTTACATTCTTCAGCTGAATCTAACTCGTACCTGGTGGACAGAGCAGCTTGTATAGTTCAGAC
This sequence comes from Vicia faba, assembly GCA_948472305.1. Classification (NCBI taxonomy): domain Eukaryota; kingdom Viridiplantae; phylum Streptophyta; class Magnoliopsida; order Fabales; family Fabaceae; genus Vicia; species Vicia faba. Next base: position 1,017,737,422 of record OX451738.1, on the reverse strand, counting down.
AATTCTTATTTCCGCAGCTTCTGTGGGAGAAGGTACCTGTGGAGGTCTTGATAACTGCCAGTTTGACAAATCTTCTTCTGGTAGGCAAGTGACAAGATGGCGGGACATAGTCGTAAGCTTTTGATCCCTAACTTTTGCCTGGACCGCCCTTTCGGGTTTTCAGTCCACCGGGATACCCCTTTTTGCCCAAGCCGCCTTTTCAGGTTTTCGACTTGCCGGGTGTACCATCCCTTATTTTTGCCCGGACCCTTTTGGTTCGCCGAGAAGCCCTTATTTTTGCCTAGGTGTGTCAACCTAGCGGGTCTTTGATTATGCGTAGTATTTTTTCGACTATGTCCATGCTCTTAGGATACAGGAAGTTGTCACTGTCAGTAGTGCAGTGTTACCATACCACCAGAAGATCTTTGTTTAATCGTCCAATGCCCTAAGTGATCCAAATGGAGGTTTGCCCCAAGCTGGTTGGCCTTTTGAGAGATTCTCCGAATCTTGACTTAACTGCCCCAGATGATGGACAATGATCATGCCATGCCCCTTGCTTGGAGGTGCTTTTGTTCATTAAACATTCGTCGTGCAAACTTCTATGCTGTTCAAACAAATAGTCATATGCAAGCAATGTTATATTAAAAATGCAAAGCTTATGTCTGTCTTGAAGTTTTTGAAAATGCATTTTTTTTTAGTAAAACAAGCAAATTATGTAACATGTGATGTCAACTCAAGATTTTACAGCGAGCCTTAAGGAGTCAGGATACCTTTGTAACAGTATGCTTTCGAATTAACCCATGCTTCAGCTAGGACTTTTGAGGGTTATAACGTGGCCTGGTTCACGGTTTAAGAAACAAAGGATAAAGGCCCAAATTTTTATTTGTACCCACCCGCTCTTCGTGATGTTCTTCAAACCTAAACTCAGCTGATCATGCGTTAGACCTTGTTTGAGTCTTTGCTTTGATATACCAATGATGGTTCGAATCTTGACAGTTTATTTTGACCAGGCCGTCATTTCTTTTGGTGTTGAGGGTTTGTAAGACCTCTTTCTTTTGATTTTGTTATCCCTGTTTTTTTCCTGAACTGTTTCTTTTGTGATTACAGTCAGCGGGATGCCCCAGTTTTGTAAGTCTCCTTCATAGGTTTTGACTTAATGGGCGTTTATTTTGAGGGATAATGACTGCTTGTCTTTATGATTATTCGGAACCATCACTGTCTTTTGTTTTGTAATAACTCCTTTGGTGCCATTCGTTGTGCACTTGGATCAACTGAGAGAACTACCCTGCCCCAGGTTATGATTACGGGTTTTAATTTTCGAAAAGAAAAGCTCCTACTTCTTTGGCTCAAAGGGGTTGACGAGGGATTATCTTCCTTATAACTCCAGTGTTTAGGAATCGAAACAATGCATGTACCTCATCAGCGGGTTTCGTTCAAAAGCATACTGTAAATGTCGTGGTATCGTTTTCGTCATCCTCCCTCAAGAGGCTTAGAATTATTAATTGAGAGTTTGAACATCACCAAAAAATGAAAGTAGTTTGAAAATAGTGAATGCAAATATACTGATTCAAAACAGACATATGCGATGCATTGATAAAGTAATAAAGTTTGCTATGACAATAATTGTTTGAATAATCAAAGAAAAAAAATACAACTTGAACATTCGAATGAACAAAAAGTCTTCTAGCCTTAGGACTTGTCACTTTAAATGATGAATCTCGCAGGGATAGTAGAAGAACTCGACCTGACCATCTGGGGTGAACTCCACTGCTCCTTCATCAATCAGGCTTTGGATTTTGTACCTCAACTTCCAACAGTCGTCAGTATCATCCCCCGGACTGTTAGAATGGTATGCGCACCTGGCCCCAGGATTATAGTTGGGTGAAGAAGTCTTAGGATTAGGGTGAGGTCCTATCAACGTCACCAGATTCAACTTTAACAAGTGTTGTAAAGCTTGGGACAACGACGTGTTGAGCTGGGTGAATTGCCTCCTGGGCTTGTCTGGCTTACTCTGATCAACCCGTTGCTCTGGGCGAGATTGTGGTTGGACCTGTGAAGTGGTAGCAATTTGGAGAGGTCTATTCTTCACCATACCAGACTCTTGTCCTCTTGGAAGCTGATCAATGACCTGGTCCCTGACTTGGACTGGTTGCTTCATGTTGTATCTGTCTTGATGAAGCTGACTGATCATGGTCCTCAACTCTTCTTGCTCCCGAGCTAAGCCTTGGATGAGAGCCATTTGCCCCAGCATCTGGGTTCTCATTGTATCTACCTCAGCTTGCAGACGTTTCATCTGTTCGTCCTTATCATCTTTGGAACTTTTCTTGGCCAAATTCCCCATGAGGAGTGTCCTCAACTCTTCCTGCCCTTTGGATAGGCTTAGGAAGATCTCCCTGAACTGAGTCTCTTGAGCATGAAGACCCTGGTTATTTTGTTGGGAAGCCATTGCTGAAATAAACAGCGAAGATGGTAAGTGACCTGTCAAAGGAGTACCTGTAATGCAATGATATGTATGTATGCATGCAATGTTTTCAAGGATCTCGCGGGGTAAACTTGTTAGAATTTGAATTTTGTATCTTGATGGAAGGAACTTCATGTTGTTGAGAGTCCTTCATCAAGAGTCAAGGCTCACCATATCCAGTGGGTCATAGCCCCTGACTCAAGTTATCAACCTTGGCTAGAGGAAAATAAATCCCCTTTGCCCCTTGCTAGACATCTGATTCATCATGACCTGCATCACAAACCCTTGAGATCCTTGAAATGGATTAGTCCTTATGTAGGATGTATGCAATGGTATGATGTTATGCTATGCATGGAGTGATGTAAGTAGGCCCTGTAATGAGTCCCAATTAAGGACTGTAAACAAAACCTGCAAGAAACTCATGTGTTAGGTAACAAGAATGTGCAAGTAGTCCAAGTATGAAGGCACATAAGTCACACAGAAGAGCCCTTAGAGTTTAGGCCAGCATGAAGTTCAGGTACTACCCTTTTTCAGTTTCATTGGTTAAGACCTGTCCTATCAAAAGTAACCGGGTTCTAGAGGATCCCAATATCACTGACTACCCTCAATCGGTCATAACTTCAGCGTCGCAATCTTTTCTTGCGGCCAGAACCATCGCGAGAGTTTAGCCTCAATGGGTGTAGCATACTGCTACCGTTCTATGGCCAAGTTGTGTCACATTAGGGTTCTAAGGTCGGTTGGTGCTTAATGACTCCTCAGAAGACCCATATTCTCCTCGTTGCAACACAAAGGATATCGGTACAGACCAAGGTGCCACACCAACGTAGCCACTGCTTCACCCGTGTCGGTCTACGCCGGACAGGTCCCTCACAGCTTATGCTACCTAAAAGGGTATCCCCAGATCCGGGTTAGAATCTATGAAACTCCGATGCAAATCCCACAAATATAAAGCAATCAAAGCAGAGCAATTGAAAACATAAGTATGATCTAATCCTAAGGTACACCTCACTTTTATACATCCCCAGCAGAGTCGCCAGTTCTGTGACCGGTGGAAATAGAACTGACTGTTTTTTAGCTGGTTTCGCGAAATGTCGCGGTAAGCAAGAGTCGCCACCGTCTTTTATGTTCTCCAACATGGAAAGGACAAAAGCACAGCAAAATTCCTTATTCGAGATGTCTCTCGGTTCGGGAGGTAGATTTATAGAAAGGGAAGGTGTTAGCACCCTTTCTATCTGTGGTTATCCACGGGCTCTTAGGTACTTGCTCTTATGTTTTCAAAATTTGTTTGCTTTTCAAGTGTGTGTGGGTTTTGAAAAAGTTTCGTTTGAAAAACTTCTAAGTAACTCTTGTATCAGTCCTCAAGAGTGTATGAAAAATTTGTTTGAAAACTTTTAGAAAGTGTGGGGTGCGAAAAGTTGTTTTTGTTTGTTTTGAAAAGAGCAAGTACCCATGAGATCTACCTACCCTAAGGAATTAGGCTGTGTAAGAGTCCTTTAGATAGTGCTATCCCACCATTGAGAGGTAGGTAGCACCATCGTTGGAGGTGTTCGGGTCAATTCGATTAAGGGACATGTGTGGTCACCGAAGCAATGGTAGGACACCTTAGAAGTAACCCTAATGTCCTAGATCCTTTGTATCCGAGGCAACCGTTTCGAGGCAACTGGATCTTTTGGACAAAAGGGCGACCTCTAAGACACCCTATACTTGATGACCACTGGCGAGGCAACGAGTGAAGCGTACCCTAGGAGTGGCATGTGCTTTGTGTGTTGTTTTTCAGTTAATTGTTTTTGTACATGTTATTTGTGAGCTACAGATTAATTTTATTTACATACATTCTTTCATGCATTTAACAGTTAGGGGTGCGGAAAGATAAATTCTACGCTATTACAAGGCGCGGGTCTATACATCGCCAAAAATACAAAGACCCATTTTGGTAAATAAGTACGAGAAATTAAATAAAGCGGTAAACCTAATTACTATTACATTCTTGGAAGCAATTACATAATAATCAAAATAAAATGCGCGCGAATAAAAGTTAATCGGGAATGCCTTAAGGGTTTTGACCCTTTTAAGAAAAGAAATAATTTTTTTTTTGTCTTTTTTGTGATTAAACGAAATTAATAACTAATAATTAAACTAATTAATTAATTTATTAAAAGAAAATATTTTTTGTGTTTTTTTATGAAATAAAATAAAAGGAAATAAAATTAAAAGTTAATAAAAACCTAATTCTAAACTTATTTTAATTATTAAGAAAAAAGGAGTTAAAGTTGCCCAATTAATAATTAATTCAATTTATTAGTATTTAATTACAAAAATAAGATGAAATTAATAATAATAATAATAATGTTAGTTCTTTTTTGGATTTTTTATAAAAATGTTAGTTATGTTAATTTAATGATAGAATAATTTTTTTTGGTAATTTTCTGGATCGATTTTGATAATTAAAAGCAATTAAAAGTCAGTTTAATGATTATTTAACAATTAATTAAAATATGCATGTAAAAACATTAATTTTAATGTAAAAAATTAAATAAACATTTTTCTGACTAAAATGCAAAAGGAAAATATTTTGTGATTTTTTAAATGCATGAGAAAATTATTTAAAGATAAATTAAATTAGGATGAAAATATTAAAAAAAAAAGAAAATAGAGAAACATGTTAGTTATGAAAAAAAAGGGTAAGGAGAAAATGCCAGGGCCAAGAATCGAACTCACGCCCTCTGGAGAAATCAACTAACACGTTGCCAACTGAGCTAGCTGTCTTTGGTATTTGTAATCTGCAGCCAATGGATTAAAAAGGAAAACGTGGCATATTTGAATTTTCAAACACAGTCAACACGCGTGGGGCCCAGGTGTAACATGGGAGCGAATCAGAATGCGCTATCGTGCCACGCCAGCCACGCCTGAGTCCAAGTCAGTCAACGACGTCGGAGCCCTAGCTCCGGTCGTCTTCTCCGGCAAGCACCATGGCCGATCCTGCAAAATAGGAAAAATCAAAGCAAAAGAAAGACCTAGTCATCCTAATTTGACCCCTGCGGATTCAATGGTGCCATTGTTTTGGCCTGAAAATGACTGTATGGCGAGTTTCGAAGCAGATAACCAAAACTGCCCTAACAATGGCAAGTCTTTATTCCTGCGTTAAAGCTTGCATGCTATGCATCAAACACAGTCTAATAGGCATCCTGAGTTCACACAAACAATCGAAAACAATTAATGCTGCATGAAATATGAAAAACGAATTCAAGAAATTTAACAAACCAATGAGAGCTAGGGAGCACGATCTGGGATGATTTGGCTTCGTGTAAGGGTTGGGAATGATTGCTGCTATGCCCAGGAACACGATTGGATGCTTAAAACTCCTTGAAACTTGCTAGAAAAACAAATCCGAATTTGTCAACTTTGGAAATTTTTTGAGAGAATTAGGGTTGTCGTTTCAGAGGTTTCTAGCTCTTCTATACTGTATGGGAGAGTTGCATATATGTTAGTGAATGAGAATCAAACAATATATGAGCCTTTAACCTTTGCCATCAAGTCTTGAGATTTCCTCTTTATCACCATTAAAGCATTTGCCTTTTTGGTCCAAAATTTGAATTTCATGCTTGAAATAGGATGTACACGAAATTGGTATGTGTTTCATGATGTATCAAGGCTATTCAAACTCAAAGATATCCCTTAATTAATTTCTTTGATTTTTATTTGAATTTTAAAGATTTAAAATGAATTAAATCAAATAAAATTAAATAAAAATAGAAAAAATAATCTTTAATCTTGAAATAAAACATGGGACACGTGGGTGGCATGGCATAGCTGAATCAAGTGGAAAAAGTGGGCCCTTTTTGTCAAAACTTGAAGTTTCATGGATAGTTGACTTTGGCCATTTCACAAAAATTTCCCAACTTCTCCAATGCATATCTTGCTCAATTTTGATCATATGAACATGTTCTTGGACATTTTGGAAAGGTCTTGAAGTCCTATAACCAATGCCTTTGGTCCCATGTCATTTGAATTTACAAATCTCAAGTTATGGTCTTTGACTTAAAGTGCCTTTTTGTTGACTTTTGAAAATGACCTATTATATTGAAATTGATAACTTTTTGTGAGAGCATTTCTTGGACTTGGAATGTGAAGATGAGTTGTAGGAAATGTCATCCCCTTCAAAATGAGCATTGGATGGGATTTTTCTGATGAACCATGAAAAAGTTATGCCTTGGTCAAGTTACAGTTGACTTTTCAACTGTCCAAAAATAGAAACTTTTGCATCTTGATGATTTTTGAGCCATTCTTGTGAAATCATGATCAAGACTTGATCAAATGATGATTGTGGCTTCAAAATAAGATGTTGACAAAAAATTTTGACTTTTGACTGCCAAATGACCATTTTGCCCCTATAGTTGACTGTGGAGCAATTAGGGCTTTTGACTGTGCAACTTGACCTTGTGAGCCTTGAAACTTGACATGTGGATGCTTGACAATGTGTATAGGCACATGGGACTTGATTGAGCCCTAGAAAACCTCAACTTCCTTGTAAGAACGAAAACCCTAATTTTGACTGTGCTAGGAGGGTGCTTGACTGTGTAGCCCTTGAGTAAACTTTGAACCATTTGAGGTGATGCTTGGCAAGACTATGAAGATTACGGGAGGGTAAATTTTGGGGTACAACACACCACTTTTCTCATTTTGCACCCCCTTGGCCCATTGTGTGATATTTTGATTATTTTTGACTTTTTATTTTTTCTTCTGACTTGATATTTTTTGTCAACACATAAAAAACATTAAAAATATTTTTTCACATTATTTTATATTTTTTTTGGCATTTATTTGTTTATTTAAACATGTGCATGTAAATAAATATATATATATAATTTTATTTAAGACACTAAAAAATAATACAAAATATATTTATTTTCAGTTATTATTTTATTTTACCTTTTGAAAATATTTTCTCAAAATATACTTTTTTTGGTAAATAATAAATATTTTATTTTTATACATATTTAGTTTATTAAATATATATAAATATACTTGTACATATTTATTAGAATATTTAGGACAAAAACATGAAAATAATACTCTTTTATTTTTATTAACATTTGACATCAAAAAATACTTTTTATAATATACTTTTTATTTTTGTATAAATAAATATATAAATATTGTATATAATTAGTAAATAATTGCTATCTATTAAAAATTAGGGTTTTGCCCTAAAACCACAAAATATCCAAAAAAATTGACTTTTTATTTTTGTTTATATTTCACATAGAAAAATACTTTCTCATACATAAAAAACCATTTTTGTGCATAATACATTTTGCATTTTATATTTGTTTAAATATTGTACAATTTATTATTTGTCTATTCAATATGGATGTAATAGTTTAGATTTAAATTTCTTGCTAAATATCCCCCATTCAAACATTTGTACCCCCATCCCCATAATTATGTTGTAATAATTTAGGACTTTAAATTTCCGCATTTAAAAGCTTTCAAATTATGCCATGATAGACCTAGGGTTTGTATGCAAAATCAACCAACAAATAGCTTGACTAATTCAAAGACAAAAAAGCATGAAAATGGACAACACAATACACACTTGCACCCTTAGGGTTACTCCACTTGTTGCCTTCAAAAATGGGCCATGTTGCATGTAACACCCTCTAAAACCCCGCATATAATTTTCGCAAATATTAAAAATTATAAACTCAGAGTACATGTAATAATCGAGGAATGCTACAATTCTCTTTTAATAAAATAAATTCCTGTCATGCATAATTTTAGTGGTAACTCATACATGTCTACACAGCGGAATAATTTATTTAATAAAATCAAATGTTATAATATTTTCCAAAATCATCAGGGATTAACACTTGGAAAAGTCAACGTCATATTATAACAATTAAAAGAAAATAAACGAGTCTGACTAAAGCAGCTCGACAACCAAACGTTCCCGGAGTTACAACTATCAGAGCATGACCCGGACATACTAAAACGAAACTAAACTAGACACGATAAGCCCTCGCCAAGCACCTGAGCGAAGCTCCTCAATCTGAAATATTCAACAGTAAGGGTGAGCTTCTCAAATATACATTTGGTTATACATTCATAACAATCAATTCACGAAATCATAAGCATCACCCAATAATTAGCATATTTCATAGTTTACAAAACCTTTACAATTCATATATCCATGACATATTGCCTTTCATATTTGCAAATATTCATCAAACATCATCAACCATTTATCAAATCATACGTGCATACAAACAATCAAATATAACATTGGAAAAATCATCCATTCATGTTATATTCGAGTAATGCAACACACCCATGCATGTGGTACCACTACACCGCCCCATTATATCGCGGGTCACGGATAACTCACCGTTCCATTATATCGCGGACACGGCTACCACCTCAACGTTCCATTAGATCGCGGACACGTATATTGGCCACCATGTTAATTCCACACAATGGGAATTAACAAATGCAACATGATATGTAAGTATGTAACACTCAGCATACTATGAACATCATTCAACATATCATGCACATCAACAATATCAAACATAACAGGATATGAATAGTATGTAACCACTCAGCATACTATTTAAACATCAATCATATCAAGTTACAAATAGCATGTAATCACTCAGCATACTATTCAAACATCAACCAATCACATCAATTATATCATAACTCATGCTCGAGAACATATCTAAAAGCATGGCAATAAAAATCCAACATCAAAACACTGAAATCAAAATTCAGAAAATTCAGAAATTCAACACAGTAGCATCAACACGGGTGCCCGTGTTAAACAACACGGCCGTGTTGAAATATGCCCAGAAAACGCATTTTTTTTAACAAAACAGGGGATCAACACGGGTGCCCGTGTTAAACAACACGGCCCGTGTTGAATTGTGTCTGGAAAACACAATTTTTGGCAACACAGTGCATCAACACGGGTGCCCGTGTTAAACAACACGGCCGTGTTGATGAGCGCGGGTCAGATTTTTCTGAACCTGCAGTGGCTCACAACAGCCGTCCAAACGCGGAAAAATGTCGGCCAAAACGCGTATTTCAGTACCTAACGCATCGAGCTTGTACAATCCACAACAATACCACAATATCCAATTTACTAATAATCATTATAATAACCTTAACCGGGGATTAACCGTAACTTTGGGGAATTCTACCGACACTGAGGTCGTCCCTACAATTTCCAAGGTAAATTCACGATCATTAGACATACGCCCAATTCACCATTTGGGACCTAAATTCTTAATCGATTCATGAGAATTGGGAATCCTAATCCTTTTCTAACAAAGTTCAGTCCTACGGTTATCGATCCCTAGAAACATCTAACAATTGGGATTTTCCTACAATTACCCGAATCAACCGTACATAAACCCATAAACAAATATAAATCGAGTATAAACCCCCCTTACCTTATCAATTAGCAGCTTTGAATTCTTGAGCGAAGTTCTCCGTTCTTCGTTCCTCGTACCTTCAGAGCTCTATTTTCCCAATTCTAACTTCTGTTTATCGTGAAAACCAAAATGAGGAATAACTTGAGTTCCAACACATAACTTTACTTCTTTTTCACCCCCACTCTTTACTAACAGCATCTAAGCCCAAAACATAAAAATCCCTATATTTCTTATTTCTTCGAATATTCCAAATAAATAATTCTTTTTATTTTATTAATTCTAATAAAATAAATTCCCAAATTTAAATAATTCAATTAATTGAAAACGGGGTGTTACAACTCTCCCCCACTAAAAGAGTTTTCGTCCTCGAAAACATACCTTAGACGAACAGCTCCGGATAAGCCTCTTTCATCTGGCTCTCCAGCTCCCAAGTGATATTTCCATCTGCTGGACCTCCCCAAGCAACCTTCACTAATGCTATCTCTTTACCTCTTAACTGTTTCACTTCCCGATCTTCTATCCTCATAGGCAATGTTTCTACTGTCAGGTTATCTCTTACCTGTACATCATCTATTTGGATTACATGAGATGGGTCTGGAATATATCTCCTCAACTGAGAAACATGAAAAACATCGTGCAAATTCGCAAGTCTCGGAGGTAAAGCAATGCGATAAGCAACTTCTCCAACTCTTTCCGTAATCTGAAACGGACCAATAAAACGCGGAGTCAACTTCTTAGACTTCAACGCCCGACCAATACCCGTCATCGGAGTAACTCTCATAAACACATGATCTCCAGCACTGAATTCTAAATTCTTTCTCCTCTTATCATGATAACTTTTCTGACGACTCTGAGAAGCTCTCATCTTCTCTTGAATCAATTTGATCTTTTCGGTAGTCTGCTGAACAATCTCTGGCCCAATTACCGAACTCTCTCCAGATTCATACCAACACAAAGGCGTCCTACACCGTCTACCATACAATGCCTCAAACGGAGCCATACCAATACTCGAATGGTAACTATTGTTATAAGTAAACTCAATCAATGGCAAATAGCTATCCCAAGCTCCACCTTTCTCTAAAACACAAGCACGCAATAAATCTTCCAACGATTGAATCGTCCTCTCCGTCTGTCCATCAGTCTGAGGATGGTAAGCTGAACTCAATCTCAACTTAGTACCCAAAGCCTTCTGCAATCCTTCCCAAAATTTCGAAGTGAACCTCGGATCTCTATCTGACACAATACTAGAAGGAACTCCATGCAAACTCACTATTTTCTCAATATACAACTGTGCCAATCTCTCCATCGAGTAATCCATTCGCACCGGTATAAAATGAGCAGACATAGTCAACCTATCCACAACGACCCATATCGCTTCACAATTCATAGGAGTCCTTGGCAACCCAGATACGAAATCCATAGAAATACTATCCCACTTCCATTCTGGAATAAACATCGGTTGCATAAACCCAGACGGCTTTTGATGCTCAATCTTCGATTTCTGACAGATTAAACATGCATACACAAATTCAGCTATTTCCTTTTTCATTCTCGGCCACCAAAACAATTTCTTCAAATCATGATACATTTTCGTGGCACCCGGATGAATGCTCATCCCACTACGATGTCCTTCCTCTAATATACTTTTCTTGATTTCTGCGACATCAGGAACACAAACTCTATCGCCAAATCTCATAACATCATTTTCATCAATCCTAAACTCACCACCTTGACCTTGGTTGATCAATGTCAATTTATCAACTAAATTAACATCAGATTTCTGCCCGATCCTGATCTCTTCTAGAATACCACTAGTAAGTTTCAACATACCCAAACGAACACACTTCGGAGTACTTTCACAAACCAAACTCAAATCTCGGAGTTGCTCAATTAAATCCAATTCACGAACCATCATCATAGACATATGCAAGGACTTCCTGCTCAAAGCATCTGCAACTACATTTGCCTTACCAGGATGGTAATTCAAACCAAAATCATAATCTTTGAGGAATTCTAACCACCTTCTTTGCCTCATATTGAGCTCTTTCTGATCGAAAAGATACTTCAAACTCTTATGATCACTATACACTTCAAACCTCGAACCATACAGATAATGTCTCCACAATTTCAAGACAAACACAACTGCTGCCAACTCTAAGTCATGAGTAGGATAGTTCCTTTCATGAACCTTCAACTGTCTCGAAGCATACGCAACTACCTGCTGATTCTGCATTAAAACACCACCTAAACCCAACAGAGATGCATCACAATAGACCACAAAAGATTCCACCGGATTCGGCAAAATCAGAATAGGAGCACTTGTCAATCTCCGCTTCAATTCTTGGAAACCTTTCTCACAATCAGAATCCCAAATAAACGCTTGTCCTTTATGAGTCAACTTCGTCAACGGCAATGCTAACTTTGAGAATCCTTCGATAAACTTTCTGTAATAACCTGCAAGACCAAGAAAACTTCTGATTTCCGAAACAGTCTTCGGCGCTTCCCACTGAGATACCGCTTCTACTTTCGTAGGATCCACTGCAATACCATTCTTAGAAATCACATGTCCAAGGAAACTAACTTCATTCAGCCAGAACTCACATTTGGACAACTTTGCATACAACTTCTTATCTTTCAACAACTCTAACACAATTCTGAGATGTTCCGCATGATCTTCGTCATTCTCGGAATAAATCAGAATGTCATCAATAAAAACCACAACAAACTTATCCAGATACGGGTGAAAAATCCTGTTCATATATTCCATGAAAACACCAGGTGCATTAGTAACTCCGAACGGCATAACAGAATATTCATAATGCCCATACCTCGTTCGAAAAGCAGTCTTTTGAATATCTTCCGCTTTCACACGAATCTGATGATATCCAGATCTCAAATCAATCTTACTGAATACACTGGCTCCAATTAACTGATCCATTAAATCATCAATCCTCGGTAACGGGTACCGATTCTTAATGGTTACCTTGTTCAATTGCCTGTAATCAACACACAGTCTCATAGAACCTTCTTTCTTCTTAACCAACAATACCGGAGCACCCCAAGGCGAAACACTTGGACGAATAAACTTCTTCTCCAGTAAATCTTCCAACTGACTCTTCAATTCAGCCAATTCAGACGCAGACATTCGATATGGCGCCATCGACACCGGTCTCGTACCAGGAATTAAATCTATAGAAAATTCCACTTCTCTCTCAGGAGGTAACTCGCCAACATCATCAGGAAAGACTTCTGGAAAATCACACACCACTGGCAATTCACTACTCCTGACCCTTCCTGTTGCATCTAACGAAGCAAGTAACATAAACACATTAGCACCATCTTCCATTGCTTCTTGCACCTGCCTAGCAGTCATAGTCAAATTCTCGACACCAACTGCTTCTGGGAAAATCACCGTCTTAGCAAAGCAGTTCAGATGAACCCGGTTAAATTCCAACCAGTTCATCCCAAGGATAATATCAATTTGTTCAAGCGGTAGGCACACTAAATCCATACCGAAACTTCTACCAAAAATCTCAATAGGACAATTCCTACATACGAGTGAAGTTGTCACTGAACCCGATGCAGGAGTATCAACAACCATGCTACCTCGCATACCAGATATGTCCAGTTTCAACCTCTCAGCACAATCCAAAGAAATGAAAGAATGAGTTGCACCAGTATCAATAATTGCAACTAAAGGTGTGCCATGAATAAAACACGTACCTTTAATCAATCGATCCTCTGGGGTAGTCTCAGATCCAGACAAAGCAAACACTTTTCCACCTGACTGATCCTTCCTAGGCTTAGGACACTGCGGACGAATGTGACCTTCTTCGCCACAATTGTAACAAGTAACAGACTTCCCTTTGCAATCAATAGACAAATGACCAGCCTTTCCACATTTATAGCACTTCTTCTCATCACTCTTGCAATCTCGAATGTGATGACCAGACTCACCACACTTGTAGCATCTGATAGGAGCCTTAGAATCTCCCCCACTAGGCCTTTTCCAACCGCCTGATCTCTGGTTATCTCTACCATATGGCTTGCCACGGTCCATATGTTGCTTCCCTCTTTTATCAACAGCCCCACGAGAGTGAGACGACCGATTCTTGGTAATATCTTCTTCCAAGATTCTGCTACAATCCACCAGATCAGAAAATCTACGAATACGCTGGTACCTGATTCCCTGCTTAATCTCATCTCGGAGGCCATTCTCAAATTTGATACATTTAGAGAATTCTCCAGCCTCATCATTGTTGTAGTGTGCATAATACTTTGCCAGCTCAGTGAACTTAGTAGCATACTCACTAACAGTCAGATTGCCCTGCTTAAGCTCCAAAAATTCAATTTCCTTTCTTCCCCGAACATCTTCAGGAAAGTACCTCCTCAGAAAAGCCCTTCTGAAGTTAGCCCAAGTCAGTGCCTCTCCATCCTGAACCATTTCAGTCCTTGTGGCAACCCACCAGTCGTCGGCCTCTTCTGCCAACATATGCGTACCATATCTGACTTTCAGATCTTCAGCACAATCGATCACACGGAAAATCCTTTCGATTTCCTTCAGCCACTTCTGAGCACCTTCGGGGTCATGTGTACCTTTGAACAACGGAGGATTGTTCCTCTGGAAATTTCCCAATTGCCTATCAGCACCAATCACGCCTCCAGTTGGGTTCCCAGCAAGTACACCAGCTAACATCCCCAAAGCCTCAGCTAGTGCAGCATCATTTCGTCCATTACCTCTTCCAGCCATATTCCTGAGAATTAAAACATACTCCACATCAGAATACAGTATCGACAGTGTTACCTTGCACTAGTCGCATACAAAAAGGAATGACTGACTCAAGACTCTGGTCACAACGACCGACTATGCTCTGATACCACTATTGTAACACCCTCTAAAACCCCGCATATAATTTTCGCAAATATTAAAAATTATAAACTCAGAGTACATGTAATAATCGAGGAATGCTACAATTCTCTTTTAATAAAATAAATTCCTGTCATGCATAATTTTAGTGGTAACTCATACATGTCTACACAGCGGAATAATTTATTTAATAAAATCAAATGTTATAATATTTTCCAAAATCATCAGGGATTAACACCTGGAAAAGTCAACGTCATATTATAACAATTAAAAGAAAATAAACGAGTCTGACTAAAGCAGCTCGACAACCAAACGTTCCCGGAGTTACAACTATCAGAGCATGACCCGGACATACTAAAACGAAACTAAACTAGACACGATAAGCCCTCGCCAAGCACCTGAGCGAAGCTCCTCAATCTGAAATATTCAACAGTAAGGGTGAGCTTCTCAAATATACATTTGGTTATACATTCATAACAATCAATTCACGAAATCATAAGCATCACCCAATAATTAGCATATTTCATAGTTTACAAAACCTTTACAATTCATATATCCATGACATATTGCCTTTCATATTTGCAAATATTCATCAAACATCATCAACCATTTATCAAATCATACGTGCATACAAACAATCAAATATAACATTGGAAAAATCATCCATTCATGTTATATTCGAGTAATGCAACACACCCATGCATGTGGTACCACTACACCGCCCCATTATATCGCGGGTCACGGATAACTCACCGTTCCATTATATCGCGGACACGGCTACCACCTCAACGTTCCATTAGATCGCGGACACGTATATTGGCCACCATGTTAATTCCACACAATGGGAATTAACAAATGCAACATGATATGTAAGTATGTAACACTCAGCATACTATGAACATCATTCAACATATCATGCACATCAACAATATCAAACATAACAGGATATGAATAGTATGTAACCACTCAGCATACTATTTAAACATCAATCATATCAAGTTACAAATAGCATGTAATCACTCAGCATACTATTCAAACATCAACCAATCACATCAATTATATCATAACTCATGCTCGAGAACATATCTAAAAGCATGGCAATAAAAATCCAACATCAAAACACTGAAATCAAAATTCAGAAAATTCAGAAATTCAACACAGTAGCATCAACACGGGTGCCCGTGTTAAACAACACGACCGTGTTGAAATATGCCCAGAAAACGCATTTTTTTTAACAAAACAGGGGATCAACACGGGTGCCCGTGTTAAACAACACGGCCCGTGTTGAATTGTGTCTGGAAAACACAATTTTTGGCAACACAGTGCATCAACACGGGTGCCCGTGTTAAACAACACGGCCGTGTTGATGAGCGCGGGTCAGATTTTTCTGAACCTGCAGTGGCTCACAACAGCCGTCCA
This sequence comes from Vicia faba, assembly GCA_948472305.1. Lineage (NCBI taxonomy): Eukaryota > Viridiplantae > Streptophyta > Magnoliopsida > Fabales > Fabaceae > Vicia > Vicia faba. The sequence goes on along the minus strand of OX451738.1, from coordinate 1,017,721,263 downwards.
AACGCGGAAAAATGTCGGCCAAAACGCGTATTTCAGTACCTAACGCATCGAGCTTGTACAATCCACAACAATACCACAATATCCAATTTACTAATAATCATTATAATAACCTTAACCGGGGATTAACCGTAACTTTGGGGAATTCTACCGACACTGAGGTCGTCCCTACAATTTCCAAGGTAAATTCACGATCATTAGACATACGCCCAATTCACCATTTGGGACCTAAATTCTTAATCGATTCATGAGAATTGGGAATCCTAATCCTTTTCTAACAAAGTTCAGTCCTACGGTTATCGATCCCTAGAAACATCTAACAATTGGGATTTTCCTACAATTACCCGAATCAACCGTACATAAAGCCATAAACAAATATAAATCGAGTATAAACCCCCCTTACCTTATCAATTAGCAGCTTTGAATTCTTGAGCGAAGTTCTCCGTTCTTCGTTCCTCGTACCTTCAGAGCTCTATTTTCCCAATTCTAACTTCTGTTTATCGTGAAAACCAAAATGAGGAATAACTTGAGTTCCAACACATAACTTTACTTCTTTTTCACCCCCACTCTTTACTAACAGCATCTAAGCCCAAAACATAAAAATCCCTATATTTCTTATTTCTTCGAATATTCCAAATAAATAATTCTTTTTATTTTATTAATTCTAATAAAATAAATTCCCAAATTTAAATAATTCAATTAATTGAAAACGGGGTGTTACATTGCATGTTAAGTGTCTTTGGCAAAACAAAACAAATCAAAATGATCATAGTCCCTCGATGACGCTTTCTCAAGTTGCCTAAAAAATGATCAAGTCCCTTGAAGGAAAAATTGCCAAAGACACTTGGCACTATTGCATTCATGGTCTAAACGATGACCCGCGCCCGTCCCGTTAACATCCTAACACAAGATTGTCCACCAAATACAATGGTGGAACAATACTGTTAAAAGGGTTAAAACATAGGAAAGATCTTTGAGAAATTTAGGGTAGATAGCTCTTGGTTACTTGACCAACTTGCAAAACAAATCCTTGCCATTTTTCAAAACACACTCCACAAACACAAAACAAACTTTCAAAACCTTGAAACATCTTTTCAAAAAGAGAAACACCTTTTGTAAAACATTCGAGTAAAGAATTGTTACAAGGGTTGCCTAGACAAGGCGTCTTTTTTAAAACAATTTCAAACCCACACACAAAGCACCATTTCAAACAATTGAAAGCACCATTTCAAACAATTGAAAATGCAAGGCAAGTGATCTAAGCAAGTACCTAAGATCCCATGGATAACCATGGATAGAAAGGGTGCTAATACCTTCCCTTTCTATAATCTACTCCCCGAACCCATGAAAACATCTCAAAGGTTTTTCCTGTGCTTTTTAACCTTTCCTTAGGATAAAATAAAAAGTCGGTGGCGACTCTTGCTAAACCGAAACATTTGCGAAAACAAACACAAAACCTCAAGTCAGTTCTCCCACCGTATCACAGGGACCATACGAAGCTAATGGTATAACTTAATTGAACTGAAACGCCCTAAATCACAAGATGCCATAGTTGAATTTTTAGGGTTCATAAGCTTTGAATTGGGGCTTTGCAATCCAAGCAAAATTAGGACTCATAAGGCATATGGTTGGAATCGTTGAACCAAGACGAACACAAAGGACCCCTCACGAAATATTTATGTGAACCACAGCGCTAATCGTTATTTTTCTTGCAGCCAGTTTGTGGGGGTTAAAAACCCCCGCTATCTAATGTTCTTTTTACAGGTACAATGAGGAAGATGATGATGTGTTGATACACCATTGGTTAATTTGAAAATACGCGCGTTTTGTTTTGTTTTCAGCATATTATGTATTTTTCATATATAATATTCTCTCTCCATCCTATTAACAAACGCGCAGTACAACTCAGTTGGCCAAAGCATTGGAAGATTATCCCTTGGGACCTGGGTTCGAATCCCAGGTCCCCCAAAATATTTATTTCTTTTCTCTTGACATATTCCCATGCAGGTCTCAAAAGATGTTCCACCATACGCTTCCAAATTCCAGGCGCCAGATGTCATCAAGCTGAAATCCAATGGACGTGAGTGGGAGATCACCATAGTCTCCAGTCAACGCCTGTGCATGGGATGGCCATAGTCAACGTGGATAGGAATTTTATTAGGCCTGAGATTTGCATAACATACCTCCTGATTTGGGCCATCACGCCCACAAGTTTATTTCTTTTCTTTTCTTTTCTTTTTTATTTCTTTCATTAATTATTTATTATAATTATTATTTTCACTAACAAATTAATTATTTTCATAATAAATTCAGAAATAAAATATTTTTTATTATTATTTATTAAAATTAATTTCACCTTTAATTAGTTATTTTGTAAATAAATACTAACATAAATTAATTTAGTTAATTAGGTTGATTTTAATATTTTCACAATAAATAAAATCAACATAGAATTAGGGTTTTGACAATTTTAATCCTTTTATTTTTATTTCCTTAAAACATAAAAAACCAAAAAAATTTCTTTTCTATTAATTAATTAGTTTTAGGATTAATTTAATTAAATGCAAAAAACTCTCTCTTTCTAAAAAAAAAGGGTCAAAACCCTAAGACTTTCTCCGATTCAATTTTTGCTCGCGCGTATGTTTGTTTTATTAATTTTTTATCCATATTTATGTAATTGCTCCGAGGATGTAATAGCGTTAATTAGGACTTTTTATCGCTTCCTTTAAATTTCCCGCATTTATTTTCAAGGGTTGCTTTTGGCGATGTAAATACCCGACGCCTTGTAATAGCGTAGCTTTACTTTCCGCAATTTACTTTCCGCAACTATTAACTGTTAGATGTATGTTAATTAGGCTATGCATGACAAGACTTCTCTCTGAAATTAAAATCAACCCGTAGCTCACCATAACATGTGCAAAGATAACTTAACTGAAACCTGACACACTCGCACATGCCACTCCTAGGGTACGCCTCACTTGGTTGCCTCGACGTGGTCATTGAGTATAGGGTGTTTTAAAGGTCGCCCTCCTGTCTAAAGATCAAGTTGCCTCGAAACAGTTGCCTCGATAAAAAATGATCTAAGACATTAGGGTTACCGCTAAGGCGTCCTACTATTGCTTTGGTGACCACATGTCCCTATAATCGAATTGACCCGGAAAACTCCAACGACGGTGCTACCTACTTCTCAATAGTGGGATAGTACTGTCTAAAGGACATCTACACAGCTTAATTTCTTTGGATTAGGTAGAGGTTCTTAGATACTTGCTCTTTCAAAACAAAAAATATTTTTCGCACTTACACTTTTCTGACAAAAGTTTTCAAACAAACACTTCATACACTCTTGAGGACTGATACAAGAGTTAAGTCGAAGTTTTTCAAAACAAACTTTTTCAAAACCCACAAACACAAGAAAAGAAAAACATTTTTGAAAACATAGTGAGCAAGTACCTAAGAGCCCGTGGATAACCACAGATAGAAAGGGTGCTAACACCTTCCCTTTCTATAATCTACCTCCCGAACCGAGAAACATCTCGAAAAGGAATTTTGTTGTGCTTTTGTCCTTTCCTTGTTGGAGAAAATAAAAGACGGTGGCGACTCTTGCTTACCGCGACATTTTTCTAAACGCAAACGCAAACCAGCATTTCAAAGCAGTCAGTTCTATTTCCACCGATCACAAAGAGCTTTCAGATCCTCTTGCCCCTTACCCATAGCCAGAAGCATTTGTTGGAATTGAGTATTTTGAGCTTGGAGATCTTTCACCGTTTGTTCCATATCCATCTTACTGAAATAAACAGTAGGAAGATAAGGAGACCTGTATGGGAGAAACCTGTTATGCAATGGTATGTATGATATATGTATGCAATTTTTTCAAGGATCTCTTGGGGTAAACACGAAATGTTAGAGATTGAACTTTGATCAACATCTTTGATTGGAGAACTTTGTATCAGTGGATGTCTTTCCACGAGAATCAAGCTCACCATGTCAAGTGGGTCATAGCCCCTGATTCAAGTTGTTTCACTTGATCTTTGACGGCGTTTGTTTAGAGGAGAAACCTTTTGCCCCTTGGTAGATGTCTGGTTCAACGTGACCCTGCATCAAAAGACCCTCGAGATCCTTGAAATGGTTATTGTAAATGCTATGGTATGATGTTATGATGTTATGTACATGTATGCAAAAGCAAGTAAGTGTATATACAGGTAATCATATTCACACAAAGCAAACAAGTCCTTAGGTTTAGGCTTGCATGGGGTTTGTAGGTAAGCACCCTCTTGAAGTTAGCTGGCTCAACCTGTCCTAGAATAGAAACCGGGTTCTAAGGAGCTCAATATCATTGGATTATTTTCTATGTTCATTGTCTTGGTTTAGCCACTTAACTGGCGACCAAAATATTCCAAGAAAACAACCCTCAATGAGTGCAGTATCGAGTATCTACCAACTTCGGACTGCACCAAAGTCGGTCATCTCACTACCCCTAAAAAGGTCAAGATGGTCAAGTAAGGTTCTAAGAGTTCGTTAGTGCTTCATGACATTGCTCAGCGGCCCCGTATTCTCCTTGACTACTCAAGGGCTACCGGTACTCACATATATGTCACACTAACATAGCTACTGCTTCAACCATGTCGGTATACCCCACACAGTTCCCTCACAGTTTATTGCTATTTACCTAAAAAGGTGCCCCCAAATCCGGGTGTAGGATTTACAACAAACCCCAAACAAGGAACCCAAAAAGTAAAGCCATCAAAGCAATCAAAGTAAGCATGTAAAGGTGATCTAAAACCCTAAGGTAACCCCACTTTTAGAATTACTCCCTAGCAGAGTCGCCAGTTCTGTGATATGGTGGGAGAACTGGCTTGAGGTTTTGCGTTTGTATTCACACTTGTTCGGTTTAGCAAGAGTCGCCACCGACTTTTTATTTATCCTAAGGAAAGGTCAAAAAGCACAGGAAAGACCTTTGAGATGTTTTCATGGGTTCGGGGGGTAGATTATGAAAAGGGAAGGTGCTAGCACCCTTTTCATCCATGGTTATCCATGGGCTCTTAGTTACTTGTTTTAGATCACTTGCCTTTGCTTTTCAATTGTTTGAAATGGTGCTTTGTGTGTGTGGTTTTTGAAAATGTTTTGAAAAAGATGCCTTGTCTAGGCAACCATTGTAACAATTCTTTACTCGAATGTTTTACAAAGGTGTTTGTCTTTTTGAAAAGATGTTTCAATGTTTTGTTTTGAAATTGTGTGGAGATGTGTGTTTGAAAGTAGGCAAGTGTGTTTTGCAAGTTTGATCAAGTAACTAAGAGTTGTCTACCCTAATTTTACTCAAAGATCTTTCTCATGTTTTAACCCTTTTAACAGTGTTGTTTCACCATTGTATTTGGTGAACAACCTTGTGTTAGGATGTTAACGGGACGGGCACGGGTCATCGTATATAATCATTGAAGGCAACTTGTGAGACGCTCTAGCAATTTTGTAAGGGACGAGATCATTTTATTGAAGGCAACATCGAGGGTCATTGAGGGACTACGGTCTTTGTTTATTGAAGGGACATTTGCTAGAGTGTCTCATACTCGAGGGACATGATTGCATTTTCCCGAGGCAACATGCGAGGTTACCCTAGAGGTGCAAGTGTGAATTGTGTATTTATTTTCATGCTTTTGTCTTGTATTAGGTTATCTAGCGGTTGATTTTGAATCTTCGCATACAAACCCTAATTACTATACAGTATATAGAAAGCGATAAATTGCGGGAATTTAAAGTCTAAGCTATTACAAATAAGTAACCGGGGATGGGGGTACAAATGTTTACAAATGGGGATGAGTCTCATCAGAATAGTAGTGTCCAAATATTATTTACAACCAAATCGAATCATCGCATTCTCAATGTAAAAATATAGCAAAGTATAAGGATAAAAGAGAATCAAAAGTATTTGTGAAATGTATATGATTATTTACAAATGGTCAAAATGTTAACCTAATGTATTTGTTAAGTATTTTATTATTTTTTGTGTTTTTTTTGTTAATTATAAATAAACAACAAAAAAAAAGGTTTTAAAGAGAAAATATTTTAACTTAACAAAAACCTATTATTTTCATATTTTGTTAATGTTATTTAGGAAGTTTTATAAAAGTGATTTATCAAACAAAAAAAGTTTTAAACTTAATAAAATCTAATATTTATGTATTTTTAAGTGTAATAAAATAAAAAGAAGCATTTAAGAAAATTTTGTATAAAAAAGTTAACGTAATAAGTTATGAAGGAAAAGAAAATAAAGTGATAAAAATAAAAAAAGGATTGATTTGTATAAAGAAAATAAATGGGCTGCAAGGAAAAGGGTTGGCCCAAAACAAAATTGAAGGAGAACCAGAGGGGGGGTGTAACGCCAGAAATTCGTTGGGCTTAACAGTTTTGTGGGGCAGAGGCCCAAAACGCGTTTGACATTGTTTTTGTTTGTTAGGGTTTGAATTGCTTTGTTTCAGAACAAGGTTTACAGAGTTTTGAACGGCGCCGCTTCTCCACCTTTCTTCGTCCTCTTCATCTTTTCTCAAACAGGACCACTGATTAAGCTCTCTCCTCGCCTCAGGCCACTAGGCGCCACCTCCACTCTCCTCTCTCCATGGTTGCTCAGGCGGTGATGAAAAAAAAGGTATTGATTTCTGTTTTTTACGTTTTAGGGTTTCAAAAACTTATCTCTTACATGTTATTAATCTTGGACACGTTTTGATATGTATGTGTTATTTTTGTTTGTGTGAGATGTGAAGCAGAAAAAGGAAAGGGGACAATACCTTTAGGGTTTTGGAGACGAGAATGAGAGTTGGACGGCGGCGCTTCTCCGGCGGCCAAGGTGGAGGGAGTATGATGACGAGAAAAGCTTTGTTCTGGTACTTGTATCTTTGCTTTGTTTTATGATGAATGCTATGCTTCTGAAAACCCTAGGGCACTTCACTTCTGCATCTTTTTTCTTCTTCTGAATACTTGTTTCTGTTTAGCCTATGATGAACATGTTCTGAGGTTGTTTGCTTGTTTTCTCTTGACTCTCTTCCTCTCTGAATGCTTGCTATAATTGTTGTTGAAACTAGCTCAGGCTAGCACTCCATTATGAAAACTGTTTGTTATTGTTGTCGTGGACTTGGTTATGTTTGACCCTGTGATGAATTTGATTCTGAGGTTATTTGGATTTGTTTTTGTTTAGTTTGGATTGAGGGCAGTTTTGGGGCTTGTTTGGGGTTTACGCTTTGACAGACTTGGTCCTTAGGCTTGCCTCTGGTTGTTTGATACAGGCTGGCTTTTGATTGTTTGTTGTACAGGCAGGCTTCTAGTTTTATGCAGGCTTAAGGTAGTTTAGAGCAGGCTTGTGTTTATTCAGGTTTCAGGGCTTTGGCTTGAATGCTTGCTTGTTGTGCAGTTTGTTTGGTACAGGCTTCAAGGCTTCTAGAGGTTTTTTTTCTGGTTGTTTGATACAAGCTTGATGTTATAGGCAGGCTTGCTTATCTTGTTAACACAGGTTTGAAGTTTGTTTAGATTACAGGCTTTGAAAGGCTTGCTGTTTGAACTGGTTTGAGGCAGTTTGCAAGGCTTGAGGCAAGCTTTGGTTTGCTTGCTTATGTAACAGGTTTTGAGGGCTTGTGTTATGGTTACAACTTCAAGGCTTGTGTTTTAGCTTTATGTTATTTGTATCTATGTGTTCTGCCCTCTTCCCACTATTCTGATTTGTTATCTTTATTTATCTCTAAGCCTGCCTGAAAAAACTATAAGCCTCTACTTCTCTCCCTCTTTCTCTCTCCACAGAAAAAGCATTTTTTATTGCTTAACTGTCCTTTTTTCTGAAAAGGTGTTGGTTGGAAAATGATGAGAGTTTTGAAATATTGCTTGCATTTTGTCTTTCCTCTGCATGTTGTACTTTCCAGATTTTCTGCATTGCTTTTGCTAGCTTATAGGCAGCTTTATTGAAAGCTTCTTTGACAGTTACAGCTTGGTTGACATTTTGAACTTGTGAAACTTGTTTGTTCAGTTTGAACTTTGTAATTTGTTTGGCATATTCAGTTTGTCCATGTGCAGCTTGTTTGAATTTTTTTATGCAGCCTTGTATTTAATTAATTCCATGCTTGCAAACATTTAACTTCCCTCTTTGTGAACCAAGAAGAGACATCTTCTTGCGATTTGCAGAGAGGACGAACAAACTGATTCCAGCCAACACCTTTAATGATGAGTTTTTTGATTAACTGTCTGAAAAATACTTTTCCAAATTCATCTGTGTTTGACTTCTCTTTTTCTGGCTTTGCAGGTGAATATTAATTGGGGCAAGGGAAGCAGCAGTAGAAGATGAAGATTTCAAGAAACTTAGGATATAGTTTTATTTTATTTTTAATCATTGTAATAACATTATTGTAAACACTGTAAATAAATTTACAGTATTCAAATAATATTTGTAACAACAATTGAAAATGAATAAAAAATCCTTTGTCAGTTAATTCTTTTAATTCTTTTGCACTTGTTTATTTAATTACTTAAATTTCTTGAATTATAATAACTGGAAGTTATCCCAATAATTTTAACTTAGAAATTATAAATAATCAACAAACGTCCGGCGTTCCAAATAGCCAAAAGCATTGCACAGTTAAACAAACAAACGTCCATACGTCTTTCACTTCACTGATTAACCCAACACTTCAAACTCTCAATCAGAAACCTCAACCTTTTATCCAAGATGTTTAGGTTTTAGGAAACAAATAGAAATCCTGAACAAACGTCAAAACCATGTGACAGTCAATTTGAAAAGAACTATAGAATTAATTCCTTCTGAGAATGCGCGCGCAAACCCTAATTCTGGATTTATTGTCAAAGAAACGTCCGCCTGATCAAACCCTGAGCCAAACTCAAACAAATCAAAAGAAACCCTAATAATCTGCTTGACTGATTCAAAATCAATGAAAAACCCTAATTTTTTCCGACTGGCGAGAAAAGTCTGTTTGACCGATTCTTAAGCCAATCTAAAAAATCAGAAAAAGCCCGAAGCTGTGATTTCTTGTGAAAAAAGAGGAGGGCAAATTTTGGGGTACAACAAACATCATCTTTGGCCAAAGGCCTATATCTCAAAAGCAACTCAACATCTCTTCCTCAAACATCTCATATCATTCATAATAATTCATCAAACATCATTTATTCATCAAACATCATTTATTCATCATAACTTATCAAACACAACTTCATTAATAACGTCTCATCAACAACTCAGATGTACATTAAAATGACGGTAATTCACACCGCTATTATGTAAATCTTACATCATTACTATCATTACTCCTACTGTTACAAATCAAACAACAACCTATGAACATTTCATCCTCATCATTCTGCATAAAAGGCAACATAACGATCAACACAGGAACTAACTCTAAATCCTAAATTGGCTACTAGGATTACACTTCCTATTCTTCATTTTAATCCTCTAGAATAAATTTCATCACGTTAGTTATTCAATTCTTCGAACGACATCTCAAACGACATCCTAAAACTCAAGTTACAGCATTTATAAACTGAATCTGCCAAAAACCAGACAACATGGATCGACACAAAACTCCTTGGATCGACGCGTACTGCACCAAACTCACAACATGAGTCGACGCATCCTCTCTTGGATCGACTCATCCTGATTCAAACACACAACATGTATCGACACATGCACCTACGAATTGACTCATTCTGGGTCTAACACACAGCATGTATCGACACATGCTCCTATGGATCGACTCATCCTGAGTCTAAAAGCACTCATGTATCGACGCATCCTCTCTTCATGTCGACTCATCCTAAGTCTCTCAACCTCCTTGTATCGACATATAACATTTAAGGTCGACGCATCCGGTTACATCATGCATAAATTCTGGGATTTTCTCTGCGTTTTCACTACGGGTTTCATATTTTAAGCCCTAAAAACTTAATCTAATCATAGATAGTCATCACTTACAGTTATCCTATAATTCTACATCGATCAAACAACATCGGGACATCAATATTCATCTAAAATTCATCAATTTCACATCATACAACATCATAAACATTCCATTCAAGAACAAGACAGCAATCACCTTTAACCCCTTATACCAATCATCATGAACCCAATTATAGAGTCTGAACCCCACCCTTACCTTGGATTTAAGGTCGCCTCTATAATCTTCCAGTTGAAACCTCGTTCTTCCATTTTCCCTCTTTTTCCAGCAGCTTCACATTCTTCTTCTCAATCCTTATTCTTCTACTGCCTCTTATTTCTATTCCTTCTAACAACAATAAAATAACCTATTATTCTCTTATCTCCTTATTGGGCTCAAAACTAATACACCCCCTTTATTACTTCTTCCATTCCTTAAAAACAAGCCCACATCAAATAATATTATACTTCTAATATTATTTCACCACTTAATAAAATAATAAAATCCAATTAATCACAACACATTTTCTCAAATATTCCAAAAATAATTTAATTAAATAATTAATTAAATTACGGGCGTTACAACTCTCCCCCACTTAGAATATTTTTGTCCTCGAAAATTTACCTCAATCAAACAACTCAGGGTAGAAGTCTCGCATCTTGCTCTCCAACTCCCAAGTCATGCTTTCTCCGGCAGCTCCTAGCCAAACCACCTTAACCAAAACAATCTCTTTGCCCTTCAGATTCTTTATTTCACGATATGCGATCCGTACATGCATCGTCTCCACCATAAGATTATCCCGTACTTGCACATCATTCACATAAATCACATGAGATAGATCTGAAATATACTTCCGGAGTTACGACACATGAAACATATCATGCAAATTCGAAAGATTAGGTGGTAAAGCCACTCTATAAGCAACAATCCCCACTCTCTCTAATCTGATACGGTCCAATAAAACGAGAAGTGAGCTTCTTAGACTTCAACGCTCGCCCAACACCAGTCACAGGTGTAACTCTTAAAAACACATGCTCACCAGCTTGAAATTCTAAATCCTTCCTTCGCTTGTCATGATAACTCTTCTGTATACTTTGGGAAGCTTTCATCTTATCTCGAATCAACTTCACCTTCTCAGTAGTTTCACGAACCAGTTCAGGCCCAAGTACTACACTTTCACAAGATTCATGGCAACATAACAGAGTTCTACATCTCCGACCATACAATGCTTCAAAAGGTGCCATCCCAATAATTGAATAGTAACTATTATTATAAGTGAACTCTATCAACGGAAAATAAGTATCCCATGAACCTCCCTGCTCATGAACACATGCCCTCAGCAAATCTTCTAACGACTGAATCGTCCATTCAGTCTGACCATCTGACTGAGGATGATACGCTGAACTCAATCTCAAATTAGAACCCAATGCTTCCTGCAAACTCTTCCAAAAATCAGATGTAAATCTTGGATCTCTATCTGACACAATGCACAAAGGAACACCATGCTGCTTCACAATTACACTAATGTAAATCTCAGCCAACTTCGACACTGGAAAACTGATGTTAATAGGAATAAAATGAGTTGACTTCGTAAGCCTATCAATAATCACCCAAATCTAATCATGTCCTCTTAAAGTATTAGGTAACCCCGTCACAAAGTCCATTGAAATGCTATCCCATTTCCATTCTGGAACTTCTAGCGGTTGTAACAATCCTGCAGGCTTCTGATGCTCAACTTTCGACTTCTGACAAGTCAAACATGCATACACAAATCGAGCCATATCACTCTTCATCCCAGGCCACCAAAACAAGCCTTTCAAATCTTGATACATCTTAGTAGCTCCTGGATGAATACTCAACTTACTTCTATGACTCTCTTCAAGTATCACTTTCTTCATCTCAGCATCATCAGGAATACAAATTCGATTACGAAATCTCAACACACCTTGCACATCTAGCTTAAAATCATTATTCTTAGACTGATCGATTCTAACCATCGAATCTACCAGTTTAACATCCAATTTCTGAGCTTCTCTGATCCTGTCTAGAAATTCATTATTAATCTTTAACATACCCAATATAACACTCTGCGGCGTAACCTCGCAAACTAAGCTCATATCTCTGAACTCCTCAATTAATTCCAACTTTTAAACCATCATTGCTGACATATGCAAAGTCTTTCGACTTAACGCATTACCTACCATGTTCGCTTTTCCTGGATGATAATTCAAACCGAAATCATAATCCTTTAACAATTCCAACCATCTTCGCTGCCTCATATTCAACTCCTTCTGATCGAATAAATACTTCAAACTCTTATGGTCACTAAACACTTCAAATCTAGAACCATAAAGATAATGCCTCCAAATCTTTAACACAAAAACAACTGCAGCAAGCTCTAAATCATGTGTAGGATAGTTCTTCTCATGAGTTCTCAGATGCCTTGATGCATAAGAAACTACCTTACCATTCTGCATAAGCACACCTCCTAAAACCATCTTATAAGCATCACAATACACCATAAAAGGCTCTCCCGGATTAGGCAACGTCAAAATAGGAGCCGACGTCAACCTCTTCTTCAATTCTGCAAAACTTTCTTCGCACTGAACATCCCACACAAAAGCTCTACCTTTACAAGTCAACTTAGTCAACGAAAGTGCCAACTTAGAAAAACCTTCGATAAACCTTCTATAATAACCAACTAATCCCAAGAAGCTTATAATCTCAGTAGCTGACCTCAGTGTTTCCCATTGCAACACAACATCAACCTTCGATGGATCTACAGTAATGCCACTACCTAAAATCACATGACCAAGAAAACTAACCTCCTTTAACCAAAACTCACACTTGGACAACTTTGCAAACAACTTCTTCTCTTTCAAAACTTGCAACACTACCCTTAAATGTTCTGCGTGCTCTTCTTCTGACTTAGAGTAAATCAAAATATCATCAATGAACACCACCATGAACCCATCCAAATAAGTATGAAAGATATGATTCATATATTCCATGAATACTCCTGACGCGTTAGTAACACCGAAAGGCATCACCGAATACTCGTAATGTCCATAATGCGTTCTGAAAGCCGTTTTATGGATATCTCCAACCTTCACTCTAATCTGATGGTAACCCGACCTCAAATCAATCTTACTAAACACACGAGCATCCACCAATTGGTCCATCAAGTCATCTATTCTTGGAAGCGGATACTTGTTCTTAATCGTCACTTTATTCAAATGTCTATAATCAACACAAAGCCTCATAATTTCATCTTTCTTCTTTACTAACAACACTGGAGCTCCCCACGATGATACACTTGGACTTACAAACTTCTTCTCAAGTAACTCTTCCAATTTCTTCTTTAACTCTGACAATTCAGATGTAGACATCCTCTATGGTGCCATAGACACAGCTCTGGTACCAGGTACAAGATCAATAGCAAATTCAACTTCCCTCTCCGGTGGTACATCAGGAATCTCATCAGGGAAAACTTCAGGAAATTCACACACCACCTGTAATTCCTCAATTAAAGCTTGAGTCTCTACAGATAGCGACGCCATCAACGAGAACATACGTGCTTCCTCTTGCATCAACTTCCTCAACTGTCTAGCAGACAACAAACCATTTTCTTCTGCTTCAGAAGTAGAAAACTTCACTGACTTGTCATAACAGTTAATACGAACACAGTTATGCTCTAACCAGTTCATACCCAAAATCACATCTAAACCTCTTAACGGTAAACAAACCAAATCAACAGCAAAGTATCTGTCGAAGATTGACAAGGGACACTTTAAACACATAAAAGAAGTAGTCACCGACCCCTTGGCTGGAGTATCGATGACCATTTCTCCATTCAAAGAAGACAACACAAGACCCAATCTTTCAACATAATCAGCAACAATAAAACAATGCGTAGCACCGGTATCAATAATAGTAATTAAAGGAGTACTATTAATGAAACATGTACCTCTGATAAGTCCGTCCTCAACAGCTTCCTGATCCTCCACCAAAGCAAACACTTTACCACTTGACTGAGCCCTATTCCGTTTCGAACACTGACTACAATCTGCCCTTCTTCTCTATAATTGAAAAAAATCACATCCTTATGTTCACACTCAGATACAACATGTCCGTTCTTGCCACAACGGAAACACCTCTTAACTTCAGTAGTGCACACATTACTCTTGTGCCCAGGTTTTCCACACTTAAAGCAAACCACACCAGCAGGAGCATCTCCACCACCAGTCCTCTGACTTTGAGCAACTTTTTGTTTACCTTTACCAGCTGGGGTATCATAAGGCTTACCATGATTCTGTTGTTGCTTACCCCTCTTCTCACTGATAATCTTGTAATGAGCATTATTATCCTCCTCATAAATCCTGCAGCTATCAACCAAATCAGCAAAGACACGGATCTTCTGGTATCCAACTGCCTTCTTGATCTTCGGGCGCAACCTGTTCTCAAACTTGATACACTTCGAAAACTCAGCATCTGCCTTAGCGTAATGCAGATAAAACTTAGCCAACTCAGCAAACTTGGCAGTATACTCAACAACTGACATATTCCCTTGCTTCAACTCAAGGAATTCAATTTCCTTCTTACCACGAACATCTTCAGGAAAGTACTTCCTCAGAAACTCCATTCAGAACACAGCCCAAGTGACATTCTCACCTGCAACTTCCAACTTCTGACAAGTCTCTAGCCACCAGTCATCAGCCTCGACTGCTAGCATATGAGTCCCATACTGAACCTTCTGCGCTGGAGTGCAGCCCATCACACGGAAGATTCTCTCAATCTCTTTCAACCACTGCAATTCTCCGTCAGGATCATACTTTCCCTTGAATGTAGGCGGATTATGTCTCTGGAAAGTCGCCAAGCTACGAGATCCAACATTCCCGTCAGCATTCGACTGATTTTCCATCGCATGAGCCATTGCTTCTAAAGCAGCAGTAAGTGCATCATCATTCCTTCCAGCCATCTCAACTTATCACTACAACATAAACAACGATTAGAACTCAAATTAACAACACTTGATTTTTAGACAACTATGACTCGATGATAAGGTTGGACCAACCTTTTTGCTTTGATACCAACTTTGTAACACCCCAATTCTACCCCGGTGAATTATATAAATAAATCAGAGTTATAAAATTATATCATGCAAATGAATCGGGATGCCACAAATTCTTCTATCAAAAATTCATTGCATTCATCATGGATATATAACACTTTTAAAGCATCGGATGAACCATCTTCATAACATCTTTAGTTAATTAATTCAACATCTACGCAACGGAAATTCTTAATAACATATCTATCACCATTACAGTAACTTCAAACCAAAAAATACTAAATAATAATCAACTTAAAATTCAACAACTTAATAATCAACAATCAAAAGCAACATGCATTCATCCCCCTGAGTGTTACATATCAGAGCAATGACACCGACTCGAACTAATGAAGGTATACAACCTTCACTCTCGATTACCTGCACATTACCAACATAAGGGCAACATTCAAACAGAGGGGGTGAGATATCTAACAATATAATAAAGCGCATGATAATTAATATATTAAATTAGATCGCATAACATCACCACTTCTCATCTCATAATCAACAATAATAATACACATTCACCACATCAATACACACTTCTTTATGCAGTCATATAATGCGACTCAATACTATGCAAATGCATGTGGTACCATTGGAGCATAACTCCCATCTCAAAAATTTGCCAATTAATAGAGGCATCAACAAGGCATAAGCCTTCATCTCAATATTTGCCAATACAGGCTGTGATACGGTGGGAGAACTGACAAATAGGTTTTGCGTTTGATCGCAAATATTGCGGTTAACAAGAGTCACCACCGACTTTTGTTTTATCCAAAAGGAAAGGTGAAAAAGCACAGGAAAGACCTTTGCGATTGTTTCTTGAGTTCGGGGGGTAGATTATGAAAAGGAAAGGTATTAGCACCCTTTTCATCCATGGTTTTCCATGGGCTCTTAGTTACTTGCTTGATCACTTGCTTTTGTTTGAAATTGTTCTTTGTGTGGTTTTTGAAAGTATTTTTGTAAAGAGGCCATTGTTTAGGCAATCTTTGTAATGATTCTCGTTCGTAAGAATGTATACAAAGATGTTGATCTTTTGAAAATGTTTTCAATATTTGTAAGATGTTTGGAAATGTGTGTGTTTGTTTTGAAAATAGCAAGGAGGTTTATTTTGAAATGGAGTAAGTAACTAAAAGAAATTTATCTACTCAAATGTCTTTCTTTTTAATTTTCTTTTCCTTTGATATTGTTGTCTTACTATTGATTTGGTAAGCAACCCTATCTTTGGATGTAAACGGGACGGGCGTGGGTCATCGTATAGCCATGATTAGCAATGTTACAAAGTTTCTTAGCATTTTTGAGGGATTAATATCATTTTTGTAAGGCAACTTTGAATAGCGTCATCGAGGGACTATGATCTTGTATTTGTTTGTTTTTGCTAAGACACCTTACATGCGTAATATGGCTATTTTGTATAAGGCAACCAAGTGGGATAACCCTAGGGGTGCTTGTGTGCAAGTGTGTCATTTTCATGCTTGATTATGTCTTGAATTAGGGTTTTCTATTTGATTGGTTTTATTCTTTCCATACAAACCCTAATTACTAGCATATTACGTAAAAGCAATAAATTGCGAAATTTAAAGTTACTACGCTATTACAACATTTGTGGGAGGGGGATATACAATTCATGAATGGGGATTGCAATAATATAAACCTAATTAATCTATTACAACCAAATTGAACATGTACAAACAAATGGAATAAATAGTATACAGGATGAATTAAATATGCAAAGATATGTAAATGCAAAGAAGATTTTGTTTGGTTTTCATCTGAAAAAGTTTTAACCTAAATCTAATTAGAAAAATAAATAAATCAAAATTAAATTTAAATTAATTAAAAAAGAAAATGATTAAGAAAATATTTTTTTAATAAAAACCCTAATTCTATTTGATTAAGAGAAAATAAGTTTTCTAAGAAAAAAGTTTTTTTGTATTTTTTTTGTCTTGAAAATAATATATGGCATTATGAGATATTTTTGGTCCTTTTCATATTAAAATAATATATTTAATGGGTATAAAGAAAAAATAAATATTAAATTAGTTCTAATTTTATTTACAAGTTTATTTAATAAAAATAGATAATATGTGACTAAATAAAAATATTTTATGTGAGAAAGATAAAATAAAATAAGCCAAAATATAAATCTATCATTTTTATATAGTTTTTTATGATTTTTAATATTAAGAAAAATATATTTAAGAAAATAAAATGAAAATAAAATAAATAAATAAAATGATATGGGCCAGGGGTGTCACAAGAAAACAGGGTGCTGAATGTTAGAAAAAATCATAGGCCCATGAAGCAAAAAGCCCAACGCTGCAAAGGGACAAAAAATGGAAAAAATGTGAGAAAATGCAAAAGGCAGCACGCTGAGGCTCGAACCCATGACCTCTAGCATTTACGCGCACTGCCATACCACTGGGGTGGCTGTACATCCGTTTATATAAACAAAACCACAAATATATATTAGAAAACGCCTCCTGAAGGCAACTTTATCTTCAACCTTGAGCCATGGCCGGACCACCTGTATCTTCTTCATTTCTCCATAAAAATGGAAAGTTCAAACATGAAAGTTATGGTGTTTCTTCCCACGAGTTCAACCATATAATTTATGTAAACTAAAGGTCAAAGATAAGATCTAATTTTACTGGCCCTAATTTGAAACCTAATTTTTGCAGAAATTTCAAATCCAAAATTCTCTATACATAGCTAATATAAATAAAAAACTATGAACATGGTTAGCTTTAGAGCAAGGATATCTACATTTTGCTATCAAAAATCAGGACCAAATGATGCTTGTATTAAGAGATAGAAGTTTGAGTTTTTACCTCTTGCAGTTGGGATCGTGAATGAAGTTTGAGCAAGTTTTGAGAAGGCCTGAGGATCTTCTTAGCTTGCCTGGACCTCCTTGAGTGTATTCCAATCCTTACTTTGTCCTGAAAGTCCCTGAATCTCTCTACTCAAGTCAATCTGCAAACTTGATGTTTGAAAATGGTGGATGGTGGAGGAGGAGCTACATTCCTGAAACAGGGGTCTGGATCACTTAGATATGATGTACATTAAGTGTTTGGGTGGTTAAAACTCAATACGCACGAGTGGATTTGGAGATGGCTATTTAAGGTTCAAAACTGTCAAGCTATGGAAGATTCGGAGTTACAAAGTATTTGGGAGTTTTTTTTAGTCTTAGAATTCGTGTGTCATCTTGCAAATAATCTGTTTACTTATAAGCAAAAGGTCTTAAGTCTTGTAACAACTCAGATTTCAAAAACTCACATGTTTGCTTGGTTTCTTGTTTGTGAAGCAAAGCTAGCAAGCATGGTTCCAAGGTGTAGTACCCAGCTTGTAGGGGGGCTGAGACCTTTAAACATACTTGTTCTGATGGAGTGGAGTGTGTTTGTGCAGAAAAAACAAGTGCAAGGCTCAATGCAAGCTGACTTTGCATAAAGCTTGCTTTTCCAAAATGGCAATGTTGCCTTTCTCCTAAAAATGGAATTATTCTTGTACAATGCATTCAATGCTTGGCTTAAAGCTTCCAACAGCTGTGAAAACATTTAATTATGGAGTGAAAGTCAAGTTAGAATCCTGCAAAGCAGGATTTGTTCAACATGCTTGAGGATTGGATCCAATGTTCTTCACAAAATGGCTTGAAATCCAAGTGACAAATCATCAACTTCATCTCTTCGATTATCCTTACTCAAGATTAATCTCAAGGAGTTCTTGGACATTTTGGAAATCTTTCAATGTTATCTACAACTCATATTTGAATTTCTTTTGAAAATTCCTCTTGGAACCATGTGAAAAATTGCCATGAAGTTAGGTCAAAAATCTGCCTAATTAGGGCAAAATTTCACTAAGTTATTTTTAATTCATGAGCATGTATTCACAAAATTATATCTTGAGATCCAAGCATTTTTAGGAGAAATTGTGTGAATAAAAGTTGTATATTTCATGGATATCTACAACTTTCATGTTGGAAGTTTCCTTTGAATCATCTTGCATCATGGTGAAAATTTGGCTCAAAGTTGAGAAAAAATAAGAAATTTTCAATACTTAGAAAATTTTCTAATTTAAGAAATTTCAACTTTTCAAAACAAAACCTTAAATCCTTTATTTCTTGATGTAAAAGTTTCATATTTTGGCATGTTTTGATGAGTTATGACCTTTGGCACTTGACTTTGACTAAAAAGTCAAAGTTTGACTTTTCAGTATACAGTTGACTTTTGATCAGTTGACTTAATCATTCATCTGTCAATCCAATGGATTTATAATGTTTTGAATCATGTTATTAGGTTAAAGTGATGAAATTGTACTCTTGAGATCATTCCTTATCCCAATTTATCTTTTGCTAGGCCAAAAAATCAGAAATTGCCCTTTCTCAATCAAAACCCTAATTTTGGCCATTTTGCCCTTTTGATGATTTGATCAAATTTCTTGAGGAATTATGGTATAAACTTGATCAAATGATACATATGAGTCTAATATGTTGATGTGGATAAAAAATTATGAAGTTTGACTGTAAATTGGCCATGGTTGACTTTTTCCTCAATACAACTGCTTTTTAGGTCAATTGTTCAATTGACTGATCGAAAGTGTGATCCAAGACTTGAAACTTGACATGAGTAATCTTAGGGGTCCATAATGATCCTTGAAAGTCATATGAAGCATTGATAGTCCAAAAATCCTTGTGCAAACTCAAACCCTAATTTTTGTCATCAGTGCATGAGGAGGTGTCTTGGGCTGGTCAAACCCTAATGCAGTCTTGAGTCAAAGAGATCTTGTGAGAAAATTCTTGATAAGTGAGAGGGAAAATTTTAGGATACAACAGCTTCCCCTGGTCAATCTTCTTAAACCTGAAGAGTTAGATCATTTGTGGCTCGAAGGTGGAAGATGATTGGACACTAGAGTGCCTAGAAATTTGCACTCGATGATGTGATTATAGAAGGAATGGGCTTAAAGATGCCATTTGGAGAGGTGATAGAAAGCTGTAGGAGATGGGCTTGTAGATGCCATCCAAGATTGATTGTTGAATTATAATTTGTAAGCTGAAAGAATGAGTATCAGAATGGCGTCCGTGTTTGGAAAGTATCTGAACTGTATCTGAAAGTTGAATCTGAATGAGTATCAGAATGGCATCCGTGTCTGGAGCGTATCTGAACTGTATCTGAAAGTTGAATCTGAATGAGTATCAAAATGGCATCCGTGTTTGGAGCGTATTTGAACTGTATATGAACGCTGCATTGAATGAATATCAGAATGGCATCCGTATCTGGAGCGTATCTGAACTATATCTGGAAGTTGTATTGAATGAGTATCAGAATGGCATTCGTATCTGAAGCGTATCTGAACTGTATCTATAATCTGAATGAGTATCAGGATGGCATCCGTAACTGGTGCGTATCTGAACTATATCTGGAAGCTGTATTGAATAAGTATCAGAATGGCATTCGTATCTGAAGCGTATCTGAAGTGTATCTGGAAGTTGTATTGAATGAGTATCAGAATGGCATTCGTATCTGGTGTGTATCTGAACTGTATCAAAAGATTTTGGAATTTTGTTAATGATAGCTGTTAACCTTATCCTGAAAAGGGTAAAATGTTAGCTAAAACAATATGTCTATGTTGTATGAAATGCATAATATAATGCATTCGTGTTATCAATGTTTATGATATATGGATGCAATGTATGCGTATGTGAGCTAATTTGCTGCACTGATGTTGGATTAGGGAAAATAAATCTCGGACTGCTGTTGAGGATATGTAAGTCTTCATATCTTGAAGTCGAATTATTGATGAATTTCCGCCGAGAGAAATAAACTCTGTTGTAAGGAGAATGCCGTATACTGCTTGTAAAAATCCTTTTAGGGAATCCTGAGAAATTTGACGACTTCTACTAGGGAGCAACAATTTGAAACTTTGTTCCGCTGGGGATTTAAACGACGTACTGCAAGGATTACTTATGGAATAGCCTAGAGATATTTTCCTATCCTTTCATCCTATCAGTAATTGCCTCTTTTAATTTTGTTTATTTGTAAACAGTAATTATATTCAAATGCATATGTTCAACAATGAATCATTGGACGTTTTTGTAGACAAAACACAAGCGTAAAGAAAAACAGATAGTTTTTTCACTTTTAAAGAGATATCTTTGTATTGACTTTGAGTAAGTATTTTTGTACAAGGAGACAAACATTCTGGTAAGAGAATGTTGTCATAAAAAATGAAAATTTTGATATAAAGAAAAGATATCTATGTGTGATAATCCCATGGGGTTTCCATTTTGCTATAGTCTTCGTATCTCTGAGCATCTTATCTATTTGTTGCCTCTTCCGAATATGATTGACTTGATCAGAACCTCTGAGTTTGTCAATGGAAGCCAAATTTTGTCCATAAATTGATCTAACCGGACATAGTCGTACACCTTAATTCCCTAACTTTTGCCTGGACCGCCCTTTCTGGTTTTTAGTCCACCGGGATACCCTTTTTTGCCCAAGTCGCCCTTTCGGGTTTTCAAATTGTCGGGTGTACAAATTTTTGTTTTATCCCTAACTTTTTCCCGAACCTTTTGGTTCGCCGGGATGCCCTTGTTTTGCCTAGGTATATCAACCTAGCGGGTCTCTTATGCGTAGTATCTTTTGACTATGTCTGCATTCGCAGGGTGTGGCAGGTCGTCACCATCCAAGGTGGCCAAGATCATTTCCCCACTGAAGAATATGTTTTTGATTACAAATGGTCCTTCATAGGTAGGAGTCCATTTTCCCCTGGGATCACCTTGTGGCAAGATGATGCTTTTGATCACTAGATCTCCAACTTGATACACTTGGCGCCTGACTTTCTTGTTGAAAGCCTTGATCATCCATTTTTGATACATCTGACCATGGAAAACAACAGTAAGTCTCTTCTCATCAATCAAGTTTAGTTGATCAAGTCGAGTCTGGATCCAATCGTCTCCGTTCAGCCCTGCATCCTTCATAATCCTCAGAGAGGGGATCTAGACCTCGATAGGCAAGACAACTTCCATGCCGTAAACCAAAGAATAGGGTGTTGCCCCGGTTGATGTGCGATCCGTGGTACAATACTCGTGGAGAGCAAACTGTATCATCACGTGCCAGTCTTTGTATGTGACTGTCATATTCTGTATGATCTTTTTAATGTTTTTATTTGCAGCTTCGACAACACCATTCATCTTTGGCCGATAGGGAGAAGAATTGTGATGCTGAATTTTGAATTGCTCGCACAATGCGGTGATCATAGTGTTGTTGAGATTTGTACCATTATCATTGATGATCCTTTCCGGGATACCGTACCGGCAAATGAGATTTTGCTTAATGAAACGGGCAACAACATTCTTGGTAACAGAAGCGAAGGAAGCTGCCTCCACCCATTTTGTAAAATAGTCAATGGCCACTAAGATGAAGCAATGTCCATTGGAGGCTGTCGACTTGATTTCCCCAATCATATCAATCCCCCACATAGCAAAGGGTCAAGGGGACGTCAAGACATTCAGAGGAACCGGAGGTACGTGCACCCTGTCAGCGTAAATATGACAGTTATGGCAGGTTCAAGAGTGTTGATAACAATCTGCTTCTATGGTAGACCAATAATAGCCTGCCCATAGGATTTTCTTTGCCATCGTATGCCCATTGGAATTGGTACCAAAAGTGCCTTCATGCAATTCAGCCATGATCCTTTCAGCTTCAACCTTATCTATGCACCTAAGTAACACAGAGTCATGATTGCGTTTATATAGGATGTCGTTGCTAAGGAAGAACTTAGCAGAGAATCTCCTTAAGAACTTTTTGTCATTAACTGAAGCTTCTTCTGGATATTCTTGAGCCTTGAGATACTTCTTGACTTCGTGAAACCAAGGCTGGTCCATTACTTCTTCAGTATTAATCTCGTGACAGTGCGCTGGTTCATTAATTCGTTCAATGGTGATATGGGGAGCCTCGTTATTCCAATTAAGTTTAAACATAGATGACATTGTGGCTAGAGCGTCCGCTAGCTGATTTTCCTCTCGTGGGAAATGCTCGAAGGTAATATTCTCAAAATGTGGTAGTAATGTCAAACATGTTCTTTGTAAGGGATAAGGTTTGGGTGTTTGGTGTCCCATTCCCCTTTGATCTGACTGATGACCAAAGCTGAATCTCCAAATACATCCAATGATTTGACCCCCAAGTCTATGGCAGCTCTAAGGACAAATATGCATGCTTCGTATTCTGCCATGTTGTTTGTACATTTGAAGCAAAGTCTTGCGGTAAATGGAGTTTGACACCCTTCCGGAGATATGAGTACAGTACCAATACCATTGCCCAGTGCATTGGATGCTCCATCAAAGAACAGGGTCCATCGGGATCCTTGTTCAGGTCTGTTATATGGCCTGAATTCTTTACAGTTGTCTAACATGATGATGTCTTCATACGGAAATTCGAACTTCATGGACTGGTAGTCTTCTACAGCTTGGTGAGCGAGGTGATCAGCTAGTACACTGCCCTTTATAGCTTTCTAGGTAGTATACTGTATGTCATATTCTGTCAAGATCATCTGCCATCTCGCTATTCTCCCAGAAAGAGCAGGTTTCTCAAAAATGTATTTTATCAGATCCATTTTAGATATCAACAAGGTAGTATGAGTCAGCATATACTGTCTTAGCCAGCGAGCAGCCCATGCCAGAGCGCAACAAGTTTTCTCGAGCAGTGAATATCTGGTTTCATAGTCGGTAAACTTTTTGCTCATGTAGTAAATAGCGTTCTCTTTTTGGCCAGACTCGTCATGCTGCCCCAATACACACCCCATTGAGTTTTCTAAAATAGTCAGATACATGATCAATGGTCTTCCCTCGACTGGCGGCATCAACACAGGAGGCTCTTGCAAGTATTCTTTGATTTTTTCAAAACAAACTTGGCACTCGTCATTCCATTTGACCACTTGATCTTTCTTCAATAGTTTGAAGATTGGTTCACAAGTAGCTGTCAGGTGAGAGATGAATCTAGCAATATAGTTCAGACGTCCCAAGAATCCTATGACTTCCTTTTCAGTGCGAGGAGCATGTATCTCTTGTATTGCTTTAACTTTGGCGTGATCGACCTTGATACCTTTGTTGCTGACGATAAAGCCTAGGAGCTTACCAGACCGTACCCCGAATGTGCACTTGTTTGGATTCAACCTCAGCTTGTACTTCTCCAGTCTCTCAAACAGTTTTTGTAAGTGATCAAGATGCTCTTCTTCTGTTTGAGATCTGGATATGATATTGTCCATGTAGACCTCTATTTCGTGATGTATCATGTCGTGAAATAGAGCTACCATGGCATGCTAATAGGTTGCCCCAGCGTTCTTTAGTCCGAATGGCATCACCTTATAGCATAAAGTGCCCCCACTGCGTGACAAATGTTGTTTTCTCCATATCCTCAGGCGCCATTTTGATTTGGTTGTAACCTGAGAATCCGTCCATGAAGGAAAACACTTTGTGTTGTGTCGTATTATCAACTAGGATATCAATATGGTGGAGTGGAAAGTCATCCTTAGGGCTTGCACTATTCAAATATCGGTAGTCCACACACATTCTCACTTTGCCGTCCTTTTTGGGTACGGGAACAACATTGGCAACCCATTGAGGGTAAGAGGTGACAGCCAAGAATCCAGCGTTGAATTGCTTCATGGCCTCTGCTTTAATCTTTTCTGACATATCCAGCCTCATTCGACGAACCTTTTGCTTTACTGGCGGACAACCCTCTCTTGTAGTAAGATGATGTACCACAATATCTTCATCAAGTCCTGGCATGTCTTCATATGACAAGGCAAAGACATCAACGTAATCGTGTAACAACTGAATCAGACACTTCCTGATACTGGGTTCCAGATTGGCACCCACCTTGACCTCTTTTTTATCTTCTTTGGTACCTAGGTTGATTGTATCCACAGGTTCCTCGTGAGGTTGGATGGTTCTCTCTTCTTGTTGTAGTAGTCTGGCAAGTTCCCCTGGTACTTCACAATCTTCCTCACCTTCGTCTTCGACTTGGTAGATTAGATTCTTAGAGTCACAAAAGGCCATAGCAGTATCGTTATCCACGGGATCCCGAATGGATGTATACCTGCATTGCGAGTGTGGGTGTGTGTAAGGGTATAACTATCTTTGAAAAAAAAAGTAAGATGTAAAAGAAAAACAATGAGCACAAAAGTTTGTATGTGAAAACGTCCATGATTCATTGATGTCATATGAAAAATGAGATAAAAACCCTTACAAATGGACCATTGTGCCTCGGGTAAGACACAAGGTTTTAAGAGTGCGAATTGTTTTAAATATTACAGATCCAACAAAATGTAAAGACAAATTATTGTGGGATAAAAGTGATCAGGACAAAGTCCCTAGCCTCCCAATTTTTGAGCCCTCCATTGACAGTCGGGAATATCCAGTCCTCCAAGTTGCAACTATCTTCACCATCTTCGACTACGTTGACTTTACGGTTGCTGATTTTTAAGGGCGGCCCTCCAGCACGGGCGCGGCGTACAACCTTCTGAGCACTTGAAGTGAAACCTAGGCCAAACTTGTCAGACTTATATGGGATATCTGGAAGTTGTCCCCAAATAGTGCATCCTCCTTCTTCTACCACTGCTTTGGCATCCTTTAGTGACAACATCCGGAGTGGAGGCCTGGTAATCTTGGGAACAACCTTAGTCACTGCCACCTCTTGAGGGACCTCTTCAAAGTGTTGAAATGGAGTTTCAATGAATTCACCATCTAATTCCACATATCTGAAGGAATTGAGATGGATGATCATGTATTCTTCCTCTCCATGTACGGTGATAATCTTTCCTTGAACTGGATACTTCAATATTTGGTGCAACGTAGAAGTAACAGCGCCAACATTGTGGATCCATGGTCGGCCTAGCAAGCAGGAGTATGAAAGGCGGATGTCCATCACATAAAAAGTTGAATTGAAGGTTTGGGTTCAAACCTTTATGGGAATGTCTACCTCCCCATGCACCACCCTCTTCGAGCCATCAAAAGCTCTTACCACTATGTTGCTTGGCTTCAAAGTCAACCCCTCATAGTCAAGTCTATCAAGAGCTTTCTTGGGTAATACATTTAGAGATGAGCCAGTATCCACTAAAACATGCGCCAAAGTTGTGCCCCTACATTCCACTGAGACATGCAATGCCTCATTATGCTTCCTTCCCCTTGGCGTCAGATCAGCACTTGAAAAACCTAAACCATTGTGCGCAGTTAGGCTGGCTACGCAGTCTTGAAACTGATCAGCAGACGTCTCTTGAGGTACATGGGCGGTTTTTAAGAACTTCACCAAGGCTTTTGCATGTGCCTCGGAACATAGTAGTAATGTCAGCATGGAGATTTTAGAGGGAGTTTGCCCCAGTTGTTAAACTACATCGTAGTCGCTTCTCTTTATAATTTTTAGGATCTCCTCCATTTCTTTCTTGGAGGTCTCAGGGATAATCAATGACTGAGCCTTCGCTCGGACAGGCTCAATCATAACACCTTTTTCTCGAGCCTCGGTCAACTCGGCAGCAGGAGTGTCAGTAAGAATGATTATAGGGGTTGTAACGGTTTTGTCAATTGGAGTATTTGCATAGATGATTATGGGTGTAGGAGTAACCTTTGGAGCAGCCACAGGGATGATTACGGGTCCAGAAAATGCTTTTGGGGGAGTAATTTCTGGAGAAAAGATCCTACCACTTCGGGTAATTTTGCTAGTTCCTGCAATGTTACTGATGTCGGAGTCTTCTTTCTCGGAATTTATCTCTTCGGAGGCCGGCCAGTCTTGCTTGATGCCATGGTAGTAGACGTCCCCCTCCATAATTCCACGACACGGTTTTGTCTGACACATATGGGACTGGCCCAGGCATTGTGATTATTAAAGGAGTTGCTTTCGGAACTGATGTAATTCTAACGGGTCTTTTGGTGGAGACCCTAGAAGAATTGGCGGAAATGGTAATGATTAAAACATCTTCAAAAGGAACAGGTGGAACATGAGTTTTTTCGAACAAAATATCTTTGTTATCTATCAGGCAATGAACGCCTACTTTCAACAAAGGACAACTAGTTGGCGAGGATAAATAGAAACGACAATCTTCATCACTGCCAGGGAACATACTGACATTCAACAAGTTCATTTTAACAGTCAGAAGTGGGGTCATAAGTTCATTAACTGAAGTAACAAACAATCCTTCTTCAATGGCATTAGTATTATGGCCATGTCTGGGCATAGGAGCAGAAATGACATTTGGCTTCTCGGGTGCGTCGAACTCAATTTCTTTTGCTTCAATGAGGTCTTGTATTTTATTCTTCAAAGCCCAACAATTATTAGTATCGTGACCAGGACTTTCAGAGTGATATGCGCAACGGGCATTGGGATGATAATGAGGAGATGTTGTATTGGGGTTTTTCAGAGCTTCTTTCAAGGTCACCAAATTGGATCTTAGCAGATGCGATAATACTTGAGACGGGGTCATGTTAATTCTGGTGAACTGCCTGACTGGCCTTTCCATCATTGGTTGATTACTTCTTTGTTGATCAGACGTAGGATTACGAATCATAACAGCCCCCACCTTTGGTCGACATTCGGCCCAATCTTGGTTTCTTTGCGGATATACAGCAGCTACCTCTTTCTTCCCGATGAAAGGCTTCCTTACACTTGTAGAAGAAGATGTATCTTTCTGAATCTTTCCACTTTTTATGCCAGCTTCTACCCTCTCTTCGGTTAATATTAGTTCAGTAAAGCCAGTGGATGAACTTCCGATTAAATGATTGAAGAAGGGACCAGATAAGGTGCCTAAGAACATGTATACCAATTCTCTCTCAGACAGAGGGGGTTGAACTCTTCCAGCCAAATCTCTCCATTTTTGCGCATAGTCCTTGAAACCTTTATTGGAAGCCATGGCCATACTCTGGAGTTGAGCACGGGTAGGCACCAGATCAGCATTGTACTGATATTGTTTGTAGAAAGCTGCAACAAGATCTTCCCAATTGTGGACGTTGGCTCTTTCTAATTGGTAAAACCAGTCAAGTTGAGTTCCAGACAGACTGTCTTGGAAGAAATGCACCCATAGGTCTTTATCAGTGGTATGGGGTTGAATTTTCCTCACATATGATCGGAGATGCATCTTAGGGCATGAAACTCCATCATATTTAGTGAATACAGGTGCTTTGAATTTTGGAGGAATCACAATCCCCGATACCAAACCCAATTCCTCAAAGTCCAAGCCTGGCACCTTTTGGATTTCAATCACACTCAAACGCTATTCGAGATGTTTATACTTGTCATCAGCTGAAGGGTATTGCTCCTCAGAGTAATCCTCTTCTTCCTCTTCCTCCTCTGATTCTGTCGGGACAACTGTTTCCTTGCCTTTACCATCTTGGTTGTCTCTTTCACCGGATGTTGTTGCAAAGTCCAAAGTCCTTCTTGTCTGCCCATGAAATCTTCTTCCCATGTTCAAGACTCCAGTTACCTTCTTTGTTTTCTTTTTCCTCTCTTCAACCAGCAGAGTCTTCAACTCTTCTTGCCCCTTGGCTAGGGTCATGAGCAACTGTTGAAACTGCGTATTCTGAGCTTGGAGATCTTTCACTGTTTGCTCGAGATCCATCATACTAAAATAAACAGTAGAGAGATGAGGAGACTTGTTGCAAAAGACCTATTTATGTTATGATGAATGATATATGCATATGCAATGTTTTAAAGGATTTCAAAGATTCAAATTTGTTTTAGACAAAAAAGGAAACACACGTTATATTAATAAGATAAAGTTTGAGTACATCAATGCCCCTTGGGAAAAATAATACAAAAACTCTAAGATAAAAAAGTAGTACGCATCCTGTTTGGTGCAATGTAGGCATTCAGAGTCCGCTCCTCATGAAGTAGCATAGTGAGTTCCAAAATCTTCTTCTCGCTTGCGTAGAATTAGGATTCGAAAGTATCTCGCTCTCCTTTGAGTTGTATCCAATCCCTTTATAGGTCTTCAAGAGATGTGGGCATGTCAGGATGTAGGATAGTGTATGGAACATGTCCTTCCTTAACAAGTTCAATGATTACCGGGAGAATGGAGGGGTAAGGCATCATAAGACTCTAAGCACGAGTTCGTACCCATTTGAGGTAAGGCTCAAGAGGGATGGAATTCTTGTGCTCCAAAGTCTTGCTATCCACCTTGTTTACCATCCTCCAAGCTCGGATAAATCTCTGGCGAAGACCTAGATCGTCGTAGTCGTAGTCGAATACCAAACCTTGAATTAGCATCTCGTGCGGGCCATCTCTTCGGGCGTAACCAAACTGCCTTAAGGCTAAACATGGGTTGTAGGTGATGCCTCCGCTAATTCCAAGTAGAGAGACATTAGGGAATTCTCCACAATGGTCGACAATGATAACATTCTCTTTGGATCGAGAGCACCAATGAATGTCTGAATGTTGTAGCGTCATCAATCTTTGTGACCACCTTGAACCTTGCTCATTTTTTAATACAGATCGAGGAAGATGAGAAATAAACCATCTTGCCAAGAGAGGAGTGCAACACATAAGGACACCTCTTTTCCTCATTGTGTGAGTGTGAAAAGAGTGTAGGATATCCCCTAATAATGTAGGCACCAGGTTGCGTGACATGAAGATTTTGACGACGTTCACATCTATGACCTGGTCAAGATTTTGAAACAAAACCATCCCATAGATGAGGAGAGCCACAATTTCCTCAAAGGCTTGCAAGTCTAAGGAATTCCAACAACCTTGGGCTTTCTCAAACATGAACTTTGCTAAGAAACCTTTGACACCACTCCTTGTTTCCCAAGGGGTTGTGACATACGATGAGTGCAAGTATAGAGCTTGAGCAATCTCTTATGGCTTTGGATCTCTTTCCGTACCATTGAAAGGTAGTTTATTGAGAATGGGAATTCTAAAGAGTTGGGAGAATTCTTCCAAAGTAGGCACTAGTTGATAGTCGGGGAATGTAAAGCAATGGTGCAAAGGATCAAAGAACTGAAAAAGCACCTTCATCATGTCCTCATCTGTGTTGGAGGTGACCAAGTTGAGTAGTCGACCATGTCTCTCGGTGAATGGAAATTTCTAAGGAATCCTTGAAGCTAGCTCGTTAAGTTATGGAGGGATCCTCACAAGGTTGATTTGAATAGTTTTCCTGCGAAGTGAATCCATATCCTACAAAACAAGAACAAAGATGAATCCCAAAATCCTTGAAATGGTTAGTGGATGTATATGATGTTCATGATGTCCATGATGTTATGTACAAGTATGCATATACAAGAAAAGCAAACAAGTCCTTAGTTTAGGCTTGCATGGAGTTTTATAGGTAAGTACCCTCTTGAAGTTTAGTTGGATCAACCTGTCCTAGTAATAGTAATCGGGTTCTAAGGAGCTCAATATCACTGGATTGTTTCCTTGATCATTGTTTCAGCTCAAGCCTCTTTAGTGGCGACCGGAATATCCCAATAAACCAAACCTCAATGAGTGTAGTATCGAGTATCTACCAACTTCGGACTGTACTAAATCCGGTCATCTCACTACATCCTAAAGGCCAAGTTGGTCAAGTAATGATTCTAAAAGTTCATTAGTGCTCCATGACATCACTCAGCGGCCCCGTATTCTCTTTGATTAACTCAAAGGATACCGGTACCCACAAATATGTCGCACTAACGTAGCTATTGCTTAGACCATACCGGTATACCCCGTACAATTTCCACAATGTATTTCTACTTACCTATAATGTATCCCAAATCCGGGTAGAGGATTCAAATAAATGTGATCTAAACCTAAGGTAACCCCACTTTTAGAATTCTCCCCAACAGAGTCGCCAGTTCTGTGATACGGTGGGAGAACTGACTTATAGGTTTTGCATTTGATTGCAAATGTTGCGGTTAGCAAGAGTCACCACCGACTTTTCTTTTATCCAAAAGGAAAGGTGAAAAAGCACAGGAAAGACCTTTGAGATTGTTTCTTGAGTTCGGGGGGGTAGATTATGAAAAGGGAAGGTATTAGCACCCTTTTCATCCATGGTTTTCCATGGGCTCTTAGTTACTTGCTAGATCACTTCCTTTTGTTTGAAATTGTGCTTTGTGTGGTTTTTGAAAGTATTTTTGTAAAGAGGCCATTGTTTAGGCAATCTTTGTAATGATTCTCATTCGTAAGAATGTATAAGATGTTAATCTTTTGAAAATGTTTTTAATGTTTGTAAGATGTTTGGAAATGTGTGTGTTTATTTTGAAAATAGCAAGGAGGTTTATTTTGAAATGGAGCAAGTAACTAAAAGCAATTTACCTACTCAAATGTCTTTCTTGTTCATTTTCTTTTCCTTTGATATTGTTGTCTTACCATTGATTTGGTAAGTAACCCTATCTTTGGATGTAAACGGGACAGGCGTGGGTCATCGTATAGCCATGATTAGCAATTTTGCAAAGTTTCTTAGCATTTTTGAGGGACTAATATCATTTTTGTAAGACAACTTTGAATAGCGTCACCGAGGGACTATGATCTTGTATTTGTTTGTTTTTGCTAAGACACCTTACATGCGTAATATGGCCATTTTGTGTAAGGAAACCAAGTGGGATAACCCCATGGGTGCTTGTGTGCAAGTGTGTCATTTTCATGCTTGATTTTGTCTTGAATTAGGGTTTTCTATTTGATTGGTTTTATTCTTTACATACAAACCCTAATTACTAGCATATTATGTAAAAGCGATAAATTGCGAAATTTAAAGTTACTACGCTATTACAACATTTATGGGAGGGGGATATACAATTCATGAATGGGGATTGAAATAATATAAACTTAATTAATTTATTACAACCAAATTGAACATGTACAAATAAATGGAATAAATAGTATATAGGATAAATTAAATATGCAAAGATATGTAAATGCAAAGAAGATTTTTTTTGGTTTTCATGTGAAAAAGTTTTAACCTAAACCTAATTAGAAAAATAAATAAATCAAGATTAACTTTAAATTAATTAAAAAAGAAAATGATTAAGAAATTTTTTTTTTAATAAAAACCCTAATTCTATTTGATTAAGAGAAAATAAGTTTTCTGAGAAAAAAGTATTTTTGTATTTTTTTTTGTCTTGAAAATAATATATGGCATTATGAGATATTTTTGGTCCTTTTCATATTAAAATAATATATTTAATGGGTATAAAGAAAAAATAAATATTAAATTAGTTCTAATTTAACTTACAAGTTTATTTAACAAAAATAGATAATATGTGACTAAATAAAAATATTTTATGTCAGAAAGATAAAATAAAATAAGCAAAAATATAAATATATCATTTTTTAATATTTTTTTTTATGATTTTTAATATTAAGAAAAATATATTTAAGAAAATAAAATGAAAATAAAATAAATAAATAAAATGATATGGGTCTGGGGTGTCACAAGCAAACAGGGTGCAGAATGTTAGAAAAAATCATAGGCCCATGAAGCAAAAAGCCCAACGCTGCAAAGGGACAAAAAATGGAAAAAATGTGAGAAAATGCAAAAGACAGCACGCTGAGGCTCGAAACCATGACCTCTAGCATTTACGCGCGCTGCCTTACCACAGGGGTGGCTGTACATCCATTTATATAAACAAAACCACAAATATATATTAGAAAAAGCCTCCTGAAGGCAACTTCATCTTCAACCTTGAGCCATGGTCGGACCACCTGTATCTTCTTCATTTCTCCATAAAAATGGAAAGTTCAAACATGAAAGTTATGGTGTTTCTTCCCACGAGTTCAACCATATAATTTATGTAAACTAAAGGTCAAAGATAAGATCTAATTTTACTGGCCATAATTTGAAACCTAATTTTTGCAGAAATTTCAAATCCAAAATTCTCTATACACAGCTACTATAAATAAAAACTATGAACATGGTTAGCTTTAGAGCAAGGATATCAACATTTTGCTTTCACAAATCAGGACCAAATGATGCTTGTATGAAGAGATAGAAGTTTGAGTTTTTACCTCTTGCAACTGGGATCGTGAATGGAGTTTGAGCAAGTTTTGAGAAGGCCTGAGGATCTGTTTAGCTTACTTGGACCTCCTTGAGTGTATTCCAATCCTTACTTTATCCTGAAAGTCCCTGAATCTCTCTACTCAAGTCAACCTGCAAACTTGATATTTGAAAATGGTGGATGGTAGAGGAGGAGCTACAGTCCTGAAACAGGGTTCTGGATCACTTAGATATGATGTACATTAAGTGTTTGGGTGGTTAAAACTCAATACGCACGAGTGGATTTGGAAATGGCTATGTAAGGTTCAAGACTGTCAAGCTATGGCAGATTCTGAGTTACAAAGTATTTGGGAGTGTTTTTGAGTCTTATAATTCATGTGTCATCTTGCAAATAATGTGTTTACTTATAAGCAAAAGGTCTTAAGTCTTGTAACAACTCAGATTTCAAAAACTCACATGTTTGCTTGGTTTCTTGTTTGTGAAGCAAAGCTAGCAAGAATGGTTCCAAGGTGTAGTACCCAGCTTGTAGGGGGGCTGAGACCTTTAAACATACTTGTTCTGATGCAGTGGAGTGTGTTTGTGCAGAAAAAACAAGTGCAAGGCTCAATGCAAGTTGACTTTCCATAAAGCTTGCTTTTCCAAAATGGCAATGTTGCCTTTCTCCCAAAAATGGAATTATTCTTGTACAATGCATTCAATGCTTGGCTTAAAGCTTCCAACAACTGTGAAAACATTTAATTATGGAGTGAATGTCAAGTTAGAAGCCTGCAAAGCAGGATTTGTTCAGCATGCTTGAGGATTGGATCCAATGTTCTTCACAAAGTGGCTTGAAATCCAAGTGACAAATCACCAACTTCATCTCTTCGATTCTCCTTACTCAAAACTGATCTCAAGGAGTTCTTGGACATTTTGGAAATCTTGAAATGTGCTCTACAACTCATATTTGAATTGCTTTTGAAAATTCCTCTTGGAACCATGTGAAAAATTTCCATGAAGTTAGGTCAAAAATCTGCCTAACTAGGGCAAAATTTCACTAAGTTATTTTTAATTCATGAGCATGTATTCACAAAATTATATCTTGAGATCCTAGAATTTTTAGGAGAAATTGTGTGAAGCAAATTTGTATATTTCATGGAGATCTACAACTTTCATGTCGGAAGTTTCCTTTGAATCATCTTGTATCATGGTGAAAACTTGGCTCAAAGTTGAGAAAAAATAAGAAATTTTCTATACTTAGAAAAATTTCTAAGTTAAGAAATTTCAACTTTTCAAAACAAAACCTTAAATCCTTGATTTCTTGATGGAAAAGTTTCATATTTTGACATGTTTTGATAATTTATGACCTTTGGCACTTGACTTTGACTAAAAAGTCAAAGTTTGACTTTTTAGTATGCGGTTGACTTTTGATCAGTTTATGGAAAAATTCATCTGTCAATACAATGGATTTATAATGTTTTGAATCATGTTATTAGGTCAAAGTGATGCAATTGGAATCTTTAGATCATGCCTTATCCCAATTGATCATTTGCTAGGCCAAAAAATTAGAAATTGCTCTTTCTCAGTCAAAACCCTAATTTTGACCATTTTGCCCTTTTGATGATTTGATCAAATTTCTTGAGGAATTATGGTCCAAACTTGTTCAAATGATACATATGAGTCTAAGATGTTGATGTGGATAAAAAATTATGAAGTTTGACTGTAAATTGGCCATGGTTGACTTTTTCCCCAATACAGCTGCTTTTTAGGTCAACTGTTCAATTGATTAATCAAAAGTGTGATCCAAGACTTGAAACTTGACATGAGTAATATTAGGGGTCCATAATGATCCTTGAAAGTCATATGAAGCATTGGTAGTCCAAAAATACTTGTGCAAACTCAAACCCTAATTTTGGTCATCAATGCATGAGGAGGTGTCTTGAGCTAGTCAAACCCTAATGCAGTCTTGAGTCAAAGAGATCTTGTGAGAAAATTATTGATAAGTGAGAGGGAAAATTTTGGGGTACAACACATGCCATCTCAACAAGCATAAGCTCCATCTCAAAATGCAATGTATGCGACACAATCATGAATGTAATAACAATGTCACAGTTAACAACATCTCAATACAACATCATCGTTGGCCAAAGGCCTACATCTCAAAAGCATCTCAACATATCTTCATCAAACATCTCATATCATTCATAATAATTCATCAAACATCATTTATTCATCAAACATCATTTATTCATCATAAATTATCAAACACAACTTCATTAATAACGTCTCATCAACAACTTAGTTGTACATTAATACGACAGTAATTCACACCGTTGTTATGTAAATCTTACATCATTACTATCATTACTCCTACTATTACAAATCAAACAACAACCTATAAACATTTCATCCTCATCATTCTGCATAAAAGCCAACATAACGATCAACACAGGAACTAACTCTAAATCCTAAATTGGCTACTAGGATTACACTTCCTATTCTTCATTTTAATCCTCTAGAATAAAGTTCATCGTGTTAGCTATTCAACGCTTCGAAAGGCATCTCAAACGGCATCCTAAAACTAAAGTTACAACATTTATAAACTGAATCTGCCAAAACATCATGTATCGACATGAGTCGACGCATCCTCTCTTAGATCGACTCATCCTCTATTAGATCGACTCATCCTGATTCAAACACACATCATGTATCGACACACGCACCTACGGATCGACTCATTCTGGGTCTAACACACAACATGTATCGACACATGCTCCTATGGATTGACTCATCCTGAGTCTAAAAGCACTCATGTATTAACGCATCCTCTCTTCGTGTCGACTCATCCTGAGTCTCTCAACCTACTTATATCGACACATAGCATTTGAGGTCAACGCATCCTGTTACATCCTACATAAATTCTACGATTTTCTCTGTGTTTTCACTACGGGTTTCATATTTTAAGCCCTAAAAACTTAATCTAATCATAGATAGTCATCACTTACAGTTATCCTATAATTCTACATCGATCAAACAACACCGGGACATCATTATTCATCTAAAATTCATCAATTTCACATTATACAACATCATAAACATTCCATTCAAGAACAAGACAACAATCACCTCTAACCCCATATACCAATCATCATGAACCCAATTATAGAGTCAGAACCCCACCCTTACCTTGGATTGAAGGTCACTCTATAATCTTCCGGTTGAAACCTCATTCTGCCGTTTTTCCTCTTTTTCCAGTAGCTTCACGTTCTTCTTCTCAATCCTTATTCTTCTACCGCCTCTTCTTTATATTCCTTCTAACAACAATAAAATAACCTATTATTCTCTTAGCTCATTATTGGGCTCAAAACTAATACACCCCATTTATTACTTCTTCCATTCCTTAAAAACAAGCCCACATAAAATAATATTATACTTCTAATATTATTTCACCACTTAATAAAATAATTAAATCCAATTAATCACAACACATTTTCTTAAATATTCCAAAAATAATTTAATTAAATAATTAATTAAACTACGGGCGTTACATCTAGCATGTGGATTATTCTTCCTTTGAGATGGTGCTTTACCCCGCTACACACTGCTAGAGCTTCTAGTCCATTTATTCACAGGGTTGGAATCCCGAGGAGTTGCACTTTTTTCTTTGTCCCATGTTGATTCAGAGTTATTCTGGGGTAAGTACCTTCTAAAAGACAAGAAATTTCGAGGAGATTTTTCCATCAGTTTTGCCTTCAAAGCTAAACTGGATGCCTCAACTATGGTCCATACAGTTTGTAAACCCATATTCTCTTGCAAGGATCCCTTTAGGCTACTTATGTATCGATCCACTTTCTGGCTCTCTAATTCTCCCAATTCATTGCGCTCAGAAAACCGTAGAAACTTAGCTGTGTATTCAGTCACAGCTCTCTTCCCTTAACACACTCAATGTACATATTATAAAGATTTTGTTCATAATCCTCTGGTAAAAATTGCTCCAGCATCAACTATTTCATTATTCTCCAAGTTATGACTGGCCCCTTCCTTTGCCTTTGTCTTTGGACAACAAGTTTATCCCACCACACAACTGCAATACTTTTAAGTCTGATTACAACCATCTTGACTTACTTGTTCTCAGGGACGCCCATAACATCGAAGAACCTATCAATGTCAATCTGCAAATACATAAATTCCTCCACTCCCATTATTCCATAGAATAATGGTATATCAACCTTCACTCGATAATCATGGTTATGTTGATTTCCATGATCAATAACCTATTCCTTGTCTTGTTCTTCTTCTTCGGAACTTGAATTGTCAGCAATAATAGTGTGATGATTGTTTCCACCTGGTGGAACCCTAACATGTTATCTTCCCCTATCTCTTCGCTGATTCACACTATTGTTGTTGTTGTTCACCTGATTTATTAAATTTTCCATCTATTCAGTCAAAGCAGTTAGAGCCGTGGTAAAAGTCGTGGTAATTCCCTCAAGATCTGCTCTGGTTATCGGTTGATCTGTCATGGTTGTCAAGCTACAAAAAGAACATGAGAAAACCTGCTCTGATGCCAAGTGACATAGTCAAAATCCCTAGGGATTAGAAAACACTAAACCTAGAATAAAGGAATAGGTTTGAAAACGTAAAACCTATAGTAAAACACAAGGTTTCAAGCGCAAAACCTGTCAGATAAGCTGGAGCCCACAAGCACAAAGAAAACTTTGGATTCTATTATAATGAAAGTTAACCCTTATGGTCATGCAAAAGGTCTTTAAATACATAAAACAAAATAACTCTAATGGGCCTTATGAGCCTTTAATCGAAAACATAATTAAATAAAACGAATAAAATAGAAGTTTCTTAAATATTAAAATAGAAAATTGCTTAAATATTAAAATTCTTTCTGGCGTGCAATATCTTCTTCGATACGCGCAACCAACCTTCCTACATCAATTTGTATAAGTAGTTTTGTCACTAATAGATGAAGAAGAGGCCATCTATCAATACATAAAACAATCAACATCAAGATAAAAACAAAAACACTAACCATACAAGAATGTGTTGTACCCCAAAATTTTCCCTCTCATTTTACTCAACACATGCCCATTGAGATCTTCAACTTGCTCAAGGATGCCCAAGAGTGGACCAGACAAACTCTCTCCTAAGGCAAAGCACCTCAAACTAGGGTTTCCAGTTTCATCAGGGTGTGGGAACTCCAAAGTTCCCAAATTCTTTCCATGGTCCTAAGATGTTCTCAAGATCATCCATGTCAAGTTTCATGCCTTGCACAAGAAGTTTGCTCAATCAACTGCTCAGATGCCTGAAAATCAACTGTACTAAGTCAAAAGTCAACTGTGGCCCACATACAGTCAAACTTCAATATTTTAGGTCAACATCAACATTGTGAAGTAATATACATCATTTTATCAAGGTTTGATCATGATTCTTCAAGGAATTCTCCTAATTGATCAAAACCCAAAAGTTGCTAAATTAGGGTTTCTCAAGAAAAGTCAACCAAACTTTGACCAGGCATAACTTCTTCATACTTTATCAGAAATTTTCTATCCAAGGCTCATTTTGAAGAGGATGTAATTCCCTACAACTCATCTTTAGCCCACAAGTTCAAAATATGCACTCATCAAAAGATATGAATTTCTACATTATAGGTCCTTTTGAAAAGTCAACAAAAACACCTTTTGGGTCAAAGCTTCTTACAGAACATGGAAGACCCAATTGAGTTGAAACCAAAAGGGTTGGTTAGGGGACATCCTAAGCTTTCTAAAAAGTCCAAGAACACCTTAGGGTTAAAAATGAGAGATATGTGTATTGTCAAAGTTGACCAATTTTTGGAAATATGCATGAAGTCAACATTGATCAAAATGACTCTTTTTCCAAATGGGACTATGTTTTCTTGTTTGAAACTTGTTGCTAAGAGGACCCACGAACTCTGAGCTTACCCACCTATTATTTTATTATTTTTATTATTTATTTTGATTTTTTATCCATTTAAATCAAAATAAATCAATTTAAATAGTAGAATAATCAAATAAAATCAAAGATTTGATTTTATGAGCATATTATGAGTCCATGAACAGCTAGCAAATCCAAAAATTCGTTCAAGAGCTAATTGATTGGAAATATCTTAATTTGGTCTATTTTGGAAACAAATCATACAAGGCAAATAATGGAATCAAATCTCCATAATTTGCAAAGATATGATCAGTTTTTGTTGACCTAAATCATTCTATGATATATACACAACATTTCCAAACCATAAGGAAGGTTTTTGGGTCATGAAAACAAGGAGGTCAACTTCAATTTTTTGTCAAAAGAAGTGCTGATCACATATTCCTCCATAGACTGATTCAAGCAATTCCAAGGCCAGCAATCCGTTCCTGGACATTTTCTGAAGCCATTCCAATCATTCTCAAGCCTTAAAACCTTCAGAAATCACGCCTCACAGTGCCACGGTTTGAATCTTTTTTCAAGATTCCTTTTTAATAATTTATCCATCATAAACATGTTTTGATCATATATCCATTTTTGCTATCATATTTGCAATGTTTTTGATTGGTTTGATTGAAGTATAAGTGCAGGAATGGCACGATGCCATTGTTAGGGTTTTGAGGTCCCAAATTTGGAATTCCATATAGAGGCAAAATTGGACAAAATCAGGGGTACTATCATACTTAGAAGATGATTTGAAATTGATCCATGTCTTTGGTTTGAACTTATTCTGCTTGTGCTGCGTTTTTTAATTTTACAGGTTTATGGCTACGAACAAAATCCGTCACTATAGCTTTTAGTGACGGAAATGACTGTAGGTAAAAGTGTGGTAAAAAACAACAGTTATGGGGAAGAAGACAATTAGGTGGCAGAATCCCATTGGGTGATTTGAATCATGCGCGCGTTTGGGAAAGACCACTTTATTTCCTTTATATTTTATTTATGTTATTATATTTACAACTAACCATCCCAGCATTTTATTATTTTCTTAACATTTACATGCAGATCTTGTGCACAACCCATTCCAGGAGCCCACTATACACCCTGATCTTAACCATTGAATTCATCATCAATCCAGATCCAATACCCAACGCTCAAGTCATACCATAGACCATCAGAAAGAGTATCACACTGAATCAGGCGCAAGGATTGGGCTGACCAGCTATTGGGTCTAAACAATTCAACATTGCACCCCCCTGGATTGCTTGCTAAACAGGCCCAATTTTTCTCTTTTCTTTTTATTTCTTATTTTTATTATTTACTAATTATCTTTTTTCACAAAATAACACAAATCATTTTTTATCATAAAATCAAAAATCACAAAAATTATTTTTTCATAAAATATTTTATTTCTTTAATTAATTAGTTTAATCAAAATTAGGGCAATTTAATTCTTTTTTATAATTAAAATCACTTAGAATTAGGATTCAATTTGTACATAACTTAATCTTTTCTCAAAAATAACCTAGATATTTTTTCAACTAGATTTCTTAGGTTTTCCAATTATTCTTGCATTTAATTCGCCGCGTGCATTTTTTAATTTCCTTTTTATTATTATTGTAACTGCTCCGAGTTTGTAATAGTAATTAGGGTTTCAAATTCCGCATCTTTATTTTCAGTCCAAAATAATTATGTATCTGCAAAAGCCTTGTAATAGCTAGGACTTTTAACTTTCCCGCATTTTATTTCTGTAAATTATAAACTGCTTAGATGAATGTTAATAGGATTGTATGGAAAGACAAATTGAAAATTAATACGGTAGAAAACCCTAAATGTGCAAAGATAAATTAACTAAAAATTACACTCGCACATGCTCACTCCTAGGGTTTACTCCACTCTGGTTGCTTTCGGTAAACGGTCATGAAGTATAGGGTTTGTTAGTGGTTGTCCTCTAGCCCCGAAAGATCTAAAATGAACCATTCGGATGTTGCCTCAGAAAAGATCTTTAAGGCTTTAGGATGATTACTAACATTTCCTAACATTGCTTTTGTGATCGTATTTGTCCCTTCGAATGTCCCGAAAAAACTCCAACGACAGTGCTACCTATTTCTCAATAATAGGATAACATTGTCTAAAAGGAAAACGAACAGACTTTTTTTGAGTAGGTAGATTAGTTCCTAGGTACTTGCTCAAACAAACAAACTTTTTCACACAAACACTTTTCAAACAAATTTTTCAAAAACAACTTTGTAACACTCTTGAGGATAGAAACAAGGGTTAACACGAAGTAAAATAAAACTTTTCAAAACAAGCACACACAAGCAGTTTTCAAAATGAGCAAGTACCTAAGAGCCCATGGAAAACCATGGATAGAAAGGGTGCTAACACCTTCCCTTTCTATAATCTACCCCTCATACTCAAACATCTCGAAAAAGGTTTTTTCTGTTCTTTTTCCTTTTCCTTTGTTGGATGAAATAAAATTCGGTGGCGGCTCTTGCTTACCGCGACATTTGCGAACAAAAAATGCAAACCAATATTAACAGTCGGTTCTGCCACCGTATCACAGAACTGGCGACTCTGCTGGGGATTAAAATATAAAGTGGGGTAAACCTTAGGATCTAGGTCATATTTAATTGCTTTCTCTTGATTGTCTTGCTTGGTTTATATTTATGGAAACTGTTTGGGTTATTTGATCCTACACCCGGATCGGGAAACACCTTTTAGGTAAGTAGTAATAAACTGTGAGGGAGTTGTGTTGGGGTATACCGACACAGTTGAAGAAGTAGCTATGTTGATGTGGTACTTTGGTTGGTACCCGTAACTCTTGAGTCAATCAAGGAGATGTACGGGGCCGCCGCGTGGTGTCATAAAGCATCAAATGACCTTAGAACCTTTAATTGCACAGCTTGGCCAGTAGGACGTAGCGAGATGACCGAATTTGGTGTATGCCTAAGGTCGACAGATACTCGATGCTACACTCATTGAGGTTTGACTTATGAGTTTTGTTTGATTATGAGTCAATCGTCGATTGAACAAGGCTTGGGGGAAAGACCAGTGATATTGAGATCCCTTATAACCTGGTTACTATTTATAGGATAGGTTGAACCAATCCAGCTTCAAGAGGGTATGACCTTAAAACCCATGCAAGCCTAAACCTAAGGTTGTTTAAGTGACTTGTGTGCTTTCAACTTGAACTACTTACAGAGTTTTATTACCTGACAACATGAGTTCCTTGCAGGTTTTGTTTACAGTTATTATCCAATAACTTGGATTTCTTGCAGGGTTTACTTGCTTACATCACTTCGCACCTTTGCTTAAAAGCATAGCATACACATCATAACAGCATGCCTTAACATTTCCTTAACCATTTCAAGGATCTCGAGGGCCTGCGATGCTGGTTATGATAAATCAGACGTCTAGCAAGGGGAAATGGGATTTATTTTCCTCTAGCCAATGTCGTCAGAAGATCAAAACTCAACAACTTGAGTCAGGGGTTATGACCCACTCGATCTGGTGAGCTTGACTCTTGTAGAAGGACTCTCAACAATACAAAGTTCTTCAATCAAAGCTGCAAAATTCAACTTTTGACATTTTCTTGTTTAGCCCGCGAGATCCTTGAAATCATTGCATACATATATAATACATATCATTGCATAAGAAGGTTTCAAAGCAGGTCTCTCATATCCTCGCTGTTTATTTCAGCAATGGCTCTCCAATAAGACAACAGAGATCTCCAAGCTCAAGATGCCCAGTTCAAGGAATTTCTCCGGAATCTATCCAAGGGGCAAGAAGACCTGAAAACACTCTTCGCCGGGAATCTGACCAAGGAACGTCCTGAAAACAACAAAGATGAACAATTGGAATAATTGCAAGCTGAGGTAGAAGCAATGAGAATCCAGATGCTGGGGCAAATGACTCTTATCCAAAACTTAGCTCGAGGACAAGAAGGGCTAAGAGCCTTCCTCAACAAGCTTCACCAAGATGGATGCAGATCCATGAAGAAAATAGTTAAAATTGTGGATCAAGGCATTAATCATCCCCTAGTGAGAGAAGAGGTTGGTTTGGTCAGGAACAGACCTTTCCAGATTGCTACTATATCACAATCCCAACCACAACCTCACCAATGACAACAGGGCAATCGACATAAGAAGAATACATCTGAAAGACGCTTCACCGAGATCAACATGTCATTGGCTCAAGCATTGCAACGCCTGTTGAAGGCCAATTTGATTATGTTAAGGGACCCTCCTCAGAATCCCAACATAGCATCCCTAAGGTACAATCCAAATGCAAGATGTGCGTACCACTCCAACAGTCATGAACATGACACCAACAGCTGTTGGGCGTTGAGAAATAAAATTCAAGACCCGATTGATGAAGGAGCGCTAGAATTTGCACAAGATGGTCAGGCTAAGTTCTTCTGCCATCCCTCCAAGGCATACCATCGGAAGTGACAAGTTCTCCCAAGAATAATTTTTCGTTCATTAGAATTTTCAATGTGTAATTTTCTTTTGATTTGTCTGAACATTTATTCATATCAAACCTCGTTATTTCATCAATGCATTGCACATGTTTGGCTTGAATCAATTCATTCGTATTCACTATTTCAAAAATGCGTTCTTATTTCCTTTTGTGATATTTAACTCTCGATTAAAAACTCTAAGCCTTAGAGGAGGATGACGAAAATGATACCACAATCTCTACAGTATGCTTTTGAACAAATCCCGTTGACGATGTACAGGCGTTGTTTCAAATCCTAAACAGTGGAGTTATAAGGAAGATAATCCCTAGTCAACCCCTTAGATCCAAAGAAGTAGGATTTTTTTCTTTTCACACAAATTAAAACCCTTAATCATAACCTGGGGAAGGGTAGTTTTCTCAGTTAATTCAGAGGCACATTCAGTCACAATCTTCCACTTCGTACACAATGAATGGCATCGAAGACGTCCTTCCAAAACAAAAGACAGTGATGGTTCCGTATAATTATCAAGACAGATAGTCATTATCTCTCGAAATAAAAGCCCATTAAGTCAAAACCTATGAAGGAGACTTAAGAGAAAATTGGGGCATCCCGCTGACTGTAATCACAAAAGAAACAGTCCAGGCAAAAGAAGGGATAACGAAAACCAAAAAAAGAGGTTACTACAAATCCTCAACAAAAAAGAAGATTACAAAAATGATTGCCTTTTCAAAACAAATGTTCAATTTCTGAATCATCACCAAGTATCAGAGCAAAGATTCTAGACTCAATCGGGATCTAAACACGCAATTAACTGAGCATAGGACTGAAGAACATCACGAAGAGCGGTTTGGGTACAAATAAACTTTGAGCCTTTATCCTTTGTTTCTTGAACCGTGAACCAGGCCACGTTATAACCCTTAAAAGTCCTAGCTGAAGCATGGCTTAGTTTGAGAACATACTGTTACAAAGGTATCCTGGCTCCTGTAGGCTTTGTTACGAATCCTGAGTTGATATCATGTTCTTGCAAATTTCGTTTTACTACACAAAACTCATTTTCAAAAAATAATTTCAAGACAGACATGATTTTTGCATTCTTTAAATGACATTGTTTGCATATGACTAATTGTTTGACAGTAGAGAAATCCGCATAATGGATATTCAATGAACAGACATCCTCTCAATGGACAGAATCACCTAAGTGGGAAAGACACTTCTAATAACAGGTCTTCCATAAGCAAGGGGCATGACATGATGTCTAAACACACCTGGGGAAGTCTCTCCAAAAGTTCCAAATAACCAGGGGCAAATTTCCATCTGAATCGCTTGGGGAATTACGCACGCATTCCAGCAACGAATCATGTGCCATAAAGAAAACATTTTTGACAGTACTACAACACAACACTATGGACAGTGACAACTCTCTACATCCTGAAAGTGTGGACATAGTCAGAAAATACCACGCATGAAAAAAAAGACCCGCTAGGTTGACACACCTAGGAAAAAAGGTATCCTGGTGGATTGAAAACCCGAAAGGG
This sequence comes from Vicia faba, assembly GCA_948472305.1. Classification (NCBI taxonomy): domain Eukaryota; kingdom Viridiplantae; phylum Streptophyta; class Magnoliopsida; order Fabales; family Fabaceae; genus Vicia; species Vicia faba. The sequence goes on along the minus strand of OX451738.1, from coordinate 1,017,676,371 downwards.
CGGTCTTGGAAAAAGTTAGGGATTTAAAACGTATGATTATATCCCATCACCTGTCTATTATACCTTGATCAGCATTCATCAAGAGCACCAGAATCGAGAAACGGTTCAGATACGATCCGGATATGGGTGTCATTCTGCTACTTATTCAAGATTTTCATACATCGAGAAACAGTTCAGATATGATCTAGATACGAATGTCATTCTGCTACTTATTCAAGATTTTCACACATCGAGAAATGGTTCAGATACGATCCAGATACGGATGTCATTCTGCTACTTATTCAAGATTTTCATACATCGAGAAACGGTTCAAATACGATCCAGATACGGATTTCATTGTGCTACTTATTCAAGATTTCATACATTGAGAAACAGTTCAGGTACGATCCAGAGATGGATGTTATCCTGATACTTATTCCAGATTTCTCTTCTAGAAACAATTCAGGTACGATCCAGAGACGAATGTCATCCTGATACTTACTCCAGATTCTCCTCTAAATACAGTTCAGATACGATCCAGAGATAGATGTCATTCTGACACTCATTCAACACATTTTTTAAGTACAGTTCAGATATGATCCAGGAACAGATGTCATTCTGACACTCATTTGACACATGTTTCAAGTACAATTCAGATATGATCCAGGAACGGATGTCATTCTGACACTCATTTGACACATGTTTCAAGTACAGTTCAGGTACGATCCAGAGACGGATGTCATCCTGATACTTACTCCAGATTCTCCTCTAAATACAGTTCAGATATGATCCAGAGACGGATGTCATTCTGACACTCATTCAACACATGTTTCAAGTACAGTTCAGATACGATCCAGGAACAGATGTCATTCTAACACATTTGACACATGCTTCAAGTACAGTTCAGATACGATCCAGGAACGGATGTCATTCTGACACTCATTTGACACATGTTTCAAGTACAATTCAGATACGATCCAGAGACGGATGTCATTCCGACGCTCATTCAACACATGTTTCAAGTACAATTCAGATATGATCCAGAGACGGATATCATCCTGACACTCATTAAATACATGTTCAAGTACCATCACAACATAGATCCATCCATAAAATCTACGCATGTACTTTTTCCAACATGGTGCAAGGGGCAAAGACAGTTGGAAGCGAAGTCACTATCACATACACGCCCGTGATACGTATATTCCCCAGAGTAAGGACAACCAAGGCCCGACCTCCGTATCCCCAAACAGGAATTCCTTCCCCAGCAGGTTCCTTCAAAAAGCTGATATCGGCATTCCCCAACCGAGTTTTATAACCATGATCAGTTTATAAAGCCATCTCCCGAGCATAGTTTATTTCTCTGACAGCGGAAGCTCAATCTCCAACAGAGCTCTTCTCTCCAGCAATGGAAGTCCATCCCCAGCTGAGCTTATTTCTCCAAATCAGCAAATCTTCCAACAGAGTATCTCTCTTGCCCACAGAGTCATTCCTCCGCAGGATTATTCTCAGACATAGTATCCTCTGGCATAATGTTCTCAAGCAGAATGTATGTAAATCCCCAGCTAATCATCTTCGGTCACTATCCCCAGCGGAAACGAAGAACTCAACTCCTTATACTCTCCAGCAACGGTCCAGGATTTATTTTCCCCGGCTATAGAATATCACAATAGCATTGCATACCCATACATCATGGCATGTGCATACAGATTATACAACACAATCTCATTTATTTTGAGAACATCATTACTCAATACATTTCATACATCATGACATTACATACGACTAACTCTTTACCTTTAAGGGAAAGATGCAATCAAGTTCTCACAAGTTCTCTCTAGTTCAGTCAAACTGACACCAAGGTTTCTATTCCAGTTAAAGATATTCCAACACTTTTCAAGATTTTCTCTGGTTCAGTCAAACCGACACTAAGGTTTCTATTATAGTTGAAGATGTTCTAAGACTTTCGTCTGGGTCAGCCAAATCGCCGCTAAGATTCCCCTGATTTCTATGCCAATCAAAGTTAATCCAAGACTTCTCCCATGTTCAGTCAAATCAATACTAAGACTTCTTTCCCGGTTGAAGACAGCTCGAGACCTTTCCTTGGTTCAGTAAAATCGATACTAAGATTTCTATTCCAATTAAAGAAGCTATGAAGCCCGAAAATCGACTGGATAATATCTTAATTTCTCCGAAATACTATGAAGCCTAGAATCGACCAGATAGTGGTATATCTCAAGTTCAAGCTATGAAGCCTGGAAATCGACCGGATAATATATTAATTTCTCCAAAATACTACGAAGCCTGGAATTGACCAGATAGTGGTATATCTCAAATTTAAGCTATGAAGCCCGGAAATCGACCGGATAATATCTTAATTTATCCAAATTACTGAAGCCTGGGACACGACCAGATAATGGTATGAGACGCTGTAAAGACTGGAGCCCGACCAGATAGCGGCAAGAGACACTGAAATCTGGAGCACGACCGGATAACAGTATGAGGTACTGCGAAGCTTGGAATTCAACCAAATAGCATTTTACTCGGGCAATTACTATTGAAGCCTGGAAATGACCGGATATTAGTATGCCTTAAATTCAAGTTGAAACCCGGATGTGACCGGATAACTACTTAATTCCTTCTGAAGCCCGGAACACGACCAGATAAGAATTGACAAAATTGCAAAGCCTGGAGCACGAACAAATAGCAAGTGTAATCTCATCTCCCCATTAAGTCACTGTAAAACTTGGAGTACGACCAGATAACAGTCAGTCTTATTATCCTCAGCAAATCACTGTAAAGCCTGGAGCACGACCAGATAGCAGTTCACTTTCACCTCCTCGACTAAGAGATGATTCCCTAGTAGAGTAACAGACAACTGAAGTTCCTAAAATTATATCTCTCCCAAGATAGAGACCAACATTCCTCAGCATATTCTTCCTCAACGACAGGAACAGGAATTCTCATCAAAGGAATATCTCGGGAAATCAACATCCTCTAGATGGCATGTTTAAGCCCATCTCCGACGATTCTCTGTCATATCTTCCGGATGGCATCTTTAAGCCCATCTCCGGTGACCTTTCGTCAGCTCCTCCAAATGGCATCTGTAAGCCCATTCTCGATACTACCCACACAGTCCAGCACCATCTCAGACGAGTGCAAATTTCTGGGCACTTTAGTGTTCAATCATCTCCCCCCCTTCAGATTACGAAAGGCATACAACCAATCTACATCCTCGGGTTTAAGAAGATTGAACAGGGGAAGCTGTTGTACCCCAAAATTTGCCCTCTCATTTTACTCAACACATGCCCATTGAGATCTTCAACTTGCTCAAGGATTCCCAAGAGTGGACCAAACAAACTCTCTCCTAAGCGAAAGCACCTCAAACTAGGGTTTCAAGTTTCATCAGGGTGTGGGAACTCCAAAGGTACCAAATACTTTCCATGGTCCTAATATTTTCTCAATATCATCCATGTCAAGTCTCATGCCTTGCACAAGAAGTTTGCTCAGTCAACTGCTCAGATGCCTGAAAATCAACTGTACTAAGTCAAAAGTCAACTATGGCCCACATACAGTCAAACATCAATATTTTTGGTTAAAATCAACATTGTGAAGTGATATCCATCATTTTATCAAGGGTTGATCATGGTTCCTCAAGGAATGCTCCTAATTCATCAAAACCCAAAAGTTGCTAAATTAGGGTTTCTCAAGAAAAGTCAACCAAACTTTGACCAGGCATAACTTCTTCATGATTTATCAGAAAATTTCCATCCAAGGATCATTTTGAAGAGTATGCAATTCCCTACAACTCATCTTCAGCCTACAAGTTCAAAATATGCACTCATCAAAAGATATGAATTTCTACATTATAGGTCCTTTTGAAAAGTCAACAAAAACACCTTTTGGGTCAAAGCTTCTTACATGAACATGGAAGACCCAATTGAGATGAAACTAAAAGGGTTGGTTAGGGGATATACTAATCTTTCTAAAAAGTCCAAGAACACCTTCTTAGGATTAAAAATGAGAGAGATGTGTATTGTCAAAGTTGACCAATTTTTGGAAATATGCATGAAGTCAACATTGATCAAAATGACTTTTTTTCCAAATGGGCCCACGTTTTATTGTTTGAAACTTGTTCCTAAGAGGACCACGACCCCTGAGCTTATCCACCGATTATTTTATTTTTTTTATTATTTATTTTTATTTTTTATCCATTTAAATCAAAATAAATCAATTTAAATAGTAGAATAATCAAATAAAATCAAAGATTTGATTTTATGAGCATATTATGAGTCCATGAACAGCTAGCAAATCAAAAAATTCATGCAAGAGCTAATTGATTGGAAAAGATCTTAATTTATTCTATTTTGGAAACAAATCATACAAGGCAAAGAATGAAATCAAATCTCCATAATTTGCAAAGATATGATCAGTTTTTGTTGACCTAAAACATTCTATGATATATACACAACATTTCCAAAGCATAAGGAAGGTTTTTGGGTCATGAAAACAAGGAGGTCAACTTCAATTTTTTGTCAAAAAAAGTGTTGATCACATATTCCTTCGTAGACTGATTCAAGCAATTCCAAGGCCAACAATCCGTTCCTGGAAATTTTCTGAAGCCATTCCAATCATCCTCAAGCCTTAAAACCTTCAAAAATCACGCCTCACAGTGCCACGGTTTGCATCTTTTTTCAAGATTCGTTTTCAATAATTTATCCATCATAAACATGTTTTGATCATATATCAATGCTTGCTATAATATTTGCAATGTTTTTGATTGGTTTGATTGAAGTTTAAGTGCAGGAATGGCACGATGCCATTGTTAGGGTTTTGAGGTCCCAAATTGGGAATTCCATATAGAGGCAAAATTGGACAAAATCAGGGGTACTATCATGTTTAGAAGATGATTTGCAATTGATCCATGTATTTGGTTTGAATTTATTCTGATTGTGCTGCGTTTTTGAATTTTACAGGTCTATGGCTACGAACAAAATTCGTCACTATAGCTTTTAGTGACGAAAATGACTGTAGGTAAAAGTGTGGCCAAAAACAACAGTTATGAGGAAGAAGACAATTAAGTGGCAGAATCCCATTGGGTGATTTGAATCACGCACACGTTTGAGAAAGACCACTTTATTTCCTTTATATTTTATTTATGTTATTATATTTACAACTAACCATCCCAGCATTTTATTATTTTCTTAACATTTAAATGCAGATCTTGTGCACAACCCATTCCAGGCGCCCACTATACACCCTGATCTCAACCATTGGATTCATCATCAATCCAGATCCAACGTCCAACGCTCAAGTCATACTATAGACCATCAGAAAGAGCATCACACTGAATCAGGCGCAAGGATTGGGCTGACCAGCTATTGGGCCTAAACAATTCAACATTGCACCCCCCTGGATTGCTTGCTAAACAGGCCCAATTTTTCTCTTTTTTTTATTTTTTATTATTTACTAATTATCTTTTTTCACAAAATTACACAAAATCATTTTTTTATCATAAAATAAAAAATCACAAAAAACACAAAAATTATTTTTTCATAAAATATTTTATTTCTTTAATTAATTAGTTTAATCAAAATTAGGGAAATTTAATTCTTTTTTATAATTAAAATCACTTAGAATTAGGATTCAATTTGTACATAACTTAATCTTTTCTCAAAAATAACCTAAATATTTTTTCAACTAGATTTCTTAGGTTTTCCAATTATTCTCGCAATTAATTCGCCGCGCGCATTTTTTAATTTCCTTTTTATTATTATTGTAACTGCTCCGAGTTTGTAATAGTAATTAGGGTTTCAAAGTCCGCATCTTTATTTTCAGTCCAAAATAATTATGTATCTGTAAAAGCCTTGTAATAGCTAGGACTTTTAACTTTCCCGCATTTTATTTCCGTAAACTATAAACTGCTTAGATGAATGTTAATAGGATTGTATGGAAAGACAAATTGAAAATTAATACGGTAGAAAACCCTAAATATGCAAAGATAAATTAACTGAAAATTACACTCGCACATGCTCACTCTTAGGGTTTACTCCACTCCGGTTGCCTTTGGTAAACGGTCATGAAGTATAGGGTTTGTTAGTGGTTGTCCTCTAGCCCTAAAAGATCTAAAATGACCCATTCGGATGTTTCCTCGGAAAAGATCTTTAAGGCTTTAGGACGATTACTAACATTTCCTGACATTGCTTTTATGATCGTATTTGTCCCTTCGAATGTCCCTAAAAAACTCCAACGACAGTGCTACCTATTTCTCAATAATGGGATAGCATTATCTAAAAGGAAAACGAACAAACTTTTTTCGAGTAGGTAGAGTAGTTCCTAGGTACTTTCTCAAACAAATAAACTTTTTCACACAAACACTTTTCAAACAAAGTTTTCAAAAACAACTTCGTAACACTCTTGAGGACAGAAAGAAGGGTTAACACGAAGTAAAACAAAACTTTTCAAAACAAGCACACACAAGCAATTTTCAAAATGAGCAAGTACCTAAGAGCCCATGGAAAACCATGGATAGAAAGGGTGCAAATTCCTTCCCTTTCTATAATCTACCCCCGTACTCAGAAACATCTTGAAAAAGGTTTTTTCTGTTCTTTTTCCTTTTCCTTTGTTGGATGAAATAAAAGTCGGTGGCGACTCTTGCTTACCGCGAAATTTGCGAACAAAAAACCAAACCAGTATTAACAGTCGGTTCTGCCACTGTATCACAGCATGAATACTAGCTATTCGAACATCAAGACCCAATGGCATCAACAACAATATTGACATTATCAATAACAATATTGACATTATCAATAACAATATCGGCATCATCAACACAATAACATCATCAATAACAATGGCATCATCAACAACAATGACATCATCAGCACAATGACATCAACAACAATGACATATCAACAACAACTATTGACATCATCTACAACAATATTGGAATCATCAACAACAATATTGGCATCGTCAATACAATGGCACTAACAACAGTTGCATCATTAACACAATGACATCAACAACAATGGCATCATAAACAATAATGACATCATCAACAATAATGGTATCATCAACACAATAACATCAACAATAATGGAATATCAACAACAATAACATCATCAATAACAAAGGCATCATCAATACAATAACATCAACAATAAAAAATACATAAACAACAACACTAGTGTCATACCCCAATTTTTGACCTAAGATCCCATTTTTATTTTTGCATTTTTATACAAAAGTCAAGGTCACTAAATACAGTCGGTTTTAACCTCTCACCTTCGAGCATTGATTATGCAGAAATTGTCAAGTGCTTTGAACATTCTTAGCCTATGTATCACTAACATCTAATCAAGCATGAAATGTGTGTTTTTTGTTTCTTTGATTTCATGTGCTGACAGGTCTCCTTCGATTCAGCCTTTCGATTGAACAAGTTTACTGCTTGCAAGCCTGCTTCGACTGGACAAGTTTACTGCCTGCAAACATGCTTCGATTGGGCAATATGTTTGTTTCGATCCACATGCTTCGATTGGGCAGCATTGCTTCCTTCGAACACGGGCTTTCGATTGGGAAATATATTTGTTTCGATCCAAGATTCGTTTGGGCATGTGGCTCCCTTCGTGCAAGTCTTTGTTTGAGCATTGACCATTTTGTATGCTTTCTTGGAGTCACAAAGTTTAGACCTCCTCCATGCAGGCTTCGACTATGTTTGTACTAGCTTCGACTGGACAACATTTCTCTTTAGTATGCTGCATTTCCATCCTTGACAAACTTCAGCACATGGTTGATGGCCCCCTCAAAAGACATATAGTGGTGGACTTGAGGGGCATACATATGAGTCCCTGTCGAAGGGTACGCCTTACTAGTCCATTCGAAGCACACATTTGGCCCCTTCAAATGATGCACAAAGATGATTCATTCGAAGGACACTTGTTGGAGGAAAGTCAAACAATGTGTTGGAAGAAGAATATGGTGGAAGGAGGGTCAAAATGAAAGGATAAAATATTCAAAGATGCTTGCTGCCAAGTTCAGACATGGTACACTGGCCAAAACTGCTGCATAGCAGTCCTGAAACACTGCCCCATTCTTGCACCGAAATAGCATACAAGCATTATCCCTCGAAGGCTGCAAAGAACAGTTTACCCAAATTGTTCAAATTATTTTGTTTTCCCTCCAAAAGCTTCAGCCAACCTTGCCTATAAATAAGAGGCTCCAACACATGTTTAAGGGAGGATCTTTGGACCAGAGGAACGAATCCCCCAAATTTTCTCAAACACAACAAAACTCTCAAGTTCATCAAAACTTGAGAAATAAAAAAAAACAGAATCCAAAACACTTACTTCCTTCGATTCTGAAGAACAAATACTCTTTAGTATCCTTCGAATCCAGTTTGGAAAGAAACATAAGACTTGTTTCTTTCCTCCTTTCGAATCCAGTATTCCAAGCACAAATGTTGGCCCCCTCTTTCAAATCCAGAACCCTGGGTCTCCACTCAAGTTCCCACACCCATTCAAAGCCTCATCAAGGTAAGTCACTCTTACCCTTGAACCTTTCATTTCATGCCATAACATGTAAATAATCTTTTTGTTCGTTTCAAGCATGTATATACCATTGTTCCTTTCGTTTCCACCCTGTTAACATGTTTTTTAAAAAGTTAACCCTTTCGTTTTGCTTTCTGTTTACTTGAACTAGCTTTAATTATTAAACTGTTCGAAAGATAAATACTAGCATGGCCTCAGGCCATGTTGTCATTTAATGCTTGAAATGAAAGAAACAGGAAACAGGAGTATGAAACGAAGCCTCTGGTTTCCACACTGACTTCAAGGCCCAGCCAGAGGCACACTTGCACTAAGTCCAGGCTCAGACGAAAGGCGCTCCCATGCTGGTGCCAGCCTCCAATTGAAGTACATGACCTGACTGGTGCCAAAGCCCAATCGAAGGCCATGACCTCACTGGTACGAACTCCCAATCGAAGGAGGCCAACAGAATGCAAATCGAAGGCTGCTTCCCCCCAATCGAAAGATACTCATTTTTCTTACTTTTATCTTATTTTTTTCCTTCATATTTTTTGATGCCTTTCGATACGGTTGTAATAGCGTAGGATTTTATCTTTCTGCATTTTATTTACTTTGTACAAATGCTAGTAATTAGGCGTGTATGGCAAGATAAAATCAACAAGTAAACAAACCAAAAAATCCAAAAAAAAAACACTCTTTAATCCTTACTTGAATGTATCTTAAAACCCACAAAACACTCAACAAATCAAAACTCCCCCCAAGGGCATGTTATCTCCGTTCTACCGCGATACCGGCCGTGCCTATTGCTAGAATGCGTGCGTTAATGTCGCCCACTAAAAAACACAAACAAATCAACTTTTTTCTAGAGGAACTACGGTACTTTGATTCCTTCATTGGATACGTAGGCAAAGGGTCGCGAAACCCTCACGAACGCAATAATAAAAACTCATTTCTTTTCCCCTTAAGCAAACATAGTTGTAGATAAATACACCCTTGTATATAACAAACAATTTTAACCAAAAACAGATATTCCAAAAGGTTCCTGCAGAGTTCCGCAGATGCATTGGGTGCTAATACCTTCCCATTGTATAACCAACCCCCAAACTCTTGATCTCTTTCAAAAACGCATTGTATTTTCATTACTTTTAAGTATTATTTTACATTGCATGTTTTAGGGTTTTATTTCGCTCTTTTCCCTTCCCCCTTGGAAATAATAAAGTGCGGTGGCGACTCTTGCTTTTGCGAGTCGAGTTAATTAATAGCTCGATCTCCGATTTTCATCGCTACAGAATTGGCGACTCTGCTGGAGAAAGATTGACCTCTTGCTGGTCCATCCCTAAGTGGGTTAAGCCTAGTTTGTTTTATCTGTTTTATCATTATTTGATTGTTTGATTATATATTTATATTGTGGTTATTTGGGTTTTGCAAAGGACAAGTCCTATACCTGGACTAAGTTACACTTAGGAATAGGACGGGCGGTATAGTCATGTTAACTTTGAGGGAGTAATCCCGAAGAATGAGGCATGAAATCCCCCACTCAGTGGAAGCCCATTTGAACGTAGTATTTGTTTACCGAGTAATCGGGAAGACATTATTGCTTTCGACCTGGGAGCCAGAGAAGCTGAAAACTGTAGAACCCTTAACCCATCTTGGCCTCTTAGGTGTAATGCGGAGATTATAATGGAGTAATCCGGAAGTAGTTGTCACGCGATGCTGCACTCAGACGAGTTTCTCTTGAGAATATTGCTGATTACCGAGTAATTGGGACGTTGGTAATATCCGAAGGAGGAATGTAGACTCTGGGAACTTTTAGAACCATGTTTTACAGGTGTGATTAAACCTTTAGTACATACCTTGGGGATGTTTTTTACCTTTGACTCCATGCTCGTGACATTGAACCTTTCGACTTTATTTGTGACCTTGCTTGTGGTTGTTGCATAGCCATACCTTCATGCATCCATGAAACCCGCTTTCACTTGATTTTCAAGGAATTTAGTCTTTCTTTGTAAACATCACAAGTTTCGTCAAGCTCAATGGATCTTGGGTGTTGATAGGGTGAAAACCCTAATCCACCAAAATGGATGATTGATCTTGATGATAACTTGATCAACACTTTGATCCAATTTAAAATTCATCTTCTATCTTCATACTTAGATGGTTACAACTTAGTATCCTGAGTTCCTTGAAAGTCAAATAAAAACTCTCTTTTGCATATCATGCATCATTCTACATTTTTTGTTTCACTTTCAAAGATCTTTTTCCAAGTCTTATTTTTCCTTTTGGTCTGACCAGTGCAACACTCGCGCTAAGAGAATAATGGAGAATATAAAGCAAGAGATTTCTGAACTCCGCAGAGAGTTGACTAATTTGAAAGCTAGTACGGATCACTTAACTGTTTTGGTTGAAATTTTGGTTGCCGCCCAAGTCAATCCTTCTAAGAAAGAAGAAGTGATGGAAAAGGTCTTCACTGAAACTCTGAAATCATTCTTTCGGGAGAAGATGCATTGGTAATACAAAGCTGATTTGACTTGTTCCTTTCATCAAGGTGCTCTTGGGCATGACTTGGAGGGTTGCTTTGCTTTGAAGATTGAGGTTCAGAAGTTGGTCAGAAGTGGTATCTTGTCATTCAAGGACGTTGGTTTTGAAGTTCAAATCAAGCATGCGCCGAAGAGTAAACACGATTGATGGTGACTTTAATTTTTGAAGGATGTTTTTGGTAATTCAAGTCCAGATGGAAAGCCTTCCCAGATTTTTAACTTATTTCTGCTTTTTGTAATTTTTCTTGTTTATCAAAACATTGTTTGCATGTAAGAACTTGTTTGCATCTGAATGATTATCTTAATACAATGAGTATGTTTGTCTTGAAGAAAATCATTTGTTTCACTCATATTTGTTTTCAAATTTTAAATTTCTTTTTGCATTATGATACCAACTTATTGCCCATTCTCTTGCCTAGGCAGAGGTTGAAGGGAGGATGATGATCTAAAAAACACAAAATCTCTGGTTGTATGCTTTTTGAATAAAATCTTGCTGACGATGTACATGCATTGTTTCAAATCCCTAAACACCGGAGATATAAGGAAGATAATCCCTTGCTAACCCATTTTGAGCCTTGAAGTAGGAGTTTTTTTTCTATACAAAAAACCCTCAAATTTTAACATGGGGCAGGGTAGTTTTCAGTTAATCTGATTGAGTGTTCAAAATTCATAAGGAAGATATTTTTAAAGAGAAACTACGAGGGCTATCCTTCATGTATAATGAATCTAGAAGATGTGGAACCACAATGTTATCCCTCATTCATCAAGAAACGAGGCAGTCACAATCTTTTCAACAAGTTAATACAAGCTAATGTCACACGTTTTGTTCAAAAATCAAGAAAAGAGAAAGCCCGCTAAGTCAAAAAACTTGAAAACAAGTGACTTAGGCAAAAATTAGGGCATCCCGTTGGACTATCAATTCAAAAGAATTAGTTCAGGCAAAAATTAGGGAAAATAAAAACTGCAAAGAAAGGACTACAAAGAAAAGTCCTCAGCAAAGAACAAATTGGTGACTACAAACACGAAGACATAAGGGTGGTTTCTACTCCGAAAGCCTCGCCGTTCCCTTAACCTTCATACAATCCTTTTGAGAGATGAACACTCATGTTGAATTAACTGAACATAGGGTTGGAGAACATAACAAAGAATGGGTGGGCACCTATAAATTTTGAGCCTTAAAAATCTTTTTTCTAAAAACCATGAACCAGGCCACGTTACAACCTTCAAAAGTCCTAATTGAAGCAAGGTTATTTTGAAAGCATACTTCAAGGAGATAGTGTTCCTGACTCCCATGAATGTTCTAAATAGTTATGTTGGTATCATATGTTTTTCCTATACAAAAATAAATGGTGCTCTAACTCGCAAAATTTGTGCGATATCTTTTCAAAACCTTCAAGACTTACATAACTGTTGCATTAGAATTTTCATTCTCATAATAAACTTTTCTAATTGCAAAACATTTGTTTGATATCAAGGAAGCTCACATATAAGCAATAGTGATGAGTTTATTCTTTTAAGGCCTGACACTCTGTTGAGTAATTAGAGAATCATTTCAAGAAAAAAATCATATCAGGGGGCATGTCACATGAAGACCTTAAGCACGAACATGTTGCTTCTCCTAGTTAATTCTTTCCCAACTTGTTTACTCTTTTGGGGCAAAATTTGAAGACTTTATTGTGCCAACTACAGTCAATCCGGGGCAATCACGTCGAGATTTGATGAATCTCTCTAAGAGTTTGAAGACACCAGAGCATGGTGAATGCCAGGTCTTTTGTAAAATCCTCTTGAGACGATTTCTCCTCATCAACCATATAGCTTGGGGAATTTTAGAAGTGAAGTTATTCGCAAGAATTGTCGTGCAACATGCAGCTTATCAGCAGTAAACTTGGGGCATCCAAAATTAGTCCCAGGGGCAATCCAGATTTGTTAAGATATGTGATATGTTTTGTACACATTATCAGAGGGTTGTGTTCCCAGTATCTCCAGCTAAGCATGACTTTTTCCAGCTGAAACATTGTTTGTGTTGTTATCCTTTCAATGGATTGTTTGCGATAGAATACTGGACTTTGGGTTTTCTACCTGAAAATATCTTCCCCTCCATAGATATTTAAGCCTTGTAAAAGGACTTTGCTCCAATGATGGCTTTTGTTTTTATCTCCAGTAATGTTACCATCTTTTTTAGAATAGCTGAGTGTCGGGTTGTGCTGTGATGTCTTATCATCTTCTGTCTATCTCCTCTATTTGTTTTGTCAGCATATACATGACATTCATTTATTCATTCACACTTGCATCATGCACACACATTGATATTTGTTGATGTCATTGAGTTCGTATACCTTGGTTATGTCTATTCAAAGAGCGTTTTTGATCTTTCCAAATAGAGTGTCAACTTAAGCATAAAGTGCGCCTCCTTTCTAATTCCCCACTGAGTTAACTCTCGTGGAACAATCTTGCTTTAGCTTTCCTTTTCCATCTCTGGATAGGATAAATCCCCATTTGAGTTGTTTCCTCATTGGGTGGAGTCTTGTTTGACTATTTTCTCTCCAGTTTATTCCTGGATTGAGCTTTGTATCTTGTGAACGATATCATGTGGATCTCTCTAGACTGTGAAACCTAGATGAAGAGTGCATTGATCTTGCGTATGTAAATACTTGGTCTCCTCGGGAAGGATTTATTCATGGTTCCCCATTGAAGATGAACTTTATTCCCTAGTAGTGTTATCATAACATTCTTCTGGAATATCGATGTGACAACAAGCGATTGACTCTTTATTTGAGTAGTTTGATCATTTCTGAATTTCTTTATGACAAATGGCGGTCTCTTCATGAGCAGTTTGTCCATCCCCGATTAAATTATTGATTCTCACCTCTAGCAATATCTTCACGATATTTTGTCGGTATCTTTGAAAAAACAGCAAGCGGCAGTCTCTTCATGAGCAACTTGTATGTTATTGATACCTTTTAAAAAATAGCAAGCGGCGGTCTCTTCGTGAGCAACTTGTATGTTATTGATACCTTTGAGAAAACAGCAAGCGGCGGTCTCTTCATGAGCAACTTGTATGTTATTAACACCTTTGAGAAAACAGCAAGCGGCGGTCTCTTCATGAGCAACTTGTATGTTATTGATACCTTTGAGAAAACAGCAAGCGGCGGTCTCTTCATGAGCAACTTGTATGTTATTGATACCTTTGAGAAAATAGCAAGCAGCGGTCTCTTCATGAGCAACTTGTATGTTATTGATACCTTTGATAAAACAGCAAGCGGCGGTCTCTTCATGAGAAACTTGTATGTTATTGATACCTTTGAGAAAACAGCAAGCGGCGGTCTCTTCATGAGAAACTTGTATGTTATTGATACCTTTGAGAAAATAGCAAGCGACGGTCTCTTCATGAGCAACTTGTATGTTATTGATACCTTTGAGAAAACAGCAAGTGGCGGTCTCTTCATGAGCAACTTGTATGTTATTGATACCTTTGAAAACAACAAGCGGCGGTCTCTTCACGAGCAACTTGTTTGTTATTGTTACCTTTGAGAAAACAGCAAGCGGCGGTCTCTTCACGAGCAACTTGTTTGTTATTGTCACCTTTGAAAACAACAAGCGGCGGTCTCTTCATGAGAAACTTGTATGTTATTGTTACCTTTGAAAAAACAGCAAGCGGCGGTCTCTTCATGAGCAACTTGTGTGTCATTGTTACATTTGAAAAAACAGCAAGCGGTGGTCTCTTCATTAGCAACTTGTGTGTTATTGATACCTTTAAAAAAAACAGCAAGCGACGGTCTCTTCATGAGCAACTTGTGTGTTATTGTTATCTTCGAAAAATAACAAGTGGTGGTCTCTTCATGAGCAACTTGTATGTTATTGACACCTTTGAAAGATAGCAAGTGGCGGCCTCTGTATTTGAGCAGCTTGTGTATCCCCAACAATAATGTTTACTCAGCAAACGACACCTCTTCGGAAAAGTTTCGTGGGGAAGCTTGTATTTTATCCTTTTGAAGCGATATCTTGGTTAAAGAAGAAATGTGTTACCGTTCTTGGTGAAATTAAGAAGTCAGAGATGTTTATCTCCAGTCTCAGTACTGATGACAATCATTTTCTAGTCTCAGTACTGATGCCAATCATTTGCCAGTCTCAGTGCTGATGTCAATCATCATCTGCCAGCCTTAGTGCTGATGTCAATCATTTCTTTTCCAGTCTCAACACTTATGTAAATCATGCATTTCTTCCCTCAAAGTTATTCTCTAATAGGAGTCTCTCATTTGAAGTCTATGACTCTGTTTCCCCAGTGGAGTTATAATCTCTTCCCCTATGGGATTATTGTATAATGTACTTGGTTTCTCCAGTAGTAGTTTGTCTCATGCGGCATCATTCCTTGTTAAATTCAAAATCTTACATTCATACCATATCATAAACATAATTGCGGTATCTTAAAGCCAAAAATTGTGTATTCTATATTTAAGTCCCTTCAATCTCGTCAAAATGAAGATCCCAATCTTCATATCTCCAGATAGAAGAAACTTAAATAGGGGAAGCTGTCATACCCATATTTTTGACCTAAGATCCCATTTTTAATTTTGCATTTTTATACAAAAGTCAAGGTCACTAAATACAGTCGGTTTTAACCTCTCACCTTCGAGCATTGATTATGCAGAAATTGTCAAGTGTTTTGAACATTCTTAGCCTATGTATAACTAACTTCTAATCAAGCACGAAATGTGTGTTTTTTGTTTCTTTGATTTCATGTGCTGACAGGTCTCCTTCGATTCAGCCTTTCGATTGAACAAGTTTACTGCCTGCAAGCCTGCTTCGACTAGACAAGTTTACTGCCTGCAAACATGCTTCAATTGGGCAATATGTTTGTTTTGATCCACATGCTTCGATTGGGCAGCATTACTTCCTTCGAACACGGGCTTTCGATTGGGCAATATATTTGTTTCGATCCAAGATTCGTTTGAGCATGTGGCTCCCTTTGTGCAAGTCTTTGTTTGAGCATTGACCTTTTTGTGTGCTTGCATGGAGTCACAAAGTTTAGACCTCCTCCATGCAGGCTTCGACTATGTTTGTACTAGCTTCGACTGGACAACATTTCTCTTTAGTATTCTACATTTCCATCCTTGACAAACTTCAGCACATGGTTGATGGCCCCCTCAAAAGACATATAGTGGTGGACTTGAGGGGCATACATATGAGTCCCTGTCGAAGGGTACGCCTTACTAGTCCATTCGAAGCACACATTTTGCTCCTTCAAATGATGTACAAAGATGATTCGTTCGAAGGACACTTGTTAGAGGAAAGTCAAACAATGTGTTGGAAGAAGAATCTGGTCGAAGGAGGGTCAAAATGAAAGGATAAAATATTCAAAGATGCTTGCTGCCAAGTTTAAACATGGTACACTGGCCAAAACTGCTGCATAGCAGTCCTGAAACACTGCCCCATTCTTGCACCGAAATAGCATACAAGCACTATCCTCGAAGGCTGCAAAGAGCAGTTTACCCAAATTGTTCAAATTATTTTGTTTTCCCTCCAAAAGCTTCAGCCAACCTTGCCTATAAATAAGAGGCTACAACACATGTTTAAGGGAGGATCTTTGGACCAGAGGAACGAATCCCCCAAATTTTCTCAAACACAACAAAACTCTCAAGTTCATCAACACTTGAGAAATAAAAAAAAAACCAGAATCTCAAACACTTACTTCCTTCGATTCTGAAGAACAAATACTCTTCAGTATCCTTCGAATCCAGTTTGGAAAGAAACATAAGACTTGTTTCTTTCCTCCCTTCGAATCCAGCATTCCAAGCACAATTGTTGGCCCCCTCTTTCAAATCCAGAACCCTGGGTCTCCACTCAAGTTCCCACACCCATTCAAAGCCTCCATCAAGGTAAGTCACTCTTACCCTTGAACCTTTCATTTCATGCCATAACATGTAAATAATCTTTTTGTTCGTTTCAAGCATGTATATACCATTGTTCCTTTCGTTTCCACCCTGTTAACATGTTTTTTAAAAAGTTAACCCTTTCGTTTTGCTTTCTGTTTACCTGAACTAGCTTTAATTATTAAACTGTTCGAAAGATAAATACTAGCATGGCCTCAGGCCATGTTGTCATTTAATGCTTGAAATGAAAGAAACAGGAAACAGGAGTATGAAACGAAGCCTTTGGTTTCCATACTGACTTCAAGGCCCAGCCAGAGGCACACTTGCACTAAGTCCAGGCTCAGACGAAAGGCGCTCCCATGCTGGTGCCAACCTCCAATCGAAGTACATGAACTGACTGGTGCCAAAGCCCAATTGAAGGCCATGACCTCACTGGTGCGAAATCCCAATCGGAGGAGGCCAACAGAATGCAAATCGAAGGCTGCTTCCCCCCAATCGAAAGATACTCATTTTTCTTACTTTTATCTTATTTTTTTCCTTCATATTTTTTGATGCCTTTCGATACGGTTGTAATAGCGTAGGATTTTATCTTTCTGCATTTTATTTACTTTGTACAAATGCTAGTAATTAGGCGTGTATGGCAAGATAAAATCAACAAGTAAACAAATCAAAAAATCCAAAAAAAAACACTCTTTAATCCTTACTTGAATATATCTTAAAACCCGCAAAACACTCAACAAATCAAAACTCCCCCCAAGGGCATGTTATCTCCGTTCTACCGCGATACCGGCCGTGCCTATTGCTAGAATGCATGCGTTAATGTCGCCCACTAAAAAACACAAACAAATCAACTTTTTTCTAGAGGAACTACGGTGTTTTGATTCCTTCATTGGATACGTAGGCAAAGGGTCGCGAAACCCTCACGAACGCAATAATAAAACCTCATTTCTTTTCCCCTTAAGCAAACATAGTTGTAGATAAATACACCCTTGTATATAACAAACAATTTTAACCAAAAACAGATATTCCAAAAGGTTCTTGCGGAGTATCGTAGATGCATTGGGTGCTAATACCTTCCCATTGTATAACCAACCCCCGAACTCTTGATCTCTTTCAAAAACGCATTGTATTTTCATTACTTTTAAGTATTATTTTACATTACATGTTTTAGGGTTTTATTTCGCTCTTTTCCCTTCCCCCTTGGAAATAATAAAGCGCGGTGGCGACTCTTGCTTTTGCGAGTCGAGTTAATTAATAGCTTGATCTCCGATTTTCACCGCTACAACTAGCATTAATGGCTATATTTATGATCATAAATAACATATCATCATTAACAACATAAACACAAACACAATGGTAAAACATAGAAATCCTACTTATAAAGAATATTGTAATACGGTGGGAGAACTGATTGGTTGTTTTGCGTTTGATCACAAATATTGCAGTTAGCAAGAGTCGCCACCGACTTTTCTTTTATCCCAAAGGAAAGGTGAAAAGGCAAAGAAAAGACCTTTGAGATTGTTTCTTGAGTTCGGAGGGTAGATTATGAAAAGGGAAGGTATTAGCACCCTTTTCATCCATGGTTTTCCATGGGCTCTTAGTTACTTGCTAGATCACTTGCTTTTGTTTGAAAGTGTGTTGTTGTGTGGTTTTTGAAAGTATTTTGTAAAGATGCCTTTGTTTAGGCAAACTTTGTAATGATTCTCATTCGTAAGAATGTATACAAAGTGTTTGATCTCAAGTTTGAAAGATGTTTTTGAAAGTGTTGGTGCTTGTTTTGAAAATAGCAAGAATGTTTTATGTTTTGAAATTGAGCAAGTAACTAGGAACATTCTACCTACTCAAAAGTCTTTCATGTTTTTTTCCTCTTTCCTTTGACATTGTTATCTTACCATTGATTGGTAAGTAAACCTATCTTTGGATGTAAAAGGGACGAGCAATGGGTCATCGTATAACCATGATTAGCAATGTTGTAAGATATCTTAGCATTTTTTAGGGACTAAGATCATTTTGAAAGGCAACATGGATAGCGTCATCGAGGGACTATGATCTTGTATTTTTTGCTTGTTTTTGCTAAGATACCTCACATGCATAATATGACCATTTTTGTAAGGCAACCAAGTGGATTTACCCTAGGGGTGTTTGTGTGCAAGTGTATTGATTTACATGCTTGATTTGTCTTGATTAGGATTTTCTATTTGTTGGTTTTATTTTTGCCATACAAAACCCTAATTACTAGCATTTGTATATAAAGCATTTAAATTACGGAAAATAAAAATACTAAGCTATTACGTGATTTAGGGGAGGGGGTGTACAAGTTACAAATGGGGAATTGCAAGAGATTAAATCTAAATAATTATTACAACCATATTGAACTTGAATAAATTTACAAATTAATGATAAAATGCAAAATATAAAATGTAAGAAGAAAATGTGATCTTTGTTTGGTTTTCCATGAAAAGGTTTTTTGACCTAATTAATTAAAATAAAATAATTAACTAAAAAATAAGAAAATTAATATTAAGTTAGTAAAATAAATTAACTTAAAGAAAATAAGTTTTTTAGGGTTTTGGTGAATTTAATTAAATTGGAAAATAAAAATAATTAAATAAAAATCCTAAATTCTAAATTGATTTTTAATTTACAAAGTAATATAATAATAACTAAAATTAAATTACCTAAGTATTTAAAAAAAAGGAAATTAATTTATTACAGAAAAAGTAAAAGAAATGTTTTTGTTCTTTTGTTTTTGTGAATAAAAAATAAACTAAATGAAAATAAATAATAAAACATAAATATTTATTGGATTTTTTTATTAATTAAAACAATAATAATAATAATAATAATAATAATAGTAATATTAATATAGAATAAAAATGAAATAAAAAAAGGAAAATAAAATGATAAAGAAAAATAAATGGGCCAGGGGTGCAAACAACAAGGCGGGGGGGTCAGAAGTAGCAAAAAAAATAAAGCCCAAACAAAAGGAGGCCCACGCGCTGCAAGAGTAAAAAAAAGTGAGAAAATGTGAAAAAATGCAAAAGGCAGCGCGCTGAGGTTCGAACCTATGACCTCTTGGTTACCAGTGCGCTTCCTTACCACTAGGATGGCTATACATCCGTTAACTTATGTCAAACCATAAATATATATTAGAAACTGCTTCCTGAAGACAAACTTCATCTTCAACCTCGCGCCTGGCCAGACCACCTTCATCTTGCTCCTTCTTATCCATTTGCAAAAGTGTAAACATGAATCTTGTGGCAAATTTCCTCACGATTTCAGAAATGTAAATCATTAAAACTATAGATCAAAGACAAACATGAATTTTAATGGCCCTAATCTGAACTATAACTTTTCCAGAAATTTCAATCTTAAAATTCTCTAAGCTCAAGCAACATAAATGAAAACTATGGACATGGTTAGCTTCAGGGCAATGATATCTACCATTTTCATTCACAAATCAAACATTAATAATGCTTGTATGAAGAGTTCCAAGTTAAGAAACCTTACCTCAAAACTGGAAATCATATTCTGAGTTTGAGCACTCCTCAAGGTGTTGGGATGATCAGAATAGCTCCACTCAGGTCCTAGAAAGCTAATGCAATGTTTAGTTTGTACTGGAGATGGCTGAATCGTACTGGAGAAGTCCAAGTGCAAAGTTCTGTTTTTGAAAATGGAGGATGGTGTTAATGGTGTTACAGTCTTGTAACAGCGTGTGGGATGAGTTCTAAATGATGTTTAGAAGCTTTAGGAACCAAAAGGCTTGAAAACGCACGAGGGAGATGTGAGTTTCAAACTTTTGGTCAGGTTATGCAAGAATGGAAGTATGTAATACAGTTCTGAGTTTTTTGTGTCTTTGAGGGCTTAAGCATGCGTGTGTTTTGATGTCAAGTACTTATACATATGTAATGAGAAGGTTTGAGTGCTTGAGAGGGTCAGAAGTACAAGCTCTAAACTGATTACTATGTTACTTGATTTTGAAGAAAAGTGAAAGTATGGTTCCAAGATGAAGTACAAGCATGGGCTGAGTGATTGCGAGGCTTGAGACAAACTTCTTTTGATTTATAGGTCGTGCATGATCATAAGAAAACAATTTCAAGGCTCAAGAATAAGTTTTGTGTATAAATCTACTTTTTCAAAATGGCATTGTGCACTTTCTTCTTAAAATGGACATAAAGCACGGGCATTGCATTGAGTGCTTGAGTTGAAGCCTCTAACAGCTGTGCAAGCATTTAATTATGGAGTGCCTAACAAGTTTGAGGCCTGTAAAGCAAATATTATGCAGCATAGGTTTGAGATTTGAATTTTGTTCATCACAAAATTTGCCTTGTAAAACAACTTGAAAGCTCTACTTCTGACCTTCGATTCTCCTTGCTCACAAATGATCTCAAGGAGTTCTAGGACTTTTTAGAAAGCTTGTAATGTGCTCTACAACCCCCTCTTTGAATCACTTTTGCAAAATACAAATGGAACTAGGTGAAACTTGGGTCATAAGTTAGGTCAAAATCCTGACCTAAAATGCTCAAAATTTCACTAAGTGTTTTGTTTCATGACCATGACTTCATGGATTAATAACTTGAGATCCAAGAATTTCTAGGAGAATTTGTGTAAAGAAATGTTGTAGATATCATGGAGATCTACAACTTTCATGTTGAAAGTTTCTTTTGAATCATCTTGTATCATAGTGAAAAATTGGCTCAAAGTTGTGAAAAAACATGAAGATTTCAACACTTAGAAAAATTTCTAAGTTTGAAAACTTTGACTTTTCAAAATGAAATCTTGAATTTTTGATTTCTTGATGAACAAGTTTCATATTTTGACATGTTTTGATGAATTTTGATCTTTGATACTTGATATTGACTAAAAAGTCAAAGTTTGACTTTTCAGTATATAATTGATATTTAATCAGTTGACTGAAAATTCATCTGTCAATTAATTGGATTTGAGCAATTTTTTGAGTCATGCCATTAGGTCAAAATGATGCAATTGAAATCTTGAGATCATGCCTCAAACCAATTAACCATTTGCTAGGTCAAAAATCAGAAATTGCCCTTTCTCAGTCAAAACCCTAATTTTGACTATTTTTGCCTTTTAATGATCTGATCAAATTTCTTGAGGAATTGTGATCCAAACTTGATCAAATGACATATATGAGTTTATAATGTTGATATGGGTCAAAAATTATGAAGTTTGACTGTAAATTGGCCACATTTGACTTTTTCCCCAATACAACTGATTTTTAGGTCAATTGGTCAATTGACTGGGCAAAAATGTGATCCAAGGCTTGAAACTTGACATGAGTAATCTTGGGGGTCCATAATGATCCATGAAAGTCATATGAGGCATTGAAAGTTAAATTATCCTTGTGCAATCTCAAACCCTAATTTCAGTCATCAGTGCTTTAGGAGGTGTCTTGAGCTGATCAACCCTGGTGCAGTCTTGAACCAAAGGAGATCTTGTGAGAAAATATTTGATAAATGAGAGGGAAAATTTTGGGGTACAAGAGCTGCCCCTGTTCAATCTTCTTAAACCTGAAGAGTTATATTGGCGGATCTGCTATTCGTGACTTGAAGGTGGAAGATGATTGGACACTAGAGTGTCCTGAAATTTGCACTCGAAGATAAAATGGTAATGGGCTTATAGATTCCATTTGGAGGGATGATGGATATTTTCCAGAGAAGGGCTTGTAGATGCCATCCAAAGGTGACTGTTGACAGAGACTATACTAAGTATGAATTTCAACTGGAAAAGAATCAGAATAAATCTTTGGAGCGACTTATCTGAACCAGAAGAAATATTGTATGTTGCTTGACTGGGAAGAATCAGAATAAATCATTGAGGGATTTATCTGAACCCGAAGTATTCTTTTGGAAAGTACCAGGATAAACCGTTGAGGGGTTTAAACTGAACCAAAAGCGATCTTGAATATTCTCTGACTAGAAAGAATCAGAGTAAATCTTTGTGTGACTTATTTGAACCAGAGAAAGTGCCTACGGGAAAGAATCAGAATAAATCGTTGAGAGATTTATCTGAACCCGAAAGGTTCCTTCAGAAAGCATCAGGATAAACCGTTGAGGGGTTTAAACTAAAACAAAAGTGGTCTTGAATATTATTTAACTGGAAAAAATCAGAGTAAATCTTTGTGCGATTTTATCTGAACCAGAGAAAGTGTCAGCGGGAAAGAATCAGAATAAATCGTTGAGAGATTTATCTGAACCCGAAAGGGAACTGGAGAAGAATCAGAACAAATCATGGAGAGACTTATCTGAACCAGAGAAGACAGCTACGAGAAAAGAATCAGAATAAATCGTTGAGAGATTTAAACTGAACCGGCAGGAGTCTGAAAGAAACATCTATTGTGTGGATGGTTGACCAATCCTTTCTTGGGAATTGACCTGTAATTGACTTGTTGAAATTTTGACGATAATTTTCTGTTGATTGATCTTTCCTGAAAAAGATGAAAGGTTAGTTGTATGCAATGTCATGATGTATCAATTGCATGGTGTAATGATGTTCTCAAAATAAACGAGATTGTGCCATATGTATTTTTATTGTCAATGTTATGACGTATGGATGCGATGTATGGGCATGTAAGCTAATCTGTTGTAATGCTGTTGGATTTAGGGAAAATAAATCCCTGACTGCTGCTGGGGATGTGGAGTGTAAGTCTTCATGTTTTGAAGTGCTGATGAATTGATGAGCTTCTATTTGTTAGAGAAATAAACTATGTTGTAAGGGAAACGCCGTGTATTGCTTGTGAAATCCTGTTGGGGGATCCTGAGAAATTAGGCGACTGTTACTAGGGAGTGATAACTGGAAGTTTTGTTCCGCCGGGGATATGAGAGAGCTTGATATCATTAAGCTGCACACTGTGGGGGATTTTATAGTCTAAAGATATTATCCTATTTCTTAAATCCATTAGTGATTGTCTTTCTATTTTCTGTTCTCCTTTTGCTCATTTGTAAACAGTAGTTATGTTCAAATGCATATGTTCAAAAATAAATCATTGGACATTTTTGTAAACACAACACAAAAATAAGGAAAAATGGATAGTTTTGCACTTTCAAAGGAACATTTTTGTATTAACTTTGAATAAGTATTTTTGTACAATGAGACGAACATTCTAGTAAGATAATTTCGTCCAAAAAAATAAAAATTTTATACAAAGAAAAGATAGCTATGTGAAATAATCCCATGGGGTTCTCATTCTTCTATAGCCTTCGTGTCTCTAAGCGTCTTGTCCACTTGCTTCCTTGTCCGAATTTGATTGGATTGATTGAGTCTGTCAGTCGAAGCTAAAGGTTGTCTGTAAGGTGATCCAACAGAACATAGTCATACGCTTTAATTCCCTAACTCTTGCCTGGACCGACCTTTCGGGTTTTCTGTCAACCGGGATACCCTTTTTTGCCCAAGTCGCCCTTTCGGGTTTTCAACTTGCCGGGTGTACATATTTCTTTTGTTTTATCCCTAATTTTTTCCCGAACATTTTTGGTTCGCCAGGATGCCCTTGTTTTTCCTAGGTGTGTCAACCTAGCGGGTCTCTTACGCGTAGTATCTTTTGACTATGTCCGTGTTCACAGGGTGCAGCAGGTCGTCGCCATCCATAGTGGTCAAGATCATTGTTCCACCAGAGAATATGCTTTTGATCACAAACGTTCCTTCATATGTAGGAGTCCATTTTCCCCTGGGATCACCTTGTGGTAATATGATACGCTTGATTACCAAGTCACCAACCTGATATACTTGACATCTGACCTTTTTGTTAAATGCTTTGATCATGCATTTTTGGTACATCTGGCCGTGACAGACAGCCGTAAGCCTCTTTTCATCAGTTAGGTTCAACTGGTCAAGTCGAGTTTGGATCCAATCCTCTTCATTCAACCATGTGTCCTTCATGATTCTCAGAGAAGGGATTTGGACTTCAATAGGCAAGACAGGCTCCATGCCATATACCAGAGAGTAAGGTGTTGCCCCGGTTGATCTGCGCATCGTGGTACGGTAACCGTGGAGAGCGAATGGTAGCATCTCATGCTAGTCCTTGTAGGTTACTGTTGTACCCCAAAATTTTCCCTCTCATATTTCTCAAAACATTGCAAGAATAATCTTCAAGTTGCTCAAGATTGCTCAAGAGTTGGACAGTCAAGTCATCTCCTAAGGCAGTCAATCTCAAATTAGGGTTTTGTGTTGCATTAAGGTCCTTGCATCCAAATGACCTCAAGGGATACCCAATGTCCTAATATGTTCTCAAGTGAATCCATGTCAAATTTCAAGCCTTGCATAGGAAGTTTGCTCAGTCAATTGCTCAAAGGGTCCAAAAATCGATTGTGCTAGGGCAAAAGTCAATTGTGACCTATAAACAGTCAAACTTCAAGATGTTTTGTCAACATTCTCATTTTGAAGGATATTTCATCATTTTATCAAGGGTTGATCATGATTCATCAAGGATTGCTCAAAATTCATCAAGACTCAAAAGTTGCTAAATTAGGGTTTCGTAGGAAAAGTCAACTCAACTTTGACCAAGAATAACTTTCTCATACTTTATGAGAAATGACCCATACAAAGCTCATTTTTAATAGCATGAAATTTCCTACAATCCATCTTCACACCCCAATATCAAGAAATGCACTCATAAAAAGTTACAAATTTGGACATTATAGGTCATTTTTGAAAGTCAACAAAAACACCTTTTTTGCCAAAGCTTATAACTTGAGCATGGAATATCAAAATGATATGAGACTAAACGGGTTGGTTAGAGGACATCTGAAGCTTTCTAAAAAGTCCAAAAACACTTCCAAAAGTTCAAAATTGAAGAAGTTATGCATTGTTTAAGTTGGGCATTTTTGCAAAATTGCCAAAAGTCAGCTATCCCCAAAATTTCAAATTTTGTCAAATGGGCCATTCTTTTCCACTTGATTTGATCTTGTCACACTCCACACGTGTAATAGCTTCAGCCTTGTGTCCATTTATTAATTTTCTATTTTATTTGATTTTTTATTGAATTAAATCATTTTAAATCAATTTAAATCAAATAAAATCCAAATATTGATTACTTAGGATCTTTTTGGTTGTTATAGGTCTTAATTATCATCATGATCATGATCAAACTCGTATCAGCCATTCCATGTGCAAAAATATTGGATTTTGGACAAAATAAGAAAGTTATCAATGGTGAATCAAATCATATCTCCAAGCATTGATGCACAAAGATTTAGGACCAAATTGTTGACCTAATCCAATGCTGCATACATATACAAGCCAAAGGATACGAATTCAGAGGTTAGAGGCTGCAAAATCACAAGAAGTAAACTTGAAAATTTGGCAAAAAAAGCTTGAAACATAAATCGTGCATAGAGGTGTTTTCAAGGTCAAATCTCAACATCAATTCATTGCTGGACATCCACTAAAGCGAAGCCAACTCAAAACCAATCCCCATACACGTTTTAAAGCGCTGTAAGTCTCTGAAAATACCTCCTTGCATTTGAAATCGAAACTCCATGTTCTTGCATATTCTTGACAAATTATTGGCATATTCATGATGCTTGTGCAATTTCTAAGCTTTCTGCATTATTTGATTGCATTTATATGAGCTATAATCCCCTAGCCGAATCTAGGGTTCTTGGATTGTTTTTTTGGGCGTTTCGTTTTCAGGCCAAATCAATGCAAATAATGGACATAGATGTGCTCATGATGCTCAGACGAGCACGACCATGGTCTTGGGGTTGGTTTTAATGGCCTAGAATAGATTTTGGAATGCATATGCGAATTTAGTTGCAGATACAAATCCGCAGGTAAATATCCAGGTTTCAATGGAGAAGACAAAGACGTGGCCCTTTCCAATTCGCTCATTCAAAAATTCGCGCTTTATTTTTATATTTTCTGATCCATTAACTTGTTTCTCATATTATTATTATTGAATACTATAACAATTAAAACGCGTTGGTGCAGTGGTAGTGGCGTGTGCTTGGTGACTCACAGGACCTGGGTTCGAATCCCAGGTCCCCCACATATTTGTTATATTTTGTTTCCAAGTTATCCAATGCCATTCCAATTGCGTGGTACATCATGTGTCCTCATCCAAATGCTTGCCAGATGGCCCCAGGCCAAATCTGGTGGTCCATATGAATGCCTACCATGAGCCAAAGTCAGCGCGTATGCATGGAAGCAGGAAAGGTCAACGCAGGCCAACTCAAATGGGCCTTGAAATTGCTAATATCACCTCCTATATAGGCCCAAACCCTCACTCTCTCTATTTTTATTTATTTTCTTTATATTATTTCTTTAAATCATTTATTGTTATTATTATTATTTAATTAACCAATCAAGACTTTTTCCTCATAAAATCAAAAACCAAAAAATATATTTTATTTATTAAAATTAATTTTCAGCATTTTTATTTTTGTTAATAAATATTAATTGAATTAATTTAGTTTTAATTAGGGTTAACTTTTAATATTTTTTGCAATAATTAAAATTAACTTAGATAATTAGGTTTTATTAACTTTGATTAATTTATTTTTATTTCTTTAAATACTCAAAAACCCAAAAATATTTTATTAATTAATTAATTTATTAATTTAATGCTTAACCTAATTTAATTTCTTCCATAAATTCAAAAATAACAAAAAATCACTTTCTTTCAAAAAAGGGGTCAAAACCCTAAAAAACTTGCATCCGATTTAATTTCCCGCACGCGATCCATTTTATCATATTATTGTATCTGTTTCCCGGAATGTAATAGTTTAATAGGACTTTAATTATTTTATCGCTTTATTTATTTTCCGCATTTTAATTCCAAGGGTTGCTTTTGGCGATGTAAATACTCGATGCCTTGTAATAGTTAGCTTTAATTTCCGCAATTTAATTTCCGCAACTTATAAATTGTTAGATGTTTGATAATAGGGAATGCATGACAAGATCGAATGTTTAACCTAAAATCAACATAGATAACCATTGACATGTACAAAGATAAAATTAACCGAAACAACATACTCGCACATGCGCACTCTTAGGGTACACCTCACTTGGTTGCCTTCGAACGTGGTCATTGAGTATAGGAAGTTTTAGAGGTCGCCTTCTTGTCCAAAGATCATAGTTGCCTCAAAACGGTTGCCTCGGAAAAATGATCTAAGACATTAGGGTTACCGCTAAGGCGTCCTAACATTGCTTTAGTGACCGCACGTCCCTTAATAGAATTGACCCTTAAAACTCCAACGACGATGCTACCTACTCATCAATAGTGGGATAGCATTGTCTAAAGGACATTAGTACAGATTGATTCCTTTTTCGAGTAGGTAGATGGTTCTTAAGTACTTGCTCTTTTCAAAACAAAACAAATTTTCGCACTTACACACCTTTCAAACAAAAAAATCTTTTCAAACCCACAAACACAAAGAAAAGCAAATTTTGAAAACACTTTGAGCAAGTACCTAAGAGCCCGTGGATAACCACGGATAGAAAGGGTGCTAACACCTTCCCTTTCTATAATCTACCCCCCGCACCCGAGAAACATCTCGAAAAAGGAATTTTTCTGTGCTTTTTTTCCTTTCCTTATTGGATAAAATAAAAGACGGTGGAGACTCTTGCTTACCGCGACATTTTGCAAAAACAGATGCAAAACGCGAACCAACATTCCAAAAAACAGTCAGTTCTCTCCCACCGTATCACAGTTACTGTCATTTTTTGTATGGTCTTTTTGATGTTCTTATTTGCGGCTTCGACAACACCATTCATCTTTGGACGGTAAGAAGAAGAATTGTGGTACTGGATCTTGAATTACACGCACAGTGCGGTGATCATAGTATTGTTGAGATTCGTACCATTGTCTGTGATGATTCTCTTTGGGATGCCGTACCGATAGATGAGATTCTGTTTGATGAAACGGGCCATGACATTCTTGGTAACGGAAGCGAAAGAAGTTGCCTCAACCCACTTCGTGAAATAGTTAATGGCCACCTAGATGAAGTGGTGCCCGTTAGAAGTCGTAGGTTTGATTTCTCCAATCATATCGATGCCCCACATCGCGAATGGCCAGGGAGAATTTAGGACATTTAGAGGCACTGGAGGCACATGTACTTTGTCAGCATAGATCTGACATCTGTGACAGGTCCGTGAATGCTGGTAGCAATCTGCTTCCATGGTAGACTAGTAATAACCTGCCCGTAGGATATTCTTAGCCATCGTATGCCCACTAGAATGGGTGCCAAAAGTGCCTTCATGTAGATTAGCCATGATTTTTTCTGCCTCAACCTTGTCTACACAATGAAGCAACACAGAGTCATGGTTGCGCTTGTAGAGAATGCCATTACTAAGGAAGAACTTAGCATAGAATCTCCTTAAGAACTTCTTATTATTGACTGAAGCTCCTTCCAGATATTCTTGAGCCTCGAGATACCTCTTGACTTCATGGAACCAAGGCTGGTCCACTACTTCTTAAGTATTGATCTCGTGACAGTAAGCTGGTTCATCCATCCGTTCAATGGTGATCTGGGGAGCCTCGTTACCCCACTTGAGTTTAAACATGGATGACATTGTGGCTAGCGCGTCTGCTAGTTGATTTTCCTCTCGTGGAAAATACTCAAAGGTAATTTCCTCAAAATGTGGGATTAATGTCAACACATGTTCTTTGTAGGGGATGGGGTTAGGGTGTTTCGTATCCCAGTCTCCTTTGATCTGACTGATGACCAAGGCTGAATCTCCAAATACGCTTAAGGACTTGATTCCCAAATCTATGGCCGCTTTGAGACAAAAAATACACGCTTCGTACTCTGCCATATTATTGGTATAGTTTAAGCAAAGTCTTGTGGTGAAGGGAGTATGACATCCTTAAGGGGATATGAGTACAACACATATGCCATTGTCGAGTGTGTTGGACGCTCCGTCAAAAACCAGGGTCCATCGGGATCCTTGTTCAGGTCTGTCATATGGTCTAAGTTCCTCATAGTTGTTTACCATCATGATGTATTCATCTGGGAATTCGAACTTCATGGATTGGTAGTCATCCATAGCCTGATGGGTAAGATGATCGGATAGCACACTCCCCTTAATTGCTTTTTGGGTAGTGTACTGAATGTCATATTCAGTCAGGATCATTTGCCATCTTACTATTCTCCTAGAGAGGGAAGGCTTCTCGAATATGTATTTTATTGGATCCATCTTGGATATCAAAAAGGTAGTATGGGTCAGCATATACTGTCTTAGCCGGCGAGTAGCCCATGCCAGAGCGCAACAAGTTTTCTTGAGCAGTGAATATCTGGTTTCACAGTCAGTAAACTTTTTTCTCAGGTAATAAATAGCATGCTTTTTTTCGGCCAGACTCGTCATGCTGCCCCATCACACACCCCCATTGAATTTTCCAAAACAGTTAGATACATGATAAAGGGTCTTCCCTCGACTGGTGGCATCAAAATATGAGGCTCTTGTAGGTACTGTTTGATCTTGTCGAAAGAAGCTTGGCATTCATCATTCCATTTGACTACTTGATCTTTCTTCAGTAATTTGAAGATTGGTTCACAAGTAGCTGTTAAGCGAGAAATGAATCTGGAAATGTAGTTTAGCCGCCCTAAGAATCCTCTGACTTCCTTCTCAGTACGAGGAGCATGCATTTCTTGTATTTCTTTCACCTTGGTAGGATCCACTTCGATACCTTTACCGCTGACGATGAAGCCTAGGAGTTTACCGGACCTCACCCCAAATGTGCATTTATTCGGGTTCAACCTCAGCGTGTACTTCTTTAGTCTCTCAAATAGTTTCTGCAAATTGTCAAGATATTCCTCTTCAGTTTGAGATCTGGTTATCATGTCTTCCACATAGACCTCTATTTCGTGATGTATCATGTCGTGAGATAGAGCTACCATGGCACGTTGATAGGTTTCCCCAGCATTCTTCAACCCAAATGGCATAACCTTGTAACAGAATGTGCCCCACTGTGTGATAAAGGTCATTTTCTCCATGTCTTTAGGCGCCATTTTGATCTGGTTGAAGCCTGGGAAACCATCCATAAATGAGAACACCTTATGTTGTGCGGTATTGTCAACCAGAATGTCGATATGGGGAAGTGGGAAATCATCCTTAGGGCTTGTGTGATACGGTGGGAAGAACTGACTGTTTTTAGAAAATGCTGGTTTGCATTTTGTGTTTTGTTTTCGCAAAATGTCGTGGTAAGCAAGAGTCGCCACCGACTTTTATTTTATCCAACAAGGAAAGGAAAAAAGCACAGAAAAATTCCTTTTTCGAGATATTTCTCGGGTTCGGGGGGTAGATTATAGAAAGGGAAGGTGTTAGTACCCTTTCTATCCGTGGTTATCCACGGGTTCTTAGATACTTGCTCATATTGTTTTCAAAATATTGCTTTATTTGTGTTTGTGGGTTTGAAAAAAAATTTGTTTTGAAAACTTCGATTTGACTCTTGCTTCTGTCCTCAAGAGTGTATGAAGTGTTTTTGAAAACTTTCTTCGAAAAAGTGTAAGTGTGAAAAAGGTTTTGTTTTTTAAAATAGAGCAAGTATCTAAGAACCATCTACCTACTCGAAAAAGGAATCATTCTATGCTAATTTCCTTTAGACAATGCTATCCTACTATTGATGAGCAGGTAGCATCGTCATTGGAGTTTGAGGGTCAATTCGAATTAGGGACTTATGGTCACCAAAGCAATGTTAGGACGCCTTAGCGGTAACCCTAATGTCTTAGATCATTTGTTTGAGGCAACAATATCCGAGGCAACCGTTTCGAGGCTACTATGATCTTTTAGACAAGAAGGCGACCTCTAAAACAACCTATACTCAATGACCGCGTACGAAGGCAACCAAGTGGGGTGTACCCTAAGAATGCGCATGTGCAAGTGTGTCATTTTCAGTTTATTTTATCTTTGTACATGTTAATGGTGATCTATGTTGATTTTAGGTTTAAACATTCAATCTTGTCATGCATCCCTATTATCAAACATCTAACAGTTATATTTTGTGGAAAATAAATTGCGGAAATTAAATTACAAGGCGTCGGGTATTTACATCGCCAAAAGCAACCCTTTGAAATTTAAATGCGGAAAAATAAATAAAGCGATAAAAATAATTAAATGGTCCTAATTATCTATTACATTTCGGGAACAAATACAATATTGAATAAATAGATCGCGTGCGGAAAATTAAATCGAGTGCGAGTAGGGTTTTGACCCTTTTTTTGTAAAAGAAAAGATTTTTTTTGTTATTTTTGAATTAAGAAAGAAATTACCTAAGTTAATTATTAAATTAATAAATTAATTAATTAATTAATGAAAATAAATATTTTTGGTTTTTTTTTGTATTTAAAGAAATAAAATAAAATAAATTAATGTTAGTAAAAACCTAATTAAGTCTAATTGATTTTAATTATTTACAAAAATATATTAAATTTATTTCTAATTAATAGCCTAAATTAATTAATAGATTTGTTAAAAAAATAAAATACTAAAATTTAATTTAATACAGAAAAATATTTTTTGGTTTTAATTTTATAAAGAAAAAATAAATTTTGATTGGTTAGTTAATTAAACAAAATATAAAAAAAATCAATTAAAACAAAATAAATGAAATAGAGAGAGATAGGGGGGTATGGGCCTGTTTGGAGGTTTGAGAAAGCAATCTGAGGCCCATAACAAGCTGGCCTCGTTTGACCTTTTGAGATCCCCTATGCGCATGTTGACTTGACTCCATGGTGGACCATCAACCTGGATCACCAGATCTGGCCTTTGGCCATCTGGCACTTTGACGTGTGAAGGCACATGGTGAGCTGCAAGCCTTGATTTGCACCTGATTATATGAAGAAGAAAAATAACAAAGCGCATGGGGGACCTGGGATTCGAACCCAGGTCCTGTTGGATGTTGCCAGCGCTTGCTTCCACTAGGCCATTGTGTTTTACTTGTTAGTATATTAAACAACAATAATAATAAGAGAAAATGCGTTATATGCCAGAACAAATAAAAAAATGTGCGCGTGTTTTTGAATCAGCCATTGGGGGACTGACACGTCTCCGTCCCCTACCTCCAGCCCCTGTAACTTTACCTGCGGATTTGGATCCGCAGCTAAATGCGCAGGTCAATCCAAAAATCAACTCCAGACCATAAAAACGACCTTCTAAGACATGGTTGGGTTCGTCTCCCTCTCCTGAGTGCAACCATGCTTATCACGAGAATCAATTTCACCTGAAACACAAATCCCTAAAATCCAAAAACGTAACCCTAGCCATGCTGTTATGAGGTTCCAGTCCATATAAATCAAATTAAGTATTGCCAAAAGTTTATAAATGCTGTAAGGATCATGAATATGCAAATAGTTTGTACAAAAGATGCAGGAATAATGATTTGCGAATTCAAGAAAGGAGCGGATTTTTGTGATACTTACAGAGCTCTAGAAGGCTTGTGAATGCGTGCTTTGGATCTAGGAGGATTATATGATCACCCAGGAATTGATTGGTATGCTTCTTGGCTTCTGAAAACTTCTCTTGCTATGATTTCGAATTCTCACTTTTTCACCACTTTTTCAAGTTTGGTTTTGATTGTTCTTGCGGCCTCTAACCTCTATTTTCGTGTGCCTCTCTTGCTTATGTATGATACAATGTGTTAGGGTAACAAATATGGATGGAATCTCTCTAAATCAATGCATTGTAATGTGATTTGATTCCACCATTACAACCTTCCAAATTTGGCCTAAATCATATCTTCTTGTAACCAATGCACTTGATGCGAATTTGACTCACACAATAGTTGTATTCAAAGCCTAAATCAACCAAAAAATCATGAGTTATAAATACTTTTGATTTTATATGATTTTATTTGATTTAAAGTGAATAAATTCAATTAAAAATCAAATTAAATAATAAAAATAAGATATGGGCTCATGGCTGAAGCTAGGACACGTAGACAATGATGCAAGCTCAAATCAAGTGGAAAAGAATGGGCCCATTTGACAAAATTTGAAGTTTTGGGGATAGTTGACTTTTGGCAATTTTACAAAAATGTTCAACTTCAACAATGCATAACTTCTTCAATTTTGAACTTTTGGAGGTGTTCTTGGACTTTTTAGAAAGCTTGAGATGTCCTCTAACCAACCCTTTTGGTATCATCTTATTTTGATTTTCCATTCCAAAGTTATAAGCTTTGGCAAAAAAGGTGTTTTGTTGATTTTCAAAAATGACCTATAATGTCCAAATTTATAACTTCTTGTGAGTGCATTTTCTTATCTTGGGGTATGAAGATGGATTGTATGAAATTTCATCCTCTTCATAATTATATTTGGATGGGTCATTTCTCATAAAGTATGTGAAAGTTATGCTTGGTCAAAATTGAGTTGATTTTTCCTACAAAACCCTAATTTAGCAAGGTACTTGATTCAAGGATCTTGATGCAACACAAAACCCTAATTTGGGGTTGACTGCCTTAGGAGATAGCTTGACTGTCCAACCCTTAAGCAATCTTGAGCCACTTGGAGATTTTTCTTGCAATGTCTTGAGAGATATGAGAGGGAAAATTTTGGGGTACAACATCTGCCCCTGTTCAATCTTCTTAAACCTGAGGATGTAGATTGGCTTTCGTGCCTTTCGTGATCCGAAGGTGGAAGATGATTGAACACTAGAGTGCCCGGAAATTTGCACTCGCATGAAGTGGTATCAGCCTGGTGATGTCGGGAATAGGCTTATAGATGCCATTTGGAGATTATTGGTAGGAGGATGGGCTTACAGATGCCATCTGTAGGAGCGTCGATCGCATAAGAGATTCCTTAGCGAGAACGTGCATACCTGTTGTTGTAGAAGATTCCGTTGGGAAGTCTAACTTTTATTGAGATTTAGGAACTTGCCTGTACCTCAGCTGAGAGAACATCTTTGCTGAGTTTTAAGAGCTTTTCCATAATTCAACTGGGGGAAACATCTTCATCAAGATGTAGGAACTGTTTGGTCTTCAACGTAGTATACCGTTGAGATTGTAGAACTTGTCCACACTATGACGGAGGAAAACATCTTCATCAAGATCTAGGGACTGTTTGGTCTTCAACATAGTATACCGTTGAGATTGTAGAACTCATCCACACTATGACGGAGTGTTCTACCCCAAAATTTTCCCTCTCATATCTCTCAAAACATTGCAAGAAAAATCTCCAAGTGGTTCAAGATTGCTCAAGAGTTGGACAGTCAAAGCTATCTCCTAAGGCAGTCAACCTCAAATTATGGTTTTGTGTTGCATCAAGGTCCTTGCATCCAAATGACCTCAAGTGATCCACAATGTCCTAATACATTCTCAAGTTCATCCATGTCAAATTTCAAGCCTTGCAGAGGAAGTTTGCTCAGTCAATTGCTCAAAAGGTCCAAAAATCGACTGTGCTAGGGCAAAAGTTAACTGTGGCCTATATACAGTCAAACTTCAAGTTTTTTTGTCAACATTCTCATTTTGAAATATATTTCATCATTTTATCAAGGGTTGATCATGATTCATTAAGGATTGCTCAAAATTCATCAAGACTCAAAAGTTGCTAAATTAGGGTTTTGTAGGAAAAGTCAACTCAACTTTGACCAAGCATAACTTTCTCATGCTTTATGAGAAATGACCCATCCAAAGCTCATTTTGAAGAGGATGAAATTTAATACAATCCATCTTCATACCCCAAGATCAAGAAATGCACTCACAAAAAGTTACAAATTTGGACATTATAGGTCATTTTTGAAAGTCAACAAAAACACCTTTTTTCCAAAGCTTATAACTTGAGCATGGAATATAAAAATGAGATTAGACCAAAAGGGTTGGTTGTAGGACACCTCAAGATTTCTAAAAAGTCCAAGAACACTTCCAAAAGTTCAAAATTGAAGAAGTTATGCATTGTTGAAGTTGGGCATTTTTGCAAAATTGCCAAAAGTCAACTATCCCCAAAACTTCAAATTTTGTCAAATGGGCCCATTCTTTTCCACTTGATTTGGGCTTTCCATATTCCACACGTGTCCTAGCTTCATCCTTGTGCCCATTTATCAATTTTTCTGTTTTATTTGATTTTTATTTGAATTATATCATTTTTAATCAATTTAAATAAAATAAAATCAAAAAACTTGATTACATGAGATCTTTTTCTATTTTCAGGACCTAATCATAATCATCAAGTGAATCAAATTCGTATCAATCATCCCATGTGCAAAAAGATTGGATTTTGGACAAAATAAGCAAGTTTTCAATGGAGGATCAAATCAAATCTCCAAGCATTGATGTACAAGGATTCAGTCCACAAAAGTTGACCTAATACATTGCAGCATACATATACAAGTGAAAGCACACGAATTCAAGGGCTAGAGGCTGCAGAATCATCAAAAGCAAACTTGAAAAAATTGCCAAAAAGTGTGAAACTGAAATCGTTCTTAGAGGCAAATTCAAATGCAAAACTCAACGTCAATCAATTGTTGGACCATCCTTGAAGCAGAACCAACCCAGAATCAATCTCCATACACGCCCTAAAGCTTTGTAAGTCTCTCAAAAAACCGCTTTTCATTTGAAATCGCAACTCCATATTCTTGCATTTTTTTGGCAAATCGTTGAGATATTCATGATGCTTGTGCAACTTCTGGACTTTTGGCATTATTTGATTGCATTTACATGAACTCTAACCCCATAACCGTATAGCTAGGGTTTTGTATTAGATTTTAAGGTTTTCTTTTTCAAGCGAAATCAAGGCTCAAGAGGGATATAGGTTTGTTCAGGAAGCCTAGACGAGCATGACCATGTGCTTGGAATCAATTTCCATGGACTAGAATGGGTTTTTGGAATGTCCTATGAATTTAGCTGCGGATATAAATCCGTAGGTGAATATCCAGGGTTGAACGAAGAAGACGATGACGCGTCTCCCCCTGGTTGATTGGTTCAAATATAGCGCGCTTTTATTTTTTTTTTGATCCATTAATTTGTTTTTGTTTTATTATTATTAGTTTCCAATATAATAACAAATAAAGCGCATTGGTTGAGTGGTAGAGGCGTTGTTCAGTGACTAACAGGACTTGGGTTCGAATCCCAGGTCCCCCATATTGCATTGTTATTATTTTTCAACAGGTTATTCAGTGTTGACCCAGGCGCGTGGTACATCATGCTCCCTCACTCAGATGCTTGCCAGATGGCCCCAGGCCAGATCTGGTGGTCTAGATTGAACGTGCATCATACTCCCTAGTCAAAGTACAACATGGGATGCACGAAAGTCAGCCAGGCCAACACAAACGGGCCTTGGAAATTGCAATTCTCACCCCCTATACAGGCCCAAACCCTCACTTTTTTCCTTCTTTTCTTTTATTATTTCTTTTAATTTTATTGTTATTATTTTTATTATTTAACTAACCAATCAAAACTTTTTCTTAATAAAATTAAAAACCAAAAAAATATTTTCTTATTTAAATTAATTTCAGCATTTTATTTTTGTTAATAAATATTAATTTAATTAATTTAGTTTTAATTAGGATTAACTTTTAATATATTTTGCAATAATTAAAATTAATTTAGACAATTAGGTTTTATTAACTTTGATCAAATTATTTTTCTTTCTTTAAATATCAAAAAATCCAAAAATATCATTTTTATTAATTTATTTATTTATTAATTTAATGCTTAACCTAATTTAATTTCTTTCTTAATTCAAAAATAAACCAAAAAAATATTTTTATTTAATAAACAAAAGGGTCAAAATCCTAGAATGCGCCCGATTTAATTTTCCCACACGCGATCCATATTTATTCAATATTGTATCTGTTTCCTGGAATGTAATAGTTTAATAGGACTTTACATATTTTTACCGCTTTATTTATTTTCCGCATTTTAATTTTAAGGGTTGCTTTTGGCGATGTAAATACCCGACGCCTTGTAATAGTTAGTTTAATTTCCGCAATTTACTTTCCGTAACTTATAAATTGTTAGATGTTTGATAATAGGGAATGCATGACAAGACCGAATGTTTAACTTAAAATCAACATAGATAACCATTGACATGTACAAAGATAAAATTAACTGAAAACAACACACTCGCACATGCGCACTCTTAGGCTACACCTCACTTGGTTGCCTTTGAACGTGGTCATTAAGTATAGGAAGTTTTAGAGGTCGCCCTCTTGTCCAAAGATCATAGTTGCCTCGAAATGGTTGCCTCAAAAAAATGATCTAAGACATTAGGGTTACCGCTAAGGCGTCCTAACATTGCTTTAGTGACCATACGTCCCTTAATCGAATTGACCCTTAAAACTCCAACGACGGTACTACATACTCATCAATAGTGGGATAGTATTGTCTAAAGGACATTAGCACAGATTGATTCCTTTTTTGAGTAGGTAGATGGTTCTTAAGTACTTGCTCTTTCCAAAACAAAACAAAACTTTTCGCACTTACGCCTTTCAAACAAAAACTTCTTTCAAACCCACAAACACAAAGAAAAGCAATTTTTGAAAACACTTTGAGCAAGTACCTAAGAGCCCGTGGATAACCACGGATAGAAAGGGTGCTAACACCTTCCCTTTCTATAATCTACCCCCCCGGACCCGAGAAACATCTCGAAAAAGGAATTTTTCTGTGCTTTTTTCCTTTCCTTGTTGGATAAAATAAAAGACGGTGGAGACTCTTGCTTACCGCGACATTTTGTGAAAATAAACGCAAAACGCAAACCAGCATTCCAAAAACAGTCAATTCTCTCCCACCGTATCACAGAAATGGCGACTCTGCTGGGGACGCTTAATAAGTGGGGTGTACTTTAGGATTAGATCATTGTGTTTTCAATTGTTTGCTTTGTATGCTTTACATTTGTGGGCTTGTATCGGAGATACTATAGATCCTAACACGGATCTGGGGAACACCCTTTAGGTAAGTAGCAATAAACTGTGAGGGAACTGTACGGCGTAGACCGATACGGTTGAAGCAGTAGCTACGTTGGTGTGGCACTTTAGATTGTACCGATATCCCTTGTGTTGGAACGAGGAGAATATGGGTCTTCTAAGGGGTCATTAAGCACCAACTTGGCCATAGAACAGTAGTAGTATGCTACACTCATTGAGACTAAACTCTCGCGATGATTCCGGATGCAAGAATAGGTTGCTAAATTGGAATTATGACCGATTGAGGGTAGTCAGTGATATTGAGATCCTCTAGAACCCGGTTACTATTTTTAGGACAGGTTTGAACCAACTGAACTGAAAGAGGGTAGTACCTAAGCTCCTTGCCAGCCTGAAATCTAAGGGCTCTCTGTGTGACTTGTGTGCCTTTACCATGTTTGCTATTTGTGGATACTTGTGATGTGCTTTCTATCATGACATCATAACATTGCATACATCTTGCATTGGACTAACCTATTTCAAAGACAGGAGGGATTCATCTTTGTTCTGTTTTGTAGGTCATGATGCCCATGCATAGGAATACCATCCGGATCAACTTTTTCCAGGTTCCCACCATGCTTAAAGAATTGATTGCAAAGATGCATGATACTACCTCCTTCATCAGAAGACATGGGCATCTTCTCAGTTTGGTTACCTCCAAATTGGACGAGCAGATGATGGGTGTCCTGGTCCAATTCTATGATCCGCTGTACCATTGCTTTATTTTTCAAGACTACCAGTTGGTTCCCACCTTAGAAGAGTTCTCTGATCTCCTCGGTATCTCTATTCTGGAGTAGACCCCGTTTATTGGTTGGGAGAAGATCCTTAGGCTAGAAGAGATTGCTTCAGCCCTTCATATGACCAAAGATGAGGTAATGGCTAATTGGGAGACTAGAAGTGGAGCAAAGGGCTTTCTGACTAAGTTCTTGGTTGGTAAGGTTAATTATTTCTGGGATAGTCTAGACTTCAAGGCGTTCGAAGATATTCTGGATCTTATGATATATGGCTTGGTGTTATTTCCGAATCCTGACTCGTTTGTTGATGTAAATGCGGTGAAAATCTTCATCTCTCGTAATCCTGTACCCACTCTCTTGGGTGATATTCTTCATCAGCTTTATGCCCGTACTACCCGAAAGAGGGGAACCTTGATGTGCTGTGCTCCATTATTGGCGAGGTGGTTTATTTCGCACCTCCCCAAATCAGTGCTGAAGAACAAAAAAGGCATGGGCTGGGCTTATAGGGTTATGCCTCTCTCTCATAATGACATCATCTGGACTATCAAGGGTATGGACGAGGTGGCTATTATTGATCGATGTGGGGAGTACCCCAATGTTCCACTAATAGGAACCCATGGAGGAATTTCTTACAATCCATGCTTGGCCTTACGTCAGTTTGGGCGAGCCAGAAGAGAAGGACCTCATGAGCTGTTAATGCCTAGTATCATCTTTAATTTTCAAGGGGATAGCGACGAGCAACGCCGCAGATTCATAAGGACTTGGGATAGAGTTCACAGATCTGATCCATATGAGCTGGGTCCAAAGACTTCACTTCCGATGGAGCCATATCTCAGATGGGTTCGTATTCATGCCCAGAAGCTGGGTATGCCATATGAAGCCGTCCTGCCTATCATTATTGAAGTTGCTAATGAAGAGGGGGTTCTTCCTACCATCCTCCATCCTTACATGCCCACTGGCATTGGAGCACTGAAAAGGTCTTGGATGCAGCTGAGAGAAGAATGGGATGCTTACCGAGAAAAGTTTAACGAGCAAGAACAGAAGATCCAGAAGTTGACTAGGCAGCTGGAGAACGAGTGGATTCTCAATGACTATGTCCGCACCGACAAGAAGCGACCATGGGAGCACTGATTATCCTTTGATTATTTCCTTTCCAGTTTTTATTTACTTTTCAGTATTTCCTTTCTTGTAACTCCTTAAGGGAATCTGTTGAACATTTTGAATTTTAAAGTTTATCTAATAAAAGTGTGTTTCATTTCTTGTGTACAAATTTGAATCTCTCGATTGTCTTTGAAATCATATCATACGCATTTCATCCCATGCACTTCATAACAGGTACCCATTACAGGTCTCTTATCTTCTTCGTTGTTTATTTCAGCACTCATCATGTCTGTTGAACCATCAACTGAGCAAGCAATCAAGGCCCTACAGGCTCAGAATGCCCAATTCCGAGAGCTGTTCATGAATCTAGCTAAAGGTCAACAAGATCTGAAGACCCTGATTCTGAAAGAGAAGAAGAAGAAGAAGAAAAAGAGGACAGTCCTGTTTAACACAGGTCACAGGTTTGGAAACAGGATACAGGATGAAGTTGATTTGACCACCTCATCTGGAGGGAAATATAGTCAAGAAGAAAGGAGGGCTCCTAGCCCTGTGGTCTCCGACAACGAGACGGACTTCGACGAAGACCAGTATCCTCCTGCTGAGGATAGATACAAGCAACTGGAAGACCGGTTGAGTGCGATGGAAGTTCAGAAGGTTCCTGGTCTGGACTTTGGTGATCTGGGTCTGTCATCTGGGGTGGTGATTCCCCACAAGTTCAAGGCACCAGCCTTTGCTAAGTATGAAGGAGTTTCTTGTCTGAAGCTGCACCTCCGGTCATATGTAAGGAAGGTTCAGCCGTACACCGCTGATAAGAACCTATGAATCTACTTCTTTCAAGACAGTCTCTCAGGGACTCAGCTGGAATGGTTTTACCAGTTAGACAGAGCCAGTATCCACAGTTGGGAAGATTTGGCTACTGCTTTCTACAGGCAGTACCAATACAATTCCAACCTTGCTCCCACGCGTACCCAACTCCAGGGTATGTCAATGGGAACGGGTGAAGGTTTCAAAGATTATGCTCAGAAGTGGAGGGACCTCGCCGAAAGAGCACAACCACCCTTGGCTGATCGGGAACTTGTGGATATGTTTCTGGGGACCTTGTCTGGTTCATTTTTCAACCACCTGATTAGAAGCTCTTCGTCTGGGTTTACAGAGCTGATTATGACCGGTGAGAGGATTGAGGCTGGTATTAAGGCTGGTAAGATACAAAAGGGTGCTTCATCAAGCACCGAGAAAAAGCCTTTTAAGAAAGAGTCCAATGTTTCCTACGGTTCGAAAAACCAGAATAGAACTGAACGCCGCCAAGCTGTTAATGCGGTTGTTATTTCAAGACCTGTTGGTGCTCCTCAGCACAACAATCAACAAAAGGGCGAGAGACCTCGAAGGCAATTCACCCGTCTCAACATGACTCTATCTCAGATTTTGCCGCAGTTTTTAAAGACCAATCTAGTGATTCCAAGGGAGGCCCCGAAGAATCCCAACACTACATCACCAAAGTACAACCCTAGTGCCCGCTGTGCTTTTCACTCTGATAGCCGGGGGCATAATACAAATGATTGTTGGTCTTTTAAGAATAAGATACAGGACTTAATTGATGCTAAGGAGATTGAGTTCGAGGCGCCCTAAAGACCTAATGTTGTGACTGCTCCTATGCCCAAGCATGGAGTGAATGCTAT
Source organism: Vicia faba (assembly GCA_948472305.1). Classification (NCBI taxonomy): domain Eukaryota; kingdom Viridiplantae; phylum Streptophyta; class Magnoliopsida; order Fabales; family Fabaceae; genus Vicia; species Vicia faba. The sequence continues at coordinate 1,017,634,106 of OX451738.1, read as the reverse complement.
AGATGAAGACTTGTTTGTGGTTTCTGTGAACGACATTGTTACCCCTTTGATGACTGTGAAGAAGAAACTTTTGCTATCCGGTTTATTTTCGGGCTATGACGAAGGTTGTCGTATGTGTTCTGCCCTACCAACCGGTTGCCCACTTCTGAAATCAGGTGTCCAACGTCTGATGGATAGTAAAGAAATTTTGTTTGAGAAGACTGTTGTTCCCTTAGTTCATACTGAAAAAGTTGCTATTATTACCATTCTCGACAATTCTTCCAAGGCTTCCTCGAGAAAGCCTGTTAGAATTACATCTGTTCCAAGAATCGCACCGTTGATCATCACTGTTCCTGGGCCCATCCCCTACACCTCTGATAAAGTTGTCCCTTGGCGTTACGGGGCTGATGTTTATTTTCATGGAGTTAAACAAGAGTTGGATGCTGATACTGACATCAGCAATATTGTCGGACCTGCTAAAGTCACCCGCAGTGGAAGGCTTTTCTCACCTGATATCTCTCCACCAACTGCCCGAAAACCTGTTGTTATTACACCTACCAGTGTACCTGCTACTATTCCTGTTCAAATTCCTATTCTTACCCCTGTCGCCGAGTCATCTAATACTTGAGGCAAAGGGACCACCAGTGAGCCTGCCTAGACGGAGGCACCAAAGATAATTACTGTTGAAGCTTCTAGACAGGAGATGGAAGAGATTCTGAAAATCATAAAAAAGAGTGACTACAATGTAGTCGAGCAGCTGGGGAAAACCCCGTCCAAAATCTCTATGTTGTCACTGTTGCTATGCTCAGAGGCCCATGCCAAGGATCTGATTACATTTCTGAAGACTGCACTCGTACCGCAAGAGACATCAGCTGATCAGTTTAAAGATTGCATGGCCAATCTGACTGCTGATAATGGGTTGGGTTTCTCTGACACCGACTTGACTGCTAAAGGGAAGAATCACAACGATTCCCTGCATGTCTCCATTGAATGCAGGGGCACTACTCTTGCACATGTATTGGTGGATACTGGTTCCTCATTGAACGTCTTGCCTAAGAAAGCTCTAGACCGGTTGGACTGTGAAGGATTGGAATTGAAACCAAGCAACATCGTCGCCAGGGCCTTTGATGGGTCTAAAAGGATGATGCATGGAGAAGTGGATATCCCGATTAAGGTTGGTTCTCAGGTTTTCAACTCTACATTCTATGTGATGGACATTCGGCCATCTTATTCTTGTTTACTGGGTCGCCCATGGATCCACAAAGCTGGGGACGTAACCTCAACGCTCCACCAAAAGCTGAAGTACCCAGTGAAAGGGAAGAATGTGACAGTGCAAGGAGAAGAGGAGTACATGGTGAGCCACCTCAACTCTTTATGATATGTAGAGATGGATGGGGAGTTCATTGAGACCCCATTTCATCATTTTGAAGAGGTTCCCCAGACGCTGGCATCAACTGAGACTGTTGTTGAAGATTCTCCTATAAAGATGGCTTCCTTTAAGGATGCCCGGGCTGTTGTCGAGAAAGGTAGGTGTGCAAATTGGGGCAAACTCCCTGATTTTACACAGAAGACTAACAAGTTTGGTTTGGGTTTCACTGCAGAAGCTCAAAAGGCTGTTCAGAATGCACGGATCGGAAGATCTCCCGTGTTCATCAGCAACTCGGGAGTGAATGCCATTGAAGATGATGTGGAAGAGTCTGAGTTCGACAGCTGGATCTATCCTACGACCAACGGTGGACCAAGCAACTGGACAGCAAAGGACTTCATCCCTATTTCTTTTGTTACCCAGTAATGAAACTTTTTGTTTTGAATTTGTAACAAACATTGTTTTAAACTCTATGGCCCGGTGTCTTACCCGGGGCACTGTGGCTTCATTTGTGAGGGCTTTATGTGTGTCATTTTCATATATCATTAATAAAAGCATTGGACGTTTCTTGCATTTCAAATCTTGTGCTCCTTGTTTTTCTTTTTTCAAAATAGCTATTTTACACACACTCACATATACAGGTCTACATCCACTTTGGATCTCACTAGTAACGACTCTGGTACTGCCTGTTATGACTTCGAAAATCCGATCAACTTAGCCGAAGACGAAGGTGAAGATGATTGCGAAGTGCATGGTTAGCTTGCAAGACTGTTACTTCAGGAAGAGAGGGTTATTCAGCCGCACGAAGAGCCGGTGGAATCAGTAAATCTGGGTACAGAGATATACAAGAAAGAGGTCAAGATCGGTACAAATCTGGATCTTAGTGTGAAGCAACGATTGATTCAGATGCTGCGTGACTACGTTGAGATCTTTGCCTGGTCTTACGAAGATATGCCTGGGTTGGATACTGATATTGTGGTTCATCGCCTGCGTACCAAGGAAGACTGTCCTCTAGTGAAACAGAAGGTCCGCCGAATGCGCCCAGAGATGTCTGAGAAAATCAAGGCTGAAGTTATGAAACAGTTTGACGCTGGTTTTCTAGCAGTCACTTCTTATCCACAGTGGGTGGCCAACGTGGTTCCGGTACCGAAGAAGGATGGTAAGGTTCAAATGTGTGTTGACTACAGTGATTTGAATAGGGCGAGCCCCAAGGATGACTTCCCGATACCTCATATCGACGTCCTGGTTGACAACACCGCTCAATACAAGGTCTTCTCCTTTATGGATGGTTTCTCCGGTTATAATCAGATTAAGATGGCTCTCGAAGACATGGAGAAGATAACCTTTGTTACTCAGTGGGGTACTTTTTTCTACAAGGTCTTGCCTTTTGGATTGAAGAACGCTGGGGCAACATATCAGCGTGCCATGGTTGCTTTGTTTCATGACATGATCCATCATGAGATTGAGGTATACGTCGATGACATGATTGCAAGATCTCAAACTGAGGAAGAACATCTGGACCACCTTCAGAAGCTGTTTGACAGGTTGAAATTGTACAAGCTGAGGTTAAACCCGAACAAGTGCACCTTCGGGGTGAGATCTGGTAAGCTATTGGGTTTCGTCGTAAGCGACAAAGGTACTCAAGTGGATCCGGCAAAGGTGAAAGCTATACAGGAAATGCCAGCTCCCAGAACAGAGAAAGAAGTCAGAGGCTTCCTGGGACGCCTGAACTACATTGCCCGATTCATCTCGCACCTGAATGCTACTTGTGAGCCAATCTTCAAGCTACTGAAGAAAGATCAAGTAGTACGTTGGAACGATGAATGTCAGGCCGCTTTCAAAAGGATCAAAGAGTATCTCTAAGAACCACCTATTCTGATGCCTCCAGTTGAAGGGATACCTCTGATCTTATACTTGACAGTACTCGACAACTCAATGGGGTGTGTGCTGGGGAAGCATGACGAGTATGGCCGAAAAGAGCATGCTATTTATTACCTTAGCAAAAAGTTTACCGACTGTGAGACTTGATACTCACTGCTCGAGAAAACTTGTTGTGCTTTGGCATGGGCTGCTCGCTGGCTGAGACAATATATGTTGACTCACACTACTATGTTGATATCAAATATGGATCCAATCAAGTATATCTTCGAAAAGCCTGCTTTGTCCGGAAGAATAGAAAGATGGCAGATGATCTTGATTGAGTATGACATCCAGTATACGACCCAAAAGGAAATCAAGGGAAGTGTGTTGGCAGACCATTTGGCACATCAGGCAGTGGATGATTACCAGTCTATGAACTTTGAATTCCCGGACGAGAATATCATGATAGTGACTGATTGTGAGACACCTGGACCGGATGAAGGACCTGAGGAGGGATCCTGATGGTCTATGTACTTTGATGGAGCTTCAAACGCTTTAGGTAATGGCATTGGCGCCGTGATCATATCTCCTAAAGGCGCCCATACTCCATTTACCGTCCGACTATGTTTCAACTGCACCAACAATATGGCGGAGTATGAAGCGTGCATCATGGGTCTTCGAGCAGCAATTGACCTAAGGATTAAGTTTCTAAGTGTCTTCGGAGATTCCTCTCTCGTGATCAGTCAGATCAAAGGCGAGTGGGATATGAAACACCCAAATCTTATTCCTTACAAAGAGTATGTATTGACGTTGCTTCCCCATTTCGAGGAGATAACCTTTGAACACTTCCCTAGAGAGGAGAATCAGTTGCCGGACGCATTAGCTACGATGTCTTCTATGTTCAAGGTCAATTGGGACAATGAAGCTCCCCGGATCATCATTGAAAGATTGGACGAACCTGCACATTGCTGTGATATTGAGACTGAAGAGGTAACAGAAAAGCCCTGGTTTCATGAGGTGAAAAGGTATCTTGAGGCTCGAGAATACCCTGAGGGTGCATCTGTTAATGACAAAAAGTTTCTGAGGAGGTTCGCAGCGAAGTTCTTCATCAGCAATGGCATCCTTTATAAGCGTAACCATGATTCAACCTTACTACGATGTGTGGATAAGAATGAAGCAGAAAGGATCATGGCAGATTTACATGAAGGTACTTTCGGAACTCATTCCAGTGGACACGCCATGGCAAAGAAAATCCTACGGGCAGGATATTATTGGTCCACAATGGAAGCCGACTGTTATCAGCATTCTCGGACATGTCACAAGTGTCAAGTCTATGCTGATAAGGTGCACATACCTCCAGTTCCTCTGAACATCTTGACAGCTACTTGGCCTTTTGCAATGTGGGGCATTGATATGATCGGCGAGATCAGACCTACAGCATCCAACGGGCGTCGTTTCATCTTGGTAGCAATTGATTACTTTATGAAATGGGTTGAAGCAGCTTCCTTCGCTACTGTAACCAAGAACGTCGTGGAACAGTTCATTCGGCACAATCTGATCTGTCGATATGGTGTACCAGAGAGGATCATTACGTACAATGGTACCAATCTCAACAACAAGATGATTATTGAACTTTGCAAACAGTTCAAGATACAGCATCATAACTCTTCTCCCTACCGGCCGAATATGAATGGGGTTGTTGAAGCGGCTAATAAGAACATCAAGAAGATTGTGCAGAAGATGACAGTGACATACAAAGACTGGCATGAGATATTACCATTTTCTCTTCATGGGTACCGTACCTCAGCACGGACGTCAACAGGGGCAACACCCTATTCCTTGGTATATGGCATGGAGGCAGTCTTGCCCATTGAAGTTTAGATACCCTCTCTTCGGATTATGAAGGATGCAGGTTTGAGTGAAGATGACTGGATTCAGACCCGGCTTGATCAGCTGAACTTAATCGACAAAAAGAGACTTACTGCTATTTGTCATGGTCAGACGTACCAAAAATGGATGATCAAGGCATTTAACAAGAAAGTTAGACGACAAGAGTATCAAGTTGGGGACCTGGTAATCACTCGCATTATTCTACCTCAAGGTGATCTCAGGGGCAAATGGACCCCTACTTACGAGGGCCATTTGTGGTTAAGAACATTTTCTCGGGAGGAGCTATGATTCTAACCACCATGGATGGTGACGACCTTCCTCACCCCGTCAATGCAGACATAGTGAAAAAATACTACGCATAATCAAAGACCCGCTAGGTTGACTGGCCTAGGCAAAAATAAGGGCTTCCCGGCGAACCAAAAGGGTTCGGGCAAAAATGAGGGATGAAAATGAAAAAATCTGTACACCCGGAAAGTCGAAAACCTGAAAAGGCGGCTTGGGCAAAAAGGGGTATCCAGGTGGATTGAAAACCCGAAAGGGCGGTCCAGGCAAAAATTAGGGATCAAAGCGTAACACTATGTCTCATTCGATCACCTTGCATCCAGACTTCGGTATCGACTAACAAGCTCGGATGGCACTAATCAATCTGATCTACCTTCAACCAAGTAGCAAAGTGATGAGATGCTCGAGGACATAAAGGCAATAGCAGAGTTGGAACCCAGCGGGATTGTTCACATAACTGTTTTGTTTTTCACAATTTGTGTAAATTCTATCTGTTCGGCGGCGTTCTCTTACTAGGACGTCAGCCTCTTGTACAAAAGCGCCTATTTACAGGCCAAACTTCAAAATCAATACAAGTCATTTTCAAAAGAAATTTCAAACTGTTTTTCCTTTATCTGTTTTGTTTTGCAAAGAACGTCCAATGTTCATTTTTGATATATGCATTTGACATTGATTGCTGCTCATGAATATTTACATACGAAATAAAAGACGATTACGGGTAATATCAGAAACAGGGGCAATAAGAATTGTCTGAACTGTATAGTTGCTCTGTTCACCAGGTACAAAGGTAAATTCATCTGAAGAATATGGCTAAGATACCTTCACTCCCCGTAGAGTAAGACAGTAATGATAGCTCTCCCAACTGAGACTTGCAACTATGAACGAATCAGCAATGCTCTCCCCAAGCAGAGTTGATCTACCATCAGCACTAAAAAGGGCTTGATATCCCCGGCAGTCTTAATATCCCCTGGCAGAGTATAAGAATGTTCCCCGGCATAATACAAGATATCCCTAGTAGAGTTAAAATTTTCCCATCGCAGTCTGAAAAAGCTTCCCCAACAGAGTTGAAGCATCATTCCCCAGTAGACTCTGGAAGTTTATTCCCAGCGGAGTACAAAATAAATCTCCCCAGCCGAATTCAAAGGATTATCCCCACAAAATCCTAACAGGGTTATCCCCAGCAAGTCACAACTGAAAGATCATCCCCAGCGGAGTTCTTGACTTTCACAAATAGGAATTTAGTCCTCAATAGATTCAGTATCACCAGCAACGATAATTCATCCCGAAGGAATTTACCAGTTGAATCTTCAGCAGAACATCCCTTCCCCACAGAGTAATCTCCTCGTCGGTTTATTCCCCCAACGGAGTCATCCTCTCCTGCAAGTTTATCACCTTCGTTCACCATCCCCAGTGGAAACGAAGAATCCAGCTCTATTCTCCAGCAGCTATCCGGGATTTATTTTCCCCAGCTAAAAAATTACATTTCCATACATCATGATACATGCATATACGCATCTTGTAATGCAATCTCATTTATTTTGAGAACATCGTTGTTTGATCCATATCATGCATTGCATATAACTGACCTTTACCTTTCAGGAAAGATGCAGTTAAATTCTCAGCTATATCAAAAGACCTCCTCTGGTTCAGTTAGATCGCCGCGAAGATCTCCCTGATTCGTATTCTAGTTGAAGTTATTCCAAGACTTTCGTATGGTCCAGTTAAATCGATTCGAAGATTTTTCTGATGCCGATCCAGTCAAAGTTAATCCAAGACCTCCTCTGGTTTAGTCAGATTGACGCGAAGATCTCCCTGATTCGTATTCCAGTTGAAGTTATTCCAAGACTTTCGTCTGGTCCAGTTAAATCGATTCGAAGATTTTTCTGATGCCGATCCAGTCAAAGTTAATCCAAGACCTCCTCTAGTTCAGTCAGATCGACGCGAAGATCTCCCTGATTTGTATTCCAGTTGAAGTTATTCCAAGGCTTTTGTTTGGTCCAGTTAAATTGATTCGAAGATTTTTCTGATGCCGATCCAGTAAAAGTTAATCCAAGACCTCCTCTGGTTCAGTCAGATCGACGCGAAGATCTCCCTGATTCATATTCCAGTTGAAGTTATTCCAAGACTTTCGTCTGGTCCAGTTAAATTGATTCGAAGATTTTTCTGATGCCGATCCAGTCAAAGTTAATCCAAGACCTCCTTTGGTTCAGTCAGATCGACGCGAAGATCTCCCTAATTCGTATTCCAGTTGAAGTTATTCCAAGAGTTTTGTCTGGTCCAATTAAATCGATTCGAAGATTTTTCTGATGCCGATCCAGTCAAAGTTAATCCAAAACCTCCTCTGGTTCAGTCAGATCGACGCGAAGATCTCCCTGATTCGTATTCCAGTTGAAGTTATTCCAAGACTTTTGTCTGGTCCAGTTAAATCGATTCGAAGATTTTTATGATGCCGATCCAGTCAAAGTTAATACAAGACCTCCTCTGGTTCAGTCAGGTCGATGCGAAGATCTCCCTGATTCGTATTCCAGTTGAAGTTATTCCAAGGCTTTTGTCTGGTCCATTTAAATCGATTCGAAGATTTTTCTGATGCCGATCCAGTCAAAGTTAATCCAAGACCTCCTCTAGTTCAGTCAGATCGACGATAAGATCTCCCTGATTCGTTTTCCAGTCGAAGTTCAGACCACCTATCAACAGTCTCCAAATGGCATCTGTAAGCCCATTCCCGACGTCACAAGGCGGACACCACTTCATGCAAGTGCAAATTTTTGGGCGCTCTAGTGTTCAATCATCTTCTACCCTCGGATCACGAAAGTCCCGAAAGCCAATCTATATCCTCAGGTTTAAGAAAATTGAACAGGGGCAACTATTGTACCCCAAAATTTTCCCTCTCATATCTCTCAAAACATTGCAAGAAAAATCTCCAAGTGGTTCAAGATTGCTCAAGAGTTGGACAGTCAAAGCTATCTCTTAAGGCAGTCAACCTTAAATTAGGGTTTTGTGTTGCATCAAGGTCCTTTCATCCAAATGACCTCAAGTGCTCCCCAATGTCCTAATACGTTCTCAAGTTCATCCATGTCAAATTTCAAGCCTTGCAGAGGAAGTTTGCTCAGTCAATTGCTCAAAAGGTCCAAAAATCGACTGTGTTAGGGCAAAAGTCAATTGTGGCCTATATACAGTCAAACTTCAATTTTTTTGTCAACATTCTCATTTTGAAATATATTTCATCATTTTATCAAGGGTTGATCATGATTCATCAAGGATTGCTCAAAATTCATCAAGACTCAAAAGTTGCTAAATTAGGGTTTTGTAGGAAAAGTCAACTCAACTTTGACCAAGCATAACTTTATCATACTTTATGAGAAATAACCCATCCAAAACTCATTTTGAATAGGATGCAATTTCCTACAATCCATCTTCACACCCCAAGATCAAGAAATGAATTCACAAAAAGTTACAAATTTGGACATTATAGGTCATTTTTGAAAGTCAACAAAAACACCTTTTTTGCCAAAGCTTATAACTTGAGCATGGAATATCAAAATGCGATGAGACAAAAAGGGTTGGTTAGAGGACACCTCAAGATTTCTAAAAAGTCCAAGAACACTTCCAAAAGTTCAAAATTGAAGAAGTTATGCATTGTTGAAGTTGGTCATTTTTGCAAAATTGCCAAAGGTCAACTATCCCCAAAACTTCAAATTTTGTCAAATGGGCCCATTTTTTCCACTTGGTTTGGGATTGCCATATTCCACACGTGTCCTAGCTTCAGCCTTGTGTCCATTTATCAATTTTTCTATTTTATTTGATTTTTATCTGAATTATTTCATTTTTAATCAATTTAAATCAAATAAAATCACAAAACTTGATTACATGAGATCTTTTTCTATTTTCAGGACCTAATCATCATCATCAAGTGAATCACATTCGTATCAATCATCCCATGTGCAAAAAGATTGGATTTTGGACAAAATAAGCAAGTTTTCAATGGAGGATCAAATCAAATCTCCAAGCATTGATGCACAAGGATTCAGTCCACAAAAGTTGACCTAATACATTGCAGCATGCATATACAAGTGAAAGCACACGAATTCAAGGGCTAGAGGCTGCAGAATCATCAAAAGCAAACTTGAAAAAATTTCCAAAAAGTGTGAAACTGAAATCGTTCTTAGAGGCAAATTCAAAGGCAAAACTCAACGTCAATCAATTGCTGGACCATCCTTGAAGCAGAACCAACCCAGAATCAATCTCCATACATGCCCTAAAGCTCTGTAAGTCTCTCAAAAAACCGCTTTTCATTTGAAATCGCAACTCTGTATTCTTGCATTTTTTTTTGGCAAATCGTTGACATATTCATGATGCTTGTGCAATTTCTGGACTTTTGGCATTATTTGATTGCATTTACATGAACTCTAACCCCATAACCGTATAGTTAGGGTTTTGTATTAGATTTTAGGGTTTTCTTTTTCAGGAGAAATCAAGGCTCAAGAGGGATATAGGTTTGTTCAAGAATCCTAGACGAGCATAACCATGTGCTTGGAATCAATTTCCATGGACTAGAATGGGTTTTTGGAATGTCCTATGAATTTAGCTGCGGATATAAATCCGCAGGTAAATATCCAGGGTTGAACGAAGAAGACGATGACGCGTCTCCCCCTGGTTGGCTGGTTCAAATATAGCGCGCTTTTATTTTTTTCTGATCCATTAATTTGTTTTTGTTTTATTATTATTAGTTTCCAATATAATAATAAATGAAGCGCATTGGTTGAGTGGTAGAGGCGTTGTTCAGTGACTAACAGGACCTGGGTTCGAATCCCAAGTCCCCCATATTGCATTGTTATTATTTTTCAATAGGTTATTCAATGTTGACCCAGGCGCGTGGTACATCATGCTCCCTCACTCAGATGCTTGCCAGATGGCCCCAGGCCAGATCTGGTGGTCCAGATTGAACGTGCATCATACTCCCTAGTCAAAGTGCCACATGGGATGCATGAAAGTCAGCTAGGCCAACACAAATGGGCCTTGGAAATTGCAATTCTCACCCCCTATACAGGCCCAAACCCTCACTTTTTTCCTTCTTTTCTTTTATTATTTCTTTTAATTTTATTGTTATTATTTTTATTATTTAACTAACCAATCAAAACTTTTTCTTAATAAAATTAAAAACCAAAAAAATATTTTCTTATTTAAATTAATTTCAGCATTTTATTTTTGTTAATAAATATTAATTTAATTAATTTAGTTTTAATTAGGATTAACTTTTAATATATTTTGCAATAATTAAAATTAATTTAGACAATTAGGTTTTATTAACTTTGATCAAATTATTTTTCTTTATTTAAATATCAAAAAATCCAAAAATATCATTTTTATTAATTAATTTATTTATTAATTTAATGCTTAACCTAATTTAATTTCTTTCTTAATTCAAAAATAAACCAAAAAAATCTTTTTCTTTAATAAACAAAAGGGTCAAAACCCTAGAATGCGCCCGATTTAATTTTCCCGCACGCGATCCATATTTTTTCAATATTGTATCTGTTTCTTGGAATGTAATAGTTTAATAGGACTTTACATATTTTTACCACTTTATTTATTTTCCGCATTTTAATTTCAAGGGTTGCTTTTGGCGATGTAAATACCCGACGCCTTGTAATAGTTAGTTTAATTTCCGCAATTTACTTTCCGCAACTTATAAACTGTTAGATGTTTGATAATAGGGAATGCATGACAAGATCGAATGTTTAACTTAAAATCAACATAGATAACCATTGACATGTACAAAGATAAAATTAACTGAAAACAACACACTCGCACATGCGCACTCTTAGGATACACCTCATTTGGTTGCCTTCGAACGTGGTCATTAAGTATAGGAAGTTTTAGAGGTCGCCCTCTTGTCCAAAGATCATAGTTGCCTCGAAACGGTTGCCTCAGAAAAATGATCTAAGACATTAGGGTTACCGCTAAGGCGTCCTAACATTGCTTTAGTGACCGCACGTCCCTTAATCGAATTGACCCTTAAAACTCCAACAAAGGTACTACCTACTCATCAATAGTGGGATAGTATTGTCTAAAGGGCATTAGCACAGATTGATTCCTTTTTCGAGTAGGTAAATGGTTCTTAAGTACTTGCTCTTTCCAAAACAAAACTTTTCGCACTTACACCTTTCAAACAAAAACTTCTTTCAAACCCACAAACACAAAGAAAAGCAATTTTTGAAAACACTTTGAGCAAGTACCTAAGAGCCCTTGGATAACCACGGATAGAAAGGGTTCTAACACCTTCCCTTTCTATAATCTACCCCCCGGACCCGAAAAACTTCTCGAAAAAGGAATTTTTCTGTGATTTTTTCCTTTCCTTGTTGGATAAAATAAAAGACGGTGGAGACTCTTGCTTACCGCAAAATTTTGCGAAAACAAACGCAAAATGCAAACCAGCATTCCAAAAACAGTCAGTTCTCTCCCACCGTATCACACGGAGGAAACATCTTCATCAAGATCTAGGAACTGTCTGGTCTTCAACGTAGTATACCGTTGAGATTGTAGAACTCGTCCACACTATGACGAATGAAAACATCAAGATCTAGGAATTGTCTGGTCTTCAACGTAGTATACCGTTAAGATTGTAGAACTCGTCCATACTATGACGGAGGAAACATCTTCATCAAGATCTAGGAACTGTCTGGTCTTCAACGTAGTATACCGTTGAGGTTGTAGAACTCATCCACACTATGACGGAGGAAACATCTTCATCAAGATCTAGGAACTGTCTGGTCTTCAACGTAGTATACCGTTGAGATTGTAGAACTCGTCCACACTATGACGGAGGAAACATCTTCATCAAGATCTAGGAACTGTCTGGTCTTCAACGTAGTATACCATTGAGATTGTAGACCTCGTCCACACTATGACGGAGGAAACATCTTCATCAAGATCTAGGAACTGTCTGGTCTTTAATGTAGTATACCGTTGAGATTGTAGAACTCGTCCACACTATGACGGAGGAAAACATCAAGATCTAGGAACTGTCTGGTCTTCAATGTAGTATACCGTTGAGATTGTAGAACTTGTCCACACTATGACGGGGGAAACATCTTCATCAAGATCTAGGAACTGTCTGGTCTTCAACGTAGTATACCGTTGAGATTGTAGAACTCGTCCACACTATGACGGAGGAAACATCTTCATCAAGATCTAGGAACTGTATGGTCTTCAATGTAGTATATCGTTGAGATTGTAGAACTCGTCCACACTATGACGGAGGGAAATTGTCGAGATTAAGAACCTTATCTGAAATTTGACTGAGGATAATTCAGTTGAGATTTAAGAACCGATCAGGTCTTCGACTGCTGAGAACTTAACTGCATCCTTCCTGAAAGGTAAAGGTCAGTCATGTGCAATGCATGATATGGATCAAGCAATGATGTTCTCAAAATAAATGAGATCGTGTTGTATGATGCGTATATGCATGTATCATGATGTATGGAAATGTAATGTTTTAGCTGGGGAAAATAAATCCCAGATAGTTGCTGGAGAGAAGAGTTGAATTCTTCATTTCCGCTGGGGATGACGAACAAAGATGATTGTGAGAATAGACCTGCAGGAGAGGATAACTCCGTTGGGGAATAAGCTGATGAGGAGATTACTCGGTGGGGAAGAGATGTTCTGCTGAGGATTCCACTGATAAATTCCGTTGGGATGAATTATCATTGTTGGTGATATTGAATCTGTTGGGGATTGAATTCCTGTTTGCAAAAGGAAAGAACTTTGCTGGGGATGATCTTTCAGTTGCGGCTTCACTGGGGATAACCTGTTAGACTCTTGTGGGGATAACCCTTTGAGCTTGGCTGGGGATATTTATTTTTATACTTCGCCTGGGACGAACTTCCGGAGTCTACTGGGGACGATTCTTCAACTCCATTGGGGAAGCTTTTTCAGACTGCACTGGAAAAATTTTAAATCCACTGGGGATATCTTGGATTCTGCCGGGGAATATTCTTATACCCTGTTGGGGAATATTATAACTTCCGGGGATATTAAGCCTTTTCAGTGTTGTTGGTAGATAAACTCTGCTTGGGGAGAATATTACCGATTCGTTCCTTCACAATTGCGAGTCTCAGCTGAGGAGAGTTATCATTATTGTCTTACTCTGTGGGGAGTGAATGCATCTCAGCCATGTTCTTCAGCTGAATTTACCTTGTACCTGGTGGACAGAGCAACTATACAGCTTGGACAATTCTTATTGCCCCTGTTTCTGATATTACCAGTAATCGTCTTTTGTTTCGCATGTAAATATTTATGAGCAGCAATTAATGTCAAGTGCATATATCAAAAATTAACATTGGACGTTCTTCGCAAAACAAAACAGATAAAGGAAAAATAGCTTGAAATTTCTTTGAAAATGAATTGTATTGATTTTGAAGTTTGGCCTGTAAAATAGGCCCTTTTGTACAAGAGGCTGAAGTCCTAGTAAGAGAACGCCGCCGAACAGATATAGTTTATACAATTTGTGAAAAACTAAACAAAACAGTTATGTGAATAATCCCACTGGGTTCCAACTCTGCTATTGCCCTTATGTCCTCAAGCATCTCATCACTTTGCTACTTGGTTGAAGGTAGATCAGATTGATTAGTGTCGTCTGAGCTTGAGAGTCGATACCGAAGTCTGGATGCAAGGTGATCCAATGAGACATAGTGTTACGCTTTGATCCCTAATTTTTTCCTGGACCCCCCTTTCGGGTTTTCAGTCCATCGGGATACCCTTTTTTGCCCAAGCCGCCTTTTCAGGTTTTCGACTTGCCGGGTGTATAGTTTTTTTTTTTCATTTTCATTCCTTATTTTTGCCCGAACCATTTTGGTTCGCCGGGAAGCCCTTATTTTTGCCTAGGCCAGTCGACCTAGCGGGTCGTTAATTATGCGTAGTATCTTTTCACTATGTCTGCATTGACTGGGTGAGGAAGGTCGTCACCATCCATGGTGGTTAGAATCATAGCTCCTCCTAAGAAAATGTTCTTAACCATAAATGGCCCTTCGTACGTAGGGGTCCATTTGCCCCTGGGATCACCTTGAGGTAAGATAATGCGCTTAATTACCAGGTCCCCAACTTGATACTCTTGTCGTCTGACTTTCTTGTTAAATGCCTTGATCATCTGTTTTTGATACGTCTGACCATGACAAATAGCAGTAAGTCTTTTTTCGTCGATTAGGTTCAGCTGATCATGCCGGGTTTGAATCAAGTCATCTTCGCTCAAACCTGCATCCTTCATAATCCGAAGAGAGGGTATCTGAACTTCAATGGGTAAGACAACTTCCATACCATATACCAAGGAATAGGGAGTTGCCCCTATTGACGTTCGTGCTGAGGTACGGTACCCATGAAGAGCAAATGGTAACATCTCGTGCCAATCTTTGTATGTCATTGTCATCTTCTACACAATCTTCTTAATGTTCTTATTAGCCGCTTCTACAACCCCATTCATCTTCTACCGGTAGGGAGAAGAGTTGTGATGCTGTATCCTGAACTGCTTGTAGAGTTCGGTGATCATCTTATTGTTGAGATTTGTACCATTATCCGTAATGATCCTCTCTGGTACACCGTATCGACAGATCAGATTGTGCCGAATAAACCGTGCCACGACATTCTTGGTTACAGTAGCAAAGGATGTTGCTTCAACCCACTTCGTAAAATAATCAATTGCTACCAGGATGAAACGATGCCCGTTGGATGACGTAGGTCTGATCTCGCCGATCATATCAATGCCCCACATTGCAAAAGGCCAAGGTGCCGTCAAGACGTTCAGAGGAACTGGAGGTATGTGCACCTTACCAGCATAGACCTGTCACTTGTAACATGTCTGAGAGTGCTGATAATAGTCGGCTTCCATAGTGGACCAGTAATATCCTACCCGTAGGATTTTCTTTGCCATGGTGTGTCCACTGGAATGAGTTCCGAACGTACCTTCATGTAACTATGTCATGATCCTTTCTGCTTCATTCTTATTCACACATCGCAGTAGGGTCGAATCATGGTTACGCTTGTAAAGGATGCCATTGCTGATGAAGAACTTCGCCGCGAACCTCCTCAGAAACTTCTTATCATTAACAGATGCACCCTCGGGGTATTCCTGAGCCTCAAGATACCTCTTCACCTCATGAAACCAGGGTTTATCTGCTACCTCTTCAGTCTCAATGTCACAGCAATCTGCAGGTTCGTCCAGTCTTTCAATGATAATTTGGGGAGCTTCGTTGTCCCAGTTGACTTTGAACATAGAAGACATCGTAGCTAGCGCGTCCGCTAACTAATTCTCCTCTCTTGGGAAGTGTTCAAAGGTTATCTCTTCGAAATGAGGGAGCAATGTCAACACATACTCCTTGTAAGGAATAAGATTTAGGTGTTTCATATCCCAATCGCCTTTGATCTGACTGATCACGAGATCGGAATCTCCGAAAACACTTAGAAACTTAATCCTTAGGTCAATTGTTGCTCGAAGACCCATGATGCACGCTTCATACTCCGCCATGTTGTTGGTGCAGTTGAAACATAGTCGGGCGGTAAACGGAGTATGAGAGCCTTTAGGAGATATGATCACGGTGCCAATTCCATTACCCAAAGCGTTTGAAGCTCCATCAAAGTACATAGGCCATCGGGATCCTTCCTCAGGTCCTTCATCCGGTCTAGGTGTCTCACAGTCAGTCACTATCATGATATTCTCATCAGTAAATTCAAAGTTCATAGACTGATAATTATCCACTGCTTGATGTGCCAAATGATCTGCTAACACACTTCCCTTGATTGCCTTTTGGGTTGTGTATTGGATGTCATACTCAGTCAAGATCATCTGCCATCTTGCTATTCTTCTGGACAAAGCAGGCTTCTCGAAGATATACTTGATTGGATCCATCTTTGATATTAATAGAGTAGTGTGAGTCAGCATATACTGTCTCAGCCGTCGAGCAGCCCATGCCAAAGCACAACAAGTTTTCTCGAGCAGTGAGTATCGGGTCTCACAGTCGGTAAACTTTTTGCTAAGGTAATAAATAGCATGCTCTTTTCGGCCAGACTCGTCATGTTGACCCAGCACACACCCCATTGAGTTGTCGAGTACTGTCAAGTATAAGATCAAAGGTCTCCCTTCAACTGGAGGCATCAGAATGGGTGGCTCTTGGAGATACTCTTTGATCCTTTTGAAAGCGGCTTGACATTCATCGTTCAAACGTACTACTTGATCTTTCTTCAGTAACTTGAAGATTGGCTCACAAGTAGCAGTCAGGTGTGAGATGAATCGGGCAATATAGTTCAGACGTCCCAGAAAACCTCTGACTTCTTTTTCTGTTCTGGGAGCTGGAATTTCCTGTATAGCCTTCACCTTTGCAGGATCCACTTGAATACCTTTATCACTTAGGACGAAACCCAACAGCTTACCAGATCTCACCCTGAAGGTGCACTTGTTCGGGTTTAACCTTAGCTTGTACAACTTCAACCTGTCAAATAGCTTCTAAAGGTGGTCAAGGTGTTCTTCCTCAGTCTGGGATCTTGCAATCATATCGTCGACGTATACCTCAATCTCATGATGGATCATGTCATGAAACAAAGCGACCATGGCACGCTGATACATTGCCCCAGCATTCTTTAATCCGAAAGGCATGACCTTGTAGCAAAAGTTACCCCATTGAGTAATAAAAGTTGTCTTCTCCATGTCTTCGGGAGCCATTTTAATCTGATTATAACCGGAGAATCCATCCATAAAGGAGAATACCTTGTGTTTAGCGGTGTTGTCAACCAGAACGTCGATATGAGGCAGAGGCAAATCATCTTTGGGACTCGCCCTGTTCAGATCCCTATAGTCGACACACATTCGAACCTTACCATCCTTTTTCGGTACCGGAACCACGTTGACCACGCACTGTGGGTAAGAAGTAACTGCTAGAAACCGGCGTCAAACTGTTTCATAACTTCATCCTTGATTTTCTCAGACATCTCTGGGCACATTCGGCGGACCTTCTGTTTTACTGGAGGACAGTCTTCCTTGGTAGGAAATTAATGAACCACAATATCGATATCCAAACCAGGCATATCTTCATAAGACCAGGCAAAGATCTCAACATAGTCATGCAGCATCTGAATCAACCGTTGCTTCACACTAGGCTCCAGATTTGACCCGATCTTGACCTCTTTCTTGTCTTCCTCCGTACCCAGATTTATTGATTCCACGGGCTCTTCATGCGGCTGAATAACCCTCTCTTCCTGAAGTAACAGTCTTGCAAGTTCAACAGGCACTTCGCAATCCTCTTCACCTTCGTCTTCGACTAAGTTGATCGGACTTTCAAAGTCATAACTGGTAGTAGCAGAGTCGTTACCAGTAGGATCCAGAGTGGATGTATACCTGTATACATTAGTGTGTGTAAAATAGCTATTTTGAAATATTTAATAAAAGAAAAACAAGGAGCGCAAAATTTGAAATGCAAGAAACGTCCAATGCTTTTATTAATGATATATGAAAATGACACACATAAAGCCCTCACAAATGAAGCCACAGTGCCCCGGGTAAGACACCGGGCCATAAAGTTTAAAACATTGTCTATTACAAATTCAAAACAAAAGTCTCATTACTCGGTGATAACAGAAACGGGCATAGAATCCTTCGCTGTCCAGTTGCTTAATCCACCACCGGCAGTTGGGTATATCCAGCTGTCAATATCAAACTCTTCATCATCGTCATCCCTGATAACATTCACCCATGTGTCTTGTTTAGGCTTTCTGGTGCTCCAAACTCGATCTCCTTAGCATCAATTAAGTCCTGTACCTTATTCTTCAAAACCCAACAATCATCTGTATCATGCCCCGGGCTATCGGAGTGAAAGGCACAGCGGGCATTAGGGTTATACTTTGGTGATGTAGTGTTGGGATTCTTCGGGGCTTCCCTTGGAATCACTAGATTGGTTTTCAATAACTGTGGCAGAATCTGAGATAAAGTCATGTTGAGCTGAGTGAATTGCCTTCGCGGTCTCTCGGCCTTTGGCTGATTGTTGTGCTGAGGAGCACCAGCAGGTCTTGAAATAACAACCGCATTAACAATTTGGCGGCGTTCAGGTCTATTCTGGCTTTTCGAACTGTAAACGGCACTGGACTCCTTCTTAAAAGGCTTCTTCTTGGTGCCTGATGAAGCACCCTTTTGTATTTTACCAGACTTAATACCAGCCTCAATCCTTTCCCCGATCATAATCAGCTCTGTAAACCCGGACGATGAACTTCCAATTAGATGGTTGAAATACGGACCAGACAAGGTCCCCAGAAACATATCAACTAACTCCATATCAGCCAAGGGTGGTTTCACTCTTCCAGCGAGGTCCCTCCACTTTTGAGCATAATCTTTGAAAACTTCACCCGCACCCATTGACATACCCTGGAGTTGGGTACGCGTGGGAGCGAGGTCGGCATTGTATTGGTACTGCTTGTAGAAAGCAGCAGCCAAATCTTCCCAATTACGGATACTAGCTCCTTCTAACTGGTAAAACCATTCAAGCTGAGTCCTTGAGAGATTGTCTTGAAAGAAGTGGATCCAGAGGTTCTTGTCAGCGGTGTATGGCTGAATCTTCCTAACATACGACCGGGGGTGCATTTTAGGGAAAGAAACTCCATCGTATTTAGCAAAGGTTGGTGCTTTGAACTTGTGGGGAATCACCACCCCAGATGACAGACCTAAATCACCAAAGTCCAGGCCAAGCACTTTCTGTACTTCCATCGCACTCAACCGGTCTTCCAGCTGCTTGTATCTATCCTCAGCCGGAGGATACTGGTCTTCGTCGAAGTCCGTCTCGTTGTCTGAAACCACAGGGCTAGGAGCCCTCCTTTCTTCCTGACTATCTTTTCCTCCAGATGAGGTGGTCAAATCAACTTCATCTTGTAGCCTGTTTCCAAACCTGTGGCCCATGTTAAACAGGATCGTCTTCTTCTTCTTCTTCTTCTTCTTCTTATTCTCTTTCAAGATAAGGCCCTTCAGATCCTGCTGACCCTTAGCCAAATTCATGAACAATTCCTGGAACTGGGTGTTTTAAGCCTGTAGAGCCTTGATTGCTTGTTCAGTTGATGGTTTGGAAGACATGATGCTGAAATAAACAGCAAAGAAGATAAGAGACCTGTAAGGGTACCTGTTATGAGGTGCATGGAATGAAATGCGTATGCTATGATTTCAAAGACATCGAGAGATTCAAATTCGTAAACCAAACATGGAACACACTTTTATTAGATAAACTTGAAATTCAATTGTTCAACAAATGACCTTAAGGCGTTACAAGAAAGGAAGTACTAAAAAGTAAATAAAAACTGGAAATAATCAAAGGACATCAGCGCTCCCATGGTCGTTTGCCTTTAGTGCTGATATAGTCGTTGATGATCTGTTCATTCTCCAACTGCCTTGTCAACTTCTGGATCTTTCGCTCTTGCTCGTGATACTTTTCTCTATAAGTATCCCACTCTTCCCTTAGTTGCATCCAGGACCTCTTCAATGCCCCAATGTCAGTAGGCATATAAGGGTGTAAGATAGTAGGAGGAACCCCTTCCTCATCAGCAACTTCAACAATAATAGGCAAGACGGCTTTGTAGGGCATTCCCAGCTTTTGGGCACGGATACAAACCCATCGGAGATATGGCTCCATTGGTAGAGAAGTCTTCGCACCCAGCTCGTGTGGATCAGATCTGTGAACTCTATCCCAAGCCCTTATGAATCTGCGGCGTTGCTCGTCACTATCCCCTTGGAAATCAAAGATTATACTAGGCATTAGCAGCTCATGAGGTCCTTCCCTTCTGGCTCGCCCAAACTGGCGTAAGGCCAAGCATGGATTGTAAGTGATTTCTCCATGGGTTCCTATCAGTGGAACATTGGGGTATTCCCCACATCGATCAATAATAGCCACCTCGTCCATACCCTTAATGGTCCAAATGATGTAATTGTGAGAGAGAGACATAACCCTATAAGCCCAGCCCATGCCTTCTTTGTTCTTCAGAACTGACTTGGGGAGGTGAGAAATAAACCACCTCGCCAACAACGGAGCACAGCACATCAAGATTCCCCGCTTCCGAGCAGTACGGGCATAAAGCTGATGAATAATGTCACCCAAGAGAGTGGGTACAGGATTACCAAAGATGAAGATTTTTACCGCATTCACATCAACAAAGGAGTCAGAGTTAGGAAACAATACCAAGCCATATATCAGAAGAGCCAGAATATCTTCGAATGCCTGGAAGTCTAGACTATCCCAGAAATGATTAGCCTTACCAACCAAGAACTTAGTCAAAAAGCCCTTTGCTCCACTTCGAGTTTCCCAATTAGCCATTACCTCATCCTTTGTCATATGAAGGGCTGAAGCAATCTCTTCTGTCCTAAGGATCTTCTCCCAACCTGTAAACGAGGTCTGCTCCAGAATAGAGATACCGAGCAGATCAGAGAACTCTTCCAAGGTAGGGACCAACTGGTAGTCCTAAAAAGTAAAGTAATGGTACAGTGGATCAAAGAACTGGACTAAGACACTCATCATCTGTTCGTCCAATTTGGAAGTGACCAAACCAAGAAGATGCCCATGTCTTCTGATGAAGGACGTAGTATCTGGCATCTTTGCAACCAAATCTTTAAGCAGAGTGGGAACTTGGACAAAGTTGATCTGGATGGTGTTTCTACGCATGGGTGCCATGACCTACAAAACAGAACAAAGATGAATCCCTCCTGTCTTTGAAATAGGTTAGTCCAATGTAAGATGCGTGCAATGTCATGATGTCATGATGTCATGATAGAAAACATACCACAAGTATCCACAAATAGAAAACATGGTAAAGGCACACAGAGAGCCCTTAGATTTCAGGCTGGCAAGGAGTCTAGGTACTACCCTCTTTCAGTTCAGTTGGTTCAAACCTGTCCTAAAAATAGTAACCGGGTTCTAGAGGATCTCAATATCACTGACTACCCTCGATCAGTCATCATTCCAGTTTAGCAACCTTTTCTTGCGGCCGAAATCATCGTGAGTGTTTAGTCTCAATGAGTGTAGCATACTGCTACTGTTCTATGGCCAAGTTGGTCAATTTAAAGGTTCTAAGGTCAGTTGGTGCTTAATGACCCCTTAGCAGACCCATATTCTCCTCGTTGCGCCACAAGGGATATCGGTACATACTAAAGTGCCACACCAACGTAGCTACTGCTTCAACCGTATCGGTCTATACCGTACAGTTCCCTCATAGTTTATTGCTACTTACCTAAAGGGTACACCCGGATCCGGGTTAGGATCTATAGTAACTCCGATACAAGCCCACAAAAGTAAAGCATACAAGTCAATCAATTGAAAACATTATGAACTATTCTTAATGTACACCCCACTTATTAAGCATCCCCAGCAGAGTCGCCAGTTCTGTGATACGGTGGGAAAGAACTGACTGTTTTTTGGAATGCTGGTTTGCGTTTTGTGTTTGTTTTTGCAAAATATCGCGGTAAGCAAGAGTCGCCACCGACTTTTATTTTATCCAACAAGGAAAGGAAAAAAAAACACAGAAAAATCCTTTTTCGAGATGTTTCTCGGGTTCGGGGGGTAGATTATAGAAAGGGGAGGTGTTAGCACCCTTTCTATATGTGGTTATCCACGGGATCTTATATACTTGCTCATATTGTTTTCAACATATTGCTTTCTTTGTGTTTGTGGGTTTGAAAAAGTTTTTGTTTTGAAAACTTCGATTTGACTCTTGCTTCTGTCCTCAAGAGTGTATGAAGTGTTTTTGAAAACTTTGTTCGAAAAAGTGTAAGTGTGAAAAAGGTTTTGTTTTTTGAAATAGAGCAAGTATCTAAGAACCATCTACCTACTCGAAAAAGAAATCGTTCTATGCTAATTTCCTTTAGACAATGCTATCCTACTATTGATGAGCAGGTAGCATCATCATTGGAGTTTGAGGGTCAATTCGAATTAGGGACTTACGGTCACCAAAGCAATGTTAGGACGCCTTAGCGGTAACCCTAATGTCTTAGATTATTTGTTTGAGGCAACAATATCCGAGGAAACCATTTCGAGGCGACTACGATCTTTTAGACAAGAGGGCGACCTCTAAAACAACCTATACTCAATGACCGCGTACGAAGGCAACCAAGTGGGGTGTACCCTAAGAGTGTGCTTGTGCAAGTGTGTCGTTTTCAGTTTATTTTATCTTTGTACATGTTAATGGTGATCTATGTTGATTTTAGGTTTAAACATTCAATCTTGTCATGCATCCCTATTATCAAACATCTAACAGTTATATTTTGCGGAAAATAAATTACAAGGCGTTGGGTATTTACATCGCCAAAAGCAACCCTTTGAAATTTAAATGCGGAAAAATAAATAAAGCGATAAAAATAATTAAATGGTCCTAATTATCTATTACATCACGGGAACAAGTACAATATTGAATAAATAGATCGCGTGCGGAAAATTAAATCGAGTGCGAGTAGGGTTTTGACCCTTTTTTTGTTAAAGAAAATATTTTTTTGTTATTTTTGAATTAAGAAAGAAATTACCTAAGTTAATTATTAAATTAATAAATAAATTAATTAATTAATGAAAATAATATTTTTGGTTTTTTTTGTATTTAAAGAAATAAAATAAAATAAATTAATGTTAGTAAAAACCTAATTAAGTCTAATTGATTTTAATTATTTACAAAAATATATTAAAGTTATTTCTAATTAATAGCCTAAATTAATTAATAGATTTGTTAAAAAAATAAAATACTAAAATTTAATTTAATACAGAAAAATATTTTTTTGGTTTTAATTTTATAAAGAAAAAATAAATTTTGATTGGTTAGTTAATTAAACAAAATATAAAAAAAACAATTAAAACAAAATAAATGAAATAGAGAGAGATAGGGGGTATGGGCCTGTTTGGAGGTTTGAGAAAGCAATCTGAGGCCCATAACAAGTTGGCCTTGTTTGACCTTTTGAGATCCCCTATGCGCATGTTGACTTGACTCCATGGTGGACCATCAACCTGGATCACCAGATCTGGCCTTTGGTCATCTGGCACTTTGACGTGTGAAGGCACATGGTGAGCTGCAAGCCTTGATTTGCACCTGATTATATGAAGAAGAAAAATAACAAAGCGCATGGGGGACCTGGGATTCGAACCCAGGTCCTGTTGGATGTTGCCAGCGCTTGCTTCCACTAGGTCATTGTGTTTTACTTGTTAGTATATTAAACAATAATAATAATAAGAGAAAATGCGTTATATGCCAGAACAAATAAAAAATGTGTGCGTGTTTTTGAATCAGCCATTGGGGGATTGACACGTCTTCGTCCCCTACCTCCAGCCCTTGTAACTTTACCTGCAGATTTGGATCCGCAGCTAAATGCGCAGGTCGATCCAAAAATCAACTCCAGGCCATAAAAATGACCTTCTAAGATATGGTTGGGTTCGTCTCCCTCTCCTGAGTGCAACCATGCCTATCACAAGAATCAATTTCACCTGAAACAAAAATCCCTAAAATCTAAAAACGTAACCCTAGCCATGCTGTTATGAGGTTCCAGTCCATATAAATTAAATTAAGTATTTCCAAAAGTTTAGAAATGCTGTAAGGATCATGAATATGCAAATAGTTTGTACAAATGATGCAGGAATAATGATTTGTGAATTCAAGAAAGGAGCGGATTTTTGTGATACTTACAGAGCTCTAGAAGGCTTGTGAATGCGTGCTTTGGATCCAAGAGGATTATATGATCACCCAGGAATTGATTGGTATGCTTCTTGGCTTCTGAAAACTTCTCTTGCTATGATTTTGAATTCTCACTTTTTCACCACTTTTTCAAGTTTGGTTTTGATTGTTCTTGCAGCATCTAACCTCTATTTTCGTGTTCCTCTCTTGCTTATGTATGATACAATGTGTTAGGGTAACAAATATGGATGGAATCTCTCTAAATCAATGTATTGTAATGTGATTTGATTCCACCATTACAACCTTCCAAATTTGGCCTAAATCATATCTTCTTGTAACCAATGCACTTGATGCGAATTTGACTCACACAATAGATGTATTCAAAGCCTAAATCAACCAAAAAATCATGAGTTATAAATACTTTTGATTTTATATGATTTTATTTGATTTAAAGTGAATAAATTCAATTAAAAATCAAATTAAATAATAAAAATAAGATATGGGCTCATGGCTGAAGCTAGGAAACGTGGACAATGATGCAAGCTCAAATCAAGTGGAAAAGAATGGGCCCATTTGACAAATTTTGAAGTTTTGGGGATAGTTGACTTTTGGCAATTTTACAAAAATGTCAAACTTCAACAATGTATAACTTCTTCAATTTTGAACTTTTGGAGGTGTTCTTGGACTTTTTAGAAAGCTTGAGATGTCCTCTAACCAACCCTTTTTGTCTCATAGGATTTTGATATTCCATGATCAAGTTATAAGCTTTGGACAAAAAGGTATTTTTGTTGACTTTCAAAAATGACCTATAATTTCCAAATTTATAACTTCTTGTGAGTGCATTTTATGATCTTGGGGTATGAAGATGGATTGTTGGAAATTGCATCCTTTTCATAATGAGCTTTGGATGGGTCATTTCTCATAAAGTATGTGACAGTTATTCTTGGTCAAAGTTGAGTTGACTTTTCCTACAAAACCCTAATTTAGCAACTTTTGATTCTTGATGAATTTTGAGCAATCCTTGATGAATCATGATCAACCCTTGATCAAATGATGAAATATCCTTCAAAATGAGAATGTTGACAAAAAATCTTGAAGTTTGACTGTTTATGAGTCACAATTGACTTTTTCCCTAGCACAGTCGATTTTGGACCCTTTGAGCAATTGACTGACCAAACTTCCTCTGCAAGGCTTGAAATTTGAAATGGATGACCTTGAGAACATATTAGGACATTGAGGAGCACTTGAGGTCATTTGGATTCAAGGATCTTGATGCAACACAAAACCCTAATTTGGGGTTGACTGCCTTAGGAGATAACTTGACTGTCCAACTCTTGTGCAATCTTGAGCCACTTGGAGATTTTTCTTGCAATGTCTTGAGAGATATGAGAGGGAAAATTTTGGGGTACAACATCTTTCCCTATTCAAATCTCGATAATCTACACACATCTGTACCTTGCCTTCCTTTTTAGGCACGGGAACAACATTGGTGACCCATTGTGGATAGGAGGTAACGGCTAAGAATCTTGCGTTAAATTGTTTCATGACTTCGGCCTTGATCTTCTCTGACATGTCTGGCCGCATGCGATGAACTTTCTGTTTTACCGGAGGGCAGTCTTCTTTTGTCGGTAGACGATGGACCATGATATCAGCATCAAGTCCTAGCATGTCTTCATACGACCAGGAAAAGACCTCAACATAATCATGTAGCAACTGAGTTATACGTTTCTTGACACTGGGTTCCAGATTGGTACCCACCTTGACTTCTTTCTTGTCCTGTTTGGTACCTAGGTTAACTATGTCCACTGGCTCTTCGTGGGGCTGTATGATCCTTTCTTCTTATTGTAGTAACCTGGCTAGTTCCCCTGGCACTTCACAATCTTCCTCACCTTTGTCTTCAGCTTGGTAGATTAGATTTTCAGAGTCACAAAAGGCCATAGCATAATTGTTACCCATGGGATCCCGAATGGATGTAGATCTGCATTTTGAATGTGAGTGTGTGTAAGAGTATAGCTATATTTGAAAGAAATAACAATGTAGAAAAAGAAAGACAAAGATCACAAAGTTTGTATGCAAAAAAACGTCCATGATTCATTGATGACATATGAAAATGAGGTAACAACCCTTACAAATGAACCGTTGTGCCTCGGGTAAGACACAAGGTTTTAAAAGTCTTAATTTGTTTAATTATTACAAGTTCGACAAAAATTTAAAGACAGTTAATGTTGGATAAAAGTAATCGAGACAAAATCTTTAGCTTCCCAGTTGCTGAGTCCTCCGTTGATGGTTGGGAAAATCCAGTCTTCTAGGTCACAACTGTCATCATCATCCTCTAATGCGTTGACTCCGTGATTGCTGATCTTCAAAGGTGGTCCTCCAGCACGAGCACGGTGTACAACTTTTTGGGCCCCTGAAGTGAAACCCAAACCAAATTTGTCAGATTTGTATGGGATATCTGGGAGTTGGCTCCAAATAGTACACCCACCTTCCTCGATCACTGCCTTGGCATCTTTCAGAGAAGATATATTTAGCGGAGGTCTCGTAATCTTTGGGGCTTGGGAAACAACCTTGGTTACTGCCACGGTTTATGGGACTTCCTCGAAATGCTGAAACGAAGTTTCAATGAATTCACCATCCAATTCCACGTATCTGAAGGAGTTTAAGTGACTGACCATATATTACTCTTCTCCATGGACAATAATGATTTTCCTCTTGGTTGGGTATTTCAGCATTTGATGTAATATAGAGGTGACGGCACCAGTGTTGTGAATCCATGGTTGGCCTAATAAGCAGGCATAGGAAGGGAGAATGTCCATCACGTAAAAATTTGAATCAAAGGTTTGAGTTCCAACTTTTATGGGGATGTCCACCTCCCCATGCACCATTTTATTTGAACCATCGAAGGCCCTTACCACTATGTTGCTGGGTTTTAAGGTCAAACCTTCACAGTCGAGTCTATCAAGAGCTTTCTTAGGTAGCACATTTAAAGATGAACCGGTATCAACCAAGACATGGGCCAAAGTTGTGCCCCGGCATTCGACAGAGACATGCAATGCCTCGTTGTGCTTCCTCCCCCTAGGTGTCAAGTCAGCATCAGAAAATCCTAAACCATTGTCAGCGGTTAAACTGGCCACACAGTCTTGGAACTGATCAACAAAGGTTTCTTGTGGTATATGGGCAGTTTTAAGAAAATTCCCCAAGGCCTTCGCATGAGCCTCGGAGCACAACAATAGAGCCAACATGGAAATTTTTGACGGAGTCTGCCCTAGCTGTTCGATCACGTTGTAGTTGCTTCTCTTTATAATTTTCAGAATTTGTTCCATCTCCTTTTGGGAGGCTTCAGGGATAGATACTGATTGCGCCTTCATCTGTACAGGCTCAACCAGAAAGCCTTTACCCTGAGTCTCGGTCGACTCGGTGGTAGGGGTGTCAGTAGGGATAACCATGGGAATTGTAGTAGTAGTGTCAACGGGAACAGAAGCAGGGATGATCAGAGGACTGGTAACAGTTTTCAGAGGAGAAATCTTGGGAGAGAATATTCTGCCACTTCAGGTTATCTTGCTGGTTCCCACAATGTTGCTGATGTCGGGGTCAGCCTTCTCAAAAATTGAGTCTTCATCAGCCAGCCAATCCTGTTTGACACCGTGATAGTAAACATTGCCCCCATAGTTCCATGGGACAATTTTATCTGATGAGTACGGGATTGGTCCTGGCATAGTAATTATCAGTGAAGCCACTTTAGGAACTGATGTAATCCTAATGGGTCTTTTGGTGGAGACCTTGGAAGAATTGGCGGAAATGGTTACTATTGAAACATCATTGTAAGAAATGGTTGGAACGAGAGTTTTTTCAAACAAAATCTCTTTGTCATCCATTAGGCGTTGGACACCTGCTTTCAATAAATGACAACCAGTTGGTAGGGATAAACATAGGTGGCAACTTTCGTTATAGCCCGGAAATAAACCAGCCTTCAATAGGTTCTTCTTGACAGTTATGAGAGGAGTAACAAGTTCATCAATAATAGTAAAAAACATATAATCTTCAACAAAGTTAACATCACGACCATGCTTGGGCATAGGAGCGGTGATAACATTCGGGATTTCAGGAGCATCGAATTTAATTTCTTTCGCTTCAAGAAGGTCTTGCACCTTGTTTTTCAAAGCCCAACAGTTGTTAGTATCATGGCCTGTACTTTCTGAGTGGTAAGCACAACGAGCATTAGGATGGTAATGAGGAGATGCGGTGTTGGGATTCTTCGGGGCTTCCTTCAAAGTTACCATATTAGATCTCAATAAATGTGGCAGGACCTGAGACAGTGTCATATTTATCTGGGTAAACTATCCTACTGGTCTTTCTGTTTTAGGCTGATTTCTCCTTTGTTGAGTAGGTGCAGGCTTAGGGATCATGACAGCCCCTACCATTGGACAATGTTCAGTTCTATCTTGATTCCTTTGAGGATACACAGCACCAACTTCTTTTTTTCCAATAAATGGTTTTCTTAAAGCAGCAGAGGATGCGTCTTTTTGGATCTTCCCACTCTTAATCCCAGCTTCCACTCTTTCCCCTGTCAAGATTAATTCAATGAATCCTGCTGAGGAGCTTCTAATTAAATGATTAAAGAAAGGACCAGACAGGGTACCCAGAAACATGTCTATTAGTTCTCTTTCAGAAAGGGGGGGCTGGACTCTTCCTACCGACTCCCTCCATTTCTGAGCATAGTCTTTGAAACCTTCACTTGAAACCATAGCCATACTCTGGAGTTTAGTACGGGTGGGAGCAAGGTCTGTGTTATATTGATACTGTTTATAGAAAGCAGCGACAAGGTCTTCCCAATTATGGATGTTGGCCCTTTCCAATTGATAGAACCAATCTAGTTGAGTCCCGGATAGACTTTCTTGAAAGAAGTGGACCCACAAATATTTGCCGGAAGTATGAGGCTGTATCTTCCTCACATAAGATCAGAGATGCATCTTGGGACATAAAACCCCTTCGTACTTAGCAAATATTGGTGGCTTGAATTTTGGTGGAAT
Organism: Vicia faba; assembly: GCA_948472305.1. Classification (NCBI taxonomy): domain Eukaryota; kingdom Viridiplantae; phylum Streptophyta; class Magnoliopsida; order Fabales; family Fabaceae; genus Vicia; species Vicia faba. Next base: position 1,017,605,042 of record OX451738.1, on the reverse strand, counting down.
AACAATCCCAGACACCAAACCCAACTCTTCAAAGTCCCGCCTGGGAACTTTCTGAATCTCCATTGCACTTAGACGTTCTTCCAGATGTTTGTATTTGTCGTCGTCCGAGGGATATTGTTCTTCAGAGTAATCCTCTTCTTCTTCTTCCTCTTCAGATTCTGGCTGGGCAGTTACTTCCTTTCCTTTCCCTTCTTGATTGTCTTTTTCACCAGATGATGCTATAAAGTCTAAGATCTTTCTGGCTGCCCCTGGGAACCTTCTTCCTAGATTCAGAACACCGGTTTCTTTCTTTGCTTTCTTCTTCTTTTCTTCTATCAGCAAAGTTTTCAAATCCTCTTGTCCTTTGGCTAGAGTCAAGAACATCTGTTGAAACTGAGCATTCTGCACTTAGAGGTCTTTTACTATTTGCTCGAGATCCATCTTACTGAAATAAACAGTAGAAATATGAGGAGACTTGTTATAAGAAACCTGCTTATGTTATGATGAATGGTAGATGCATATGCAATGATTTCAAGGAAATTAGAGATTTCAATTTGCTTTAGACAAAAAAGGAACACACGTTATATTAATAAATCAAAGTTTGAGTACATCATGCCTCTTTTGGGCTTACAAATAAATACAAAAACTCTAAGATGAAAAAGTTGTACGCATCCTCTTTGGTGCGATGTAGGAGTTCAGGCAATGCTCCTCATGAAGTTTCTTAGTGAGTTCCAAAACCTTCTTCTCGTTGGCGCAGAATTGGGCCTCGAAAGTGTCTCGCTCCCCCTTAAGTTGTATCCAATCCCTTTGTAAGTCTTCAAGAGAGGTGGGAATTTCAGGATGCAGGATAGTGTATGGAATATCTCCTTCCACAATAGGCTCTTTGATAACCAGGAAAATGGAGGGGTAAGGCATCATAAAACTTTGAGCACGAGTTCATACCCATTTGAGGTAAGGCTTAAGAGGGATGGAATTCTTGTTACCAAATGTCTTTCTATCTATCTTGTTCAACATCCTCCAAGCTCAGATAAACCTTTGGCGATGACCTTGATCGTCGTTCTCATAGTCGAATACCAGACCTTGAATGAGCATCTCATGTGGACCATCTCTTCGGGCGTAACCAAATTGTCTTAAGGCTAAGCAGGGGTTGTAGGTGATACCTCCCCTAATGCCAAGTAAGGGGACATTAGGTAATTCTCCATAATGGTCGACGATAGTAACATTCTCTATAGATTGGGAACACCAATGAATGTCTGAATGTTTGAGTGTCATCAACCTATGTGACCACCTTGAACCTTTCATGTTCTTCAATACAAATTGGGGAAGATGTGAAATAAACCATCTTGCCAAAAGAGGAGTACATCACATGAGGATACCTCGTTTCCCCATAATGCGAGTGTGAAAAGAATGTAGGATGTCTCCTAGCAAGGTAGGTACGGGTTACGAGACATAAAGATTTTGACGGTGTTCACATCTATGAGTTGGTCAGGATTTGGAAACAAAACCATCCCATAGATGAGGAGAGCCACAATTTCCTCAAAAGCTTGCAAATCCAAGGAGTTCCAATAGTTTTGGGCTTTCTCAAACAAGAATTTGGCTAAGAAACCTTTGACACCACTCCTTGTTTCCCAATTAGTTGTGACATCAAATGATTGCAAGTGTAGGGCTCGAGCAATCTCTTCTGGCTTTGGATCTCTTTTTGTACCGTTGAAAGGTAGTTGATTGAGAATGGGAATTGTGATCGGTGGATCTAGAACTGACTGTTTAACGCTGGTTCGTGAAATGTCGCGGAAGCAAGAGTCGCCACCGTCTTTTATTTTCTCCAAATGGAAAGGACAAAAGCACAGAAAAATTCCTTAAAGAGATTGCTCTCGGTTCGGGAGGTAGATTATAGAAAGGGAAGGTGTTAGCACCCTTTCTATCCATGGTTATCCATGGGCTCTTAGATACTTGCTCATTTGTGTTTTCAAAAATGGTTTGTTTGCTTTTCAACTGTGGGTTTTAAAAAAAGTTTCTTTGAAAATTCCAGTTCGACTCTTGTATCGGTCCTCAAGAGTGTTTGAAAAATTGCTTTCGAAAGCTTTTTGAAAAGGTGTCGGTGTGAAAAGTATTTTTGATTTGTTTTTGAAATTAGAGCAAGTATCTACGAGAACCTACCTACCCTAAGGAATTCGTCTGTGTAAATGTCCTTTAAAGTAGTGCCATCCCACCATTGAGAGGTAGGTAGCACCACCGTTGGAGGTGTTCGGGTCAATTCGAGGTTCGGGACATGGTGATCACCAGAGCAATGAGAAGACACCTTAGAAGCTACCCTCATGCCAGGTTCCCGGATCATGAGGACTTACTAAGACATCCTCTACTCGACGATCACCTTTCGAGGCAAGGCCGATGTGTGTGTCGTTTTCATTTGCATTTATCTTGTCATGTTATTGGTGTTCTACGCTTGATTTTATTTTGCCCATACATTCTTTCATGCTTTTGATTAACAGTTAAAATATTTGCGGAAAAATAAATTCTAAGCTATTACAAACGGCGCGGGTCCACATCGCCAAAATTAACCAGGACCCGATTTGACAGAAATTAAATAAACAAAGTAAATAACAAATTGAAAAGTGCGAGAAGTAATTTACAAGGCTTCGGGAGAGGTACATAATTATTCAAGCAAAACAAAATAAATATGCGAAATTAAATCGAAACGAGGGCGTTGGACCCTTTTGCAAAACTAAATTAACGATGATTAATTAATTAAAAAGAAAGCAAGAATTTTGGTGTTTTATGTTTTTTAAGATTTAATGTGAAAAGGGGGAATTAATTAAAATCAAAATAAGATGCAAACCCTAATTCTATTTATTTTTTAATTTATTAAGAAATATTGAAAACTTTAACCTAAATTAAACCTAATTTTTACATGCAAATTTGATTATAAAAATAAATAAAATAAATATTTAATTATTTGAAAGAAAAATAAAAGGGGTGAAAAATTATTAATTACACCTATTCTATATTTTTTTTTAGATTTTTTTGTTATTAAAAGAATTAAAATTAACCTAATTTGAAACTAAGTTTAATTACATGCTAATTTATTCATGAAAATATTAAAACAAAAATATTTATTATTTAATTCTTTTTTCTGATTTTTTAGGTATTTTTTTTTTATTTATGAAAATATTAAATTGACAAAAAGAATAATAATTAAAGGAAGATAATAAATAATAAAAAGATAAAAAATAACAAAATTTGGCCAAACCTTGGGGGTATCAGTCCCCAGATAGGAGGTATATTTTAGGAATTCTGGCCCATTTAGTATGGCCCTTTTGACTTTTTGGCATGATACGTACATACGCGTTGACGAGGGTTTAGGGTGTTCATCCAATCTATGCCTTTGATCTGAGGTTCCAGGACGCGTGTATGGCTGGATAGAGGGACGCATCATGGACCACACTATCATGCCTGCATATGAACGTAAATTGGGAAAAAACAAATGGGAAGTGTGGAGACCTGGGATCGAACCCAGGTCATTCACTTTACCAATAACTTCGTTCGCCACTGAGCCACTGCATATGCGTTTAATATATAATAGTAAATAAACATGATAAAAGAAATAATGATCAGGGGCCACCAACGCGCGAATTTTTGAATCCACCTATCACCGTTTGCCAACACATCGTCTTCTTCACTATCCCTGAAACGTAAAACATTAAGCCACGGTTTTTTATATGTTCTCTTAGGCACGCTACTGGAAAATAGCGATTAGGCCTAGGAGGTCCATAAATTAGGCGCGAGCATGGTGTCTTCTTCGTCCAGATGCGTTGATTCTAATGGTGGTGGTCTTGAGGGCTAATTTTTCTTGGTTTCAAAATCCCCAATTGGAGGTCCTGTAAACCCTAAAACTCAAACATGGTGAAATCGTGTATACAGCATAAAAACATAATTGAATGCATTGGTTAGCTTCAAAACTTCATAATGAACATGAATCCATGAATAAAATGTTATGAAAATGCCTAGATTTGAGAACACGATTATGAGTTTTTCATGAAATTTTTGGAGTCCTGTATACCGATTCCTTGAGCTTTGATGAAGGTTTTTGATTGAGAATCGTTCAATGGACCTTGAGGAAGCTATTGAAACAAGAATTAGGTCTTGAATCGTCCTGGAAGGATGTTTTCAGAATTGACTTTTTTGCAAAAATTTTCAAGTTTGATAATGGCCTTCTTGCGCAGCTTAGTGTGTATCCTCATTAGGGTTGTGATCCTGGCATATGTAGTAGTGAATTAGGTCAAAAAGAATCAATCAAATCCATTGCATTCATTGATTTTGGAAATTTGATTTTCTAAGATTTTTTCAATCCTTTTTTCATGTGTTTTTTGGTTCAAAGTCAAGCCAATCAACCCAAATCTTTCCATATTGGTACAAGCACGAAATCTTGAGACTAAAACATGTATAAAAAGATTGGTTAGGTTAAGTTAAATATTTTTCACATATTTAATTGATTTAAGTGAATTATTATAAATAAAAATTCAAATAAATAAATAAAAAATGAGAAAATACTTCCCTTTGGGCCAAGTGGTCGTGCACATGTCATGGATGATGAATTATGGAAGAAAAATGGGCCCATTAGCAATTTTAGGTCATTTGGATCAATGTTGACTTTTCAAAATATCCAAAAATTTCCCAACTTCTACAAGGCATAACTTGCTCAATTTTTAAGTTTTTCTCATGTTCTTGGACATTTTGGAAATGTCTTTGAGTCCTCTAACCAATGTCTTTGGTCCCATGTCATTTTGATTTACCAATCTCAAGTTATGGCCTTTGACTTAAAGTCCCTTTTTGTTGACTTTTGAAAATGACCTATAATGTTGAAATTGATAACTTTGTGTGAGAGCATTTCTTGGACTTGAAGTATGAAGATGAGTTGTAGGAAATGTCTTTCTCTTCAAAATGAGCTTTGGATGGAATTTTTCTGATAATCCATGTGAAAGTTATGCCCTGGTCAATTTCAGTTGACTTTTTCAGCTGTCCAAATAAGGAAACTTTTGCATCTTGATGATTTTTGAGCCAAGCTTTGAGAATCATGATCAAGCATTGATCAAATGATGTTTGTGGCTTCAAAATGATATGTTGACCAAAAATTTGAACTTTTGACTGTCAAATGACCATTTTGCCCCTACAGTTGACTGTAGTGCAATTAGGGTTTTTGACTGTGCAACTTTGAGCTGAATGTCTTGAAACTTGATATGAGGATGCTTGACCATGTTTATAGGCATGTGAGACTTGATTGGACCTTTAGAAACTTCATTTTCTTGATCAGAACACAAACCCTAATCTTGACTGTATAGGAGGCTCTTGCACTGTGCAACCCTTGGGGAACTTTGCAGCTTTGATTTGGCAATTTCTTTGAAGAATTATGGGAGGGCAAATTTTGGGGTACAACAGTTTCCCCTGTTCAATCTTCTTAGACCTGAGGATGCAGATTGGCTGACGTGCCTTTCGTAATCCGAGGGTAGAAGATGATTGAACACTAGAGTGCCCAGAAATTTACGCTCACATAGTAGCAGTGATGGTGGAATGGGCTTATAGATGCCATTTAGATGTTGCTGGATAGGATGATGGGATTATAGATGCCATCTGGATGTTGATCGCATAAGAGATTCCTTAGCGAGAACCTGCATATCTGCAAAAGAAAAATGAGTACCTGACACGTTGCAGGAGTTGATTTCAGATGCTTGGCATAGATATATCCTGACTGGTTACGGGAGTTGAATCTGGAGCTTCACAGGATGAATAAACCAGGGATGGCTACTACCTTAGCATGAACGGTAAGAGAACCTTGGGTGATTTTAACTTCAACAACGCTCATTGAGAAAACCTTGGTGGGAATTACCATCTTCGCAGGATCGGGAAGAGAGCCATAGGCAATTATAATCTGAAAGGGAATTATCACCTCACTCACCGTCGGAGAGGGAACCATAGGAAATTATAATCTGAAAGAAAAACCTAAAATGGAAATCTCATGCACCGTCGGAGAGAGAACCAATAGGACTTTATAATCTTAAAGAAAAACCTAAAATGGAAATCTCATGCACCGCCGGAGAGAGAACCAATATGACATTATAATCTCAAAGAAAAAATGGAAATCTCATGCACCGTCGGAGAGAGAACCAATATGACATTATAATCTTAAAAAAAAATGGAAATCTCATGCACCGTCGGAGAGAGAACCAATATGAAATTATAATCTCAAAGAAAAACCTAAAATGGAAATCTCATGCACCGTCGGAGAGAGAACCAATAGGAAAATATAATCTTAAAGAAAAACCTAAAATGGAAATCTCATGCACCGTCGGAGAGAGAACCAATAGGAAAATATAATCTCAAAGAAAAACCTAAAATGGAAATCTCATGCACCGTCGGAGAGAAAACCAATAGGAAAATATAATCTCAAAGAAAAACCTAAAATGGAAATCTCATGCACCGTCGGAGAGAGAACCAATAGGACATTATAATCTCAAAGAAAAACCTAAAATGGAAATCTCATGCACCGTCGGAGAGAGAACCAATAGGAAAATAAAATCTCAAAGAAAAACCTAAAATGGAAATCTCATGCACCGTCGGAGAGAGAACCAATAGGACATTATAATCTCAAAGAAAAACCTAAAATGGAAATCTCATGCACTGTCGGAGAGAGAACCATCATAGTCTGATAACTTCTATTGAGTCTTCATCAGAAAAATCTGTTGGGAGTCGATTTAGCTGGACTAGAGAAGGCCTTGGACTGGATAAGAAATCTTTTGAGTCGATTAACTGAACCGGTCTAGGTCTTGAAATGTGGTTGAGAATTTAACTGCATCTTTCCTGAAAGGTAAAGGTCAGTCATATGCCATGCATGATATAGATCAAGCGATGATGTTCTCAATATAAATGAGATTTGTATGATATGATGCGTTATGCATGCTATAATGATGTATGTGATGTTTATGTATGCTTTCGTCTAGGAAAGTAAATCCTTGACGGGTGCCGGGAAGTCACTCCTGGGCTGATGTTGAAGAATAGATTTTGCTTCCGCTGGGGATGATAATTGCAAGAATACCGGTAGGAGAAGATGACTCCGTTGCGGAATAAACTTGGCAAATGGGAGATTCTGCGGGGAGAAAAATACCCTAGCGACCATGCTGGGAAGCAATACTCTGTGGGAAGAGGGATGCCTTGCTGAGTGTTTATAATAATTTGCTGGGGATACCCTTGTTGTTGGAAGTGTTGATGGACTTCGCTGGGGTAAGAAGACTTCGTCGAGGGCGCTCTTTCCGTGGCTTTTGGCTGAGGATAACCCAGTTATATCCTGTTAAGGAAATAACTCTTTACATAAAGCCGGACGACGCGTTCGTGCTCTGCGAGGATAAGCTTCCAGAATTTACTGGGGATAAGCTTGCTGTTTGGGGAGATGGATCCCAACTTTCCTGGGGAACTGGACTGGACTCTCATGGGGAAGTTTTTGAATTGCGGGGGAAGTGATTCCTTTGAATGTTGATGTACCACCGGGGAACAATCTTTAGACCAAGATTGCCGGGGATGCTTGTTAAGAATATATGTATACTGCTGGGGAATGTTGGAATCTGCTGGAGGATACCCAATTTCCTTGAGATTTGACATCTGCTTGGAGAAGAATGCACTGTTTTGCTGAATCACTCTCTGGGGATTTAAGGTATCTGGTTATGTTCTTTAGCTGAACCTACCTTGGTACCTTGGAGGATAGAACAGTTGGGTTGTTTAGACAACTCTTTTATTGCCCCTGTTTCTAGTGTCACCTGTAATAAAATCCTTTGTTTCGTATGCAAATATTTATGAGTTAGCAAACTATTGTCAATGCATATATCACAAATTGAACCTTGGACGTTCTTCGCAAAACAAAACAGAAAGAGAAAAACAATTGGCACATTTAACTGAAAAGTATTTGTATTGATTTTGAATGGCCTGAAAATAGGCGTTTTGTGTACAAGAGGCTGACGTCCTAGTAAGAGGAACGCCGCCGAACAAGAGAGTTTATACAAATTTTGTACAAAAGAAAATAAAACAGCTGTGTGAAATGTGAATGATCCCACTGGGTTTCAACTATGTTATTGCCTTTATAACTCCGAGCGTCTCATCACTTGATGACCTTGGTTGAAGGTGAAGCTGACTGATCGATGCCGTCTGAACTTGATGTAGATACCGGATTCTGGATGCAAAGTGATCAATGAGACATAGTATTACGCTTTTATCCCTAATTTTTGCCTGGACCGCCCTTTCGGGTTTTCAGTCCACCGGGATACCCATTTTTGCCCAAGCCGCCTTTTCAGGTTTTCGACTTGCCGGGTGTACAGATTTTTTTTTTTCATCCCTTCATTTTGCCCGAACCCTTTTGGTTCGACGGGAAGCCCTAATTTTTGCCTAGGCATATCAGCCTAGCGGGTCTTTTTTCATGCGTAGTATCTTTTTACTATGTCTGCATTGGCGGGGTGAGGAAGGTCGTCACCATCCATGTTGGTTAGAATCATGGCTCCTCCTGAGAACACATGCTTAACCACAAATGGCCCTTCGTACGTAGGGGTCCATTTGCCCCTTGGATCACTCTGAGGAAGGATGATTCGCTTGATTACCAGATCCCCAACTTGATATTCCTGTGGTCTGACCTTTTTGTTAAATGCTCTGATCATCCGTTTCTGATACGTCTGACCGTGACAGATAGCAGCAAGTCTCTTTTCATCAATGAGGTTGAGCTGATCAAGTCGTGTCTGGATCCAATCATCCTCGTTCAGGTTTGCATCCTTCATTATCCGGAGAGAGGGTATTTGCACTTCGATCGGCAAGACTGCCTCCATACCATAAACCAGAGAGAAAGGAGTTGCCCCGGTTGACGTCCTAGCTGAGGTACGGTACCCATGTAGAGCGAACGGTAACATCTCGTGCCAATCTTTATAAGTCACTGTCATCTTCTGCACGATTTTCTTGATGTTCTTATTTGCTGCTTCTACAGCCCCATTCATCTTCGGTCTGTAAGGAGAAGAATTGTGGTGCTGTATCTTGAACTGTTCGCAGAGCTCAGCGATCATCTTGTTGTTCAGATTGGTACCATTATCTGTAATTATTCTCTCTGGGACACCGTATCGACAGATTAGGTTATGCCGAATGAACCGTGCCACAACAGTCTTGGTTACCGTAGCATAGGACGCTGCTTCGACCCACTTCGTGAAGTAATCAATCGCCACTAGGATGAAGCGATGCCCATTAGATGTCGTAGGTTTAATCTCGCCGATCATATCTATGCCCCACATTGCGAACGGCCAAGGCGCAGTCATAACATTCAGGGGAACCGGAGGAACATGTACCTTGTCTGCATAAATCTGACACTTATGGCATGTCCTGGAATGTTGGTAGCAGTCAGCTTCCATTGTGGACCAATAATATCCTGCCCGTATGATTTTCTTAGCCATAATATGCCCACTAGAATGTGTACCAAAGGTCCCTTCATGTAGCTCTTCCATGATCCTTTCTGCTTCAGTCTTATCCACACAACGCAGTAAGGTTGAATCATGGTTTCGCTTGTACAAGATGCCGTTGCTTAGGAAGAATTTTGCTGCGAACCTTCTCAGGAACTTCTTATCATTGATAGAGGCACCTTCAGGGTATTCCTGAGTTTCCAGATATCTCTTCACCTCATGGTACCAAGGCTTCTCGGTCACCAATTCAGTTTCGAGATCACAACAGTATGCCGGTTCGTCCAGTTTCCAAATGATGATTCGGGGAGCCTCATTGTCCCATTTGACCTTGAACATTGAAGACATTGTAGCTAACGCGTCCGCCAACTGATTCTCTTCTCTTGGAAAGTGTTCAAAGGTTATCTCTGTGAAGTGGGGGATCAAGGTCAATACACATTCTCTGTAAGGAATCAGGTTTGGATGTTTCGTATCCCACTCTCCTTTGATCTGATTGATCACAAGAGCGGAATCTCCGAAGACACTCATAAATTTGATCCTTAGGTCGATCGCAGCTTGAAGACCCACGATGCACGCCTCATACTCTGCCATGTTATTGGTACAGTTGAAACATAGCCGGGCAGTGAGCGGAGTATGAGTACCTTGAGGAGATATGATTATGGCGCCGATACCATTTCCCAAAGAATTGGAGGCTCCGTCAAAGTGCATAGACCATCGGGATCCTGGTTCAGGTCCTTCATCCGGTCCAGGTACTTCACAATCCGTTACTATCATGATGCTTTCATCTGGAAACTCGAAGTTCATTGACTGATAATCATCTACTGCCTGATGTGCCAAGTGGTCTGCCAATACACTTCCCTTGATGGCTTTCTGGGTTGTGTACTGAATGTCGTATTCCGTCAAGATCATTTGCCATCTTGCAATTCTCCCAGACAGAGCAGGCTTTTCGAATATGTACTTTATAGGATCCATCTTTGAGATCAATAAGGTGGTATGAGTCAGCATATACTGTCTCAGCCGGCGAGCAGCCCATACCAAAGCGCAGCAAGTTTTCTCAAGCAGTGAGTATCGGGTCTCACAGTCGGTAAACTTTTTGCTAAGGTAATAAATGGCATGCTCTTTTCGGCCAGACTCGTCATGCTGCCCCAGCACACACCCCATTGAATTGTCAAGCACTGTTAGATATAGTATCAGAGGTCTCCCTTCAACTGGTGGCATAAGGATGGGTGGTTCTTAGAGATACTCTTTGATTCTGTCGAAAGCGGCCTGACATTCATCGTTCCAACGTACCACCTGATCTTTCTTCAACAGCTTGAAGATTGGCTCACAGGTAGCGGTTAGATGTGAGATGAAGCGAGCAATGTAATTTAGGCGTCCTAAAAAGCCTCTGACTTCCTTCTCTGTCTTAGGGACTGGCATCTCTTGAATAGCTTTGACTTTAGCAGGGTCCACTTGAATTCCCTTGTCACTGACCACGAAGCCTAGCAATTTCCCAGATCTTACCCCGAAGGTGCACTTGTTCGGGTTCAATCTCAGCTTGTACAGCTTCAACCGGTCAAACAACTTTTGCAGATGATTTAGGTGCGCTTCCTCAGTCTGGGACCTTGTGATCATGTCGTCCACATACACTTCTATCTCATGATGGATCATATCATGAAATAAAGCAACCATGGCACGTTGGTAGGTTGCCCCAGCGTTCTTTAGTCCAAAAGGCATGACCTTGTAGCAGAAGGTGCCCTACTGAGTAACAAATGTAGTCTTTTCCATGTCTTCAGGTGCCATCTTGATCTGATTGTAACCTAAAAAGCCATCCATGAAAGAGAACACCTTGTGCTGAGCTGTATTATCAACAAGGACATCAATGTGAGGTAGGGGGAAGTCATCTTTGGGGCTGGCCCTGTTCAGATCCCTGTAGTCGACACACATTCTGACCTTACCGTCCTTCTTAGGTACTGGCACCACATTAGCAACCCACTGAGGGTAAGAAGTCACTGCAAGGAACCCAGCATCAAACTGTTTCATGACCTCGGCTTTAATCTTCTTAGACATCTCTGGACGCATCCGACGGACCTTTTGCTTAACTGGAGGGCAGTCTTCCTTAGTTGGCAAGTGATGGACCACAATATCGGTATCCAACCCTAGCATGTCTTCGTAGGACCAGGCAAAGATCTCCATATAATCATGAAGCATCTGAGTCAACCGTTGCTTCACGCTGAGCTCTAGGTTGGTACCAATCTTTACCTCTTTCCTGTCTGCCTCAGTACCCAAGTTTATTGTTTCCACTGGCTCTTCATGGGGTTGAATTGCCCTCTCTTCCTGAAGCAACAGTCTTGCAAGCTCGCCAGGCACTTCGCAATCATCTTCACCTTCATCTTCGGCTAAGTTGATCGGATTTTCGAAGTCATAATTGGCAGTAGCAGAGTTGTTGTCAGTGAGATCCAGAGTGGATTGAAACCTGTATGAGTGAGTGTGTGTAAATACAGCTGCTTTGAAATATATGTAAAGGAAAGAAAGACAGAAAAGGAGCATAATATTTGCAATGCGAGAAAACGTCCAAGATTTTCATTCATGATATATGAAATGACAATTTATATGCCCTCACAAATGATACCACGGTGCCTCGGGTAAGACACCGGGCCATAGAGTTTATCATTGTTTATTACAAAATAACAAAACATAGGAATTCATTACTCAGTAACAAGAGAAACAGGGAGATTGTCTTTTGCGCTCCAATTGTTAAGTCCACTGTCGGTTGCCGGGTAGATCCAGCTATCAAACTCAGCTTCGTCAACTTCCTCTTCGTCCCCAATAGCATTCACTCCATGAGCAGGCAGGGGAGCTGTCACTACATTAGGCTTCTCAGATGCCTCAAACTGTACCTCCTTGGCGTCAATAAGATCTTGCAGCTTGCTCCTTAGCGCCCAACAGTCATCAGTAGAGTGCCCCGGGCTATCTGAATGATAAGCACAACGAGCATTCGGGTTGTACTTAGGAGATGTAGTATTGGGGAACTTTGGAGCCTCCCTGACAGTCACTAAATTGGAGGATAGCAACTGTGGTAAAATCTGCGATAAGGTCATGCTTAAGCGGGTGAACTCTCTCTGGGGTCTTTCAACCTTTTGAGGATTAGTTGGCCGGGGAGCGGCAGCAGGCTTAGCAATCATTACCGCACTGACAGATTGGCGGCGTTCAGGTCTCTCTGATTTCCTGGAACCATATACGGCACTAGCCTCCTTCTTGAAGGGTTTCTTCTCAGAACTAGATGATGCCCCCTTCGGAATCTTCCCAGATTTTAACCCAGCTTCAATTCTCTCTCCAGTCAGAATCAAATCAGTGAACCCTGCAGACGAATTCCCGATCAGATGGTTGAAAAACGGCCCAGATAGGGTCCCCAAGAACATGTCTACCAACTCCCGATCAGTCAATGGTGGTTGCACCCTACCAGCCAAATCTCTCCACTTCTGAGCGTACTCCTTAAAACCTTCGCTTGCACCTAACGACATACCCTGGAGTTGGGTACGTGTGGGGGCAAGGTCGGCATTATATTGATACTACTTGTAGAAAGCAATAGCCAACTCCTCCCAGTTACGAACTTTGGTCCCATCCAGCTGGTAGAACCATTCGAGATGAGTCCCTGAAAGACTCTCCTAGAAGAAGTGGATCCACAAATTCTTATCCGCAGAGTACGGCTGAATTTTCCGAACATAGGACCTTAGATGCAGCTTGGGACAAGACGCCCCGTCATATTTAGAGAAGGATGGTGCTTTGAACTTGTGAGGGATAATCACACCAGTGGACAAACCCAGATCTCCGAAATCCAGCCCAGGTACCTGTTGTACCTCCATAGCCTTCAACCTATCCTCCAGTTGCTTGTATCTGTCCTCTGCAGGAGGGTACTGCTCTTCATCAAAATCAGTCTCGTTGTCGGAGACTACCGGACTAGGAACCCTTGCTTCTGCCTGAGGAGTACTCTTGCCAACAGAAGAACCAGCCTCTTCATGCTGCAGAGTATTGCCAAATCTTCGGCCCGAGTTGAACAGAATAGTTCTTCTCTTCTTCTTCTTCTCCTTCTTCAGGAGCATAGCCTTCAGTTATTCTTGGCCTTGAGCCAGACCCTTGATTAATTCCTGGAATTGTGCATTCTGCACCTGAAGAGCCTTGATTGATGTCTCAGTTGATGCAGAGTCAGGATTCATGATGCTGAAATAAACAGCGAAGAACTGTAAGCAACCTGAAAAGGGAAAAACCTGCTATGCATATGATGAATGAGATGTGTTTATGCAATGCATTCAAGGGTTCGAAAGTTCAAATTTGTTGTAGACAAAAAGGAACACACGTTATCATTAAGGAAATCATTGTTTAATACATTAAGGCCTCATGGGCAAAAATAATACAAAAATCAAATCAATCCCAAAATATGCTACGCATCCTCTTTGGCGCTATGTAAGTGTTGAGATTCATCTCCTCATGCAACAGGCGGGTGAGCTCCAAGACCTTCTTTTCACTGGCATGTAGGCTAGTCTCAAGAGAATTCCTTTCCTCCTTAAGCTGGATCCAGCTCTTCTGCATCTCTTCCCAGGATGTGGGCATATCAGGGTGCTGAATAGTATAGGACACTTCTCCTTCCAAGACTGGCTCTTTGATTACAGGGAGCATATGGGGGTAAGGCATCACTAGCTTCTGGGAGCGGGCGTGTACCCACTTGAGATAAGGTTCCAATGGGATGGAGTTCCTGTGCCCCAGTGTCTTGCTGTCTATCCTACTTGGCATCCTCCAGGCTCTGATAAATCTCTGGCGAAGTCCTTGAGTATCATTGTCGAAGTCAAAAACTATGTCAGGGATTAACATGTCATGAGGACCATCCCTCCGAGCATAACCAAACTGTCTCCAAGCCAGGCATGGGCTATAAGTAATACCTCCTCTGATTCCAAGTAAAGGAACATTAGGGTACTCCCCGCAACGATCGATGATAGTGACATCTTCTCTGGACCTAGGGCACCAATGTATATCTGCATGTGTGAGAGTCATCAACCGTTGTGACCACCTTAAACCCCGCTCATTCTTCAGGACTGATTGTGGAAGGTGCGAAATAAACCACCTTCCCAGGAGAGGAGTGCAACATATAAGGACACCTCTTTTTCTCATGGTTCGAGTGTAACATGAGTGAAGGATGTCTCCCAGCAACGTAGGTATAGGATTCCTGGACATGAAGATCTGGACAGCACGGATATCTAAAAGTTGATCTGGAGTAGGGAACAATACCAAACCATAGACAAGGAGGGCCACAACCTCTTCAAAAGCTTGCAAGTCAAGGGAGTTCCAACATTCAAGGGCCTTTTCAAACAGAAACCTGGCTAAGAACCCTTTGATACCACTTCTAACTTCCCAATGTCCCTTGAGGTCAGATGACTGTAGGTGCAAGGCTTTAGCAATCTCTTCAAGCTTAGGTTCCTTTTCTGTACCGTTGAAGGGTAACTGATCAAGGATAGGGATCTTCAGGAGCCGGGAGAACTCCTCCAATGTAGGTACCAACTGATAGTCCAAGAAGGTGAAACAGTGATGCAGAGGGTCAAAGAACTGGAACAGGACCTTTATCATATCTTCCTCAATGTTGGTGTTGACCAAGCTGATGAGACTTCCATGTCTTTCACTGAATGATGAGTTCTCCGGAATCCTGGATATAAGCTCCTTAAGATGAGGAGGGATCCTTACAAGACCAACTTGAATTGTCTTTCTACGAACAGTTTCCATGTCCTACAAAACAAGAACAAAGATGAAAATTCAAACCCCTGAAATGGTTAGTCAATGCATATGATGCTGGATGATGTCATGATGCTATGATTAAACACACCACAGATATTTACAAAGACAAACATGTAAGGCACACAAGGCACACAAGACAAGCCCTTAAGGTTTAAGGCCAACATGGGGTCTGGGTAGTACCCTCTTGAAGTTGGTGGGTTCAACCTGTCCTAATCAAAGTAACCGGGTTCTAAGGTTCCCAATATCACGGGATTGCTTTCATTGTTCATCGTTTCGATTTAGCCACTGAACTGGCGACCGAAATATTCCAGGAAAGCAACCCTCAATTGAGTGTAGTATCGAGTATCAACCAACCTCGGACTGCACCAAAGTCAGTTATCTCACTACCCTAAAGAGGCCAAGATAGTTCAATTAAGGTTCCTAAGGTCTGTTGATGCTTCACGACACCACGCGGAGGCCCCGTACTCTCCTTGACTGAACTCAAGGGTTACCGGTACACACCAAAGTGCCACATCAACGTAGCAGACTGTTTCAACCATGTCGGTATACCCCGCACAGTTCCCTCACAGTCTTGTTGCTACTTTCTAAGAAAGGTATCCCCAGATCCGGGTTAGGATCTATAGAACTCCCAAGACAGTCCCACAATAATAAAGCAAGCAAGGAAAGCAATTGAAAACACAGTTATGAACTAACCCTAAGGTACACCTCACTTTAAGTTAAATCCCCAGCAGAGTCGCCAGTTCTATGATCGGTGGATCTGGAACTGACTGTTTAACGCTGGTTCGCGAAATGTCGCGGAAGCAAGAGTCGCCACCGTCTTTTATTTTCTCCAAATGGAAAGGACAAAAGCACAGAAAAATTCCTTAAAGAGATTGCTCTCGGTTCGGGAGGTAGATTATAGAAAGGGAAGGTGTTAGCACCCTTTCTATCCATGGTTATCCATGGGCTCTTAGATACTTGCTCATTTGTGTTTTCAAAAATGGTTTGTTTGCTTTTCAACTGTGGGTTTTAAAAAAAGTTTCTTTGAAAATTCCAGTTCGACTCTTGTATCGGTCCTCAAGAGTGTTTGAAAAATTGCTTTCGAAAGCTTTTTGAAAAGGTGTCGGTGTGAAAAGTATTTTTGATTTGTTTTTGAAATTAGAGCAAGTATCTACGAGAACCTACCTACCCTAAGGAATTCGTCTGTGTAAATGTCCTTTAAAGTAGTGTCATCCCACCATTGAGAGGTAGGTAGCACCACCGTTGGAGGTGTTCGGGTCAATTCGAGGTTCGGGACATGGTGATCACCAGAGCAATGGGAAGACACCTTAGAAGCTACCCTCATGCCAGGTTCCCGGATCATGAGGACTTACTAAGACATCCTCTACTCGACGATCACCTTTCGAGGCAAGGCAATAGTGAGGCGTACCCTAGGGGTGGTGTGTGCGATGTGTGTGTCGTTTTCATTTGCATTTATCTTGTCATGTTATTGGTGTTCTACGCTTGATTTTATTTTTCCCATACATTCTTTCATGCTTTTGATTAACAGTTAAAATATTTGCGGAAAAATAAATTCTAAGCTATTACAAACGGCGCGGGTCCACATCGCCAAAATTAACCAGGACCCGATTTGACAGAAATTAAATAAACAAAGTAAATAACAAATTGAAAAGTGCGAGAAGTAATTTACAAGGCTTCGGGAGAGGTACATAATTATTCAAGCAAAACAAAATAAATATGCGAAATTAAATCGAAACGAGGGCGTTGGACCCTTTTGCAAAACTAAATTAACGATGAATTAATTAATTAAAAAGAAAGCAAGAATTTTGGTGTTTTATGTTTTTTAAGATTTAATGTGAAAAGGGGGAATTAATTAAAATCAAAATAAGATGCAAACCCTAATTCTATTTATTTTTTAATTTATTAAGAAATATTGAAAACTTTAACCTAAATTAAACCTAATTTTTACATGCAATTTTGATTATAAAAATAAATAAAATAAATATTTAATTATTTGAAAGAAAAATAAAAGGGGTGAAAAATTATTAATTACACCTATTCTATATTTTTTTTTAGATTTTTTTGTTATTAAAAGAATTAAAATTAACCTAATTTGAAACTAAGTTTAATTACATGCTAATTTATTCATGAAAATATTAAAACAAAAATATTTATTATTTAATTCTTTTTTCTGATTTTTTAGGTATTTTTTTTTTATTTATGAAAATATTAAATTGACAAAAAGAATAATAATTAAAGGAAGATAATAAATAATAAAAAGATAAAAAATAACAAAATTTGGCCAAACCTTGGGGGTATCAGTCCCCAGATAGGAGGTATATTTTAGGAATTCTGGCCCATTTAGTATGGCCCTTTTGACTTTTTGGCATGATACGTACATACGCGTTGACGAGGGTTTAGGGTGTTCATCCAATCTATGCCTTTGATCTGAGGTTCTAGGACGCGTGTATGGCTGGATAGAGGGACGCATCATGGACCACACTATCATGCCTGCATATGAACGTAAATTGGGAAAAAACAAATGGGAAGTGTGGAGACCTGGGATCGAACCCAGGTCATTCACTTTACCAATAACTTCGTTCGCCACTGAGCCACTGCATATGCGTTTAATATATAATAGTAAATAAACATGATAAAAGAAATAATGATCAGGGGCCACCAACGCGCGAATTTTTGAATCCACCTATCACCGTTTGCCAACACATCGTCTTCTTCACTATCCCTGAAACGTAAAACATTAAGCCACGGTTTTTTATATGTTCTCTTAGGCACGCTACTGGAAAATAGCGATTAGGCCTAGGAGGTCCATAAATTAGGCGCGAGCATGGTGTCTTCTTCGTCCAGATGCGTTGATTCTAATGGTGGTGGTCTTGAGGGCTAATTTTTCTTGGTTTCAAAATCCCCAATTGGAGGTCCTGTAAACCCTAAAACTCAAACATGGTGAAATCGTGTATACAGCATAAAAACATAATTGAATGCATTGGTTAGCTTCAAAACTTCATAATGAACATGAATCCATGAATAAAATGTTATGAAAATGCCTAGATTTGAGAACACGATTATGAGTTTTTCATGAAATTTTTGGAGTCCTGTATACCGATTCCTTGAGCTTTGATGAAGGTTTTTGATTGAGAATCGTTCAATGGACCTTGAGGAAGCTATTGAAACAAGAATTAGGTCTTGAATCGTCCTGGAAGGATGTTTTCAGAATTGACTTTTTTGCAAAAATTTTCAAGTTTGATAATGGCCTTCTTGCGCAGCTTAGTGTGTATCCTCATTAGGGTTGTGATCCTGGCATATGTAGTAGTGAATTAGGTCAAAAAGAATCAATCAAATCCATTGCATTCATTGATTTTGGAAATTTGATTTTCTAAGATTTTTTCAATCCTTTTTTCATGTGTTTTTTGGTTCAAAGTCAAGCCAATCAACCCAAATCTTTCCATATTGGTACAAGCACGAAATCTTGAGACTAAAACATGTATAAAAAGATTGGTTAGGTTAAGTTAAATATTTTTCACATATTTAATTGATTTAAGTGAATTATTATAAATAAAAATTCAAATAAATAAATAAAAAATGAGAAAATACTTCCCTTTGGGCCAAGTGGTCGTGCACATGTCATGGATGATGAATTATGGAAGAAAAATGGGCCCATTAGCAATTTTAGGTCATTTGGATCAATGTTGACTTTTCAAAATATCCAAAAATTTCCCAACTTCTACAAGGCATAACTTGCTCAATTTTTAAGTTTTTCTCATGTTCTTGGACATTTTGGAAAGGTCTTTGAGTCCTCTAACCAATGTCTTTGGTCCCATGTCATTTTGATTTACCAATCTCAAGTTATGGCCTTTGACTTAAAGTCCCTTTTTGTTGACTTTTGAAAATGACCTATAATGTTGAAATTGATAACTTTGTGTGAGAGCATTTCTTGGACTTGAAGTATGAAGATGAGTTGTAGGAAATGTATTTCTCTTCAAAATTAGCTTTGGATGGAATTTTTCTGATAATCCATGTGAAAGTTATGCCCTGGTCAATTTCAGTTGACTTTTTCAGCTGTCCAAATAAGGAAACTTTTGCATCTTGATGATTTTTGAGCCAAGCTTTGAGAATCATGATCAAGCATTGATCAAATGATGTTTGTGGCTTCAAAATGATATGTTGACCAAAAATTTGAACTTTTGACTGTCAAATGACCATTTTGCCCCTACAGTTGACTGTAGTGCAATTAGGGTTTTTGACTGTGCAACTTTGAGCTGAATGTCTTGAAACTTGATATGAGGATGCTTGACCATGTTTATAGGCATGTGAGACTTGATTGGACCTTTAGAAACTTCATTTTCTTGATCAGAACACAAACCCTAATCTTGACTGTATAGGAGGCTCTTGCACTGTGCAACCCTTGGGGAACTTTGCAGCTTTGATTTGGCAATTTCTTTGAAGAATTCTGGGAGGGCAAATTTTGGGGTACAACAGGAATCCTCAAGAGTTGGGAGAATTCTTCCAAAGTTGGCACAAGTTGATAATCGAGAAATGTGAAGCAATGGTGTAGAGGATTAAAGAACTGGAAGAGCACCTTCATCATGTCCTCATCAGTGTTGGAGGTGACCAAGTTTAGGAGCCGACCATGTCTTTCAGTAAATGGAAAATTTTCAGGAATTCTTGATGCTAACTCTTTAAGTTGAGGAGGGATCCTTACAAGATTGACTTGAATGGTTTTCCTGCGAATAGAATTCATGTCCTACCAAACAACAAAGATAAATTCCAAAATCCTTGAAATGGTTAGTGAGTATGAGTATGATGTTATGATGTTTATGATGTTATGTACAAGTAGATATATACAAACAAAACAAACAAGTCCTTAGGTTTAGGCTTGCATGAAGTCTCATAGGTAAGTACCCTCTTAAAGTTTAGTTGGCTCAAACCTTTCCTAGCAATAGTAACCGGGTTCTAAGGGAGCTCAATATCACTGGTTTGTTTTCTCAGACATTGTTTCAGCACAAGCCTCTTTAATGGCGACCGAAATATCCCAAAAAATCAAACCTCAATGAGTGTATTATCGAGTATCTACCAACTTCGGAATGCACCAAAACCGGTCATCTCACTACGTCCTAATGGCCAAGTTGGTCAAGTAAAGGTTCTAAAAGTTAGTTAGTGCTTCATGACATCACTCGGCGGCCCCGTATTCTCCTTGACTACTTAAGGGCTACTGGTACCTACAAATATGTCACACTAACGTAGCTATTTCTTAGACTATGTCGGTATACCCTGCACAATTTCCATAACGTATTGCTACTTACCTATAAGATATCCCAAATCCAGGTAGAAGATTCAAACCCAAACAAAGAACCAAAATGTAAAGCATACAAGTCAAACAATGAAAGCAAAAAAATGTGATCTAACCCTAAGGTAACCCCACTTTTAAAATATTCCCCAGCAGAGTCTCCAGTTCTGTAATATGGTGGGAGAACTGACTTGGTTGTTTTGTGTTTGATCGCAAATATTGCGGTTAGCAAGAGTCGCCACCAAATTTTCTTTTATCCAAAAGGAAAGGTGAAAAAGTACAGGAAAGACCTTTGATATTGTTTCTTGAGTTCGGGGGGTAGATTATGAAAAGCGAAGGTATTAGCACCCTTTTCATCCATGGTTTTCCATGGGCTCTTAGTTACTTGTTAAATCACTTGCTTTTGTTTGAAAATGTGCTTTTGTATGGTTTTTGAAAGTATTTTGTAAAGATGCCTTCGTTTAGGCAAACTTTGTAATGAATCTCGTTCGTAAGAATGTATACAAAGTTTTGATCTCAAGTTTAAAAGATTTTTTTGAAAGTGCTGGTGCTTGTTTTTAAAATAGCAATTATGTTTTTTGTTTTGAAATTGAGCAAGTAACTAGGAACATTCTACCTACTCAAAATTCTTTCATGTTTATTTCCTCTTTCCTTTGACATTTTTATCTTACCATTGATTTTGTAAGTAACCCTATCTTTGGATGTAAAAGGGACGAGCGTGGGTCATCGTATAACCATGATTAGCAATGTTGTAAGATATCTTAGCATTTTTTAGGGACTAAGATCATTTTGAAAGGCAACATGGATAGCGTCATCGAGGGACTATGATCTTGTATTTTTTGCTTGTTTTTGCTAAGATATCTCACATGCATAATATGGCCATTTTTGTAAGGCAACCAAGTGGATTTACCCTAGGGTGTTTGTGTGCAAGTGTATTGATTTACATGTTTGATTTGTCTTGATTAGAGTTTTCTATTTATTGGTTTTATTCTTGCCATACAAAACCCTAATTACTAGCATTTGTATATAACGCATTTAAATTGCGGAAAATAAAAATACTAAGCTATTACATGATTTAGGGGAGGGGGTGTACAAATTACAAATGGGGAATTGCAAGAAATTAAATCTAAGTAATTATTACAACCATATTGAACTTGAATAAATGTACAAAATAATGATAAAATGCAAGAATATAAAATGTAATAAGAAAATGTGATCTTTGTTTGGTTTTCCACGAAAAGGTTTTTTGACCTAATTAATTAAAATAATATAATTAACTAAAAAATAAGAAAATTAAAATTAAGTTAGTAAAATAAATTAACTTAAAGAAAACAAGTTTTTTAGAGTTTTGGTGAATTTAATTAAATTGACAAATAAAAATAATTAAATAAAAATCCTAAATTATAAATTAATTTTTAATTTACAAAGTAATATAATAATAATTAAAATTAAATTATCTAAGTATTTAAAAAAAGGGAAATTAATTTATTAAAGAAAAAATAAAAGAAATGTTTTTGTTCTTTTGTTTTTGTGAAGAAAAAATAAACTAAATGAAAATAAATAATAAAATATAAATATTTTTTGGATTTTTTTATTAATGAAAATAATAATAATAATAATAGTAATATTAATATAGAATAAAAATGAAATAAATAAAGGAAAATAAAATGATAAAGAAAAATAAATGGGCCAGGGGTGCAAACAACAAGGCAGGGGGGTCAGAAGTAACAAAAAAAATAAAGCCCAAACAAAAGGAGGCCCAGGCGCTGCAAGAGTAAAAAAAAGTGAGAAAATGTGAAAAATGCAAAAGGCAGCTAGCTGAGGTTCGAACCCATGACCTCTTGGTTACCAGCGCGTTGTCTTACCACTGGGGTAGCTATACATCTGTTAAC
The DNA here is from genome assembly GCA_948472305.1 of Vicia faba. NCBI lineage: Eukaryota > Viridiplantae > Streptophyta > Magnoliopsida > Fabales > Fabaceae > Vicia > Vicia faba. The sequence goes on along the minus strand of OX451738.1, from coordinate 1,017,582,657 downwards.
TTATGTCAAACCATAAATATATATTAGAAACTGCTTCCTGAAGACAAACTTCATCTTCAACCTCGCACCTGGCCAGACCACCTGCATCTTGCTCATTTCTTATCCATTTGCAAAAGTGTAAACATGAATCTTGTGGCAAATTTCCTCACGATTTCAGAAATGTAAAGCATTAAAACTATAGATCAAAGACAAACATGAATTTTAATGGCCCTAATCTGAACCCTAACTTTTCCAGAAATTTCAATCTTAAAATTCTCTAAGCTCAAGCAACATAAATGAAAACTATGGACATGGTTAGCTTCAGGGCAATGATATCTACCATTTTCATTCACAGATCAAACATTAATAATGCTTGTATGAAGAGTTCCAAGTTAAGAAAACTTACCTCAAAATTGGAAATCGTATTCTGAGTTTGAGCACTCCTCTAGGTGTTGTGATGATCAGAATAGCTCCACTGAGGTCCCAGGAAGCTAATGCAATATTTAGTTTGTACTGGAGATGGCTGAATCGTGCTGGAGAACTCCAAGTGCAAAGCTCTATTTTTGAAAATGGAGGATGGTGTTAATGGTGTTACAGTCTTGTAACAGGGTGTGGGATGAGTTCTAAATGATGTTTTGAAGCTTTAGGAACCAAAAGGCTTGAAAACACACGAGGGAGATGTGAGTTTCAAACTTTTGGTCAGGTTATGCAAGAATGGAAGTATGTGATACAGTTCTGAGTTTTTTGTGTCTTTGAGGGCTTAAGCATGTGTGTGTTTTTATGCCAAGGACTTGTACATAAGTAATGAGAAGGTCTGAGTGCTTGAGAGGGTCAGAAGTACAAGCTCTAGACTGATTGCTATGTTACTTAATTTTGAAGAAAAGTGAAAGTATGGTTCCAAGATGAAATACAAGCATGGGCTGAGTGATTGTGAGGCTTAAGACAAACTTATTTTAATTTATAGGTCGTGTATGATCAGAAGAAAACAATTGCAAGGCTCAAGAACAAGTTTTGTGTATAAAGCTACTTTTTCAAATTGGCATTGTGCACTTTCTTCCTAAAATAGACATAAAGCATGGGCATTGCATTGAATGCTTGATTTGAAGCCTCTAACAGCTATGAAAGCATTTAACTATGGAGTTCCTAACAAGTTTGAGGCCTGTAAAGCAAAGATTATGCAACATAGGTTTGAGATTTGAATTTTGTTCATCACAAAATTTGCCTTGTAAAACAACTTGAAACCTATACTTTTAACCTTCGATTCTCCTTGCTCACAAATGATCTCAAGGAGTTATTGGACTTTTTATAAATCTTGTAATGTTCTCTACAACCCCTCTTTGAATCACTTTTGCAAAATCCAAATGGAACTAGGTGAAACTTGGGTCAGAAGTTAGGTCAAAATCCTGACCTAAAATGCTCAAAATTTCACTAAGTGTTTTGTTTCATGACCATGACTTCATGGAGAAGTCGTGTAAAGAAATGTTATATATCTCATGGAGATATACAACTTTAATTTTGAAAGTTTCTTTTGAATCATCTTGTATCATGGTGAAAAATTGGCTCAAAGTTGTGAAAAAACATGAAGTTTTCAACACTTAGAAAAATTTTATAAGTTTGAAAACTTTGACTTTTCAAAATGAAATCTTGACTTTTTGATTTCTTGATGAAAAAATTTCATATTTTGACATGTTTTGATGAATTGTAATCTTTGATACTTGATATTGACCTAAAAGTCAAAGTTTGACTTTTCAGTATACAGTTGATATTTGATCAGTTGACTGAAAATTCATCTATCAATTAATTGGACTTGAGAAATGTTTTGAGTCATGCAATTAGGTCAAAATGATGCAATTTAATTTTTGAGATCATGCCTCAAACCAATTAACCATTTGCTAGGTCAAAAATCAGAAATTGCCTTTTCTCAGTCAAAACCCTAATTTTGACCATTTTGCCCTTTTGATGATCTGATCATATTTCTTGAGGAATTGTATCCAAACTTGATAAAATGGCATATATGAGTTTATAATGTTTATATGGATAAAAAATTATGAAGTTTGACTGTAAATTGGCCACAATTGACTTTTTTCCCAATACAATTGATTTTTAGGTCAACTGGTCAATTGATTGGGCAAAAATGTGATCCGATGTTTGAAACTTGACATGAGTAATCTCGGGGGTCCATAATGATCCATGAAATTCATATGAGGCATTAAATGTTCAATTATCCTTGTGCAATCTCAAACCCCAATTTCAGTCATCAGTGCTTAAGGAGGTGTCTTGAGCTGATCAACCCTAGTGCAGTCTTGAACCAAAGGAGATCTTGTGAGAAAATATTTGATAAATGAGAGGGAAAATTTTGGGGTACAACACATATCATCATCAATAACATAAACATAAACACATTGGAAAATGAACTTTAGTATAAATGCATGGGGAAAAACGTTTACGTACTAGAAACGTGACGAATAAGTAAAAAATGTTATCAGATTCTTTGTATTCCTCCTCGAAGGAACGTGTAGCACCCCGATTTTTATTTATTTAATTTTTTAAATAAATATTAAGGGAATATATGTGATTGCAAGTAAGTGTTATGTTTCTATGTGTTGTGATACCTTAATAAATGAGTAATTATCTTAAAAAAATAAAGAAATTAAGGTATTGGGGGTGTATGACTAAAAATGTAGAAAAATAAAGGTGGAAGGAGAATGTTGATCTAATAATAATATTATTTGAATTAAAATAATAATTATAATTTTTATAATTATATTATTATTTTAATGAGAAAGGGAAAAGTTGGTATTATGAATTAGGGGTCCTAAGATCAGTGTTGAAATAAAATAGAGTTGAGAACAAAGATAAAAACAACGTAGGAAACAGAGAAAAGGTTCGTAGAAGAGAGAAGAAGAGAAAGAGGCTAGGGCAGGAAGTTTCACTGTAAGAGTCAAGAACTGGAAAATCCAAGTTAAGGGTGGGGTTCTAACTCTATAACAGATTGTGTGATGATGGAGAATGGTAGTGGTTAGGCTCCATGATTGTGTGTTCTTGATTTCTCATTACTATTTCTTTGTGGGGTTTTGTATTTTGATGAATTGTTGTTTATAAATCTGATGAAATTGGTTAAAATTATTGATGTGAGTTGTGTTGGAATGATGGGTATGATTTGTGTGTTTTATGGAATCATATGATACTAATTTGAATTGAAAATTGGGATGTTTTGGAGTTGATTGGAACAAGAATCGTGTTTTGGAAAATAGCAGAAAAATCTATTCTGCGGAGATGAAACCCGTTTCCACCTAAGAAATTGTAGAAGAAACATGTTTCTGTCTGAGAAGAAACATGTTTCCAGTTTTGAAGAAATTGGTTTCTTCAACGTGTTTTGTCACGCATGTTACTGTAAAAATGCAGAAATGGGTTTCCAATTTTAGGGAAACTGGTTTCTTGTCTGTGCTGAACCGAAATGTTTTTGAAACTTTGAAAATCTACAACTTTTGACTCGGGTGTCTGTTTGATGCGTCGTTTGGACCAGTACGGAGCTAAAATGATTTTTTATCCTATAAAAATAAATTAGAACACAATATATAATTATTTTACCGAATTAAATACCTATATGTATGTATTTTCGAGTAATGTGCTATGATTGATGTTGTGATTGAGTAAGATGATGTTGTATGAATAATTCGATTGTTTTTCATGATGTATTGCATGATAATGATGATGATGATGATGGCCTATATTGGCGTGTGTTGTATCTCAAAATTTTCCCTCCCATTTTCACACAAGACATACTCCTAGAGGTTCTCGATTGCTCAATATTGACCAAGAACTGACCAGACAATTCTCCTCCTAAGGCAATGAACCCCCAACTAGGGTTTCAATTTTCATCAAGATGGTTGAGCTCCAATGGTCTCAAATGTTCTCCATTGTCATAATATGTCTTTAAGGTCATCCATGCCAAGTTCCATGCATTGCTCAATAAGTTTGCTTAGTCAATTGCTCAAGTATTGGAGAATCAACTGTGCTAGGTCAAAAGTTAATTGTGGCCCATGTACAGTCAAACTTCAAGATTTTTGGTCAACATCAACATTTTGAAGTGATATCCATCATTTGATCAAGGGTTTATCATTATTCCTCAAGAAATGCTCCTAACCCATCAAAAGTCAAAAATGGCAAATTAGGGTTTCTATAGGAAAAGTCAACCAAACTTTGACCAGGTATAACTTTCTCATACTTTATCAGAAATTTTCCAACAAAACTCATTTTGAAGAGAATCCAATTCCATACAACTTCGCTTCAGCCCCCAAGATCAAGAAATGCACCATTTGAAAGATATGAGCTCAGACATTACATGTCATTTTCAAAAAGTCAACAAAAGCCACTTTTTGCCAAAACCTTTACATCAACATAACATCTTCAAATGAAAATAAATTGATCAAACGAGGAATTGAAGTATACATCTTGGGCTTTCCAAAAAGTCAAATATCATCATCATGAGGTCAATATTGAACAAGTTATGGCTTGCCCAAGTTAGGAAAATTTTGGGAAATTTCAAGAATGGTGCATTGGCTTAACTTTTTGAGCTTCAATTATCTTCCTAAGCCTATAAAGAACCCATAATATCATTTTTTCATTGCCTTACCATTTTCATCTATTTTACTCATATTTATTTTGATTTATTTCAAATAAATACAAAATAAATTATATAAAATAAATGACGATGGGCTTAGGCATTTGGGCTGATGCTTTGGCTTGCTTAAAGGCCCACAATCACGTACAAATAGTGTCCAGATTCACTCATCATCAAAAATGGCATGAAATCACAAATTATGGCATTTTTTCAAATTTGGATCATGGATTAAAAACAATGTTTATCGCCATGATTCTTTCCATTCAACCTTGTCTCCTCATTCTACCCTATATATACCTCATGTTAGCAAGCCAAACACGCACACATGTATAGCCTGAACGAAGCCACGCAAAATTTTCAAAAATCCATCAAAGTTGTCAAAACTGAAACACGATTTGTAGGGACTTTCAACTCAAACTAGCAATCATACGTTACTCCTGAAGTTCCCAGAGACCAGATCCAATCGTTCTCAAAGCTTACAACGTCCCAGATCATTAGATCTTGATCTCACCGTTTGGTAAAATTTCGTTGATCTCAAACTCCCAAAATACTTGATTTAAATCCACACTGATCATATATATATATATATATATATATATATATATATATATATATATATATATATATATATATATATATATATATATATATATATATATATATATATATATATATATATATATATGTTACTGCTAATATTTATGCGTGTTTGAACGTATTACATGAGAAGCTAGGGCCCAGAATCATGCAATTCCATGGTTGATCGTTGTTAGGGTTTCAAGCTTGAACCTAATGATGCATGAGGATTTAGCAACTTTAGGGACCATAATCGTGATCAGGGGACTTTTTTAAGGCATGCTGCATTGTTTGTTTTTCATTTTGTTTGATTTTTCAGGTGACCCCACAAGAGAAGACGGTGGAAACCACTGACTCCGGTGGTTGGACTGGCTGGCCCTGGGTCAAACAGCTGGCGTGGCTGCTAGCCATCATCCCATTGGCTGGATTCGAATGGATGCTCTCTCTCTCTCTCCGCGTGTGATTGGATCATTTGAAATGCAGGGGGCCCACTGGATGACGCGTTTGTGACAACTCAGTAGTTGTTTTTGTCTTACATTATAATATTATTGTTTGATTTATATAAATGAATGATAAATAGCTCAGATGGCAAGGACAATGCGTATGTGAGGGATAAGACCTGGGTTCGAGTCCCAGGTCCAATGTTTTGCATTTTTCTAACATATTACATGCAGATCCAATGCCCCTCCTGGCCAAATGTGCATCATAGACCATCAGATCCACGCCTTCCAATGTCAATCCATCCACATCCAAAAGCTTTAGTGTAAGGTTCACCATGCGCCCTCAAGGCTACCCCTCACTGAATCCCAGTACAGCTTCTGGTCTCCCACACAATTGGGCCAAACGTTTTTTAATCAACACCCCCCATTCAGCTTTTTGCATATCGAGGCCCATATGTTACGTTTTATTTATTTATTTATTTCTCTTTTAGTATTTTTGTTTATTTTATATTTTTATTTTTAAGAAATCATTAAAAAAAAATCATAAATAAATAAATAGATTTAGGTTTTCTAAAATTATTTTAATTAATTAGTTAATTATTTTAATTTTATTTTATTAACTTTAAAATCAATTAGACTTAGGTTATTTCATTCAAATATTTTTCTTAAATAAAAAAGTACAAAAAATGTTAGGTTTTTGTTTAGAATTTAATTTTGATCAATAACTTTCTTTTATTTTAATTAATTAAATTTAGGTTTAATTTAATTTAGTATTTTCCTAAATAAATAAATAAAATAACCAAAAAGATTTTTACTTAGCATTTCCTTAGGTTTCTTTTAGACGTAATATTCGTTTCGCGCGCACTATTTTGTTCTCGCATACTTTTTATAATAATGTAACTGTACACTGGATGTAATACTTAATAGGATTTTATCTTCTCTCTTTATTTTTCTTCCCCCAAATTTATGTACATTGTAAATATTCCCTCCCCAAAAGCCTTGTAATAACGTAGATTTAAATTCCTGCACTTTAATTTTCTGCTAAATATTAACTGCTAGTAAGTAGGCGTGCATGATAAGATAAAATCAAATAATCGTTAGATCACTAATTGAAAGACAAATATAACCGAAAAAACACATTGTTGCACACTTGCACCCTTAGGGTATTTCTCACTTGGTTGCCTCGGAAATGGTCATGTCCCCCGAATGTAAGGATATCTTAGAAAAGACCCTCGGTATCAAAGTCATCATAAAATATCATAGTCCCTAAACGTCCCTCTAGTTTCCTTTCGGTAAATGATCTTGTCCCTCGATGTTTCCTATATGATGACATTCCCTTCGAACGCTAAGATATCCATACATGTTGCCTTCGATGACCATAACGTCCCTTTCGATAGCCCCTCAACATCCAACGAAAGGGTTGCCTACTCACTAATAGTAGGATAGCACTATCTAAAGGAAAAGAGGAAAAGAACGTCCTTTTTTCGAGTAGTTAGATAACTTTTAAGTACTTGCTCAAACCTAAGTTTTCACACTTACACACTTTTCAAAAACTACTTTCAAAAAACACTTTATCACACTCTTGAGGACTGATACAAGAGTTACCATAAAGCAAACAAAAAACTTTCAAAACACACAAACACAAACAGTTTTAAAAAAAATGAGCAAGTACCTAAGAGCCCGTGGAAAACCATGGATGGAAAGGGTGCTAACACCTTCCCTTTCCATAATCTACCCCCTTACTTAGAAAATCTCGAAAAAGGTCTTTTTCTGTTCTTTTCACTCTTTCCTTTGTTGGATAAAAGAAGTCGGTGGCGACTCTTGCTTACCGCAACATTTTGCAAATACAAAATGCAAAACCAGTACAACAGTCGGTTCTGCCACCGTATCACAGCACGGAATTGATAAGTAAGAATAATCAATGTGAATTGCATTGTTTCATGTCAATGTTACATGCATTCATAAACGATGGTCTGTATTGGCAAACGATGGCCTGTATGGGCGAACAATGGTCTATATTGGTGAATGATGGCCTGTATTGGCGAACGATAGCCTATATTCGGTGAATGAAGGCCTATATTGGAAAGAGATGGCCTGTATTGGCATTATGATGTTGCTTCCCTAAGTTGGCATTATGATGGGGGTTCTTCGCTATTGGTACCACATGCATTGAGTCGGTGTCTGTCTCATTGAATTGCACTATGATTGGTAACTTGATGTTCTGATGCTGAAAGAGTATGAGTTATATTATGATGAGTATTATGTGTTGTGTGCATATTTTGTTATATGGTGATGTACTTTGTGGTGGATGAATGAAGTAAAGGTGTGAGGTAAAGAAGTATAATTATGCGTACTTAAATTTCTATTTATTCATTATTATGCTTTCTTTTATATTGTTATGATTCGAACCCCTTCTATTTGAATGTTTCCTCTACGTGGGGTAACGTGCAGATGATCCAAAGTAGCTCGAGGTAGGGGTTTACTAAGAAGTGCCTCATTTTGTGTAGATTGAGTCAATGTCAGCTCTGATACGTAACATTTGGGGGTTTTATGCTTGTTTTATTATGATGGGAGTAAACTATTGTAGAACTCCTTTTGTTGGATTTAATTGATGTTTTACATTGAATTTTGAATTATGATAATTATAAATCATGTTGGAATTGAGAATAATTATTGTCGATGTTTTTCCGTTACGAATAAATGAAAGAATTTTCAGACATGAAGTATATGTGATTTTATGTTTTTATAAATGTGTTACGTATTTCACATTGATGAGCATGTGTATGTATGAAGGTAATATCCTGAATACTTAAAGGTTTTAAATTCCTTTGAATTTTATTTATAATTATGCGGGAGATTTAGGGTGTTACATTAGTGGTATCAGAGTAGGTCGGTCCGTTCGTCCATGTTGTCTAATGTTATTTGTCCCTTAGTACGCGATAAGTGTGTGAAACACTATCAGTACTTGCTTGCTTTCTAATCACTTGTTTGAAGGAGTAGGATTGAAACAAGTGAAGAGAGAAGCTTGTGCTTCTCTGAGATAGTTAAGGTGTGAACAATTGGTTCAGGGTGCTGTAAATCACATAAGTGCAAAGATTGGAGAAACTGTAATATTTCCCGAGTGCGGAGGAAGTACTGGTTCAGGATTTAACTCTAACAGTCAGTCGAAGTGCTCTTCAGGGAGAATAATCAGGTACTTGTATTGTTTGAATTTATGGGATTGGAGAGAGATGTTATTGTTAATGATATGCCAGTTGTGGGTGAGTCCTGATGTTTTTCCAAGGACAATTGCGACTTTACGTTAGAGACAGATGTTGGATTGACTTAATGTTATCTTTGGAGTGAACTGTTTGGAGTTAAACCAAGTGATTACGAATTATTTTGATGAGTCGATGCAGATTCTTATGCTGGAATATATTTTTTAAGTAAGTAGGATAACTCTTAGAAGATGAAGCTCAAGTGGTTGTAAAGTTTCAGCACTGTCAATTGATCGTGAATTTGTCAGTGTTGAGTTACCATTATGTGTGATGTCGATGTTTTGAATGGTGATAGGGTGGTGAATTACTGAAAATTTTGTTGTTGAAATCATATAAGTGATTGTCGAATGTAGTTGATGTTGTTGGATGGTTGTGAATCGCGGGTCAGAGTCAGAACTCGAGGAGATGAGTATTCTTGTGAAAAGTACTTGAGTTTTTGTGCTTTTGAAAACTGAATTTTTTGACAAAATAATGTGTCTTTCGGGTTATAAGAAGAATGAGGTTTTGGAAATATGTTGGAATGGGTTTTGTACACAAAATCAGTGAAAACTGCTTCTGTCCAGCCTGTAATCGATTACCAATATATGGGTACCCGAATACACTAGGATAAAAATTAGCAAAACTTCAAAAATTCATAACTTGAGTTTCGGACGTCCGATTTGAGTTTCATTTGAAGCTTAGAAAGATAATGTGATAAACTTTGTTTTAAAAATGGTTCAAGTACCTGAAATTAACTTTTTTATCACGAGGTGATGTTGGAGGGGGATGGAGTTGTTATTGATCTTGTCCTTGATACCAGACTTGTTTCTATGGCACCGTACAAGATGTCAGCTTCAGAGTTGGGTGAATTGACCAAGAAATTAGAAGATTTATTGGAAAGGAAATTTATGAGACCAAGTTTATCACTTAGGGAGCTCTGGTGTTACTAGTTAAGAAGAAAGAAGGTAGTACAAAATTGTGTGTGGATTACCGACAATTGATTAAGGTAGTGATTGAGATTAAATATCCACTTAAAAGAATTGACATTTTGATGGACCATCTGGTAGGCAGGTATGTCTTCAGTATAATTAATATTGGAGAGACCTTTGAGGAAAAGGGAAGGTTAAATGGTAAAATGGGATGCGTGTCATTGATGACATGGCATCGACGTGTGTTAAGGGAATATTGGAAGTCTCTATCACCCACCAGATGATGAGATGGTAGTGTTGAGATTTTGATTAGATGAGATCTAAATGTGAGATTATAGGGATCAATGAGGTTATGAGATTAAAGGAAAGCGTAAGGATTTATTGATGTGGTTAAAGTCCTCTACTTGGATAAAGACTTCATTAGGAGCGAAACGATTTGGATTATACTTGGTGTAGTAGTTTTTCCTGTATTAGAATATAATTAAGAATTGTGTTGTGTTGTATGCGTGCTGAGGAGACTATGTAATGGATTTTAGGCGTTTATGTATCATTGACGAGGTTGAAATTAAGAAAACATTTGTAACCCTTAGAGAGATTGTTGAACCTTATGCTTAGGTTACTTTGAGTACAAGGTAAAATATGCTATTGTATTTGGGCAATGATGATTTATGCCACCATTATGGTTGTTGGCTACCTATTGGCAAATTGAGGAACTGATCACCCTTAATCTCTTGTTGATAGTAGACGGGATAGTATTGGACGGGATAGACTTGTCTTGCTAGCTTGATAGTGAGTAAAGTGAATTGACGTTTTATCGAGGGGATAGTTGTTCACCATTTGTGTGAACCTAATACAAAAGTGACTATGAAAGAGTTGGGACTTATTGAATAGTCTGGAGGCTTGAGTTGGTATGCGAGCTAACATTGTAGAGTGGAAGGTTGAGAATATCTAAAGTGAACGATGATTCCCTGGTGGATATTAAAGAGGGTCAGAAGCTAGGTGTAAAAACTTGTACATATGATAATTTATGGAAATCAAAATAAGGACAGTGACTTTAAGGTAGATGATCATAGTGGGGTAGCAAAAGCGTGACATGGTGTAGTTCGTTATGCAGTGTGACTTTTAAGGGTCAGGAGGTAAATGTTAGATGCCTGAAGAAACGAGGTAAACCAGTGGATATCCCAGAATGGAAGTGATAAGTGAAGGGTTTGTATATTACTCGTGTTACTGACATGTCAATAGAATGTATTGATTTTCATGTTAGATTTGTGAGACGTAACATTGTGGTACTAGTGTGTGTGTCACCATTATCGATATTATGGTTATGTTTATGTGCTTACGATGATATTGTTGTGTAATAAAGTGATATATTTTGTATCCTAGGGTGATGGGGCAAGAAGTGAAATGAATCGGTGCATTTATAACCCGGGTAGCAATGAATCTTGTGGGATTATGGTGGTTGACTAGGTGGTATGTTGGTTAGTGGTATTTGAAATGATGTCAAACATGATGTGAGAGTTGGAAAGAAGGATGCGAGAGTCGTATTCAGAGTTGTTAGTATCAAGTGAATTTTTGAGGACGGAAATATTCTAAGTGGGGGAGTGTTGTAACACCTCAATTTTTATTTATTTAATTTTATAAATAAATATTAAGGGAGTATATGTGATTGCGAGTAAGTGTTATGTTCTGATGTGTTGTGATGCCTTAGTAAAGGGTAATTATCTTAGAAAATATAAAAATTAAGGTATTAGGGGTGTATGACTAAAAATGTAGAAAAATAGAGGTGGAAGGAGAATGTTGGTCTAATAATAATATTATTTGAATTAAAATAATAATTATAGTTTTTATAATTATATTATTATTATTTTAATGAGGAAGGGAAAAGTTGGTATTATGAATTAAGGGTGCTAAGGTCAGTGTTGGAATAAAATAAAGTTGAGAATAGAGAAAAGAAAAACAACGTAGAAAACAAAGAAAAGTTTCGTAGAAGAGAGAAGAAGAGAAAGAGGCTAGGGCAGGAAGTTTCGCTGTAAGAGTCAAGAACCGACAAATCCAAGGTAAGTGTGGGGTTCAAACTCTATAATAGATTGCATGATGACAGGGAATGTTAGTGATTAGGTTCCATGATTGTGTGTTCTTAATTTCTCATTACTATTGCTTTATGGGGTTTTGTATTTTGATGAATTGTTGATTATAAATATGATGAAGTTGGTTAAAATTGTGGATGCGAGTTATGTTGGAATGATGGGTATGATATGTGTGTTTTATGGAATTATATGATACTGATTTGAATTGAAATTAGAATGTTTTGGGGTTGATTGGAACATGAATCGTGTTCTGGAAAATAGTAGAAAAATCTGTTCTGCAAAGCAAAAACTGGTTTCTGGTTTTTGCGAAACCGGTTTCTGGTTTTTGCGAAACCAGTTTCCGCCTGAGAAATTGCAGATGAAACATGTTTCTGTCTGAGAAGAAACATGTTTCCAGTTTTGAAGAAACCGGTTTCTTCAACGTGTTTTGTCACGCAGGTTACTATGAAAATGCAGAAACGGGTTTCTAATTTTGGGGAAACCGGTTTCATGTCTGTTCTGAACCGAAGTGTTTTCGAAAATTTAAAAATCTGTAACTTTTAACTCGGGTGTCTGTTTGACGCGCCGTTTGAACCAGTACGAAGTTAAAATGATTTTCTTCCCATAAAAATAAATTAGAACACAGTAGACAATTATTTGACCAAATTCGATACCTATTTATGTGTATTTATGAGTAATGTGCTCTGATTGATGTTGCGATTGAGTAAGATGGTGTTGTATAAATAATTCGATTATTTTCATGATGTATTGCATGATAATAATGATAATGATGGCCTGTATTAGCATGGTATTGACGAGTAAGAATAATCGATGTGAATTACGTTGTTGCATGTCAGTGTCACATGCATTCATGAATGATTGCTTGTGTTGACGAACGACGGCATGTATTGGCAAGATATAACCCTTATTGGCATTATGATGTTGCTTCCCAAAGTTGGCATTATTATGAGGGTTATTCCCTATTGGTACCATATGTATTAAGTCGATGTCGGTCTCATTGAATTGCACTATGATTGATAACTTGATGTTTTGATGCTGAAAGTGTATGAGTTATATTATGATGAGTGTTATGTGTTATGTGCATATTTGCTTATATGTTGATGTACTTTGTAGTGTGATGAATGAAGTAAAGGTGTGAGGTAAAGAAGTATAATTATGCGTACTTAAATTGCTATCTACTCGTTATTATGCTTTCTTTTATATTGTTATGATATCACACCCCTTCTGTTTGAATATTGCCTCTATGTGGTAACGTGCAGAAGATTCGAAGTAACTCGAGGTATAGGTTCGCTGAGAAGTGCCTCATTTTGCGTAGATTGAGTCAGTGTTAGCTCTGATATGTAACACTTGGGGGTTTTGCGCTTTTTTTATTATGATGGGAGTAAACTATTGTAGAACTCCATTTGTTGGATTTAATTGATGTTTTACGTTAAATTTTGAATTATGATAATTATAACTCATGTTGAAGAATTGAGAATAATTAATGTCAATGTTTTTCCGCCGCGAATAAATGAAAGAATTTTCAGACATGAAGTATATGTGATTTTATGTTTTTATAAATGTGTTACGTATTTCACATTGATGAGCATGATTATGTATGAAGGTATCATCCTGAATATTGAAAGGTTTTAAATTCCTTTGAATTTTATTTTATAATTACACGGGGGATTTAGAGTGTTACATTACGTAAGTTAAGAACATTGTAGTTGGTGTCGTCTTCCACTTTGACAGTACGTAAGCATAGAACGATGAAGTTAGATGAAAAGGGTATTGTTGGTTGAAATGGTGTTGTTTTGTTAGGTTTGGAAATGATGTTGTTTCGTTAGGGTTGAAAATGGAATTGTTTCACTAATGAAAATGAAAAAACAAAACTAAAGAGACAAGCTAGCTAGCTGTGTTTCCTTTAAGTGAATTAATCATTCCATTACAGTCTTATAAACCAATTGTTGTAATATATGGCTAAGTTAATGAAATTTTATAAAAAACGCTAGGTTTTAAGCATTTGAAAATTTAAAAAAATCGAAACATATATCATAATGGTTGGATTAAAAAATTATGGTGATATATAATTTATTAATGTAATTTTATAACAAGCGCCAGATTTTAGACATTTAAATTTTTTTAAAAAAGAATTGAAAAATATATCAAAATAATAGGATAAAACATTCATGGTGATATCGCTTTTACTTTTTATCTAAAAATAAATAAAAATGATTGACGCAGCTAAAATACAACGAATTTATTGTCGCTTAGATTCAAACTCATGAAAGGTTAAAGATATTACCACACACATTGATTGCATGTATTATCTCATTCTCATTCTCTAAATATATCTCTTAAATTAAATAAATATATCTCTGAAACTTTACTGATTTAAGTATTGAAGTTTAAACCTTTAAGTTCTTCCATGTTCCACCATATCTTATAGTCTCGCATCCGCACTAGAAGAATATGTTCTTGTGTTTGAGTTTTCAAAAATCATTAATATTTTAAAATTTTGTGTCTATTCAAACTTTTTTAGTTGTGCTTTGTGTGTGTAAAAATATCCATATCCAAATTGTTTTAGACAATTTAAATAAGCTCAGGTGACGTTTATTGACGGAAAACTAAATTTCAATTTTAATTATTTGGTCTAAAAGCCTTAATATTTTTGCCAATGTGTTATTAAATATTATGGATGACTCAAGCCACTAAATTTTTTTGCTTTATTAATTATTAACTTTAATTACTATTTTGGCTCTTCAATTTTATTTGTCTATCAAATTAGACTTTCTATTTTAAATTTAATTAATTTTCATCTCACTCTCAGATTTTTACACTTAAAATTAATAATGTGTTTATTTTTAAATAATATATCACTTATGAAATATAATATATTATCAGATAGAAATCTTAGTAAAATAGTAAAGATAAAAAATGTAAATTACGTATTACTAAAAAATGACATGTTATTATTATTTATAAAAAAACATGAGAAGGGAAAAAATCTTTTTAAAACTTCAAAGATAATAAAAATAAGCTACATGTTATTTAACAAATAAATCGTCATCAATTTTCAATATTAAAATATGAGAAATGAGTCAAAACTATGTAAAATTTAAATATAAAGAATAATTATAAGGTTAAATACATTTTTAGTCCCTATAAATAGGGTAATATTCATCTTTAGTCTCTCTAAAATTTTCCTACAAACAATCGTCCTAACTTATTTGTCCCTAACTTTCTTTCCTCCCCGTTCGTTTCCAATAATAGAGGCTTACGTGGAACATGTTTGAGTAACCAACACTTAATTTTTTAATAGTATTCGCCAACATGGATATTATTATAATAAGATTAGATGAATAATTAGAATTCAAAAGTCTTAAACCATTCATTCAACAATATTTCTCACGAAATCCCTAAAACATATTCTATTTCATCTGTGTAATCCCTTACTTCCTTCTCATTTGCATGCGTTATTGTGGTTCCAATTCAAAATATTGTTGGTGTCATTGTCCCCTCCTTCATTTTTATTGAAAGCATTCTTGTGGTCCCAGTTTTTTGTAGTATGTGGTCATAGGTATTTCAATTTGATTTATTCAGTAATGTTTGGGTTAGTTTAAAAATTATTTTACTCGTATTATTGTTGTATACTGTATGTTTTAGTCTAAATTGTATATGTAGGTAGTAACTCCTCCTACATATATGTAGGTGAATTAACTATATATGACATGGGTAAATTTAAGGTTATGTTCTACACAAAGGATTATTTTATAAAAGACCCTAACTTAAGATATGAGGGTGGGGATGTTTATGCATATAGTGGTTACGATCCAAATTATTGGTCTTATTTTGAAGCTTGTGATTTAGTAAAATGAGTTGACCCAGAATTTGATTTTAGGGTTGTTAAAATATGGTGGAAGCATGATGGTGGTTCTCTAGAAAAAAATTTAAAACCATTTAGGGATGATGAAGATGCTTCTGATTTATCTATGTATGCTTTTGAAATAATTGTGAAGTTGAGAATTTTACCGAGCCAAAACCAGTTACATGGACCACCTTTATGGATAGGGCTAGATGGAAAGGCAAGAGGAAGACATGTGATGAAGAGGTTGACAATTTAAGTGAATCTAGTGATGAATATGCGAAGAATGTACATTTTGATGATAGTGAAGAGGAGGGGATGATAGGGTTTAATGAAGGTGATGATGGTGAACCTAGAACTGAAATATTTGTTGATAGTGAGACCCCTTGTAAACCACCAAAGAACATATTTATCACACAAGAGACGGGTAAGGAACATGTGATTGAAGAGGACTACATGATTGATGAACTTGATAGTGCGGAAGATGATGACAACTATAATAACAGGCTTAGTGTAACTGGGTTCAATGAAGAACATGCTCTTAGTAAGGATTTTACTTTCAAGGTTGGAACACAATTTTCTTCTTTGAAACAGTTTAAGAATGATATACTAGAGCATAATGTTTTTTGAATGGTAGGGATGTGAGGTTTGAAAAAAATGATGCCAGTAGATGTAGGGTCGTATGTAAGGACAAAAAGGCATGTACCTATATTGTCTTGTGTAGTAGAGTTTTAACCTCCACAACATTTAGGATAGAAACATTGTTTCATAAGCACAAATGTAGAAGATGATTTTTCAATAAAAGTTCAAAAACTGAGTGGGTGCAAAGGTTATTGTTGAAGGATTGAATAATAACATAAAGGTGAAGTTAAATGAGGTGGAAGCAGATGTTAGACTTAGGTATACAACTGAAATCACAGGTTGTAAAGTTTCCAAGGCAAGTCAGATTGTAGACAAGTTGTAGAAGGAGACTCAATTACAACAACAAAATCAAGATTTGAACTCATGACCATGCACTACATACAACAACAATTATATTAAACAACTTTTGTTCTATGTATTTTAATAAAACATAAAAAATGTAGCATTAGAACAAGAAGAAGAAGAACAAGATTTGAACTCATGACCATGCACCACTTTTCATCACGGTTAGAAGTTCCAATTGTGGTGAAAAGTGGGCTTAAAATGAAAATAAAAGGAAAACGCTTAATTGAATAGATTCTACCATGGTGAATCCTTTTTCCTAGGTGAAATAAAATTTGGTGGCGTTACGAAAGGTACTTTTTATAGTAGTGAGAAGAAAAGGTGGAGTGAACTGTCAATGTCAGACCAACTGTCAAAGAGAGACCAACTATCAATGTTGAACCAACTGTCAATGGGGAACCGACTGTCAATGAGGAACTAACTATAAATGAGAAACCAACTATCAATAAAGAACCAACAAAAGCTCCAGGTTTAAATAACTTGTGTGAATGGAATGTTGAGACTTTGACAACATTGTTAAGTGATACATAAACAATTGAACAACATTACATAGACTATTGAACAACATTTCATAATCCATTCAACAACATTACATAGACTATTGAATAAAGTTTCATAATAACCTCAACAACATTACATAAGTCAAAAATACATTTCAATATATCCTTCAACATTTACACTTCAATAAAAAGTACATGTTGAGCATAAACAAGAATACAAGATAAATCAACTCCAATTTTCCATAAAATGCCTCTGACTTCATCTTCATCTACAATTTATTGTTCTTCTTCATTGAAGATTCATACAACTCCTTCAATATTTCAATTGCTTGCATCTCCCTCATCTTGCTCTCATCTTTGCTCCAATCTTCATCTACACTTTCATAAACATATTTTTCTTGTGCTATCTTCATCCCAAATGAATAAATTACAAGATTTCTCATTTTCCCAAAATGGACACCTCTAGAAAACTATCTCTTTATTATGTCTTTTCATGCACTAGTATAATATCATACGTGTATTACACACACATCTTCTCCCTGGACGTGGATGGTTGCCCACACTTGTGGAAAGATAAGAAACTAATTTGTTTGGCCTTGATGAAGATGTCATTTAATGAAGATTTTTGAATGATTTGCAATGTAGAAGAAGATTGAAATGAGTTGTAGTGAAAAAAGAAGAATGGAAGGATGACTTGAAGTGAAGAAGAATAAGAAAAATGGGACGATGAAGGAACGTAACGTGCAATTAGGGTCGTGAAGTTCACATTTAAATAACAAAATTAATTAAATAAAAAAATCTTATATGTCACAAAAAAAATCCAATTAGATCTCCACGTTGCAACCGTATCAATTTAACGGAAAAGACGAAACTTAAGAACATAAAAATTTACAAGTATCATTGTTTCAAGTATGTAGAATTGAGTTAACTAAAAAAAGTTATTAAGTAATGCATATTTTGTTTGTCAATAAAACATCAAAAATTTAATTTAGTCTCAATGAATAGTTTGTAAAAAATTATATATCCATATATTAATGTATGCATCCTAATATATTATTAAAAAAGTAAGAGTCAAATAATCTAAACACTAATACATTGTTTGTTTCAATTGAAAGGGAGTGGAAAGATAGTAGAGTAGATAGAAAGTTTATGGAAAAATGAGCTTTCATTGTTTGGTTTCTTGTCAGAGTGGAAAGAAAGTTTAATTTTTGTGGACCCCACAACCCAAAAACTTTCTCCTCGCATATGGAAGGAAACTATAGTTAAACAGCCAATTTTTTAAAATGACAAAATACTCCTTGCCATGACATTTTTTTTCTCCATGCATCCTATTACTTATCTTGTATTTTTTTACTCGCTTGTTTCACATTGCACCAACTGTACCTCAAATTTTTAATTGATATATAATTTATTTAGATACACTTATAAATATGAATGATAAATTTATTTAAATACACTTGTAAATATGGATGATAAATATGAATGATAGTGACCTATGAAATTTATTCATATCTTAAATCTTTTGTTGAAATGTCATTAGAAATAATAAAATATTACAACTTTGTATTATTAATATAAAATAAAAATTTGGATGTTTGAATCTAGTCTTAATATATATTTACATGTATCAACAATAAGGGATAAAATAAATGACACTAATAGATTTAATAGTTTAAATATATATTATACTAAATTATAATCATAAAATGTCTCTATTAACTGTTCTATCCAAAGTAAATTAATGTTAGTTTATTTTAAATTCACTGTTATCAATACATAATCACAGTACACATAAAACTTGTGTATTGAAAACTAAATTTATATCAATACATATTCTTTAAGTATAATAATAGGTAAATTTGACACACTCTAATCTTGCACTCTATTCTATACATGATCAACCAATGAGACTCAACTAAACCATACATTTTTTATTTAAAAAACACAAGTCCTTGCAAGGAAAATGGTAGCTACTACTTATTTAAAATCAATTTAACTAACCCACTTAATATGTCATAAATTTGACTACCACATTATCCAATAAAAAAGATCTTTCTATGAAAATGTCTATTGAATTCAAGTTGTCATATTAGAGATATTCTTATAGTTTCATCGAACTCTTCAGGGACAATTAGTTCATTTGTAATAAGTTTCGAACAAATAATTTGTATATCTATCTTAAGGTTAGTATTTGAACATACCTCCAATTCAATGAAATTCTACGCATATATATATATATATATATATATATATATATATATATATATATATATATATATATATATATATATATATATATATATATATATATATATATATATATATATATATATATATATATATATATATATATATATATATATATATATATATATATATATATATTATATAGTTAGCCGTACAGGAGTACAACTACAAAAACACATGTCCTCTTTATTTTATATCTATTTTAAATTCACGGTTATCAATATATAATCACATCTACTGTTATCAATACATATGCAAATAATACTTGAGACATGAGAATTTGTAATGTTTCATGGACAAGTGTTTCTTAGAACATTTCGAATGAATTTAAAAAGCTCTAGAGAAGAACAAAGACAACACCAATGGTTGGATTTGTCATAGTGTCCCACCTGCTTTATTGACTTGATTCTGCTTAAGAGTCATCCATGTATTGGAACTCAGAGTGCTGCTATACACTCTATTTCATTCTTGGCATCCATCGACAAGGTACCTAACTTAAAAGTGGCAAAATGGTCTCGGCCCGTTAAGCATGTCCGTATTTCCCGCACTTTAGTGTGGGATGGACCAAGAATTTAGACTGTCACACTCTAATGTGACCACCCCGCTCCGTCCTGTTTTTTTTTGTAGGCTTTTGCGGGCATGAGTATTAACATAAAATTTTGCATTTTTAGACTTAAAAAGTGCAGTGCCCGCGGATTTTCCCTGCCCCACACTCACTTTTTTGCAGGGCGGGCCTAGGTTTAGACCCTCATCCTCAACCATGTCCACCCCGCCCCTTTTTTTTGCATGCTTTTGTGGGGCAGGCCTAAACGGGGCGGACATGCCTATTTGCCATCCATACATTGGACAAGTGAAGGAAATTATGTAACCATTCAAACATTGGATGTGATATCAAAAGTGAGAATAACATTTGCATAAAATGATTCTCATGCATGAGAAGCATACTGACATTCATCATAGATGTCATTAACTTTATTGAAATCCTTCAAGCCAGTCAACCTGGAAGAAATGAATTATATTAACCTTCGACATCTTGCCGCCAATATTAACCTAACTCTTCCTCAAAGCTAAAACTTCAATAAAAAAGAAAAGTAAACAAAATGATCAAGCAATCATAAAATACATGCACAATTTCAAATCGATCAAGCAATCATAAAATATATGCCCCGTAAGCAATAGTCCATTATGAAACTGAACATAAGATGACATTACATAATTACATTAATACTTTCTGAAAAAGAATTACACTTATATCGTTAGTCATAATAGATTTGGATTATCATTATGCTTTATCATCTATTCTAGACCAATATTGTTTATACTTGTTTTACACAACTTGTATTCAATAAGATTTGGATTATAATGAAGGGAATATAGTGGATCTAGGAAGGTATTATAATTTTGTAGGAGCTATACAAATAGTACCTTTGGAGAATTTCCTCAAGTACCATGGGATCAGAAACTAATACTTGAACACCCAGTTGCATTTTTGTCTTCTAAAAATTGAAATCAAGAAACTAATACTTGGCCATAAACATTTATTGTAACTTGAGAAGATAAAAGGAAAACTGGTGCAACTTATTTACCTGTAACAACTCCACACACTTTAAGTTCTTTTGATAACTTTATCAACAAACTGTTGTGGACTGAGATGCCTCACGCTTGAAAACTCTATCTGAAACTCTTTTAGAACCACGTTACCATAATATGGAATCCAAGATGAGAGAATATTAAAAATAAAAAATTGACTAGTCATTGAAAGTGACTCTTATTAGGAGTAGTTCATACTTTAAAGCACTTCATACTAAGAGTCAAAATAAAAAATTAAAATAGATCTAAACTTTCACCACCCAATTCAATTCTCCCTAAAACCATAAAAGTAAAAGTGCAAAGATTTTAAGGTAAATTTTTGCACAAGTTCTATTCATGAACTCCACATAAGCTGCCCTGCTTCAAAAAAAGTGAAATGATATAGAGAAATACAAAAATATTGAACATAGTGCTAAACATATAATGTGCAAGAACAACTTAAACTTCTTACTCTTTTGGTTGCCATTTTATTGAATCAGTAACTATAACAACTGTAATACGATGGGAGAACTACTTTTGGTTTTGCGTGTTATCGTAAATTTTGCGGATAGCAAGAGTCGCCACCGACTTTTCTTTTATCCAATAAAGGAAAGGGTGAAAAGAACAGGAAAGACCTTTGAGAATTTTCTTGAGTTCGGGGGATAGGTTATGAAAAGGGAAGGTGTTAGCACCCTTTTCATCCGTAGTTATCTACGGGCTCTTAATTGCTAGCTCACTTTGAAATGCTTTGTGTTTGTGTATGTTTGCAAATATTTCGAAAATGCCTAAGTGAGACAATTTTGTAATGATTCTCATATCATTGAGAATGTACATAAAATGTTTGTTTTGGAAAATATTTGTTTGAAAGGAAGTGTTTGTTTTATGGAAAAATGTTTTGAAAATGCCAATGTAAGGCAATTTGCTTTATAATAACCCTTGTATCAGTCCTCAAGAGTGTTTATAAAGCGTTTTGGAAGTAGTTATTTTAAAAGTGTGAAGTGTAAAGATTCTTTTAGTTTGTGAGCAAGCGATTACGAGCGATCTACCTACTCAAAAAGTCTTTGTTCTTTTCCTCCTCCTTTAGATAGTGCTAACCTAACATTAGTTAGTAGAGAGTCCTATCATTGGATGTAGGGGACAGACGTGGGTCATCGTACATTTATAGAAGGAAACTTGTAAGACACTTTAACAATTTTCGTAAAGGACTAAGATAGTTTATCGAAGGAAACATCGAAGGGCCATCGAGGGACTGCGATCTTTTAATTGAGGGTCTTTGCTAAAGCACCTCATGTTCGAGGGACATGATTGTTTATATCCGAGGCAACAAGTGAGGTTACCATAGAGGTGCACGTGTGTGAAGTGTTTTTGACTTCAAGTATTTGTCTTGTGATTAGGTTTTCTAATGATTGACTTTAATCTTGCCATACAAACTCTAGTTACTAACAGTAATAAGGAAAACAGTAAATTGCAGAAATTAAATGTCCTACGCTATTACAATGCTTCAGGGGTGGGGGTATAAGTTTATGAATGGGGGAGGAAAGCAATAAATCCTAATTATCTATTACAAACTTTTGACAGTTATATAATTGTATTAATGTGAAAATAAAGTGCGTGAAGGTGGTGAGAGGGGGAAAATGTTTAAAACCCTAGAAAATTTCTAAGTATTAAAAATGTTTTGTTGTTTCTTTGTTTAGAAAAATATTTGAAATGATGAAGTAAAAAGGTTAGACCTAATTCTAATTTTATATACAATGTCATTATTTTAAAATAAAATAAAGTGTAATTAAATTAATTAATTCTATGTATGAAAATTAATTTAATTAAGAAAAAACCTAAAGAAAATTAAATATTTAGAAAATATTTTTGGTGTTTTATTTAGAAAAGAGATTTTATAGTATAAACCTTAATTCTAATTAATTAAAATCAAAGTGATTGAATTAAAATTTATTTGTTAAAAATTAAATTAATGGATTAAAAACCTAAATCTATTTTATTTTTTTTATGATTATTGTTGATTAAAATAAAATTAATTAAAGAAAAGAAAAATAGCTAATTAAAAAAACAAAAAAAAAAGAATTTAGATGGGCCTGAGTGTAAAAGCAATTAGGGGGTGAAGAGAAAGCAAAAATTCCAGGCCCAAGATTGACAAGCCCATCGCCTGTTTGATCAGTGGTGATAGTCCTTCATGGTTCATCATGGGGACACGCATGTAGTGTGTTAGATCTTATTGTATGATGATCTAATGGTTGAGAGTTGAGAGTGTATTATTAAGCGCTGGAGTTGCTTGCACCTGATTAACAAAGAAAACATTGAAAAATAAAATGCCAGAGGCAGGGATCGAACCCCTTCCCTGGCACACTAACGCTCTACATACACACACGTTTGCCACTAGGGTGGCTGTTTCATCAGGTCATGAAATAGCCACCAACAAATATATTACAAACTCAACCCTGGAAATTTGAATATGACTTCATCTTCTTCCTCGCGCCAGAACAACAACACCAACATTTTTTTATTTTCAAACTCTTATATTTTAAAAATGTAAACATCAAAGTTGTTCCAAATTTCACCATGAATTCAACCATGCCATTAACTTAAGCTAAAACTCAAAGATTAAAGTGAATTTCTGTTGGTACCAAACTGAACCCTAATATTTAAGAAATTTCAAATCCAAAATTCTTATCACACGGTTAATATAAATTAAAACTAAGGACATGGTTAGCTTCAGGGCATTGATATCTACATTTTTGCTTTAGAAAATAAATGCAAATGATGCTTGTACAGAGATTTCAAAGTTTAGAAAACATACATAAAAAATGAGAATCGAGTTTGAAGTTAGAGCACTTATGGAGGTGTTAGGATGATCTGGATAACTTCAATGAACTCCCAGGAAGCTTTTTCAATGCTCACCTTGGATTGAGAGTGCCTCAATTCTTTTGGACAAGTCAAGTTGAAGAGCTCTGTTTTTTAGTTTGGAAGATGATGGAGATGGTGTTACAGTGATGAAACAGGTCTTGGGATGAGTTTTATATGAGTTATAGAAACTTTGTGAATGATTTAGAATGAAAATGCACAAGTGGATTGAGTGTTTGGTGTTTTAAGGTCAGAAATGGCAACAAACGGAGTTTTGATGCCAATTCTGGTTTGAGAGAGTATGAGGTTGTTTTGAGGGCTATCAATTCGCATCTTAGCTTGAAAATACTTCCTTTATTTATAGTAAGAGGTTTGAGGGCCTGAAGTAACCAGAAATTCAAGATAGCATGTTATGGTTTTGAAGCTTGGTTTTGAAGTAACTTGCAAAGGCATGATTCCAATGCAATGGTACAAAGGCTTATAGGGTGTTTAGGAGTTGTAGACATGTCGCTTCTTGCTTTTGCATTGTGTGTGTGCAGAAGGAACAGGTGAGAGGCTCAAGGAGAGTTGATAAAATGCATAAAGCATGATTTATGTAAATGGCAATGATGCCTTTGTGCCATAAATGGAAAAATCATTTGGACAATGGCTCAAACACTTGGATAATGATTCAATAAGTTGTGTAAACATTTAATTATAGTGAGATTTACAAGTTAGAAGCCTGTAAAGCAAGATTATGAAGCATGGCTTGGAGATTTGATCTTATGTTCATCACAAAATGACTTGTATTTCAAGAATGGATGCCCAACTTCATGCCTTCAAATCTCCTAGGTCAATCATGATAAAATTGTGTTCTTGGATATTTTGGAAATCTTGAAACATTGTCTACAACTTTCATGTTGTGAGTTTTGGCTAAATCAGTTGGGACCTTGGTGAAAATTGGCCAAGAAGTTAGGACAAAAAACTGATCAAAACTTGTAAAAAATTTCTAAGTGTTGGATAAAAAATATGATAACTTCATGAGCTTATATCTCTTAAATTAATCACTTATTGAGAATTATCCCACATTAACAAAGTTGTAGAATTCATCAATCCCTACAACTTTCATGTTGAAAGTTTTTCTTGAATCAACTTGCATCTTGAGGGAACTTGCTTGTGAAGTTAGGGTTTTTGTTAAGAACAAAAACACTTAGAATTTTTTCTAAGTGTTAGACAATTTTCCAAATTTGACTTTTGTTAACTTTTTGATTTCTTTATGATCAAGTTTGATAGTTTTGAATATCTTGATGATTCTTGACTTTTGAATTCCAATGTTGACCAAAAAGTCAAAGTTTGACTTTTAAGTGATTGTTAACTTTTCATCAGTTAATTCAAATTTTCAACTATCAATCACTTGCATTTTTGGAAATGTCTTGAGCCATGTAATAAGGTCAAGATGTATTTTTTGGATCCTTGAGATCATGCACTAGGTCAAAAATCAATGATCATTTCATTTTTTAGGATCTTATGTGTAAGAATAGGGAACTATATACTATATTTAATACTCTATTGAACATAAAAAATATTCTCTAGAACCAAACCTTTTTGATACTAACAGAACCTTACTAGAAATATATTTCTAATATAGACTCATGATTAAATTCTTTTTTTGAAGTGAATTAAGAAAGTTGTATTTGCTGAATTCAATTCCCGGTCTTTTTTGTTTGTCCATTCCTTCACTACGTATCAATTTCGACATAAACAAGAAGGAATTGTACTCTAGGAAAAGATAAATTATCCATCCTAGTCATCCTCAATCAAAACCCTAATTTGGGCAATTTTTGACCTTTGATGATTTAAGAGTTTTCCTTGATGAATAATGGTCAACCCTTTATCAAATGATGAGTATCACTTCAAAATATTGATGTTGACCAAAAATCTTGAAATTTGACTGTATATTGACCATAATTAACTTTCTAACAATGTAGTTAATTTTCAGTCATCCGAGCAATTGACTGGGAAAATTTGTGATACAAGGCTTGAAACTTGACATGAGCATTGTTGAGGACCTATGATGAAACATGAAATTCATTTGAGTCCTTAGAAATCCAATTCCCTTGATAAAACCAAAACCCTAGTTATGGACTTATTGCTTAAGAGAAGAGTTTTGACCAGTCAACTCTTGAGTATGCTTGAGTATTTGAGAATCTTAGAAGAATGCCTTGAAGAAAATTGGAGGGAAAATTTTGGGGTACAACAATTGCCCCTGTTCAATATTCTTAAACCTGAAGAGTTAGATTGGCTTGTCCGCCATTCGTGGCTTGAAGGTAGAAGATAATTGAACACTTAAGTCCCCAGAAATTTGCACTTGCATGTGCCCGAAGTAATCTTGTTGGTTGATTATACCGGAAATGGGCTTAAAGATTCCATTTGGAGAGGTGATGGAGAATTGTCAGAGATTGGCTTATAGATGCCATCCAAAGTAATTATGGATAGAATTTAGACTAAGTCTGCGCTCGACCTCAACTGGAAGAAGTATCAGAATAAATCTATGCCCGATTTAAACTGAGTCAGAGGATATCTACGCTTGTTTTTAACTAGAAGAAGTATCATAATAAATCTATGGTCGATTTAATATGAGCCAGAGAATGTCTACTGGAAGAAGTATCAGAGTAAATTCGTGGTCGATTTAATATGAGCCAGAAGATGTCTTTGTCTGTCTTTAACTGGGAGAAGTATTAGAATAACTCTATGATCGATTTAATATGAGCCAGAAAAGGTCTACTGGAAGAAGTATCAGAATAAATCTACGCTTGATTTAATCTGAGCCAGAAGATGTCCGCATCCATCTTTAACTGGGAGAAGCATAAGAATAAATCTATGGTTGATTTAATCTGAGCCAGATAAAGTCTTTGAAGGAAGTGTTCGTCATGTAGATAGTCGCCCCGTCCTGTTTCGAGAATTGATCTACAATCTGTTTTTGTTGGTAAACCCATCCTGTTTCGGGAGTTCATACCACTTGGTGATAAAGATAGTCGCCCCATCCTGTTTCAGGAATTGATCTTCATCGGGACATAAAGAAAGAAAGATAGTTTCCCCGTCCTGTTTCGGGATTTAATCTTTTCTCGGTTGTATAGATAGTTTCCCCATCTTGTTTCGGGAATTAATCTTGAAATTCTAATATCAGATATGTGATGTCGAAGGAGATGTCACGACACAAATATCTGAGGATAATATAAAATGCAACAATATAAAAGCAATAAAAACACAAGGGATTGTTAACCTAGTTCGGTGTATAATAACACCTACTCTGGGGTCTACCAAGCCAGGGATGAGTCCACTAAATAGTATCAATTCATAGACCCTCAATAAATAACCAGTTTTCGATCTAATCACTTAATCACTACTCATGCTATACTTCTATCTAAGACACACCTAGGTATGAGGCCCTCCTCAAATCCCTTCAATCACTAACAGTGAAAAACAATAGAATTATTAAGTTTGAAAAACTTCAATCATTCAATACTTAAAAGCTTATGAGTGATCCATAATTTACAACTCAACTAACAAATTACAACTCAAGTATTGAAACAATACTAGAGTGTATTACAATTAAAAGATTCAGAATTTTAAACACCAAGAATATATGTTTCTTCAATGGTTGCTTATGTACGAATAAGGTTGTAAGTCTTTATAAAGGTGTGCCATACGGCGGGAGAACTGACTCAGGTGTTTTGCATTTTATCGTAAATGCTGCGGATAGCAAGAGTTGTCATCGACTTTTCTTTTATCCAATAAAGGAAAGGGTGAAAAGAACATGAAAGACCTTTCGAGATATTTTCTTGAGTTCTTGGGGTAGGTTATGAAAAGGGAATGTGTTAGCATCCTTTCCATCTGTAGTTATCTACGGGCTCTTAGTTGCTTTCTAGATCACTTTTTGAAATTTCTTTGTTTGAAATGTGTTTGTGGTGGGTTTTGAAAGTATTTTGAAAACACCTTTGTTTCGGCAAACTTTATAATGATTCTCGTCACTATAAGAATGTATACAAAGTTTTGGTTTTGAAAATAGTTCAAAGAGATGTTTTATTTATTGAAGATGTCTTGAAAGTGTAAGTGTGAAGATGGTTTTGATTTGTGAGAAAGCAACTACGAGCGTCCTACCTACTCAAAAGGACTTTGTCCTTTTCCTCCTCCTTTAGATGTTTCTATCTTACCATTTATTGGTAAGAAGCCCCATCATTGGATGTGAAGGGACAAACGCGGGTCAATCGTATAGTCATGGAAGATAACTTATGAGACGTTTTAGCAATTTTCGTATGGGACTAGATCGTTTACCGAAGG
This sequence comes from Vicia faba, assembly GCA_948472305.1. NCBI lineage: Eukaryota > Viridiplantae > Streptophyta > Magnoliopsida > Fabales > Fabaceae > Vicia > Vicia faba. The sequence goes on along the minus strand of OX451738.1, from coordinate 1,017,554,469 downwards.
CAACATCGAGGGACTACAATCTTTTTTATCGAGGGTCTTTGCTAAAACACCCATATTCAAGGGACATGACTATTTTCCGAGGTAACAAAGTGAGATTACCTTAAAGGTGTGCGTGTGTGAAGTGTGTTTGATTGCATGCATTGTATTTGAGATTAGGGTTTTCTAACGGTTGATTTTATCTTGCCATACACACCCTAATTACTAAAAATTATATGAAAAGCGATAAATTTGTGGAAATTAAAATCATACGCTATTACATCACTTTAGGGGATGGGGGTGTAAGTTTACAAATGGGGAGATAAAAGCAAATAAGACCTAATTTTACTATTACAGCCAAATCGAATGAAAATAAAGGCAAAAAATCAAAGAAAAATCAAGATTTATGCTGCCTGGTCTGAAATGGGCACCCGTGTCAGCACCCTGTAATGATCCATGCGCATTTTTCCTTTCTATACCAGCTAAGCTGGCACAAGCTGTGTCATGTGACACGGGCGCCCGTGTCAACACCCTGACTTGCCACTTTTGCATGTTTCTGGTTCCAGTAAACCAGACATGGGTCGTGTCATGTGACACGGGCACCCGTGTCAGCATCATGGCCTGCATTTTGTTAGCTTATAGTTCCAGTATGTCTGACACGGGCCGTGTCCTATTACACGGGCACCCGTGTTAGCACCCTGTCCTACACTTTTGTTAGATTTTTTCAAACAGATGAGCTGACACGACTGTGTCGTGTGACATTGGCACCTGTGTCAGCCCCTTGTCTTGGCCTTTTTATTGAGTTTTCTTCTTTTGATTTATCTTTTACATATCTTTTGAACACAAACAGAAAATGATGTATGGAATAAGATATTATAGTTTGGAAAAAAAGTATACCTCTTGAAGCGAAACTTTAGAATACGTACAGATATCTCCGGATGTGAAGCGATGAATGACCGAGCTCCTATTTGGAGCTACTCCAATCCTTGCTTTGTGCCACAAAGTTCCATAATCGCTCCAAACCAGTCAAAGGTGCAAAGTACTATTTTTTTGGGTTTATGTTTGGAAGGTGATGATAAAGGTGTTACAGAAACTGTTCTTATGTTAGAACAATCTCTATGTGATGTATATGAGGAGTTTGGGTAGTTGGTTTAGGGGAAGTTTGCAAGGTTGTACAATAATGGGTTGAGGATTTTTCTGTTTTGTAAGTGAAAACAAAGTTGAAGATGTGCAACGTTTTATGAATGAGCTGAGTTTTATGAATGAGCAGAGTTTAACAAAAGTTCTTTTTCTCTCTCCAAAATCCTCTAAAAATGCTCTTTATGTCTTATGAAACAGTCCCTTTTATAGATCCTTGACTGAGGTTTAGGAGGGAAACAAAATAAGTTATTTTGAATTGTTTTTGCCTACTGTTTTGATACTTTTTCCACACAATTTTCTTTTGTCATTTTGGTGCAATTTTGTGGCTGTTATGATGCAGATTGGAGCAGACTGCATAGAGCAGTTTTGGATTGGTTTTTGGACAGATTTTGGACTGTATAGGGCAGCATATGCAGGTTTTGTGATAGGTTTGTGGTGCAGCATAGCACAAGGTTTTTTTTGTAGGACAGTAATGGAGCAGGGTTTTGGGGGTGTTGTTGCAATGTATAAAAGCAGCATATCATACTTGGTTCAGCAATAACTTGGACAACATAGTTTGCAGCATGAAACAAGTTTGGTTTATGGAGAAATTTATGCAAATTGTATCAAAGACAAAGCATTGTGGCAAGGTTTTTGAGTCAAAGGGAAAAGTTCAACCAAGACATAGTTTTAGAATTTGTTATTTTGCAAAAACTCCCCTTTGTAATAACTTGAATTATTTGCAACATCTTGAATCATTTGGAATTGTAGTGAAAAGATGTCATGAAGCAAAATGAAATTAACAAGTATATAAAATACTTAGAAAATTTTCCAAGTCTTGCAAAGTTAGATTTTAGACTCTCTTGATTTTTGATGATCAAATTTCATATTTTGGATGTCTTGATGCAATGTGATTTTTGGGACTCAATTTCGGTCGAAAAAGTCAGAGTTTGACTTTTTAGTGTCCAGTTGACTTTTCCCAGTCGAAATCCTAATTTTGCCCATTTCCCCCTTTTGATAATTTGAATGACTTTCTCGAAAAATTGTAATCCAAAGCTTGAGGCTTGACAGAAGTAATCCTGAGGGTCCATAATAATCTATGAAAGTCATTTGAAACATTAGAAATCCAATTGCCTTTATACAAAACTCAAACCCTAATTTGAGGCATCAATGCTAAGGAGATTCTTTGACCTAGTCGATACTTACAAAAACTTGAGGCATTGAAGATCTTTGTAGGAAATATCTTGAGAAATGAGAGGGAAAATTTTGGGGTACAACAAGGCGCAACAACTTCTTTATGGGCTTAGGATGAAAAACAAATATTGCAATATATTGAATCCCTTGAATATTTCCATGAAAGTAGGCCAAGATATAATCCATAAAGATAAGACAGATAGAAAAATATTCCTCCATATTTTTCGCAAGTTATAAACCACAAAACCTGAATAAGGCACGCTTAAAAACATGGAACAGAAAATATGAAAAACACGTTCAGATCAGAAGGCAGATGTTTATACATATGCTTTGACGTCATTCAAAATCAGTTGATATGATTTACTTCAAATGTCAAGACATTAAGCAAAACATTACCAACACAGTGTTTACCAAAATTGCTGCCAACAAAAACTTACAACCCCCCCCCCCCCCCCCTTTGGCAAATTTTGGCTAAAACATTATTTGAGCATATTATTAGAGCGGCAACAACACATTATCAGAGCAACACAAGCAAAAGAAACTCAGTTAGCAGTTAGCAGTGGAAGATGTCAGGACATCTTCTGAGACATGAAGCTCCCCCTCAAACTTACCAGTCAGTTTCTCTCCCCCTTTTTAGACATAATATGGAAAATAAACATGCATTCAAGAGAGCAGTAGAAAATAGGAGTACAGACCAGGATATCCAAGTATTAAGCGCATACAAGTGCTAAAGAAAAAGAACATAGGAATCAAAACCCAAAAGAAAAAAACAAAAAGAAGGCACCAGCACAGAGTCTAACTGTCTTCAGGACCAATAGACTTGGCAACTTTAGAACTTCCTTCATTATCAGAATCTCCTCCTTCAGTACCCACTCTATCATCAAGATTGTTATCCTTCTGTAGCTCCTTGATCAGCTTTTCAAATTTTAGCTTTCTTGCTGAGCTAACTCTGATTACATCATCAAGTTCTTTACAAGCTTCCATTAACTCAGTAATCATATCATCCTTGCTTGAGGTCTTGTTTTTAGAGGATGTAGATGTTAAAGTAATGTATGGGACATGTTTACCTGAAAACAACTTGAAGTGAAGGGACATGCCAGACTCCCTTTTGCAAACTACATCAGTGCCACACAGAATTCCAGGATGTTGATGTAGGATAATTCTACAAATAAGAGATGGAAAGGCAATAGGCATCTTGATAGCACAGGCTCGTGCATGATTTATAGTCTGTTCAAAAATGTAAGCACCATAATCAAACAACTTCTTATTTCCAACAACATAGATAAAGTTTCCTAAACCAGCTGTAATGGTTGAGGTATGATTGGTAGGGACCCAGTTAGCAGCTCCAATTCTATGCAGGATAGCATATTTCACACTTAACTTACTAACATGAAGCTTATTCTTCATAGGAAAATCACTCACTTGGTTTGCAGTGATGGATTTGCACACTTGATTATCAGTCACTTCCAACTCACAATGATCATCTTCAGACTTGCCCAGATATCTATTGATGACAGCAGGAGAAAATTTAACACACCTACCTATAAAAAATACCTTCCTATATTCCTTACTTTTGTGATCAACATAATCTATAGGAATATTAACAATAAATTCCTTAACAAGAGTCTCATAAAATTTTTGCAAACCTGGTGACAGTCTTCATCAAGCCAGCAAAGGAAATCAACTCCATAATCTCTTTGCACTCCAGTGCACCTGCTCCCAACTCTCTTTCAAGAGCAATCCTTCTTTGGAATACATATTTCCATTTTTCAGCATTGCCAACAAAATGGAAGGAAATGTTGTCAAGAGGAGAATCAGGCACCCTGACGAAAAGCTTCTTGCTTGAAGACTTCTTCACAGGAGAGATATCTTGGACATCATCTTCATCATCATTTGAGGAGCTATCAGGTCTAACTTTTCTTTTGTTGGAGGGAGTAACCATTTTACTCCAGGGCTTTAGGGGACCATACATAGTCTTCTTCTTGATACTCTTGGCAGGGGATGTGACATCCACAACCTTCCCTTTTCTAGACTCGAGCCTTTTAGCAATTCTAGGCACCACATTGGAAATAAGGCCATTGTCAGACAACTCATCAACATTCACCATATTCTTAGCATTTGGATTCTTTGCAGTTTTGGAGCCAACAAAATCTTCCTTAGCAAAAAAGTCCTTCTCAGTAGATGATTTCTCAACATCTTATTCAACATCAGCTTCCACTTCTTCTAGAACAGATGTAGCAAACTTGCCAAGTTCACTTTCAGCAACATCTTTATTTAAGGTGGATAATTCAACAACATTTTGAGGATCAGTACCTTTGTCAGTTTGAGCAGGCATTCAAGCAAGAGGAATAGAAATCCCAGGAACAACAAAACCCTCATTTAACACCCTATCTACCAGCCTTCTAATACTCCTATCAACATTAACAATGTCTTCTTATGACCTATCATCAGTAGTATTATGAGCATTACCTTTAGAAGTGTCAAACTCGTCTTTGGATTTCTTTGCATGGGACGATCTTGTTAGATGATGTGATCGATCTAGAAGGGGGGGGGGGGGTTGAATAGACCGTTTAAAACAATTTGCGCTTTTTAAAATTGTTTTCAGAAAAATATGCGAAAGCTTCCTGGAATCTCTAATCGTCTAAACGACCCTCTATTGAGAAGATCAGATATGCGTAACCGTATGGGATATAATGACAAAATAAGAATCAATATGTTTTACTTAATTGATCAATCACGTATACATCCTCAATGATTACTAATTACTTCCAGTGAGTTAAATGAGATAAGGATAAGCACAATGAATAATTTGTGTATTATTCAATTTGTCAAACACCTTGTGAGCAAAGCACCTTAGGTTTGATTTTACTAAATTGTAGTGGTAAGTTTTCTTAGGTATCAATCAAAAGGATTATTACCAATGTTTTGAAATGAACTCAACACACTACAATTTCAATAAATATAGATTTGACAAATTAATTTTCGCACATTATAGTAATCAAGTATAGAGATAAAGAAAAAACAGAAGAACACACAATTTGTTAAGGTAGTTCCCCTTGTCGTCCTCGCTTAGGGTACGTCTGCCCCCAATTCTAGAATCTAGAATTGAGATATTTGATATTAAGTTGCAAATGATACAAGAGAAGAGATAGTTCACAATACAAACAAACCAATGTTGCTGATGTAACAGTCTTCTTCCCTTTCCTTGGTTTGAACAAAACCAAGTGCAAAATACTTCAAGCAAATCTCCAGTTACGGCTACTTGATTAAGCAAACCCATCGTTTCTTAATACTTTCACTCAAGTGATTTCGATTGCAAGCAATTTAACCCGAAATCAATCTTCACAATCCTCCGGTTACCGCTACTTGATTAAGCAAACCCACATTTCTTAATCCTTTCACTCGGCTGAATTCATTGAAGCAAATACTTGTGCAAAAACCCCCGCACCAATAGGAATCTTGGAGGAGAAAATCCAAAAAATTTTATTCAAGAACAACCCACAATTGCTCAACCCAAATCTGAATTGAATCCTTGATTTGAACGTTATCACCACAACAATTTTCTTGAATCAACAACCATGATTATGTGTAGATGTTTATTTTTGAGAAGAGAGGATGAAGATGATGAGTACTATGTGTATCTTTCACTAGTTCTTGTTAACTTCAAATAATGATGCATAATGAATATATATATATATATACATATATATATATATATATATATATATATATATATATATATATATATATATATATATATATATATATATATATATATATATATATATATATATATATATATATATATATATATATATATATATATATATATATATATATATATATATATATATATATATATATATATATATGTGTGTGTGTGTGTGTGTGTGTGTGTGTGTGTGTGTGTGTGTGTGTGTGTGTTACCTAATAGCCAAGATCCCCAAACATAGCAGAAAATTAGATGAGGCCAGCGAGCGGCCGACTCAACCAAAAGTGGGGGTCGGTGCGACACAACCCACACTCATAGAGAAAACTGGTTTGAAGTGCAATGCGTCAACCGCTTCACGACTTGCTTGATGAAAACTTTGAATATTCTGATTCCCAGGTTTACTCGATCGGAAGGGTCGACGTGATACATCCAGTAGTCAGAGAGAATTCCATTTTGAAGTGCAGTACATCGACCGCTTCAGGGCTTGTGTCGATGCAAACTTTGAATGTTTTCATTTCCAATTTGAGTCGACCGGAAGGGTCTACCTGACACATCTAGGGCTTGATCGAAGATAATGAGTCAACTGCACATATCTTTGAGTTGACGCACAGATTGAATTTTCTCAAAAATAAGTGTTTCTGGAGATCTTCATTTCAATCATTCCATTGCTAGATTGTTCATAGGACCAACCCAAATAGAGAGAGATTTATAATAGTTTTGACATCATTAAAATACTTTTAGAGGGACTTTTCCCTCACAGATCTGGGTTTCTTGAACTTCTTCTCAAGAGGAGGAACAATTGTCAGAGGAGCGACGACCATGACTTTATCAAGGGAGAGATCCTTAGGATGGTTGACAGACTTTGACCTAGAAGCCTTGGCTTCATCAGAAGAGCACTTTGAGGGAGACGAAGCATGATGTTGCAACATCTTTGAATATTTTTGAACAGTGAGATTAAAAATAACAAGGGTTATTTTTTTTGTAAAGGAGAACGAAGAGGTTGTGAAAATAGAAAGAAGTAATGTTGTAGCGTGTGGGAGAGTATTTGCGATAGTCTTGAAATGATTGCTTAAGATACTTAATTTGTTGGAAACATAATAAATGATATAATATCACTTTAATGATATTCCCACACGCCCTTAACTGCTACAAACCCTCATATATGCAGATCCCTAGTTTTCCTTTTAAGTTCTCAAACTGGATTGCATCTAAATACTTAGTGAAAGTGTCAGCCAGTTGTAATTTAGTATCTACATGTTCTAAGGCAACAATCTTTTCTTCAACAAGCTCTCTTATAAAGTGATGACGGATATCAATGTGTTTGGTCCTGTTGTGTTGAATAGGATTTTTTTGATATATTTATGGCACTCAGATTGTCACAAAATAATGTCATGACATCCTGTTTGACATTATATTCTGTCAAATTTGTTTCATCCAAACAAACTGAGAACAACCGCTTCCTGCAGCAATATACTCAACCTCAACAGTGGATAGAGATACACAACTTTGCTTCTTACTGAACCAAGATATGAGATTATTTCCCATAAAGAAACATCCTCCTTATGTACTTTTTCTATCATCAGTACTTCCTGCCCAATCAGCATTACAATAACCACTTAAAGCAGAGCTAGATCCATGAGAATATAGCATACCATAATCACTTGTCCCATTCACATATTTAAGAATTCTCTTCACATGGTTGGCATGGCTAACTTTAGGATCAGTTTGATATCTAGCACACACCCCTACAACAAAGGCAATATCGGGTCTGCTAGCTGTGAGATATAGAAGATTGTCTATCATACTTCTGTAAAGACTTTGATCCACACTTACTCCTTTTTCATCTTTAGACAACTTCATATGTGTGGGAGCAGGCGTTCTCTTGTGACTGGCATTTTCCATCCCAAATTTCTTTACTATATTCTTTGCATATTTTCTGAGATAAGAATATGGAATCTTCCATTTGTTTAACTTGCAGATCAAGAAAGTAGGTTAACTTAACTCATCAACAAGGCTCATCTCAAGTTCTGACTGCATTTGCTTGATGAAATGGTGAACCATCTCATTTGACATCCCACCAAACACAATATCATCAACATAAATCTGTGTAATCATGATCTTCTCTTCTTCTTCCTTGACAAAAATATTTTTGTCTATGCTGCCTTTCCTATATCCATTCTCACCAAGAAATTTTGTCAATCTCTCATACCAAGCTCTTGGAGCTTGCTTTAATCCATGCAGAGCTTTCTTCAGTTTGTACACATGGTTAGGAAAGCTTGGATCAACAAACTCGTTAGGTTGTTCCACATAAACTTCCTCATTCAGATAACCATTTAAGAAGGCACTCTTTACATCCATTTGAAACAACTTAAATCTCAGAATGCAAGCAACTCCTAAGAGTAGTCTGATTGATTCAAGTCTGGCCACAAGGGCAAAGGTTTCATAAAAACAACTCCTTCAATTTGAGTGTATCCTTGTGCAACTAATATTGCCTTATTTCTAGTAACCACCCCTTTTTCATCAGATTTATTCTTGTACACCCATTTAGTTCCAATCACATTTGTCCCGTCAGGTCTTGGAACCAGATCCCAAACTTCATTTCTTCTAAATTGTTCTAACTCTTCTTGCATAGAATTAATCCATAACTCATCAATTAAGGATTCTTTGACATTCTTAGGCTCGATCTTTGAAACAAAGCAAGAGTTTGACATCCCTTCTCTTGATCTAGTAGTAACTCCTTTATTTAGATCTCATATAATAAGTTCCTTAGGATGATCTCTTTGAGTTCTAATTGAAGGCCCTTTATTGAGTTGATTGGGCTCAGGATCTTCTTGAGTTGGATTAGGATCAGTACTTCTATCATTAGATTCTGTTGGAATGTTTGACAAAGATGTTCCAACATATTCTAAGACATCTTCTTCATCATCCCATCCTCTATCATCAATAATAGAATTTATGGATTCCATCATAACCTTAGTTCTGGAGTTAAAGACTCTGTAAGCTCTGCTATTTGTAGAGTAACCCAGGAATATTCCCTTATCACTCTTGGGATCCATCTTCCTTCTATGTTCACGATCAGCTAAGATGTAACATTTACTTCCAAAAACATGAAAGTATTTGACAGTAGGTTTTCTTCCCTTCCATATTTCATACAAGGTGGCTCAGGTGCCTTTTCTTAGAGTGACTCTGTTATGGATATAACATGCAGTATTCATAGCTTCAACCCAAAATTGGTAGGGTAACTTCTTAGCATGAATCATAGCTCTGGCAGATTCCTGAAGAGTTCTGTTTTTGCGTTCCATAATCCCATTTTGCTGAGGAGTAATGGGAGAGGAAAATTCATGACTAATTCCTTCAGAAGAACAAAAATCAGCAAATTTATTATTCTCAAATTCCTTTCCATGATCACTTCTGATTCTGATAACATGACTATCCTTTACTCTTTGAAGTTTTTGACAGAGATCTTTAAAGACTTCAACAGTCTCTGATTTTTCTCTGATAAAACTTATCCATGTGTACCTAGAGAAGTCATCTATAACAACATAAGAATACTTCTTTCCACCAAGACTTTCAACCTGCATAGGTCCCATAAATTCCATGTGAAGAAGTTACAAAACTTCTAATATGGTGAAATGTTAGGTCTTCTGATGTGACATCTTAGTTTGCTTTCCGATCTGGCATTCACCATATAATCTCCCTTCTTTTATCTTGAGCTCAGGAATCCCTCTCATCGCTTTTATAGCTATGATTCTTTTCATTCCTTTTAGATGCAAGTGTCCCAGTTTTTGATTCCACTGTTTAACTTCATTTTCTTTGGCTAAAGCACATGGCAAGGAGAAGTTTAACTCTTGGGGAACCCATAAATAAGAGTTGCCTTTAGATATGATTCCTTTCATTATAACTTCATTCTTCTCATTGAAAACGAGACATTCTGTCTTGGTGAAGTTTACTTTGAACCCTTGATCACACAGTTGAGTTATACTTATTAGGTTAGTTGTTAACACTTTAACAAGTAACACATTATCAAGTTTTGGGACTCCTGAACATTCCAGCTTTCCAACTCCTTTGATTTCACCTTTGGCTCTATCACAAAAAGTCACATAACTGGTGGAGTGAGATTTGATATCTACCAACAGATTCTTAACACATGTCATGTGTTTAGAAAAACCACTGTCAAAGTACCAATCATCTTTGGTTGAGACTGAGTGAGGTATGAGCTATGAGACTAACAACAATAGTCTTGGGAACCCATTGTTTCTTCTTTTTGCTATTTTGAGAGATATGATCAGTCTTGGGAAGAGGAGCAGTTTTAGGGTACCCATACAACTTGAAACGGAAAGGTCTTATATGACCAAACCTTCCACAGTGATCACACCTCCAGGGCTGGAATTTCTCTCTGGTTTGATTAAATTTTTTCTTGCCATGATGTCTTTTCTTGCCATGATATTTGCCATGATGTTAAGACATTTGATTTGACATCTTTGGTTTAGATTTGGCATGAGTGGAATCAGATGAAAGTTCTTCTGAATAAGGATCATTTTTCTCATTAAACCCTAGACCACTCTTGTCTCTTGTCACTCTTCCCACTTTAATAATTTCATCTTATGTGTCAGACCCATTATTCAGCATCTTGAATGATTTGACCATTCTGTCAAGATTCGAATTTAGAGAAGTTACTTCACTTTCCAGACTAGAGATAGTTTTCAGATGCTCTTTCCTTTGTGCCTTCAGTTGAGTTATGAGAGCTTTATGTTTCTCCCCTTCTTGGAAAACTTCTGCACTTCTGACACACAGTTCTCTGTACGAGACAGCTAACTCATCAAAGGTTAGTTCACCATCACTAGAATCTTCATCAGAAACATATTTGCCTGTCAATGCTTTAACATACTTGGCAGATTCCTCTTTAAAATCACTCTCAGAGTCCTCTCCAGACCAAGTAACAGATAGATTCTTCTCCTGTTTCTTAAGATATGTAAGACATTCAGCTCTAATGTGACCAAAACCTTCATATCCATGACATTGTATTCCCTTCCCTTGAGTGAATTTGTCTACAACACTTTTTCTTCCAAACTCATTTGACTTATGTATGTTAAATGAGATGTTCTTGACATTTTATCTTGGGTCCCTATCCATCTTCTTTATCACTTTGTTAAACTGTCTTCCAAGCATAACTAAAGCATTAGATTTTTCTTCATTTATATCCAGATCACAATCCTCCTCTTCATCTTCAGTATTGGTTACAAAATCTATGCTTTTGTTCTTCTTTTCAGATCTTTCATTGATGCTTAATTCAAATGTCTGAAGGGATCCAACAAGTTTATCCACTCTCATCTTGTAAATGTCTTGTGCTTCTTCCATGGCAGTCACTTTCATATCAAATCTCTTGGGGAGAAACCTAAGCATCTTTCTCACCAATTTGTCTTTGGGTATTTTTTCTCCTAAAGCACTAGATGCATTAGCAACCTCAAGAATGTTCATATGGAAGTCATTAATACTTTCATCATCCTTCATTCTCAAATTTTCAAATCTGGTGGTGAGCAACTGAAGTCTTGACATCTTAACTTTGGATGTGCCTTCATGGGTAGATTGAATAATCCCCAAGGCATCCTTAGCTACTTCACATGTGTTCACTAATATGAAAATATTCTTGTCAATTCCATTGAATATAGCATTCAAGGCTTTAGAATTTCCAAGTGCAATTTCATCCTCTTCTTTAGACCAATCTTCTTCTGGCTTTAACTCAGGAGTAGGTTCTCCATCTTCTCCCAATTTGATAAGGTGTTTCCATCCTTTTAAGACAACTTTCCAATCCCTGTTATCCAGAGATTTTAGAAAGGCCACCATATGTGGTTTCCAATAGTCATAATTGCTTCCATCCAGAATGGATGGTCTGTTCACAAATCCTCCTTCCTTATTCATTGTACCAGAAAGTATCTTCCCTAGATCTCACCTAAATACAGAGCAGGATGCCTGCTCTGATACCAATTGAAATTCTGGTATCATATATGTGATGTCAAAGGAGATGTCACGTTATAAATATCTGAGGATAATATAAATTGCAACAATATAAAATCAGAAAAAACACAAGGGATTGTTAACCCAGTTCGGTGTACAACAACACCTACTATGGGGGTTACCAAGTCATGGATAAGTCCACTAAATAGTAACAATTCATAGACCCTCAGTAAATAGCCAGTTTACGATCTAATCACTACCCGTGCTATACTTCTACCTAAGACACACCTAGGTATGAGGCAATCCTCAAATCCCTTCAATCACTAACAGTGAAAAACAACAGAATTATTAAGTTTGAAAAACTTCAATCATTCAATACTTAAAAGCTTACGAATGATCCACAATTTACAACTCAACTAACAAATTACAAATCAAGTATTGAAACAATACTAGAGTGTATTACAATTAAAAGATTCAGACTTTTAAACACCAAGAATATATTTTTCTTCAATTGTTGCTTCTGTACGAATAAGGTTGCAAGTCCTTATAAAGGCGCATCAGCTTCTTTATGGGCTTGGGCTGAAAAACAAATATTGCAATATATTGAATTCCTTGAATATCTACATGAAAGTAGGCCAAGATATAATCCATAAAGATAAGACAGATCGAGAAATATTCCTCCATATTTTTCGCAAGTTATAAACCACAAAACCTGAATAAGGCACGCTTAAAAAAAGGGAACACAAAATCTGAAAACACAAATCAGAAGGCATATGTTTAGACATCTGCTTTGACGTCATTCAAAGTCAGTTGAGTTGATTTACTTCAAATGTCAAGACATTAAGCAAAACATTACCAACACAGTGTTTTACCAAAATTGCTGCCAACAAAAACTTACAAATCTGGAACCTGATTTTTGTTGGTCGTAGAGATAGTTGCCCTGTCTTGTTTCGGGAATTAATCTATGAACTATTTGAGAATTGTTGATGATATTTGTTTGTTGATTGATCTTTCCTGAAAAGGTTACAGAGTTAGATGTATGCAATGTCATAATGTATGAAATGCATTGTGTAATGATGTTCTCAAAATAAATGAGATTGTGTTATATGCGTTTCGTATGCATATGTTATGATATTGGTAAATGATGTATGAATGCGAAATGTTATCAAAGTGTATTAACAGTTCCATACGACATCTTACTGGGGAAAATGAATCCCTGACTGGTGTCGGGAATGAAGTATATGTGTAATCTTTAACTTTGTCTAGAATGCTTCCCCTGGGGATTCCTGCTCGCAGTTTGAGTAAACTCCGCTGGGGGATGTTGACTTCTGTTTAGAGAAAAGAGTTTAGGAATATTATTCGTTCAACGCTCTATTAGAGGGTTTAATTATTATATACCCTGACCGGGGATAAAAGAGATGGCTAACATTTCGACTCGTATGGGGGAGTTTAATTCTTATATACTCTGACTCGGGATAAAAGAGATGGATAAACTTCCAACTTGTATGGGAAGTTTAAAGTTGACTGATATTTAGTCTGCTTCCAGATTTCGTAGCGACTCTCTAGGGATAGTGGCAACTTTACTGAGGAGAGGAATTTTTCCGGTGATTCGTAGCAATCTGAGGAATAGATTCAAGTTTAGGAGACGATAATCTTTTGGGGAAATAAACCCTGTTGAGGAAACAAACTCTGCTGGAGAGAAGAAATTTGCAGGAGGTTTTAAAGTTTTGGAGGAATAAACTCATATGAGGAAGATAATTTCTATGAATTGTACTGATCGGAACTCGTAGGTTGGTTATGTTTCCGGGGAAATTGCGGGGAATGTATCTTTATTGAAGATGTATTTATGAAGATTACTCTGGGGGATAATCTCATAGAACCCTGCATTAAATTGTTGCATAACCTCAGCCTTGATCTTTTCTGACATCTCGGGATGCATGCGACGAAATTTCTTCTTAATTGGAGAATAACCCTCTTTCATTGGTAGACGGTGAATTACAATATCGGTATCGAGATCTGGCATGTCTTTGTATAACCAAGCAAATACCTCAACATAGTCGTGCAACATCTGAATCAACCTGTTCTTGACACTATCCTCTAAGTTGGCGCCTATCTTGACCTATTTTCTGTCTGTTTCAGAACCTAAGTTTACCACTTTGACCGGATCTTCATGTGGTTGGATAGCCTTTTCTTCTTGTATTAAGAGTCTGGAAAGTTCTCCTGGTATTTCACAATCTTCCTCACCTTCGTCTTCGGCATAGTAGATTAGATTTTCAAAGTCATAAGTGGCAATAGCAAAATCGTTATCAACGAGATCCAGAGTGGATGTGGATCTGCAATGTAGCGTATGGGTGTGTGTAAGAACATGTGATACGGTGGGAGAACTGACTAGTGTTTTGCGTTCGTATTCGCACTTGTGCGGTTAGCAAGAGTCGCCACCGACTTTTTATTTTATCCTAAAGGAAAGGTTAAAAAGCACAGCAAAAACCTTTTGAGATATTTCGCGGGTTCGGGGGGTAGATTATGAAAAGGGAAGGTATTAGCACCCTTTTCATCCATGGTTATCCATGGGCTCTTAGTTACTTGGTTTTTTAGATCACTTGCCTTGTTTTTCGATTGCTTTGAAAATGGTGTGTGTGTGGGTGCTTTTTGAAAATGTTTTAGAAAAAGATGCCTTGTTTTAGGCAACTAATATATTTGACTCGTGTTTGAGTGTTTTACAAAAGTGTGAATCTTTTCGAAAAGACGTTTTCAAATGTTTTTGAGAGTTTGTTTGAAAGTGTTGTGGATTGTGGTTTTTTTGGAAAGAAGGCAAATGTTTTTTTTTTTGCAAGTTTGATCTCAAGTAACTAAGAGTTATGTCTACCCTATTGTACTCAAAGGTTTTTGTCATGTTTTAACCCCTTTTAACAATTTTGTTCCACCATTGAAATTGATGGGCAATCTTGCGTTTAGGAAGTTTATTCGGGACGGGCACGGGTCATCGCATAGACCATGAGTGCAATGATGCCAAGTGTCTTTGGCAATTTGTTTTGAAGGGACTATGATCATTTCGTTTAGGCAACTTTCGAAAGCGTCATCGAGGGGCTTATGATCATTTGATTTTGTTTTGCCAAAGACATTCGACGTGCAAGCATGGCCCATTTTGGAAGGCAACATGTGGGATTACCCTAGGGGGTGCAAGTGTGATTGTGTATTGATTACATACATTTGTCTTGTATTAGGTTATCTAGCGTTTGATTTTATGTACATACAAACCCTAGGTCTAACCATGGTATAATTGAAAAGCTGTAAATTGCGGAATGTAAATCTACGCTATTACAAAATAATGTCCGGGAGTGGGGGTATAAATGTACAAGGGGATGAGACTTATAGTACCCAATAATTTACAACCAAATCGAATGTGCGATCAAAAATGAATATCAAATATACAAATATAAGATAAAGTGTGTATAGGGCAATATATTGTGTAAGTGCAAATGTATATGTATTGTGTAAATGTAAATATGTACAAGTGCGAAATGTGAAATTGAGTCGTATTAGGGTTTTTGTCCTAGATATACGTTTTAATCTGTATTTTGATTTATATGTTAATGTACAAAAATGTATATTAACTAAAGAATTTCAATTTTAATTATGTACAAAAAGTATTTGGTTATTTTATATGCAAATGTGTATTAAGAAAATATTTTCAATTTTAACTTATATGATATATATACAAATATATTTCAAAAAAATGTTTTTTTAGTTAATTGTGTATAAAAAAAAATATTTTGATTAAGAAAAAGTATTTTCAGATTTAATTTGTATGACATGTACAAAACTAATTTTTAATATAACATAAATGTAAAAAATAACTATCTAAAAAATGTCTTAATTTTATGATAAAAAGTATTTTATTATTTAGGTTAGTATTTTTTACAAAGAATAAAATCATTGTTTATAGAATGAAATTAGTAAAAGAAATATTGTTTATGAAAAGAAAATAAAATAAAAAAAGAGTTAATGTTAAGAAAAGGGTTAGTGTTTTATATATAAAAAAAGTATGTATTGTTTTTTTATAAAAATGAAAAGAATAGTTAGTGTTTTATAAAATAAGATTTAGTATTAGAAAGTTAGGTGATTTCTTGTTGGGCTTTAGAGGAGATTAGCAGCGGGTCTGGCCCAAGGTTTTGAAACAGAATTAGGGTTAGGCCATTGTTTCAGTTGGGAACGAAATTAGGGTTCGTCAGCAGCGGCGCGTTCGTGGTATTCGTCTTCTCCGATTAGCAAATTCTGAGCATTCGATTGTCTCCGGCCACCAGCATCATCCTCACGCTCTCTTCCCTCCAAGACAAGGATGCCACGTCCCTTGAAACAAGGTTGGTTCCAAACGTTTTATATTTTCCTTTTCCTTTCTGATTCGCGTAGAATTATTCTGAGCTCTTTATTTTCGTTTTATGAGGTGAAGGGGAAGAAGAATGCTACCTGTTTTTAGGGGATGGAGGAGAGGCGGAGAGCGAGATGTTGAGGAGGCCGGAGCGGTGAAGCTTGATGCTTGCTTTTGATGCCTTCCTGGTAACTTCGTTCCCTGTTTATGATTAAGGTTTTGATGATGATGCTTGATGTTGCCTGAAAAACCTTTCTTGAAATTCACTTTTTATCTTCTTCTTCCACAATGCGTTGCCTTGGATTGTTGCCTGTGTATTTTAGAACATTGCTGCCTTGATGTCTTTGTTGCCTGAGTATGATATGTATGAGTATTTGCTCGTGCTTGTTTGTGAACTTGATGCTATGTGACTTGAGATGTTCAGCTTCACAGGGTTGTAGGCTTGGGTTGGTTTTAGTTATGGTTATCACTGATGCTTAAGCTTGAGGTTGTTCAGGTTATGGTATTGGTTTGAGACTTTAGCTTGTATGTGCTTGGTTCAGTATGTTATGGTGAGGCAAGTTTGGACATGAGGTTTGTATGTTTAGCATGAAGGTTGAGGCTTGAAATGTGTTATCAGGTTTGTGGGTTTAACATGAAGGTTGAGGCTTGAAATGTGTTAGGTTCAGATGATGGTCATGGTTCTCTTTTTTTTTTCTGATAAGCTTAGTATGTTTATGCTATATGTTTTGGGATATGAGAGGATGCTGGTTCTAGACAACTCAGTTTTGCAAGTTTTTTTTGTATATCTTTTTTGATTTTGCTTCAGCTTGTATATATCTCTTTTATCTTCTGAACTGCTATATTGCCTAATGTGTATTGTGGTGAGGCAGAGTTGGTATTTTGATGCAGCTACCTAGCTGTGTTTGCCTTGACAGTTTTTCATACTTCTCTCTTCTCTCACCTTACTTCTGTCTATTCTGAGTTGCCTAAACTGTGTTAGCTATTTTCTTTTCTATATTCACTCTCTACTGTCTGCTGTGAACTGCCTTGTATTTTGCTGAGTTGACTTTGTGTATCTCTCTTTGGATCGCCTGCTGAACTGTCTTGGCCTTGCCTATGCTTGCTTTGTACTGGCTTTTGACTTCTGCCCTGCTGCTACTGAACTGCCTTGTATATTTCCTTTTCTATTTCAACTTCTACTGTCTGCTGTACTGAGCTTGTGGACTTGTAGACTTGCATTGGCCTGCTGCTGAACTGCTATGCCTAACCTGAACTGCTTTATCTCTCTTTTACTCTCTCTCCAAAGTACAGTTTGAAAATTTTATATGATTTTTGTTTGGTACTTTTCTGAAGGGGCCCTGGATGGGAAGTGATGATTCTAGATTGCTTGCATTTTACATTTTACATCTTCATCTCTTTTGACAGTTTATGTGTGCTGACTTCCTTTTCCTTGATATCTTGGCTAAATCTTTTCATGACAGCTTGGGTACTTGTGACTTTCTTTGAGGGGACCTTGGGCATTTTGACAGTAGCCTTGGCTTTTTGGATAGAAATTTTGGATTTGAACTTTTTCAGTTTGGATTGGATTTTGAATCTTGAATTTCTATGCAGCTTGAATTTGTAACTTATGCATTTTTTGCATTTGCATTTCATGAAGTAAAAATAATCTTCCCTCTCTGTGAACCGGGAGAAATCCCGTGATTTGCAGAGAGGGCAACTGATCCCAGTCAGTGGCCCCTAATGATGAGCAACTTTTAACTGTTTTTTTAATTAAATGTTTTCTGACTTTTCTTGTTCTTTTTGCAGATGAAAGATGGAATGCCGGAGCGGAGTAAAGAATGAAGAGCATTTAGAAAATAAGATAGTTTTTTTTTTCATTCTATTGTAATATTTAAATTAAATGTAAATCATTGTTTGTAACAACAATTTGTAAATAATTTAAATATCAATAAAAATTCAAATTATCCAATTAATTCTAATTTCCTTATTGTTTATTTATTTATTTAAAATTCTTAGAATTAAAACAATTGAAAAATAAATTCAATCATTTTAGTTTCAGAATAATAAATAACTAAAGTAAAACAACATTGGTCCAATAAACCTGTCTTATCCCACATCCAAAGCAAAGCAGCAATTAACTTAAATGGACTGATCAAATGCAAAAGTACTGTGAATTCAAAACTGCATCTTGTATCTGACTGGCCCAATCAAAACGTACTGAATCCAAAACCAATGTCTCTTTTGCTGATTAAACCAAGATAACGCGAATTTTAATCTGAATCTTGAAATAAACCGCAAAGTGCTGTGGAATTTAAATTCTTCTGAGAACATGCCCATGAAACCCTAATTCCCGATTAAATGCCAAATCACGCTTGCTTGATCAAAATTGAACCACAAATCAATCAAGCCCTAAGCCCACTGTATGCAACAATTCAAAGCTCTGAAAATCAGTAAAAAATCCTAATTTTGCTTGACTGTCAAAAAAGTCCGTTTGTCCGATTCTTGAGCCAGTTTGGGAAGTCAGGAAATGTTTGAAGCTGAGATTTCTTGTGGAAAAGCGCGAGGGCAAATTTTGGGGTACAACAGTTGCCCCTGTTCAATCTTCTTTGACCTGAAGAGTTAGATTGGCAAGTTTGCCTTTCGCGACTTGAAGGTAAAAGGAGATTGAACACTAATGTGCCCAGAAAATTTGCGCTCGTCAATGTGACGGTGGAGGTGAATGGGCTTAAAGATGCCACCTGGTGCGAAAGAATTTGTCGGGGGATGGGCTTATAGATGCCATCTGAGAATGGGCTTACAGATATCATTCAGCGACTGCTGGTAGGAGGATGGGCTTATAGATGCCATTCAGCGACTGCTGGTAGGAGGATGGGCTTATAGATGCCATTCAGCGACTGCTGGTAAGAGGATGGGCTTATAGATGCCATTCAGCGACTGCTGGTAAGAGGATGGGCTTATAGATGCCATTCAGCGACTGCTGGTAGGAGGATGGGCTTATAGATGCCATTCGGCGACTGCTGGTAAGAGGATGGGCTTATAGATGCCATTCAGCGACTGCTGGTAGGAGGATGGGCTTATAGATGCCATTCAGCGACTGCTGGTAGGAGGATGGGCTTATAGATGCCATTCAGCGACTGCTGGTAGGGGAATGGGCTTATAGATGCCATTTGGTGATGTTGAACTGTACGTCAATGGTAAGTGGACAAATATCAGAAGGGCATCCATGTTTTGGAACATCTCTGAATTGGGGTCTGAACAATCAACAGATTGATGTCCGTGTCTGGAGAATCTGTAAACTATTTGAGATTGAATAGGCAATAGAGCAGCATCCGTTGTTGGGACACGTCTGAAAGCTATTTTCAAAAATTGAGAAGAGTCTGAATCAGTCGGTAGATTGACATCCGTTGTTGGGAAGAATCCGTAAACTATTTTCAGACGCTTTGAAGAAGAATCTGAACGAGTGATAGATTAACATCCGTTTTCTTAGAGAACCCGTGAACTGTTTTCAGAAATCTTGAAGTTGAAGAAGAACCGGTGTAGGGTTTCTGCTGATGCGTCTGAATGAATCTGGAATAAGTATCGAAATGTTGCCGTGTCCGGGTCATATCTGAACCATTTTTGGATGAACCTCAGGAGATGATCTGTGTCTGTCGACTGATCTTACCTGAAGAGGCAAAGGGTTGGCTGCATGCAATGTTATGATGCATGATGCAATACATGTGACATTAATGTTTATGATATGAATGTAATGAATGCGCATGTAGGCTGATGAGCTAATCCTGCCAAGGATACATGAATCCGAGATGGCTGAGGATAAAAGCGTCTTGACTGCTGCCGGAGAAAATAAATCCTGGGCTGTTGCCGGGGAAGAGAATTCCTGATGACCTCTATTGGGGAGTTCCAAACTAGTAGACTCATGCCCGGGAGACCAGATTGAGAGTCTTCGGTTTGATGGGAGGTAACCCTGGGGACTTCACTGGGGAACTCAAAAATTGCTTCCTTAAAGCTCTGCGGGGAGAAGGTTTGAAAGTCTGACACCGCCGGGGATAGGGAAAATTCTGGCGAGTGCGATCTTCCGTAGTTGTTAGCTTTGAGAAGCATCTGAACAGGCGATAGGTTAACATCCGTTTACTTGGAGAACCCGCGAACCGCTTTCAGAAGTCTCGAAGTTGAATTAGCAATAGAGCAGCATCCGTTGTTGGGAAGCGTCCGTAAACTAAATTCGAAGGTTGCATCTGAACAAGCTGATAGATTAACATCCGTTACTTGGGAAGAATCTACGAACTGTTTCAGAAGTCTTGAAGAGGAACCGGTGTAGGGTTTCCTGATGATGAGCTTGTGTAAAACTGCATCGGGTTTGGAACACTTTTGACATTCGAATGCCCCAAGTGGTGATGTAGATAAATTCCTGGTTTATTACAGGTGTTGGTCTACAATCGGCCGTTCACAGATGTTTCCTGGGTTGTTGTAGGTGTTGATCTGGAATTCTTCAGACATGCCCTGGCTGGATACAAGAGTCGAATCTGGAAAGGTGATAGTTGATAGATATGCCCTGGCAGGATACAGGAGTCGAATCTTCAAACTCTTCAGACATGCCCTGGCCGGATACAGGAATCGAGTCTGGAAACATGGTCAACAGATATGCCCTGGCTGGATACAGGAATCGAATCTGGAAAGATTGTAGTTGATTTGTTGAATACTTTTGACATTCGAATGCCCCAAGTGGTTGCGTAGGAGCCTTGAATCAGATTACTCTGCATATTGAGAGATGTCTTGAAATCTTGACTGGACTGCCCCAGGTTAACTGTACTTTGACTAATCTGTTGGACCTTGACTGGACTGCCCCAGGTTAATTGAATGGTGACATGTCATGCCCCTGGCTGATAGGAGATTTGATGGAAGCGTTATCCTCTTGAAGTGATTTTGACTTACTGAGAGAGTTTTCGTTCCTCCGAACATTCGCTGTATGAATTTCTTCGCTGTCAAGCAAAAGGGTCAAATGCAGACAGTGATATTCGGATAATGCAAAGTTTATGTTTGTCTTTGAAGTTTTGAAAAATGCGTTTTTAACAGAAAACTTTTCATAAGACAAGTTAACACAAGATTTAGAGCAAAGCTCTACAGGAGTCAGGATACCTTTTGTAACAGTATGCTTTCGAACTAACCCATGCTTCAATTAGGACTTTTGAAGGGTTGTAACGTGGCCTGGTTCACGGTTTAAGAAACAAAGGATAAAGGCTCAAAGTATATTTGTACCCACCCGCTCTTCGTGATGTTCTTCAACCTAAGCTCAGTTAATTGTGCGTCGCACTCTGTTTTGAGTTTGGAACGACTTTTGGGCGATGGTTCACCGGTTTGAATTTTTGGGAGACAGTCATCATCTCCTTTTTCTTTTTCAACACTTTTCATGTTGTTGAGGGTTTTGTAATGACCTTACTATTTTGATTTGTTATCCCTAACTTTTGCCTGACTGTTACCGTTGTCGGGATTACTGTCAGCGGGATGCCCCAGCTTTCTTAAGCCTCCTTTATAGGTTTTGGCTCGGTGGGCTTTTCTCTTTTGAGAGATTGACTGTCTATGTGATAGGGAACCACCCTGGTCTTTTGATTCCGAAGGAATGCTTTCTCTTTTTTCGACGTCGTTCGTTGTACCGAGAGTTTGCGACTTCAATGCGCGTTTTCTTTTGAATTAACTGAGATACTACCCTGCCCCGGGTTTATATCAAAGGTTTCGATTGTTTAGAACGGGAAACTCCTACTTCTTTGGCTCGAAGGGGTTGACTAGGGATTAACTTCCTTATGACTCCAGTGTTTGGGAATTGAAAGAAATGCCTGTACATCATCAGCCAGGTCCGTTCAAAAACATACTGTATAAGATCACGGTATTGTTTCGTCATCCTCCCTCTAAAGGCTTGCAGCCTTTTATCAAGAGTCAAATATTATAAAGAAAAGCATAAGAATAGTGAAACGAATGGGTGAATTCAAGACAAACATATGCAATGCATTAATGAAAACAGAGTTTAACATCAACAAATAATTGTTTTGACAGTAAAAGAAATTACAACTTTGAAAAATTCAAAAAGAAGCAAAAGTCTTTCAGTTTCGAGCCTCGTCACTTCAAGCGGAGATCCTCTCAACGGAAGATCTTCATCTCGCCGTCTGGCATGAATTTCAGCACCCCAATGTCGATCAGATCTTGAATCTTGTTCTTCAAGGCCCAACAGTCGTTGGTACTGTGCCCCGGGCTGCAGGAGTGGTAAACACAAAATGCGTCGGGATTAAAGTGAGGAGAGGAGATATTGGGCTTCTGAGGAGGGTCCTTTATAGTAAGCAAATTGACCTCCAACAGGCGCTTCAGTATGAAGAATGATGGTATTTCAGTCTCCGTAAACTGTCTTCCCGGCTTTTCTTGTTTACGCCGATTGCCCCGTTGACGCTGGCGAGGTTGTTGATGGGTCTGCGACCCTGAAGCTAGCAAAGGAGCTTTCCCCTTGTCTTCTCGAGTGGATGGAGGCTGAGCGGTGACTTGCTCTTCGACCTCAGATGTTTGCCCCAGTTGGTTGTTTGGAAGCAGTTGGCAGACCAGAACTCTGAGTTCCTCTTGTCTTTGAGATAGGTCTTGGATGAGAGCCATCTGGCCCACCAAATATCCCATCATTTGGGTCCTCAGTGTTGTCAGATCAAACTGCAGCTCCGCAATCTGATCATTCCTGGCATTGTTGGAATTCCCCAAGCCGTTGGTGAGGAGAGCTTTCATCTCCTCTTGCCCCAGAGACAAATTCATGAACATCTCTTGCAGCTGAGCAGTCTGGTCTTGGATGTCTTTGACAGACCGTTCTAGAGCCATCTCTTGCTGAAATAAACAGCAGGAGAGTAAGGAAACCTGAAAAAGGAAAGATTGTCAAAATGCAATGCATGATATGCGGATGCATGTTTTTTTTTAAGGATCTCTTGGGGTAAGCACAAGAAAAATGTTAGAGGTTGAGCCCTGCTCTTGGATTGGAGAGCCCTGTACCGGTGGACGTCCTTCTACTAGAATCAAGCTCACCATGTCGAGTGGGTCATAGCCACTGATTCAAGTTGTTGTACTTGAACTTTGACTGGATTGGTTGGAGGAGAGACCTCTTGCCCCTGGATAGACGTCTGGTTCAATGTAATCCTGCATCAACAGAACCCTCGAGATCCTTGAAATGGTTATTGAAAATGCTTAAAATGCCATGATGTCATGATGTTATGTACATGTATGCACAAGCAAGTAAGTGTATATACAGGAAGACAATATTCATACAAAGCACACAAGGCCTTAGGTTTAGGCTTGCATGAGGTCTGGGTATTACCCTCTTTCAGTTTGTTGGTTAAAGCCTGTCCTATCAAAAGTAACCGGGTTCTAAGGATCTCAATATCATTGGATTGCTTTCATTGTTCATCGTTTCGATTTAGCCACTGACTGGCGATCAAAATATCCCAAGAAAACAACCCTCAATCGAGTGTAGTATCGAGTATCAACCGACTTCGGAGTACACCAAAGTAGTCATCTCACTACCCTAAAAGGCCAAGATGGTTCAATTAAGGTTCCTAAGGTCTGTTGATGCTTTACGACACCACATGGAGGCCCCGTACTCTCCTTGATTGACTCAAGGGTTACCGGTACACACCAAAGTGCCACATCAACGTAGCAGACTGCTTCAACCATGTCGGTATACCCCGCACAGTTCCCTCACAGCCTTGTTGCTACCTAAAAGGGTTTCCCCAGATCCGGGTTAGGATCTATAAAACTCCGATACAATGCCCACAAATGCAAAAGCAAACAAAGCAATCAATTGAAAACAAAAGTGATCTAAACCCTAAGGTAACCCCACTTTTAGAAGTATCCCCAGCAGAGTCGCCAGTTCTGTGATACGGTGGGAGAACTGACTAGTGTTTTGCGTTCGTATTCGCACTTGTGCGGTTAGCAAGAGTCGCCACCGACTTTTTATTTTATCCTAAAGGAAAGGTTAAAAAGCACAGCAAAAACCTTTTGAGATATTTCGCGGGTTCGGGGGGTAGATTATGAAAAGGGAAGGTATTAGCACCCTTTTCATCCATGGTTATCCATGGGCTCTTAGTTACTTGGTTTTTTAGATCACTTGCCTTGTTTTTCGATTGCTTTGAAAATGGTGTGTGTGTGGGTGCTTTTTGAAAATGTTTTAGAAAAAAATGCCTTGTTTTAGGCAACTAATATATTTGACTCGTGTTTGAGTGTTTTACAAAAGTGTGAATCTTTTCGAAAAGACGTTTTCAAATGTTTTTGAGAGTTTGTTTGAAAGTGTTGTGGATTGTGGTTTTTTTGGAAAGAAGGCAAATGTTTTTTTTTTGCAAGTTTGATCTCAAGTAACTAAGAGTTATGTCTACCCTATTGTACTCAAAGGTTTTTGTCATGTTTTAACCCCTTTTAACAATTTTGTTCCACCATTGAAATTGATGGGCAATCTTGCGTTTAGGAAGTTTATTCGGGACGGGCACGGGTCATCGCATAGACCATGAGTGCAATGATGCCAAGTGTCTTTGGCAATTTGTTTTGAAGGGACTATGATCATTTCGTTTAGGCAACTTTCGAAAGCGTCATCGAGGGGCTTATGATCATTTGATTTTGTTTTGCCAAAGACATTCGACGTGCAAGCATGGCCCATTTTGGAAGGCAACATGTGGGATTACCCTAGGGGGTGCAAGTGTGATTGTGTATTGATTACATACATTTGTCTTGTATTAGGTTATCTAGCGTTTGATTTTATGTACATACAAACCCTAGGTCTAACCATGGTATAATTGAAAAGCTGTAAATTGCGGAATGTAAATCTACGCTATTACAAAATAATGTCCGGGAGTGGGGGTATAAATGTACAAGGGGATGAGACTTATAGTACCCAATAATTTACAACCAAATCGAATGTGCGATCAAAAATGAATATCAAATATACAAATATAAGATAAAGTGTGTATAGGGCAATATATTGTGTAAGTGCAAATGTATATGTATTGTGTAAATGTAAATATGTACAAGTGCGAAATGTGAAATTGAGTCGTATTAGGGTTTTTGTCCTAGATATACGTTTTAATCTGTATTTTGATTTATATGTTAATGTACAAAAATGTATATTAACTAAAGAATTTCAATTTTAATTATGTACAAAAAGTATTTGGTTATTTTATATGCAAATGTGTATTAAGAAAATATTTTCAATTTTAACTTATATGATATATATACAAATATATTTCAAAAAAATGTTTTTTTAGTTAATTGTGTATAAAAAAAAATATTTTGATTAAGAAAAAGTATTTTCAGATTTAATTTGTATGACATGTACAAAACTAATTTTTAATATAACATAAATGTAAAAAATAACTATCTAAAAAATGTCTTAATTTTATGATAAAAAGTATTTTATTATTTAGGTTAGTATTTTTTACAAAGAATAAAATCATTGTTTATAGAATGAAATTAGTAAAAGAAATATTGTTTATGAAAAGAAAATAAAATAAAAAAAGAGTTAATGTTAAGAAAAGGGTTAGTGTTTTATATATAAAAAAAGTATGTATTGTTTTTTTATAAAAATGAAAAGAATAGTTAGTGTTTTATAAAATAAGATTTAGTATTAGAAAGTTAGGTGATTTCTTGTTGGGCTTTAGAGGAGATTAGCAGCGGGTCTGGCCCAAGGTTTTGAAACAGAATTAGGGTTAGGCCATTGTTTCAGTTGGGAACGAAATTAGGGTTCGTCAGCAGCGGCGCGTTCGTGGTATTCGTCTTCTCCGATTAGCAAATTCTGAGCATTCGATTGTCTCCGGCCACCAGCATCATCCTCACGCTCTCTTCCCTCCAAGACAAGGATGCCACGTCCCTTGAAACAAGGTTGGTTCCAAACGTTTTATATTTTCCTTTTCCTTTCTGATTCGCGTAGAATTATTCTGAGCTCTTTATTTTCGTTTTATGAGGTGAAGGGGAAGAAGAATGCTACCTGTTTTTAGGGGATGGAGGAGAGGCGGAGAGCGAGATGTTGAGGAGGCCGGAGCGGTGAAGCTTGATGCTTGCTTTTGATGCCTTCCTGGTAACTTCGTTCCCTGTTTATGATTAAGGTTTTGATGATGATGCTTGATGTTGCCTGAAAAACCTTTCTTGAAATTCACTTTTTATCTTCTTCTTCCACAATGCGTTGCCTTGGATTGTTGCCTGTGTATTTTAGAACATTGCTGCCTTGATGTCTTTGTTGCCTGAGTATGATATGTCTGAGTATTTGCTCGTGCTTGTTTGTGAACTTGATGCTATGTGACTTGAGATGTTCAGCTTCACAGGGTTGTAGGCTTGGGTTGGTTTTAGTTATGGTTATCACTGATGCTTAAGCTTGAGGTTGTTCAGGTTATGGTATTGGTTTGAGACTTTAGCTTGTATGTGCTTGGTTCAGTATGTTATGGTGAGGCAAGTTTGGACATGAGGTTTGTATGTTTAGCATGAAGGTTGAGGCTTGAAATGTGTTATCAGGTTTGTGGGTTTAACATGAAGGTTGAGGCTTGAAATGTGTTAGGTTCAGATGATGGTCATGGTTCTCTTTTTTTTTTCTGATAAGCTTAGTATGTTTATGCTATATGTTTTGGGATATGAGAGGATGCTGGTTCTAGACAACTCAGTTTTGCAAGTTTTTTTTGTATATCTTTTTTGATTTTGCTTCAGCTTGTATATATCTCTTTTATCTTCTGAACTGCTATATTGCCTAATGTGTATTGTGGTGAGGCAGAGTTGGTATTTTGATGCAGCTACCTAGCTGTGTTTGCCTTGACAGTTTTTCATACTTCTCTCTTCTCTCACCTTACTTCTGTCTATTCTGAGTTGCCTAAACTGTGTTAGCTATTTTCTTTTCTATATTCACTCTCTACTGTCTGCTGTGAACTGCCTTGTATTTTGCTGAGTTGACTTTGTGTATCTCTCTTTGGATCGCCTGCTGAACTGTCTTGGTCTTGCCTATGCTTGCTTTGTACTGGCTTTTGACTTCTGCCCTGCTGCTACTGAACTGCCTTGTATATTTCCTTTTCTATTTCAACTTCTACTGTCTGCTGTACTGAGCTTGTGGACTTGTAGACTTGCATTGGCCTGCTGCTGAACTGCTATGCCTAACCTGAACTGCTTTATCTCTCTTTTACTCTCTCTCCAAAGTACAGTTTGAAAATTTTATATGATTTTTGTTTGGTACTTTTCTGAAGGGGCCCTGGATGGGAAGTGATGATTCTAGATTGCTTGCATTTTACATTTTACATCTTCATCTCTTTTGACAGTTTATGTGTGCTGACTTCCTTTTCCTTGATATCTTGGCTAAATCTTTTCATGACAGCTTGGGTACTTGTGACTTTCTTTGAGGGGACCTTGGGCATTTTGACAGTAGCCTTGGCTTTTTGGATAGAAATTTTGGATTTGAACTTTTTCAGTTTGGATTGGATTTTGAATCTTGAATTTCTATGCAGCTTGAATTTGTAACTTATGCATTTTTTGCATTTGCATTTCATGAAGTAAAAATAATCTTCCCTCTCTGTGAACCGGGAGAAATCCCGTGATTTGCAGAGAGGGCAACTGATCCCAGTCAGTGGCCCCTAATGATGAGCAACTTTTAACTGTTTTTTTAATTAAATGTTTTCTGACTTTTCTTGTTCTTTTTGCAGATGAAAGATGGAATGCCGGAGCGGAGTAAAGAATGAAGAGCATTTAGAAAATAAGATAGTTTTTTTTTTCATTCTATTGTAATATTTAAATTAAATGTAAATCATTGTTTGTAACAACAATTTGTAAATAATTTAAATATCAATAAAAATTCAAATTATCCAATTAATTCTAATTTCCTTATTGTTTATTTATTTATTTAAAATTCTTAGAATTAAAACAATTGAAAAATAAATTCAATCATTTTAGTTTCAGAATAATAAATAACTAAAGTAAAACAACATTGGTCCAATAAACCTGTCTTATCCCACATCCAAAGCAAAGCAGCAATTAACTTAAATGGACTGATCAAATGCAAAAGTACTGTGAATTCAAAACTGCATCTTGTATCTGACTGGCCCAATCAAAACGTACTGAATCCAAAACCAATGTCTCTTTTGCTGATTAAACCAAGATAACGCGAATTTTAATCTGAATCTTGAAATAAACCGCAAAGTGCTGTGGAATTTAAATTCTTCTGAGAACATGCCCATGAAACCCTAATTCCCGATTAAATGCCAAATCACGCTTGCTTGATCAAAATTGAACCACAAATCAATCAAGCCCTAAGCCCACTGTATGCAACAATTCAAAGCTCTGAAAATCAGTAAAAATCCTAATTTTGCTTGACTGTCAAAAAAGTCCGTTTGTCCGATTCTTGAGCCAGTTTGGGAAGTCAGGAAATGTTTGAAGCTGAGATTTCTTGTGGAAAAGCGCGAGGGCAAATTTTGGGGTACAACAGAACACATAGCTATTTAAAAGTGTAGTAAAGTAAAAGAAAGAAAGAGAGCACAAAATTTGAATGCAAAACGTCCAATGTTTTCATTAAATGAAAATATGACATATGGATTGACAATCCTTAACAAATGAACCATTGTGCCCCGGCAAAGACGCAAGGTTTAAAGTCATTGTTTTAAAAGAAATTACATAACCAAATTTCTTAAAGAAATAAAACAGAAATAACTATCACTCCTGACTGAAGGAGATTGAGATGATATCTTTCGCCTTCTAGTTGCTGAGTCCGTTGCCCCTGGTAGGAAAGATCCAGTTGTTGAAGTCACTAACATTGTAAGCATCCTCTATTGCGTTGACTCCATTGTTGCTGATACGGAATGGAGGTCTTCCATCTGGAGCGCGACAAATAACCCTTTGACCATCTACAGTAAACTCCATACCAAACTTGTCAGATTTGTAGGGGATATCAAGAAGCTGGCCCCAAATTGTATAACCACCTTCTTCTATAGTTGCTTTGGCATATTTCAAGGAAGCCATCTTATGCGGAACCCTAGTAGTATTTGGAATAGCAGAAACATATTCTACAACAGTAGGGGAAATCACTTTAAAGGTTTAACATGGGGTTTCAATAAATTCTCCGTCCATCTCCATGTACCAGAATGAATTCAGGTGGCTAACCATGTACTCCTCCTCTCCACAGACAGTAACATTCTTCCCTTTCATAGGATATTTTAATTTCTAGTGCAAGGTGGAGGTAACAGCACCTGCCCCATGGATCCAGGGGCGTTCTAATAGACAAGAATAAGCTGGCCGAATGTCCATTAATAGAAGGTGGATTCAAAGATTTGTGAACCTACTTTGATCGGGAGGTCCACTTCTCCATGTACTAGTCTTTTTGATCCGCCAAGGGCTCGAACTATGATGTTGCTAGGTTTCAACATGACCCCTTCACAATCCAGTCTGTCGAGAGCGCCCTTTGGCAGAACATTCAGAGAAGAGCCATTATCAACCAACACATGAGCCAATGTAGTGCCTTTGCATTCAATGGAGACATATATGGCCCTATTATGATTTCTCTCCTCCAGAGTCAAGTCAGCATCGAAGAAACCTATCCATTGTCAATCATTAAACTAGAAACATAACTTCCAAATTGATCGGCAGAAATCTCTTGTGGTACATGAGTGGTCTTTAAAAATTTCATTAAAGCTTGTGCATGAGCTTCAGAGCACAGTAGTAAAGATAACATGGAGATTTTGGATGGGGTCTATCCCATTTGTTCAACAATTTCGTAATCGCTTCTATAAATGATCTTCAAAACCTCTTCCATTTCTTGTCCAGAGGTATCCTTGACTGTAGTTTCTTTTGGTGCCTCCGTCCTGGCAGGCTCTATCATTGGATCTTTACCTAGAGCTTTAACAATTGTCTTGGTAACTGTGACTTGAATAGGTGGAGAGATTTCTGGAGAGAAAATCCTTCCACTTCTAGTAATTTTGCTAGTCCCCACAATATTGTCAATGTTAGGATCAACCTCTTCATCATCTTCATCAGACAACCCTTGCTTAATGCTATGGTAATAGAAGTCAGGCCCATAATTCCATGGAATAGCCTACTCCGAGGAATATAAGATGGGTCCAGGTTTTGTAATGATTAAGGGAGCAGGTTTTGGATTGGAAGTAATCCTTACAGGACCCTTGGAGGTGATCTGGAAAGGAGTACCAGATATGACAGACAAATATCGGCACAAATTCTCAGTATGCGAAACTTTTTCAATAAAAATTACATGTTCATCCATCAGGCATTGAATGCCTCCCTTCAGTAACCCGCAACCATTGGGTTGAACTGCACAGCAGTAACATTCTTTAAAACAACCTAGAAATAAACCGGCTTGTAGAAAAGTCTTTTTGATCGTCGAGAGAAAAGTAACCACGTCACTTATAGAGGTAACATACAGAATATCTTCAACAACACTTATGCCCTTGTCATGCTTCGGCATAGGAGCAGTAATCACGTTCGGAATCTCAGGAGGGTCAAACTCAATTTCCTTGTTATCAATCATGTCTTGAACTTTGTTTTTCAAGGCCCAATAGTTGTTGGTGTCGTGCCCAGAACTGTTCAAATGATAGGCACATCTTGCATTTGGATTGTACTTCACAGAGGATGTATTGGGATTGGGAGGAGGATCCCGGAGTGTTATGAGGCCAGCCTTTAATAAATGTTGCAATGCTTGAACTAATGTCATATTAATCCCGGTGAACTGCCTCCTCGGAGCGTCTGACCTACGTTGGTTGCCTTGTTGTTGTTGTTGAACAGACGCTGGATTAGAGATCAACACTGCTCCCACAGACTGATGGCGATCATTCTTACTACGACTTTTCTGGCCATAGACAACATTGGTTTATTTCTTACCAATGAAGGGATTTTTCACAACATTAGAAGTTGAAGCCATCATAATCTTCCCGCTCTTAATACCACTTTCAACTCTTTCGCTAGTCAAAATTAGCTCAGTAAACCCTGATGAAGAACTCCCAATCAGCAGATTAAAGAATGGACCCGTCAGAGTGCCCATTAACATATCTACCATTTCCCGATCAATCAAAGGAAGTTGCACCCTTCCAGCTAAATCCCTCCATTTTTGTGCATACTCCTTGAACCCTTCATTCGAGCCCATGGACATGTTTTGCAATTGCACACGAGTCGGCGCTAGATCAACATTATATTGATATTGTTTGTAGAAAGCGGCAGCCAAGTCTTCCCATGTGTGGATGTTGGTTCCTTCCAGCTGGTAGAACCATTCAATTTGAGTACCGGACATACTTTCTTGGAAGAAATGGACCCATAATTTTCGGTCAATAGTATGAGGTTGTATTTTTCGAACATACGACCTCAGATGAAGTTTGGGACAAGAGACTCCATCATATTTAGCAAAGACGGGGACCTTGAACCTGTGAGGGATGACCACCCTCGGGATCAAACCTAGATCTCTGAAATCTAATCAAGGCACTTTCTGGATTTCCACAGCTTTGAGACGGTCTTCTAACTGCTTGTACTTGTCATCTGCATGAGGGTACTGTTAATCGGAGTAGTCTTCATCCTTAGAAACTTGATTGTTTTTACCTTAACCCCTGACACTTATATCCTCCTCCTCTTGGTTGTCGTCTTCCTCAAAGGAAACATCTTGAACTGGTTGAACCGGACTTTTGAATCTTCTCCCCATGTTGAGGATAATAGCCCGCTTCTTAGTCTTCTTTTTCGTGGTGAGGAGCGCCATCATCTCTTGTTTCTCTTTGGCCAGATTCAAGAGAGTCTCTTGGAATTGTGCATGTTGAGTTTGGAGATCCTTGAAGGTTTGTTCGAGAGCCATCTTATATTGAAATAAACAGTAAATAAATGAGGAACCTGTATTGGAAAACCTACTTATTAAAGGATGCGTGATATGTGGATGCAATGTTTTCAAAGATCTTGGGAGATCTAAATTTGCTAGCCAAAAGGAAAGATAAACAAAGATTTTATTAATAAGTTCAAAATTACAAATGTCTTCTAGGATTACAAGGAAAAGCAAAAAGGGTCTCAAGGAGACAAAAATTTAAGCTCCTAAAACCTAAGACTCAAGTCTCCCACAGACGCTTCCTCTTTGTGTCGATGTATGCATTAAGATTCCGCTCTTCATGAAGTTGCTTTATAAGCTTTAAAACCTTCTTTTCACTTGCATAAAATTGAGCTTCAAAAGTGTCATATTCTTCCTTGAGTTGAATCCAGGACTTTTGCAATTCTTTGAGGCCAGTGGGCGTGTCTGGGTGGATAATGGTATAAGGAATATCCCCCTCGGCAATAGGTTCCATAGTCACCGGTAAGACAGCGGGATATGGAATCATAAGTTTTTGAGCACGAGATCATACTCACTTGAGATATGGCTCAAAAGGGATATAATTCCTATGTCCTAAAGTCTTGCTATCAATCTTGTTTACCATGCCCCAAGCTCGTATAAACCTTTAACGATAACCTTGAAAATTGTTCTCTTAGTCGAACATAATACCCTGGATAAGTGCGTCATGAGGACCATCTCTTCGAGTATAACCAAATTGTCGTAGAGCCAAAGAAGGGTTGTAAGTAATACCTCCCCTAATTCCAAGGAGTGGAACATTAGGGAATTCCCCGCAACGGTTAATGATAGTAACATCTTCCAGAGATCGGGAACACCAATAGATAATTGAATGAGAGAGCGACACCATCCTTTGTGACCACCTCAGACCTTGTTCATTCTTCAATACTGATCGGGGAAGGTGAGAAATAAACCACATTGATAGAAGAGTATGTAACACATAAGAGTCCCTCGCTTCCTCATAGTACGAGTGTGAAGAGAATGCATAATGTCTCCGAGCAAAGTAGGCACAGGGTTACGAGAAAGAAATATCTTGATGGAATTCACGTCTATCAGTTAGTTTGGATTAGGAAATAACACCAACCCATAGATTAGCAAAGCCAATATTTCTTTTAAATCTTGAAAACTCATAGCATCCAAAAACAGTCGAGCCTTCTCCAATAGAAACTTATCTAGAAAACCCTTGACTCCACTCCTTGTTTCCTAATTAGCTATAATGTCGGACCGCTTCAAATGTAAGGCTGATGCAACTTCTTCAGGTTGTGGATCTCTCTCTAAACTGGTGAAAGGTATTTGATTGAGAACAAACACTCCCGATAATTGAGAAAACTCCTCCATTGTGGGTACCAACTGATAATCAAGAAAAGTGAAGCAGTGATGTACAGGGTCAAAGAATTAAAATAGAATACTCATCATGTCTTCTTCAAAACCAAAGGTAACCAAACTGAGTAGTCCACCATGCCTTTTAATGAACGAAGAGATTTCAGGAACTCTTGAGACTAACTCCTTAAGTTGAGAAGGTATCCTCACAAAACTGATTTGGATAGTGTTTCTACGAGTGAAATCCATAACCTACAAAACAGAACAAAGATAAATCCCTAGGTCCTTGAAGTGGTTACTGAAAATGATATGGCATGATGTTATGATGTTATGATGTCATGTTAGAACAATTAATCATACACAAATAGAACACACAAGGCCTTAGTTTTAGGCTTGCATGGAGTTTATAGGTAAGTACCCTTTTGAAGTTTTAGTTGGCTCAACCTGTCCTAAAAGAAGTAACCAGGTTCTAGGAGCCTCAATATCACTGGTCTTTCTCTCAGGCATTGTTTCAGCACAAGCATCTAAATTGTTACCGAAATATCTCGAAAGTCCAATCTCAATGAGTGTAGTATCGAGTATTGTGATACGGTGGCAAAACCTACTATTTAATACTGAGTGTAGCGTCGAGTATCAACCAGTTCTCAGCTCTACACTGAGGCCGACTATCTCACTACTTTCTAATGGCCAAGTTGTTCAACTAAGGTTCTAAGATCTGTTAGTGCTTCACGACACCACGCGGCGGCCCCGTATTCTCCTCGTTTCCCCACAAAGGATACTGGTACCAACCAAAGCGCCACACTAACACAGCCATCGCTTAAACCATATCAGTCTACGCCATACAGTCTCCATGATCTATTGTTGTTTACCTAATGAGTGCCCCCAGATCCGGGTGTAGGATCTATAGTAACCCAAGCAAAACCCATAAATATAAATCAAGCAAGACAATCAAGAGAAAGAAACTATATATGACCTAGATCCTAAGGTATACCCCACTTTAATGTCCCCAACAGAGTCGCTAGTTCTGTGATACGGTGGCAGAACCGTCTGTTTAATACTGGTTTGCATTTTACGTTTTTTGTTCGCAAAATTTCGCGGTAATCAAGAGTCGCCACTGACTTTTATTTCATCCAATCATGAAAAAGGAAAAAGAACAGAAAAAACATTTTTTTGAGATATTCTGAGTACTGGGGGTAGATTATAGAAAGGGAAGGTGTTAGCACCCTTTCTATCCGTAGTTATCTACGGGCTCTTAGGTACTTGCTCATTTTTCAAATTGCTTGTGTGTGTGTTTGTCTTGAAAATGTTTTTACTTCGTGATAACCCTTGTATCAGTCCTCAAGG
Source organism: Vicia faba (assembly GCA_948472305.1). Classification (NCBI taxonomy): domain Eukaryota; kingdom Viridiplantae; phylum Streptophyta; class Magnoliopsida; order Fabales; family Fabaceae; genus Vicia; species Vicia faba. Next base: position 1,017,519,666 of record OX451738.1, on the reverse strand, counting down.
GTGTGACAAAGTTATTTTGAAAACTGTTTTTGAAAAGTGTTTGTGTGAAAAGTTTTATTTTTGAGCAAGTACCTACTAGCATCTACCTACTCGAAAAAAGATCTTTTATGTTCTATATCCTTTAGACAGCGCTATTCCACTATTAAGGAGTAGGTAGCACCATCGTTGGAGTTGTAAGGGACATTCGAAAAGGACGTACGATCACAAAAGCAATGTTATGACACCTTAGTAACCATCCTAGAGTCCTAAAGATCTTTTTTGAGGCAACATTTCCGAGGCAACATTCGAATGGGACAATTTGATCTTTTGGGATATAGAGGACAACCTCTAAAACATCCTATGCTACATGACCGTTTACCAAAGGCAACCGGAGTGAGAGTATACCCTAAGAGTGAGCATGTGCAAGTGTGATTTTTCAGTTAATGTTATCTTTGCACATTAGGGTTTTCTAACTGTTTTAATTTTTTATGCATTTTTGCCATACAATCCTATTAGCCATACATCTAACAGTTAAAGATTGTGGAAATTAAAAGCGGAAATAAACCTAGCTATTACAAGGCTTCGGGGAGGGGGATTAATTACATAACCAAAAATTGGGGATTTAAAGCAAGAAATAAAACCCTAATTTAACTATTACAAACCCTGAACAGTTACAAAATAATGGGAAAAAATAATTAACAAGCGCGCGGTAAATTAAATACGAGGACGGTAATTAATAACTTAAAACCCTAATTGAGAAAAAGAAATTTTGTGGATTTTTATTTGAGAAAACATTTAATTGCAAATTAATTAAACCTAATTTCTAATTGTTTTTAAATTATGAAAGAAATAAAGTTAACCTAATTTCCTAATTAAATTAAATAATTTATTATTAAAAAAAGCTTTTTGTATTTTTGTGATTTGTTGGTTTTATGATTAATTAAAAAAACAATTAATTTTTTGGTGAAAAATAAATCAACAAAAATAATTAAAGCAAAAGAAGTAAATAAAGAAGAGAAAAAGAATGGGCCTGGAGTGATGAAGCAGACTGGGAGTGCATGCTGAATTTCTGAACCCCAGAAGGATGGCCCAGAGTCTGGCGCCTGATCCAATGAGACCATCTTCTGGGGGCTCATGGTGGACCTGTGCATGCTGGCGTTGGATCTGGCTGGAGATGGATCCAGAAGATGATGATCTGGCTGAAGATGGATCCAGAGGATGATGATCTGGATGAAGATGGATCCAGAGGATGATGATCCTTATAAGGTGAGGTGTGCTGGATCTGGCTAGAGATGAATCCAGAAGATGACGATCCTCAGAAGGTAAGGTGTGCTGGATCTGGCTGGAGATGGATCCAGAATATGATGATCCTTAGAAGGTGAGGTGTGCTGGATCTGGCTGGAGGTGGATCCAGAAGATGATGATCCTCAGAAAGTGAGGTGTATGGAACCTGCAAGGAAATTGGAAGAAAAATAGAAGATATTGGAGGCATGGGTCGAACCCCTGACCTCTCATACACAACACTTTATTAACCTTCCTGCACGCCACTGGGCCATCTGGCCTTTTGTTAACAAAAATAAACAAAATATAATATGATAAAAATGCATTATGCCCAGAACAAAAATGCGCCAACATTCAAACTAGCCAGTGGGACATTGCCACGTCACTGTCTTCTTCCCAGAAACTGTCGTTTTTGGGTAAAGGTTTTTACCTACGGTTCAACGTCTGTAGCTGTAAACCTGTAAATCTCAAAAATCCAATACAAGTAAGATAAATTAAATCCAAGCATACAGACCAACTAGGTTTGACCTTGTGAGTATGATGGTACCCATCTTTTGCCCTGATTTTACCTGTATCAAAAAGCCCTAAAACGCAAGCTTAAAACCTAATAATGGCAGATGTCCATACATGCGTCAAAACTCATAATTAATCATACCAATGCATTCTAAATGATGATACAAACATGAAGGTGTGCTTAAAAAGCGTTAATCATGCGCGTATAGTCAGAACAAAAATCAAAAATAGTGTCAAACCGTGATGTATATGGAACGTGATTCTGGATGCTTCAAAGCTTGGTAAGGGTTGGAAAAGCTTCTGGAGGTGTCCAGGAACGTGTTGCAATCCTTAAATCTCCTTAAGGATAGTTGTGGTATGGAATCCGATTTGAGATTTTTTGAAAAAAAGTTGCAACTTGCCCTTGCTGTTTCACACGATCAACCCTCCTTCTTGTGCATTGGAATTGTTATGTATATGTAGTGCACTGAATTAGGTCAACAAAAAGTATTCAAATCTTGGCAAATTAGGAAGATTGGATTTGATTTCCTCATATATGATTTCTTTCCAAAACTTGATTCAATCCAATCTTTTTCAACCCTAATGAAACTTGCACGATTTGGTTTGCATGCTAGCTGTACATGGACTCAGAATATGCATAAAAATCTCTAGATTTGATTTGTTTTCATTTTTTGCCATTTAATTTGATTTATTTTGATTTAATTGAATAAAAAATCAAAATAAATGATATAAGTAATAAAAATAGGTGGAAAAGCTCAGGGGTCGTGGGTCCTATTAGAAACATGTTTCAAGTAAGAAAACATGGGCCCATTTGGAAAAAATGCAAATTTGATCAATGTTGACTTTTGACAATTTTGCAAAAAAAGTCAACTTTGACAAGGCATATCTCTCTCAATTTTGACCCTAGGAGGATGTTCTTAGACTTTTTAGAAAGCTTAAGATGTCCTATAAACAACCCTTTTGGTCTCATCTCCGTTGGATCTTCCATGTTCATGTATGAAGCTTTGACCCAAAAGGTGTTTTTGTTAACTTTCCAAAAGGACCTATAATGTCAAAATTCATATCTTTTTGTGAGTGCATATTTTGAACTTGTGAGCTGAAGATGAGTTGTAGGGAATTGTATCCTATTCAAAATGAGCTTTAGATGGAAAATTTCTGATAAAGTATGAAGAAGTTATGCCTGGTCAAAGTTGGGTTGACTTTTACTAAGAAACCCTAATTTAGCAACTTTTGGGTTTTGATGATTTTGGAGCATTCCTTGAGGAATCATGATCAACCCTTGATCAAATGATGGATATAACTTCAAAATGTTGATTTAGACCAAAAATCTTGAGGTTTGACTGTATGTGGGCCACAATTGACTTTTGACCTAGTACAGTCGATTCTCAAGCATCTGAGCAATTGACTGAGCAAACTTCTTGTGCAAGGCATGAAACTTGACATGTAGGGTCTTGAGAACATATTAAAACCTTGGAAAGCATTTGAGCCCTTTGTGGTCCACCCATCTTGATGAAAGTAGAAACCCTAATTTTGAGGTGCACTGCCTTAGGAGAGAGTTTGTCTGGTCGACTCTTGAACTTCCTTGAGCAACTTGGGGACCTCAATTGACATTTGTTGAGTAAAATGAGAGGGAAAATTTTGGGGTACAATAGCTACCCCTGTTTAATCTTCTTAAACCTGAGGATGTAGATTGGCTGCGCTGCCTTTCGTGATCTGAAGGTGGAAGATGATTGAACACTAAAGTGCCCAGAAATTTGCACTCGCATGAAGTGGCACTTGGCTTGTGATATAGGGAATGGGCTTACAGATGCCATTTGGAGGTCGAGGATTGAAGATTGTCGGAGATGGGCTTAAAGATTCCATCCTGGATGCGACGGAGAATTACGGGAGATGGGCTTAAAGATGCCATCTAGGGGATGTCGATTTACTGTCTTGGGAGAACTAGAGTTTTAGGAGCTTCAGTTGTCCGTTACTCTACTGAGGAATCACTCCGGCTTGAGGAACCGGAAGTGTACTGCGTATCTGGTCGGAGTACAAGCTGCAAACGATTTATAGGGGAAATGTGAAACCAATCGTGTTTGATCAGGTTCTAGTCTTACAGTTTTGTAGACCGATGTTTGGGGGTAAGAGAGAGAGAGAACCTGGATAGTAAGGTTATGAGAAGGAACCTGGATAGTAGGGTTACTTCGATATGAAATCCTGGATAGTAGGGATGTGAGAAGGAACCTGGATAGTAGGGTTACTTCGACATGAAAGCCTGGGTAGTAGGGTTGTGAGAAGGAACCTGGATAGTAGGGTTACTTCGATATGAAAGCCTGGATAGTAGGGCTGTGAGAAGGAACCTGGATAGGGGTTACCTCGATATGAAAGCCTGGATAGTAGGGCTGTGAGAAGGAACCTGGATAGTAGGGTTACTTCGATATGAAAGCCTGGATAGTAGGGTTGTGAGAAGGAACCTGGATAGTAGGGTTACTTCGATATGAAAGCCTAGATAGTAGGGCTATGAGAAGGAACCTGGATAGTAGGGTTACTTCGATATGAAAGCCTGGATAGTAGGGCTGTGAGAAGGAACCTGGATAGTAGGGTTACCTCGGTATGAAAGCCTGGGTAGTAGGGTTGTGAGAAGGAACCTGGATAGTAGGGTTACTTCGATATGAAAGCCTGGATAGTAGGGTTGTGAGAAGGAACCTGGATAGTAGGGTTACTTCGATATGAAAGCCTGGATAGTAGGGTTGTTAAAAGGAACCTGGATAGTAGGGTTACTTTGATATGAAAGCCTGGATAGTAGGGTTGTGAGAAGGAACCTGGATAGTAGGGTTACTTCGATATGAAAGCCTGGATAGTAGGGTTGTGAGAAGGAACCTGGATAGTAGGGTTACTTCGATATGAAATCCTGGATAGTAGGGTTGTGAGAAGGAACCTGGATAGTAAGGTTACCTCGGTATGAAAACCTAGATAGTAGGACTGTGAGAAGGAACCTGGATAGTAGGGTTACTTCGATATGAAAGCCTGGATAGTAGGGTTGTGAGAAGGAACCTGGATAGTAGGGTTACTTTGATATGAAAGCCTGGAGAGTAGGACTGTGAGAAGGAACCTGGGTAAGGCTGCTTTGTGAGGAGTTTGGGTAAAACTGCATCTGAACCGAGAAGGAACTTGGGTAAGGTTGCTTTTGGGTAAGTTCGAGTAAAATTTCAGAATGAACCGGGGTAAGGTTATAAGTTTGTGTAAAACTTCGGGAGAAATCGGGGTAAGGTTACCTTGAGATAAGTTCGTGTAAAACTTTGGCAGGAACCTGGGTAAGGTTACTTTGAGATAAGTTCGTGTAAAACTTCAAAATGAACCGGGGTAAGGTTATAAGTTTGTGTAAAACTTCGGGAGGAACTGGGGTAAGGTTACCTTGATCTGATAATGTAGATTAGTTGACTCGTTTGATTTTGGGAACTGAGTTTCCATTAGTTGTCTGTAGATGTGATCTGTATAACTGCTGGATTTGTTGAAGCTAACTGTCTTTTCCTGAAAAATATCAGGGTTAGTTATATGCGATGCATGAAATGCAGAGCGAGATGATGTTCTAAAAATAAATGAGATTATGTTGTATATGATATGTATGCGTATGTCATGATGTATGTTCGTGAAATGTTGTCGGGGTATGCATGCGCCTGGGAAAATAAATCCCTGACTGTTGCTGGAGAGTTATAAATATTCCGTCGAGAAGAAATATGCTTGAGAATAAACTCTGTAGGGACCAAACCTTGGGGGAAGAGATACTCTATTGGTAGAACTGCTGATCTGGAGAGATAAACTCAGATGGGGATGAAATTCCACTGTTGAGGCTGGCGAGCTCTGTTGGAGATTAAGCTTATGTATCTGTAGAAATAGACTCCGCTTGGGGAATGAAATTTGTTGACTCGACTGCGATTACGAACCTCAGTTGTGGATTGTTATATCCTATTTCGAGAAAGCTAATATCAATGCCTTTGGATATTTTTACTCTGTGGGGAGTGCGCATACTAATAATTATGTTCCCAAGCATGACTCTATCCCGATACATGTGAGGCAAAATGACTGTAGGGTTTGGTACTTCTTATTTTCCCTGTTTCTGGAATTACGAGTAATTGTCTTTTGTTTCTTATGCAAATAGTTATGAGCAGCAGTCATTTTCAAATGCATATATAAAAAATAAATCATTGGACGTTCTTGCAAAACAAAACAGAAAAAGAAAAACAAATTGAAGTTTTGTAAGAATGACTTGTATTGATTTTGAAATTGGCTTGTAATAGGCGTTTTGTACAAAGAGGCTGACGTCCTAGTAAGAGAATGTCGCCGAAAGAAATTACAATTTGTGCAAAAGAAAGAAAAACAACTATGTGAAACAACCCCATTGGGTTCCAACTCTACTATTGCCTTTATATCTTCAAGCGTCTCATCACTTTGCTACTTGGTCGATGGTTGATCAGATTGATAGGCGCCGTCTGAGCTTGATAGCTGATACCGAAGTCTGGTCGCAAGATGATCCAATGATATATAGTGATATGTTTTAATCCCTAAATTTTTCCTGGATTTCCCTTTCGGGTTTTCAATCCACCGTTGTGATCGGTGGAAATAGAACTGACTGTTTTGGAATGCTGGTTCGCGAAATGTCGCGGTAAGCAAGAGTCGCCACCGTCTTTTATTTTCTCCAACAAGGAAAGGACAAAAGCACAGCAAAATTCCTTTTCGAGATGTTTCTCGGTTCGGGAGGTAGATTATAGAAAGGTAAGGTGTTAGCACCCTTTCTATCCCTGGTTATCCACGGGCTCTTAGGTACTTGCTCACTATGTTTTCAAAAATGTTTTGCTTTTCTTGTGTTTGTGGGTTTTGAAAAAGTTTGTTTGAAAACTTCGTTTTAACTCTTGTATCAGTCCTCAAGAGTGTATGAAGTGTTTGTTTGAAAACTTTTGTCATAAAAGTGTAAGTGCGAAAAGTTGTTTTTGTTTTGAAAGAGCAAGTACCTTAGAACCTCCACCTACTCAAAAGAAATTAAGCTGTGTAAATGTCCTTTAGACAGTACTATCCCACTATTGAGAAGTAGGTAGCACCGTCGTTGGAGCTTTTCGGGTCAATTCGATTATAGGGACATGTGGTCACCAAAGCAATAGTAGGACGCCTTAGCGGTAACCCTAATGTCCTAGATCTTTTTTATCCGAGGCAACTGTTTCGAGGAAACTGGATCTTTAGACAAGAGGGCGACCTCTAAAACACCCTATACTCAATGACCACGTCGAGGCAACCAAGTGAGGCGTACCCTAGGAGTGGTATGTGCGAGTGTGTCAGGATTCAGTTTATATTATCTTTGCACATTTTATGGTGAGCTACGAGTTGATTTTAATTTCATACAAGTCTTGTCATGCATAACAGTTAATAATTGTGCGGAAAGTAAATTGTGGAAAGTAAATCTACGCTATTACAAGGCGTCGGGTATTTACATCGCCAAAAGCAACTCTTGAAAAGTAAATGCAGAAAATAAAGAAAGCGATAAAAAGTCCTAATTACGCTATTACATTCTCGGAGCAATTACATAAATATTACCAAAAAATAATATGCGCGAAAAGAAATTAAATCAGAGAAGTCCTTAGGGTTTTGACCCTTTTGTTGTGAAAGAATGAGATTTTAGTCCGTTTGCATTAAATTAAATTAATCCTAAAGCTAATTAATTAATTAATTAAAAGAAATATTTTTTTGAGTTTTTTAATGTTTTTAATGAAAATAAAATAAAAAGGAAAACATGATTAAAAGTTGTCAAAACCCTAATTCTATGTTAATTTTATTTATTGTGAAAAAATCAAAATTAAACTTAATTAAACTAAATTAGTCATATTAGTATTTATTTACAAAAATAATGTGAAATTAATAAATAATAATAATAAATAATATTTAGGTTTTTCTGATTTTATTATGAAAATAAATAATTATGTTAATTAAATAAAAATAATAATAATTAATAAAAAGAAAATAAAAGGGAAAAAAAAAATAAAAAGGAATAATAAACCAGGGGGTGATGGCCCAATATGGAGGTTTGTTAGCAATCTTTAAGCCCATTAAGCTGCCAGTTCGTTTGACCTTCTTGATTGTCTACGCGTGGGTTGACCAGGAGCATGATGGTCATCCATCTTTGGACCATCAGATTCATGCTTGTGGCCACTTGGCGCCTGGGATGTGAAAGTGCATGGTGGGCGTCTTGTTGGAAAGCTGCATATGAACCTGTAAAGAAAAATAATAGAAGTGTTTTGGGGGACCTGGGAATCGAACCCAGGTCCCAATGATTACCAGCCAGCGCATCAACCACCAAGCCATTTGCCTGCTTTTGTTAATATAATGACAAGTGAATATAATATATAAAAAATTAGTTCATGTACTGTAAAAACAAAACACGTGCGCGTTTTTTGAATTGCCAAACCACACGCTTACACGTCTTTGTCTTCTTCCTTTTACCTGCAAATATATCATTAGATAGCGGGGGTTTTTAACCCCCACAAACTGCCATGACCAAAAATAGCGAATAGAGCTACAAGCAACATAAATATTTCGCGAATAGTCCAATGCGTTCGTCTGGTTCTCACGAGTTCAGTCATGGGTCTCTCAAGGCTTAATTTTTCCTGTACTGCAAAGCCCTAATTTGAAAGCTTATGAACCCTAAAATTCATCAATGGCATCTTTTGATTCTGTGCGTTTTAATCCAATTAAACTATGCCAATAGCTTCCTGTGGTCTCTAACAACACAAAACAAACAAGAAATCATATCAAATGCTTATGAATCATGAGTTACGATTATGAAAAAGAATGTCAAACCGTGAGACTGTTCTTGAGGATTTCTCGAGCTTTAACGCTTGATTTTGATTGCTACACGTTCCTCACACTCCCTGCAATGTGTTAGAATTCACAAAAGCCTTTGAATCGTGCTAGAATATGGAAATCAGTTTTCAAGTTTCTTGAGTTTTTTTTCAATATTGCTATGGCTTTGTCTGCAGTGCTTTCACGTGTGCATGATTAGGGTTGGCTTGCATATTTATAGAGGACTGAAATTAGGTCAAATCTTTGAGCAAAAATCCATGGAATAATGATTTGAATATTTGATTGGAAATCATATATTTTTGAATCTTTTTGATTGAAGAAAGTTGCCAAACTTGGATATTTTTGCATATTTGATTTGTGCACGAATTTTCCAGCATATCTTGACCACATTTGCTTCACAAAAAGATTGAAAAATCAAATCTTTGTATTTCCTACAATTTAAATTAATTAAATGAATTAAAATCAATTTTAAATCCAATTAATTAATAAAAAATAAAAAAATAAATTCAATTAAGCTTGATGGGTCGTGCATAGTTTATGGATAAAGTTTCAAGAAGAAATTTGAGGCCCATTAGCAAAAACAAAGTGTTTTGAGCAAAGTTGACTTTTGTAAATTCCCAAAAATTTCCCAACTTCTCCAATGCATATCTTGCTCAATTTTGATCATATGAGCATGTTCTTGGACATTTTGGAAAGGTCTTGAAGTCCTCTAACCAATGCCTTTGGTCCCATGTCATTTGGATTTACCAATCTCAAGTTATGGTCTTTGACGTAAAGTGCATTTTTGTTGACTTTTGAAATTGACCTATAATGTAGAAATTGATAACTCTTTGTGAGAGCATTTCTTGGACTTGGAATGTGAAGATGGATTGTAAGAAATGTCATCCCCTTCAAAATGAGCATTGGATGTGATTTTTATGATGAACCATGAAAAAGTTATGCCTTGGTCAAGATACAGTTGACTTTTCTGTTGTCCAAAAATAGTAACTTTTTGCATCTTGATGATTTTTGAGCCATTCTTGTGGAATCATGATCAAGACTTGATCAAATGATGATTGTGGACTCAAAATAAGATGTTGACCAAAAATTCTGACTTTTGACTGCAAAATGACCATTTTGCCCCTGCAGTTGACTGTAGGTCAAATGGAGCTTTTGACTGTGCAAATTGACACTGTGAGTCTTGAGACTTGGCATGTAGGTGCTTGAGAATGTATATGGACCTATGAGACTTGATTGAACCATTGAAAACCTCAAATTCCTTGAAAGAACCAAAACCCTAATTTTGACTGGCTTAAGAGGCCTTTGGACTGTGCAACCCTTGAGAAATCTTGAACCATTTGAAGATGATTCTTGACAAACCTTGAAGAATATGGGAGGGCAAATTTTGGGGTACAACAACCGTGATACCCTTTTTTGCCCAAGCCTCCTTTCGGGTTTTCGACTTGCCGGGTGTATAATTTTTTTTCATTTTCATCCCTTACTTTTGCCCGAATCCTTTTGGTTCGCCGGGAAGCCCTTATTTTTGCCTAGGCTAGTCAACCTAGCGGGTCTTTGATTATGCATAGTATCTTTTCACTATGTATGCGTTGACAGGGTAAGGAAGGTCGTAACCATCCATGTTGGTTAAAATCATGGCTCCTCCCGAGAAAATGTTTTTAACAACAAACGACCCTTCGTACGTGGGGGTCCATTTGCCCCTGGGATCACCTTGCGGCAGTATGATGCGTTTGATCCCCAGATCCCCGACTTGATATTCTTGACGCTTGACTTTCTTGTTAAAAGCCTTGATCATTCGCTTTTTATACGTCTGACCATGACAGATAGCAGTGAGTCTCTTTTTGTCGATTAGATTTAACTGTTCAAGTCGAGTTTAGATCCAGTCGTCTTCGTTCAAACCCGCATCCTTCATAATTCTGAGAGAAGGTATTTGGACTTCTATGGGTAGGACTTCCTCCATGCCATATACCAGAGAGTAGGGTGTTTCCAATGTCGACGTCTGTGCTGAGGTATGGTACCCAAGCAGGGAAAATGGTAACATCTCGTGCCAGTCTTTATATGTCACCGTCATCTTCTGTACAATCTTCTTGATGTTCTTGTTAGCTGCTTCAACAACGCCATTCATCTTCGGCCGGTAGGGAGAAGAATCATGATGTTGTATCTTGAATTATTTGCAGAGCTCGGTGATCATTGTATTGTTGAGATTTGTACCATTGTCAGTAATAATCCTCTCTGGTACACCGTATCGATATATCAGATTGTGTCGGATAAACCGCGCCATGATGTTCTTGGTTATAGTAGCAAAAGAGGCTGCCTCAACCCATTTTGTGAAGTAACAAATGGCTACTAAGATGAAACGATGCCCGCTAGACGCAGTAGGTCTGATCTCGCCGATCATATCGATGCCCCACGTCGTAAAGGGCCAAGGAGCTGTCAGGACGTTCAGAGGAACTGGAGGCACATGCACCTTATCAACATAGATTTGGCATTTATGATAGGTTCAGGAGTGCTGATAACAATCGGCTTCCATAGTGGACCAGTAATATCCTACCCATAGGATCTTCTTAGCCATGGTATGTCCACTTGAATGGGTTCCGAAAGTGCCTTCATGGAGATCTGTCATGATCCTCTCTGCTTCGCTCTTATCTACACACCGTAGTAATGTAGAGTCACAGTTGCGTTTATAGAGGATCCCATTACTGAGGAAGAACTTTGCAGCAAACCTCCTCAGGAACTTCTTATCATTGACAGATTCCCCTTCGGGATATTCCCGAGCCTCGAGATACCTTTTGACTTCGTGAAACCAGAGTTTGTCTGCTACTTCTTCGGTGTCGATCTCACAGCAGTGTGTGGGTTCATCCAACCTCTCAATGGTAATTTGGGGAGCTTCATTGTCCCACCTAACTTTGAACATAGAAGACATGGTAGCTAGCGCGTCCGCTAACTGGTTCTCCTCTCGTGGGAAATGTTCGAAGGTTACCTCCTTAAAGTGCGGGAGCAATGTCAATACATACTCTCTGTAAGGAATGAGATTCGGGTGCTTCGTATCCCACTCGCCTTTGATCTGACTAATCACCATGCTGGAATCCCCGAATACACTTAAAAACTTAATCCTCAGGTCAATAGCAGCTCGAAGTCCCATGATACACGCTTCATACTCCGCCATGTTGTTGGTGTAGTTGAAACATAATCGACCGGTGAACGGAGTATGACAGCCCTCGGGAGATATGATTATAGCGCCAATGTTGTTACCCAGTGTGTTCAAGGCTCCATAAAAATACATAGACCATCAGGATCCTTCCTCAGGTCCTTCATCCGGCCCAGGCTCTTCGCAGTCAGTCACCAACATGATATTCTCATCTGGGAACTCGAAATTCATGGACTGGTAGTCATCCACGGCTTGATGAGCCAAATGATCTGCCAATACACTCCCCTTTATTGCTTTTTAGGTTGTATATTGTATGTCGTATTCGGTTAAGATCATTTGCCACCTTGTTATCCTTCCAAAGAGAGCGGGCTTCTCAAAAATATACTTGATCGAATCCATCTTTGATATCAACACGGTAGTGTGAGTCAGCATATATTGTCTCAGTCGGCGAGCAGCCCATGCCAAAGCGCAGCAAGTTTTCTTGAGCAATGAGTATCGGGTCTCACAGTCGTTAAACTTGTTTCTAAGGTAATAAATGTCATGCTCTTTTCGACCAGACTCGTCATGCTGCCCCAACACACACCCCATTGAATTGTCTAGCACTGTCAAGTATAATATCAAAGGTCTTCCTTCAACTAGAGGCATCAGAATGGGTGGTTCTTAAAGGTATTCCTTGATTCTTTCGAAAGCGGTCTGGCATTCGTCATTCCACTTTACCACTTGATCTTTCTTCAGTAGCTTGAAGATTGGCTCACAAGTAGCAGTCAGATGTGAAATAAACTTGGCGATGTAATTCAGACGTCCTAAGAAACCTCTAACCTCCTTCTCTGTGCGGGGAACCGGCATATCTTGTATAGCTTTTACTTTTGGAGGGTCTACCTGAATACCCTTGTCACTGACGACAAAACCCAGAAGCTTACCAGACCTCACCCCGAAGGTACACTTGTTCGGATTCAACCTCAGCTTATATGTCTTCAATTTGTCAAACAATTTCTGGAGATGATCAAGATGCTCTTCCTCAGTCTGAGACCTATCTATCATGTCATCAATAAACACTTCGATCTCATGGTGAATCATATCATGAAACAAAGCGACCATGGCGCGCTGATAGGTTGCCCCAACATTCTTCAACCCAAAAGGCATCACTTTGTAGCAGAAGGTTCCCCACTGTGTGACGAAGGTTGTCTTATCCATGTCTTCAGGAGCCATCTTGATCTGATTGTAGCCAGAGAAACCATCCACGAAGGAGAAGATTTTATGCTGCGTGGTGTTGTCGACCAGAACATCGATGTGAGGAAGTGGGAAGTCATCTTTGGGGCTTGCCCTGTTCAGATCTCTGTAATCAATACACATATGTACCTTACCGTATTTCTTAGGTACCGGAACAACGTTAGCAACCCACTGTGGATACGAAGTGACAGCTAAGAATCCTGCATCGAACTGTTTCATGACCTCTGCCTTGATTTTCTATGACATTTTAGGGCGCATACAATGAACCTTCTGTTTAACCAGAGGGCAGTCTTCTTTAGTCGGCAGGCGATTTACCACAATATCAGTGTCCCAACCAGGCATGTCTTCATAGGACCAGGCGAAGATTTCAACATAGTCGTGCAACATCTGTATCAACCTCTGTTTGACACTAAGCTCCAGATTTGCACCTATTTTAACCTCTTTTCTATTTTCCTCAGTACCCAAGTTCACTGTCTCAACCGACTCTTCATGAGGCCGTATGACCCTCTCTTCCTGCTGTAATAGTCTAGCAAGTTCTCCGGGCACCTCACAATCATCCTCACCATCGTCCTCGGCTTGGTTGATCAGATTTTTGAAGTCATAATTGGAAATAGCAGAGCTGTTATCAATGGGATCCAGAGTGGATATGGATCTGCATTATGATACGTGAGTGTGTGTAAGAGAAATAACTGTTTTGATAGAGCGGAAAATAGAAAAGAAAAACAGAGAGCGCAAAATTTGTATGCAAGAAACATCCAATGCTTTATTAATGATTATGAAATGACAAATAATAGCTCTCACAAGCAAAACCAAGGTACCTCGGGCAAGGCACCAGGCCGTAAAGTTTCAAATTGTTTATTACAAATCTTTAAAACAAATAAGTCAATTATTGTGGAATAAAAGAAACAGGTATGAAGTCCCTAGCCGTCCAGTTACTCGGTCCACCGTTGGTAGTTAGGTAGATCCAGCTTTCAATGTCTGATTCCTCTTCACTGTCTTCAGTAGCGTTAACCCCGCGATTGCTGATGCGTAGGGGAGGTCCTCCAGCCCGAGCGTGTCTAACAGCCCTTTGAGCCCCTGTAGTAAAGCCCAAACCAAATTTATCAGTTTTATGAGTGAAATCGGGGAGCTGACCCCAATTGGCACACCCACCTTCTTCAACCACGGCCCTGGCGTCCTTGAGAGAAGCCATCTTCAGAGGAGGTTTGTTGCTGGTAGTTTCAGTCGAATCCAAGATCTGAGGGACCTCTTCAAAATTCTGACAAGGAGTTTTGATGAATTCCCCGTCCATCTCTACGTAGTGGAAGGAGTTGAGGTGACTTACCATATATTCTTCCTCGCCCCGCACTGTGACAATCTTTCCTTTCACCGGATACTTCAGCATTTGATGGAGTGTGGAGGTTACTGATCCAGCCTCGTGGATCCAAGGACGACCCAACAAACAAGAATATGACGGCCAGATATCCATCACATAGAAAGTGGACCCAAAAGTCTGAGAACCCACTTTGACAAGGATGTCCACCTCCTCGTGCACTGTTCTCTTTGATCCGTCAAAAGCCCTTACCACGATGTTACTAGGCTTTAGAGTTAGACCCTTGCAATCCAAACGGTCCAACGCCTTCTTCAGCAGAACATTCAGTGAATACCCAATATCTACTAGCACATGAGCCATAGTGGTACCCCTGCATTCAATCGAGACATACAGAGCATCATTATGCTTCCTTCCCTTTGGTGTCAAATCCGCATCTGAAAAACCCAGCCCATTATCAGCAGTCAGGCTGGCCACACAATCTTTGAACTGATCAGCTGAAGTCTCTTGCGGCACATGCACGGTCTTGAGAAATGCAATCAAAGCCTTCGCATGGTCTTCAGAACACAACAGTAGAGACAACATGGATATATTGGATGGGGTCTGCCCCAACTGCTCGACCACATTGTAGTCGCTCTTCTTAATGATTTTCAGTATCTCCTCTATTTCTTGCTTAGAGGCCTCCACAAAGATTTTCTTAGGTGCCTCCGTCCGGGCAGGCTAACCTACAACCTCTTTGCCGTGGGTATCATATGATTCACCGACAGGGGTAATAACTGGAGTAAGAACTAGAATTGTAGTTGATGTACTAGCAGGAACATCAAACGGGATAATAATGGGCTTGTTGACACTCTTAGGGGAAATCTCGGGAGAGAAAACCCTTCCACTTCGGGTAACTTTGCTGGTTCCGACAATGTTACCAATATCAGGATCAACCTCTTCGTCTTTCAAGTCTTGTTTGACACCATGATAGTATACATCGGCACCATAATGCCACATGACAGTTTTATCCGAGACATACGGGACAGGACCAGGAACAGTAATTATTAGTGGAGAAATTCTTGGAGCGTATGTAATCCTAACAGGTCTTCTCGAGGAAACCTTAGAAGGATTGGCGGAAATGGTTATAATGGAAATGTATTAATTTGGAATAATAGGACTCATAGTCTTCTCAAACAGAATCTCTTTGCTATCTATCAAGCGTTGAACACCTAATTTCAGCAAACAGCAACCATACGATAGAAGCGAACGCATGTGGCAACCTTCACCATAACCCGAAAATAAACCGGCCAACAACAATTTCTTCTTTACTGTCAAGAGAGGAGTAGCAACTTCATCGACAAAGGTAACAAACAATTCAGTATCAATAGCATTAACTCCATGACCATGTTTAGGCATGGGAGCAGTTATGACATTTGGCTTCTCCGGAGCATCAAAATCTATCTCCTTGGCTTCAATCAAGTCTTGTATTTTGTTTCTCAGAGCCCAGCAGTCATTTGTATCGTGGCCAGGACTCTCAAAATGATAGGCACACCGAGCATTCGGATTATATCGGGGAGATGTAGTATTTGGATTCTTGGGAGCCTCTCTCAAGGTTGCCAAGTTAGATTTCAACAGATGAGGTAGAACTTTAGCCAATGTGATGTTGATGCGGGTAAACTGCCGTTGTGGTCTTTCCACCCTTTGTTGATTATTGCGTTGTGGAGCAACTGCAGGTCTAGGTATCATCAAGACACTTATTGTTTGACATTGTTCAGCCTTGTTCTGGCCCCTCGGGCTGTAGATGGCACTGGCTTCCTTCTTACCAGCAAAAGGCTTCTTTACTGAACTGGACGAGGTATCCTTCTATATTTTGTCGCTTCGAATTCCAGCTTCTACTCTTTCCCCAGTTAGGATCATCTCGGTGAAACCAGTTGACGAGTTGCCGATCAAATGATTGAAAAATGGACCAGATAGCATCCCTAGAAACATATCAACCAACTACCTATCAGACAACGGGGGTTGAACTCTTCCAGCCAAGTCTCTCCATTTTTGGGCATAATCTTTAAAACCTTTACTTGCACCCATGGACATACTCTGGAGTTGAGTATGAGTGGGAGCAAGGTCGGCATTATATTGATACTGCTTGTAGAAAGCAGCAGCCAGATCTTCCCAGTTTCAGATATTGGCTCCCTCCAACTGGTAGAACCATTCAAGTTGAGTCCCTGACAGACTATCTTGAAAGAAGTGAACCCACAAATTTCTATCAGTTGTGTGGGGCTGAATCTTCCTGACATAAGAGCGGAGATGGAGCTTTGGGCAGGACACCCCATCATACTTGGCAAAAACTGGAGCTTTGAACTTCTGCGGGATGACTACTCTCGACACCAATCCCCATTCTTTGAAATCCACCCCAGGTATCCTCTGAACTTCCATGGCACTCAGGCGGTCTTCCAACTGTTTGTATCTATCCTCAGCAGGAGGATATTGCTCGTCGTTATAGTTAGTATCATTGTTGGAGATTGTAGGACTAGGGTCCTTCTCTCCTTCTTGGTTCTCCCCTTCCTTAGATGAAGAGGTCAGGTCGTCTTGTCGCTTCAACCGCTGTCCAAACCTTCGGCCCATATTCAGAATACCAACAACCTTCTTCTTTCTCTTCCTCTCTTTCAGAATGAGGGCTTTCAGATCCTCCTACCCCTTTGCCAGACTGATGAACATTTGTTGGAACTGGGCGTTTTGTGCCTGTAGGTCCTTAATGCTTTATTCGGAAGACTTTTCTGCTGAAATAAACAGCGAAGGAGATGAAAAACCTGTAATGGTACCTGTAATGATGTGTATGATAATGGTATGCGCATGCAATGATTTCAAAGACCTCAGAAAATTTAAATTTGCGAACCAAAAATAAATAAATAAACTTTATTAGCTGAAATTTAAGTTCAAATGCCTTTAAGGCGTTACAATTAAAAATAAATCTAAAACTAGAAAGAAAAATCAAAAGTCCCATGTATGCTTCCTCTTTGCGCCGAGATAATCATTCAGTCCTTTTTCCTCATGCAACTGCTTTGTGAGCTCTAAGGCCTTCCTCTCCTGAGCACGAAACTGATCCTTGTAAGTATCCCGTTCCTTCATCATCTGAATCCAAGACCTCTGTAATTCCCCAAGATTAGTGGGCATGTAAGGGTAGAGAACCGTGTAAGGAAT
Source organism: Vicia faba (assembly GCA_948472305.1). NCBI lineage: Eukaryota > Viridiplantae > Streptophyta > Magnoliopsida > Fabales > Fabaceae > Vicia > Vicia faba. Next base: position 1,017,502,198 of record OX451738.1, on the reverse strand, counting down.
GCCTTCTTCAGTAGTGGGTTCCACAATCACTGGTAAAACGGACACATAGGGCATCATAAGCTGCTGAGCACGAGCTCGTACCCATTGTAGATAAGGTTCCATTGGAAGGGAAGTCTTTGGCCCAAAATCCCTGACGCTCGATTTGTTTACCATTCCCCAAGCTCGTATGAACCTCCAGCGATACTCTTGAATGTCATCCTCATAGCTGAATACAATGTCCTTGATAAGTAACTCATGGGGACCACCCCTTCGAGCGTAACCAAATTGTCGCAGAGCTAAACAAGGATTGCAGGTTATACCCCCTCTGATACCAAGTAATGGGACTTTAGGGTACTCCCCGCAGCGATCAATGATAGCAATGTTTTCCATAGATCGAGAACACCAAAGAATATCCGTATGAGCGAGTGACATTTTCCTATGTGACCAAATCAGACCTTCTTCATTCTTCAGTATGGACTTAGGGAGGTGAGAAATAAACCACCTCGACAGCAATGGCATGCAGCACACGAGAATCCCTCTTCTCCTCATGGTACGAGTATGGAGAGTGTGAAAAATATCTCCGAGTAAGGTAGGCACAGGATTGCGAGAGAGAAAGATCTTGATAGCATTCACATCTACGAATGAGTCCGGATTAGAGAAGAGAACTAAACCATAGATAAGAAGAGCCAAGACCTCCTTAAAAGCCTGAAAATCCATATTATCCCAAAACAGTTGGGCTTTGTCTATCAGAAACTTAGCTAGAAAATCCTTGACTCCGCTTCTAGTTTCCCAATTGGATACCATGTCAGCCCGTTTCAGATGTAAAGTTGAGGCAATGACTTATGGCTTAGGAACTTCTTCTAGACATGTGAAGGGTACCTGTTCAAGAACCGGTATATCCAATAGCTAAGATAATTCTTCCAAGGTAGGCACCAACTGATAGTCTGGAAAGGTGAAGCAGTGGTGCTTGGGATCAAAGAACTGAAAGAGTACACTCATCATCTTTTCATCAAAGTTGGAAGTAACAGGTTGAGAAGTTGACCATGTCTCTTAGTGAACGTAGAAGTTTTAGAAACCCTTGATGCTAGCTCTTTGAGTTGGGAAGGTATCTTCACAAAGCTGATTTAGATAGTGTTTTTACAAACGGAAGCCATGATTTACAAAACATAACAAAGATAAATTCCCTTGGTCCTTGAAATGGTTAGTGCAATAAGCATGGATGCCATGTTATGATGCATGATGTCACGATAAACCACAAGTATAGCAAACACGGGTATAGCAAACACAGTCAAGTCACACCAAGTCCTTAGGTGTAAGGCTTGCATGAGGTTAAAGGTAGTACCCTCTTGAAGTTTAGTTGGTTCAAACATGTCCTAAAAAGTAACCGGGTTCTAGAGACTCTCAATATCACTGACCATTCTTTATCGGGCATTGTTTCAGCTCTCAATCTTTTCTTGCGGCTAAAATATCCCGAAAGTCTGATCTCAATGAGTGTAGCGTTGAGTATCAACCAGTTCTCAGCTCTACACCGAGGCCGACTATCTCGCTACTTTCTAATGGCCAAGTTGTTCAAGTAAGGTTCTAAGATCCGTTAGTGCTTCACGACACCACGCGGCGGCCTCGTATTCTCCTTGTTTCCCCACGAAGGATACTGGTACCAACCAAAGTACCACACTAACACAACCATCTCTTAAACCATATCAGTTTACGTCGTATAATCTCCACGATCTATTGTTGTTTACCTAATGAGTGCCCCCAGATCCGGGTGTAGGATCTATAGTAACCCAAGAAAAACCCATAAATATAAAGCAAGCAAGACAATCAAGAGAAAGAAATTATATATGACCTAGATCCGAAGGTATACCCCACTTTAATGTCCCCAGCAGAGTCGCCAGTTCTGTGATACGGTGGAAGAACCAACTGTTTAATACTGGTTTACAATTTGCGTTTTTTGTTTGCAAAATATCGCGGTAAGCAAGAGTCGCCACCGACTTTTATTTCATCTAATCATGGAAAAGGAAAAATAACAGAAAAAACCTTTTTTCGAGATACTCTGAGTACGGGGGGTAGATTATAGAAAGGGAAGGTGTTAGCACCCTTTATATCCGTAGTTATCTACGGGCTCTTAGGTACTTGCTCATTTTTCAAATTGCTTGTGTGTGTGTCTTGAAAATGTTTTTACTTCGTGATAACCCTTTTATCAGTCCTCAAGGGTGTGACGAAGTTGTTTTGAAAATTGTTTTTGAAAAGTGTTTGTGTGAAAAGTTTTATTTTTGAGCAAGTACCTACTAGCATCTACCTACTCGAAAAAAGATCGTTTCTGTTCTATTTCCTTTAGACAGCGCTATTCCACTATTAAGGAGTAGGTAGCACCGTCGTTGGAGTTGTAAGGGACATTCGAAAGGGACGTATGGTCACAAAAGCAATGTTAGGACACCTTAGTAACCATCCTAGAGTCCTAAAGATCTTTTCTGAGGCAACATTTCTGAGACAACATTCGAAGGGGACAATTTGATCTTTTGGGATATAGAGGACAACCTCTAAAACATCCTATGCTTCATGACCATTTACCAAAGGCAACCGGAGTGAGAGTATACCCTAAGAGTGAGCATGTGCAAGTGTGCTTTTTCAGTTAATGTTATCTTTGCAATTAGGGTTTTCTAACTGTTTTAATTTTTCATGCATTCTTGCCATACAATCCTATTAGTCATACATCTAACAGTTAAAGATTGTGGAAATTAAAAGCAGAAATAAACCTAGCTATTACAAGGCTTCGGGGAGGGGGATTAATTACATAACCAAAAATTAGGGATTTAAAGCAAGAAATAAAACCCTAATTTAACTATTACAAACCTTGAACAGTTACAAAATAATGGGAAAAAATAATTAACAAGCGCACGACAAATTAAATACGAGGACGATAATTAATAACTTAAAACCATAATTGAGAGAAAGAAATTTTGTAGATTTTTATTTGAGAAAACATTTAATTGCAAATTAATTAAACCTAATTTCTAATTGTTTTTAAATTATGAAAGAAATCAAATTAACCTAATTTCCTAATTAAATTAAATAATTTCTTATTAAAAAAAGCTTTTTGTATTTTTGTGATTTGTTGGTTTTATGATTAATTAAAAAAACAATTAATTTTTTGGTGAAAAATAAATAAACAAAAATAATTAAAACAAAAGAAGTAAATAAAGAAGAGAAAAAGAATGGGCCTGGAGTGATGAAGCAGACTAGGAGTGCATGCTGAATTTCTGAACCCCAAAAGGATGGCCCAGAGTCTAGCGCCTGATCCAATGAGATGATCTTCTGGGGGCTCATGGTGGACCTGTGCATGCTGGCGTTGGATCTGGTTGGAGATGGATCCAGAGGATGATGATCTGGCTGAAGATGGATCCAGAGGATGATGATCTGGCTGAAGATGGATCTAGAGGATGATGAACCTTAGAAGGTGAGGTGTGCTGGATCTGGCTGGAGATGAATCCAGAAGATGACGATCCTTAGAAAGTGAGGTGTGCTGGATCTGGCTAGAGATGGATCCAGAAGATGATGATCCTCAGAAGGTGAGGTGTGCTGGATCTGGCTGGAGGTGGATCCAGAAGATGATGATCCTCAGAAGGTGAGGTGTATGGAAGCTGCAAGGAAATTGGAAGAAAAATAGAAGATATTGGAGGCATGGGTCGAACCCCTGACCTCTCATACACAACGCTTTATCAACCTTCTTGCATGCCACAGGGCCATCTGGCCTTTTGTTAACAAAAATAAACAAAATATAATATGATAAAAACGCATTATGCCCAGAACAAAAATGCGCCAACATTCAAACTAGCCAGTGGGACGTTGCCACATCACTGTCTTCTTCCCAGAAACTGTCGTTTTTGGGTAAAGGTTTTTACCTACGGTTCAACGTCTGTAGCTGTAAACCTGTAAATCTCAAAAATCCAATACAAGTAAGATAAATTAAATCCAAGCATACAAACCAACTAGGTTTGACCTCATGAGTATGATGGTACCCATCTTTTGCCCTGATTTTACCTGTATCAAAAAGCCCTAAAACACAAGCTTAAATCCTAACAATGGCAGATGTCCATACATGCGTCAAAACTCATAATTAATCATACCAATGCATTCTAAATGATGATACAAACATGAAGGTATGCTTAAAAATTGTTAATCATGCGCGTATAGTCAGAACCAAAATCAAAAATAGTGTCAAACCGTGACATATATGGAACGTGATTCTGGATGCTTCAGAGCTTGGCAAGGGTTGGAAAAGCTTCTGGAGGTGTCCAGGAACGTGTTGCAATCCTTAAATCTCCTTGAGGATGGTTGTGGTATGGAATCCGATTTGAGATTTTTTGACAAAAAGTTGCAACTTGCCCTTGTTGTTTCACACGATCAACCCTCCTTCTTGTGCATTGGAATTGTTATGTATATGTAGTGCACTGAATTAGGTTAACAAAAAGTATTCAAATCTTGGCAAATTAGGAAGATTGGATTTGATTTCCTCATATATGATTTCTTTCCAAAACTTGCTTCAATCCAATCTTTTTCAACCCTAATGAAACTTACGCGATTTGGTTGGCATGCTAGCTGTACATGGACTCAGAATATGCATAAAAATCTCAAGATTTGATTTGTTTTCATTTTTTTGCCATTTAATTTGATTTATTTTGATTTAATTGAATAAAAAATCAAAATAAATGATAAAAGTAATAAAAAATAGGTGGAAAAGCTCAGGGGTCGTGGGTCCTATTAGAAACATGTTTCAAGCAAGAAAACACGGGCCCCTTTGGAAAAAATGCAAATTGGATCAATGTTGACTTTTGGCAATTTTGCAAAAAAGGTCAACGTTGACAAGGCATATCTCTCTCAATTTTGACCCTAGGAGGATGTTCTTGGACTTTTTAGAAAGCTTAATATGTCCTCTAAACAACCTGTTTGGTCTCATATCCGTTGGATCTTCCATGTTCATGTATGAAGCTTTGACCCAAAAGGTGTTTTTGTTGACTTTCCAAAAGGACCTATAATGTCAAAATTCATATCTTTTTGTGAGTACATATTTTGAACTTGTGAGATGAAGATGAGTTGTAGGGAATTGTATCTTCTTAAAAATGAGATTTGGATGGAAAATTTCTGATAAAGTATGAAGACGTTATGCCTGGTCAAAATTGGGTTGACTTTTACTAAGAAACCCTAATTTAGCAACTTTTGGGTTTTGATGAATTTGAAGCATTCCTTGAGGAATCATGATCAACCCTTAATCAAATGATGGATATGACTTCAAAATGTTGATGTTGACCAAAAATCTTGAGGTTTGACTGTATGTGGGCCACAATTGACTTTTGACCTAGTATAGTCGATTCTCAAGCATCTGAGCAGTTGACTGAGCAAACTTCTTGTGCAAGGCATGAAACTTGACATGTAGGGTCTTAAGAACATATTAAAACCTTGGAAAGAATTTGAGACCTTTGTGGTCCACCCATCTTGATGAAAGTAGAAACCCTAATTTTGAGGTGCACTGCCTTAGGAGAGAGTTTGTCTGGTCGACTCTTGGACTTCCTTGAGCAACTTGGGGACCTTAATTGACATTTATTGAGTAAAATGAGAGGGAAAATATTAGGGTACAACAAGTATCATCCAAATTCAGTATGCACCAAAGCTAGCTATCTCACCACTTTCTGATGGCTAAGTTGTGTCAACTAAGGTTCTAAAGTCAGTTAGTGCTTATGAGACCACACGGTAGCCTAATATTGTCCTTAACTTACTTAAGGGATACTAGCACAAACCAATGTGTTGCACTAACATATCCATTGCTTTAACCATATCGGTCTATGTTGTACAGTTTCCACGATCTATTGCTACTTACCTAAAATGCCCCCAAATCTGAGGATAAGATCTATATAAGAAATAAACCTAAGCTACCCTTTAAAAGTAAACCAGACAATTCAAATAATGAAAGAATTTAAATGTGAACTTTTGTACCCCCAAATTTTCCCTCTCACTTATCAAGAATTTGCTCACAAGATATCCTTGGGCTCAAGACTGCACTAGGGTTTGACCAGCTCAAGACACCTCCTCGAGCACTGATGACCAAAATTAGGGTTTGAGATTGCACAGGGATTTTGGAACTTCTAATGCCCAATATTACTTTCATGGATCATTATGGACCCCAAAGATTACTCATGTCAAGTTTCAAGCCTTGGATTACATTTTTTATCAGTCAATTGAGCAGTTGACCTAAAAATCAATTGTATTGGGGAAAAAGTCAACCATGGCTAATTTACAGTCAAACTTCATAATTTTTTATCCACATCAACATTTTAAACTCATATGTATCATTTGATCAACTTTGGACCATAACTCCTCAAGAAATTTGATCAAATCTCCAAAAGGGCAAAATGGTCAAAATTAGGGTTTTGACTGGGAAAGGGCAATTTCTGGTTTTTGACCTAGCAAATGGTAAATTGGTTTAAAGCATGATCTTAAGAGTCCAATTGAATCATTTTAACCTAATTACATGGTTCAAAACATTGCAAGTCCATTGGATTGACAAATGAATTTTGCAGTCAACTAATCAAAAGTTAACTGTATACTGAAAAGTCAAACTTTGACTTTTTGGTCAAATTCAAGTGCCAAAGATCAAAATTCATCAAAACATGTCAAAATATGAAACTTGTTCATCAAGAAATCAAAAAGTCAATATTTCATTTTGAAAAGTCAAAATTTCTATACTTAGAAATTTTTCTAAGTGTTGGAAATTTCATGTTTTTTCATAACTTTGAGCCAAATTTTCACCATGATGAAAGATGATTCAAGAGAAACTTTCAACATTAAAGTTGTAGATCTCCATGAAGTCTAAAACTTTTATTTACACAAATCCTTCCATAAATTCTTGGATCTCAAGTTATAATTTTATGAGCATGTGGTCATGAAACTAAACACTTAGTGAAATTTTCCCCTAATTTGGTTAGGATTTCGACCCAACTTCATGGCACTTTTTCATATATTTACAAGGGAAATATTCAAAAGAAATTCAAAGATGGGTTTTAGAGCACATTTAAAGCTTTCCAAAATTCCCAAGAACTCCTTGAGATCATTCTTGAGTAGGGAGAATCGAAGAGATGAAGTTAGGGTTTTGTCACTTGAATTACAAGTCATTTTTGATGAACACATGAACCAAATCCATGCTAGGCTGTATAATCTTTTCTTTGCAGGCCTCAAAGTTGTTTGTCACTCCATAATTAAATTTTTACACAGCTGTTAGGGTTTTGATCCAAGCCATTGAGCTATTATCCAAGTTACATTTCCATTAATGGCACAAAGTTAACATTGCCATTCTTGTAAAGCAAGATTTTTGCATAAAGATCATTCTTGAGCCTCTAACTTCTTCCCTCTGATCACACTCCATCCATAAAGTCATAAGAAAGCTTGTTTAAAGCATAACCACTCTATCTTAGCAAGTACAAGGCATGGAAACTTGTTTTGTCAAAAAATCACATGTTTAACTTAAACATGTAAATTTGAATTCTGATCAACTAGAGCACTCCAAACTTGTTGCTTATAAATAAAGTCACTATTTGTGAGCTAAAGGACGAGTTTAAGCATCCTGAAATACACCAAAACTCTCTCAAATCAGAAATTGTCCAAAAACTCCATTATTGCACAGTTTCTGACCTTGAACATCAAACTCACATTTCCCTCATGTGTTTCTTAGCCTTTTAGTTTCTAAAGCTTCCTTACATCAAGTGTAACCTATCCATCTCTCTGTTTCATTAATGTAACATCATTTACCATATCCTCCATAACCAAAAATAGAGCATTGCACATTGACTTCTCCAAGTCATTTCAGCCACTCTCAACTCAAGCAAACCATTGCATTAGCTTCCTAGGACCTCAAGGAAGCTAACCTGATCATCACCATCACTTGAAACAAGCTCAAACTCCAAACACGAATTCCAGTTTTGAGGTAATTTTTCTCAACTTGGAACTCTTCATACAGGCATCATCAATAGTTTATTTGTGAACAAAACATGTAGATATCATTGCCCTGAAGCTAACCATGTCCATAGTTTCCATTAATTTTGCTTGAGCTTAGAGAATTTTGAAACTGAATTTTCTAAAATTTTTAGGGTTCAGATTAGGGACATTAAAATTCATGCTTATCTTTGATCTATAGTTTTAATACTTTACATTTCTGGAATCGTGAGAAAATTTGCTACAAGTTTTATGTTTACAGTTTTCATTTTTTATGAGAAATGAACAAGTTACAATTGGTCTGACTGGAGGTTGAAGATGAAGTCTTCAGGGCGCGTTTTGCCTTGTATATTTATTGTTTTTCTTATATTAACAGATGTATAGCCAACCTAGTGGTAGGAGCGCGCGCCTGTAACCTTTGGGACCTGGGTTCGAGCCCTAGTGGTACCCTTTTGCATTTTTCATACATTTTGGCATTTCTGACTTTTTTTGAGCGCCTGGGCCTTTATTGGGCTTGCTTTGTTTTTTTTTTTGTTTTTTTTACTGACTAATCCCCTTGCAGGCTCTTGGCACCCCTGACCCAAGTTTATTTATTTTTTTATTTCATTTTTATTTTCTTAACTATATATTTTCTAAATACTAAAAATCATAAAATACAAAAAATAATAGATTTATATCTTGACTTATTTAATTTTATTTTTTCCACAAAAAATATTTTCATTTTATTATACTTTATTTATTTTATTAACTAATCTTGTAAACTTAATTAATATTATGTTTTTATTTATTTATTTTTCACACCATTTTAAATACATTATTTTTAATATTAAAAAAGGCAAAAAATATTCTATAATGCTATAAATATTTTCAAGATAAAAATAACAAAAAAATACTTTTCTTAAACTTATTTTATTTTGATTAATTAATAGAACTAGGGTTTTATTTAAAATCTTTTCTTAATAAAATTTAAATTCAATTAATTATTTTCTTTATTTAATTAGGTTAAGACAAACTCCCTTTTTTCATGAAAATCAAACAAAGATACTTTTTCTTTACATTTTTTGCATTTTTTGTACATTCATTCATTTTGTACTTTATATTTATTTATTTCCTTGTACATTGATATCAATTCAATATGGTTGTAATAGACTAATTAGGTTTAAGTTCTTGCAATCCCCATTCATGAATTTGTATACCCCCTCCCCACAAATGTTGTAATAGCGTAGTAACTTTAAATTTCACAATTTATCGCTTTTATATAACATGCTAGTAATTAGGGTTTGTATGAAAAGACTAAAACCAATACTTAGAAAACCCTAATTCAAGACAAAAACAAGCATGAAAACAATATACTTGCACACAAGCACCCCTAGGGTTATTCCACTTGGTTGCCTTATACAAAATGACCATATTACGCATGTAAGGTATCTTAGCAAAAACAAGCAAATACAAGATCATAGTCCCTCGATGACGCTATCTAAGTTGTCTTACAAATGATCTTAGTCCCTCAAAAATAATTCGAAGATACCTTTCAACATTGCTAATCATGGTTATACGATGACCCACACCCATCCTGTTTACATCCAAGGATAGGGTTGCTTACCAAATCAATGGTAAGACAACAATGTCAAAGGAAAAGAAAATGAACAAGAAAGACATTTGAGTAGGTAGATTGCTCCTAATTACTTACTCCATTTCAAAACAAACATCCTTGCTATTTTCAAAACAAACACATACACTTTCATACATTTTACAAAATTATATACATTCTTACAAACAAGAATCATTACAAAAGATTGCCTAAACAATGGCCTCTTTACAAAATACTTTCAAAAAACACACAAAGCACAATTTCAAACAAAAAGCAAGTGATCTAGCAAGTAACTAAGATCCCATGGAAAACCATGGATGAAAAGGGTGCTAATACCTTCCTTTTTCATAATCTACCCCCCGAACTCAAGAAATAATCTCAAAGGTCTTTCCTGAGTTTTTTCACCTTTCCTTTTGGATAAAAAGAAAAGTCGGTGGCGACTCTTGCTAACCGCAACATTTGCGATCAAACGCAAAACCCTTAAGTCAGTTCTCCCACTGTATCACATAAATGGCGACTCTGCTGGGGAAAATATAAAAGTGGGGTTACCTTAGGTCTAGATCGCATTTAGTTTCCTTCATTGTTTGACTTATATGCTTTACATTATGGTTCTTTATTTGGGTTTGAATCCTCTACCCGGATTTGGGATACAATATAGGTAAGTAGCAAAGCATTGTGGAAACTGTGCGGGGTATATCGACATGGTCTAAGCAATAGCTACGTTAGTGCGAAATATTTGTGGGTACCTGTAGCCTTTGAGTTAATCAAAGAGAATACGGGGCCACTAAGTGATGTAATAGAGCACTAATGAACTTCTAGAACCTTTACTTGACCAACTTGGCCCTTAGGATGTAGTGAGATGACCGACTTTGGTGCAGTCCGAAGTTGGTAGATACTTGATACTACACTCATTAAGGTTTGGTTTTTTGGGATATTTTGGTCGCCAATAAAGAGGCTTGTGCTGAAACAATGACCAAGGAAACAAACCAGTGATATTGAGCTCCTTAGAACTCAGTTACTATTACTAGGTCATGTTGAGACAACTAAACTTCAAGAGGGTACTTACCTATAAAACTCCATGCAAGCCTAAACCTAGGGACTTGTTTGTTTTGTTTGTATATACATACTTGTACATAACATCATGAACATCATAACATCATACACATTCACTAACCATTTCAAGGATTTTGGGATTCATCTTTGTTCTTGTTTTGTAGGATATGGATTCTCTTCGCAGGAAAACTATTCAAGTCAACCTTGTAAGGATCCCTCCACAACTTAAGGAACTAGCTTCAAGGATTCCTGAAAACTCTCCATTCACCGAGAGACATGGTCGCCTACTCAACTTGGTCACCTTCAACACAGATGAGGACATGATGAAGGTGCTCTTTCAGTTCTTTGATCCTTTACACCATTGCTTCACATTTCCCGACTATCAACTTGTGCCTACTTTGGAAGAATTCTCACGACTCTTGAGGATTCCCATTATCAACCAACTACCTTTTAACGGTACGGAAAGAAACCCAAAGCCAGAAGAGATTGCTCAAGCTCTACACTTGCACTTATCTGATCTCACAACTCATTGTGAAACAAGGAGTGGTGTCCAAGGTTTCCTAGCAAAGTTCTTGTTCGAGAAAGCCCAAAACTGTTGGAATTCCTTGGATTTGCAAGCCTTTGAGGAAATTGTGGCTCTCCTCATCTATGGGATGGTTTTGTTTCCAAATCCTGACCAACTCATAGATGTGAATGCCGCAAAAGTCTTCATATCCTGCAACCCGGTGCATACATTGCTAGGGGATATCCTACACTCTTTTCACACCTGCACAATAAGGAAAAGAGGTGTCCTTATGTGTTGCACTCCTCTCTTAGCAAGATGGTTTATTTCACATCTTCCCCAATCTGTATTAAAGAATGAGCAAGGTTCAAGGTGGTCACAAAGGTTGATGACGCTCAAACATTCAGACATTCATTGGTGCTCTCGATCTATAGAGAATGTTACTATTGTCGACCATTATGGAGAATTTCCTAATGCCCCTTTACTTGGTATTAGGGGAGGTATCACCTACAACCCCTGTTTAGCCTTAAGACAGTTTGGTTATGCCTGAAGGGATGGCCCGCACGAGATGTTGATTCAAGGTTTGGTATTTGACTACGACAACGACGATTAAGGTCTTCGCCAGAGATTTATCCGAGCTTGGAGGATGTTAAACAAGGTAGATAGCAAGACTTTGGGGCACAAGAATTCCATCCCTCTTGAGCCTTACCTCAAATGGGTACGAACTCATGCTTAGAGTCTTATGATTTCTTACCCCTCCATTCTCCCGATAATCATTGAGCCTGTCATGGAAGGAGATGTTCCATACACTATCCTACATCCTGACATGCCCACCTCTCTTGAATACCTACAAAGGGATTGGATACAACTCAAGGGGGAGAGAGATACTTTCGAAGCCCAATTCTACGCAAGCGAGAAGAAGGTTTTGGAACTCACTAGACTACTTCATGAGGAGCAGACTCTGAATGCCTACATTGCACCAAAGAGGATGCGTACTACCTTTTTATCTTAGAGTTTTTGTATTATTTTGCCCAAGAAGGCATTGATGTACTCAAGCTTTAATCTATTAATATAACGTGTGTTTCCTTTTTGTCTAAAACAAATTTGAATCTAAAAATCCTTGAAAACATTGCATATGCATTTACCATTCATCATAACATAAGCAGGTTTCTTGCAACAAGTCTCCTCATCTCTCTGCTGTTTATTTCAGTAAGATGGATCTCGAGCAAACGGTGAAGGACCTCCAAGCTCAGAATGCACAGTTTCAACAGTTGTTATTGACTCTAGCCAAAGGACAAGAAGAGTTGAAGACCTTGCTGGCTGAGGAGAAGAAAAAGAAGATGAAGAAGATAACCGGAGTTCTAAACATGGGAAGAAGATTCCAAGGGCAAACAAGAAGGGCCTTAGAATTCACAACGACATCCAGTGAGAAAGACAATCAAGATGGGAAAGGAAAAGAAACAGTTGCCTAGTCATAGTCAGAAGAGGAAGAGGAAGAAGAAGACTATTATGAAGAACAATACCCTCCAGCTGATGACAAGTATAAACATCTCGAAGAGTGGTTGAGTGCAATGGAAATCCAAAAAGTGCCTGGTTTGGACTTTGAGGAGTTGGGGTTAGTATCAGGAATAGTCATTCCTCCAAAATTCAAAGCACCTGTGTTCGCCAAATATGACGGAGTTTCATGCCCTAAAATGTATCTCCGGTCCTATGTGAGGAAAATCCATCCCCATACCACTGACAAAGATTTATGGGTACACTTCTTCCAAGACAGTCTGTCTAGAACTCAACTTGATTGGTTTTATCAGTTAGAAAGAGCTAATGTCCATAACTGGGAAGATCTTGATGTAGCCTTTTACAAATAATACCAATACAACGCTGATCTTGCGCATACATGTACTCAGCTCCAGAGTATGGCCATGGTTTCAAGTGAAGGCTTCAAGGACTATGCGCAAAAATGGAGAGACTTGGCTGGAAGAGTTCAACCTCCCCTATCTGAAAGAGAATTAATAGACATGTTTTTGGGTACCTTGTCTGGTCCCTTATTCAATCACCTAATTGGGAGTTCATCGGCAGGTTTTACTGAACTAATATTGACCGGAGAGAGGGTAGAAGCCGGGATAAAGAGTGGAAAGATTCAAAAAGATACATCCTCTGCTGTTGTAAGCCATTTATCGGAAAGAAATAAGTAGTTGTTGTTTATCCTCAGAGAAATCAAGATAGGGCCGAACATCGTCCAATTGTGGGGGCTATTATGATTCCTAAACTTGCGCCTGATCAGCAAAGAAACAACCAACCAAGGATGGAAAGACCAGTCAGAAAATTCACCAGAATTAACATGACCTTATCTCAAGTATTGCCACACTTGCTAAGATCCAACTTAGTGACCTTGAAAGAAGCTCCAAAGAACCCTAATGCAACCTCTCCTCACTATCATCCTAATGCCCACTGTGCATACCACTCTCAGAGTCCCGGCCATGACACTAACAACTGTTGGGCTCTGAAGAACAAAGTACAAGACCTTATTGAAGCCAAAGAGATTGAATTCGATGCACCCAAAAAGCCAAATGTCATTTCTGCCCCTATGCCTAAACACAGCCATAATGCCAACGCCATTGAGGAAGATATGTTTGTTACTCCAGTCGATGAACTTATGACCCCACTACTGACTATCAAAAAGAAATTATTAAATGCCAGTGTATTTCCAGGCTGTGATGAAAGCTGGCATTTCTGTTTGTCCTCACCGACCAGCTCTCCTTTGTTGAAAGCAGGCGTTCAGTGCCTAATAGATAACAAGGAAATTTTGTTTAAAAATACATATGTTCCATCTGTTCCTCATAATGATGTTTCTATCATTACCATTTATGCCAATTCTTCCAGGGTCTCCACCAAAAGACCCGTTAGAATTACATCAATTCCAAAAGTAACCCCTTTGATAATTACAATGACTGGACCAGTCCCGTATTCGTCAGACAAAACCATACCATGGAATTATGGAGGGAATGTCTACTACCACGGTATCAAGCAAGATTGGCCAGCTGCCGAAGATTCCAGTTCCGAGAAAGTTAACTCTGATATCAGTAATATTGCAGGGACTAGCAAGATTACCTTAAGCGGAAGGATATTCTCTCCAGAAATTGCTCCCCCAAAAGCAGTTTCTAGACCCGTAATCATTCCTGTTGTTGTTTCTCCTCCGAAGGCTATTCCCAGTCCTACAATCATCTCCACCAATACTCTAACTTACAAAGCTATTACAATCCCTGCTATCACTCCTACTGACATTCCTGTTGCCGAGTTAACCGAGACTCGAGGTAAAAGCATTCTGATTGAGGCTGTCCGGACGAAGGCACAATCATTGGCTATCCCTGAGACCTCCCAGAAAGAGATGGAGGAAATTCTAAAGATCATAAAAAGAAGCGACTACAATGTAGTTGAGCAACTGGGGAAAACTCCATCTAAAATTTCAATGCTGGCTTTATTACTATGTTCTGAGGCGCATCCAAAGGCCTTGGAAAAATTCCTGAAAACTGCCCATGTACCCTAAGAAACATCTGCCGATCAGTTCCAAGACTGCACAACCAGCTTGACTGCAGATAATGGTTTAGGTTTTTCGGATGCTGATTTAACGCCAAGAGGAAGGAAGCATAATTAGGCATTACATGTCTTAGTGGAATGCAGGGGCACAACCTTGGCTCATGTCTTGGTGGACACTGGCTCATCTCTGAATGTATTGCCTAAAAAGGCTCTTGATAGGCTTGACTGTGAAGGATTGACATTAAAACCAAGCAACATAGTAGCGAGAGATTTTGACGGCTCAAAAAGGATTGTGAATGGGGAAGTGGATATCCCCATAAAGGTTGGAACCCAAACATTTGGTTCAACTTTTTATGTAATGGATATTCTCCCTTCATACTCCTGCTTTCTAGGCCAACCATGGATTCACAATGCAGGCGCTGTTACTTCTACGTTGCACCAAATGATGAAGTATCTAATTCAAGGGAAGATTATCACCGTTCATGGAGAAGAAGAGTATATGATGAGCCATCTCAATTACTTCATATATGTGGAATTAGATAGTGAATTTATTGAAACTCCATTCCAACACTTTGAAGAAGTCCTGCAAGATGTTGCAGTGACCAAGGTTGTTCCCAAGATCACAAGGCCTCCACTCAGGATGTCATTGTTGTACCCCAAAATTTTCCCTCCCATTTCATCAACATTTTCTCATCACAAGACTCTTGGGACTGAAGATCAAGCTAGGGTTTGCTCTGCTCAAGACACTTCCTTGCACTATTGACCTAAATTAGGGTTTGAGTTTGCACAGGGATGTTTTGACCCACAGTGACCAAAGTTGACTTTCATACTTCATGTTGGACTCACAAGTTTGTCCATACCAAGTTTCAAGCCTTGATTCAAATTTTTGCCCAGTCAATTGGACAGTTGGCCTAGAAATCAACTATATTGGGAAAAAGTCAACTGTGGCCAATTGATAGTCAAACCTCATGATTTTTGACCCACATCAACATAATGAACTCATATATGTCATTTGATCAAGTTTGGATCACAATTCCACAAGAAATTTGATCAGATCACCAAAAGGGCAAAATGGTCATTTTTAGGGTTTTGACTGCACAAAGGCAATTTTTGACTGTTTGACCTAACCAATGGCAAATCAAGATCAACCATGGACACAAGGACTCAATGACATTGTCTTGACCCATTCAACAAGTTCAGAAGATCTCAATTGCATAGGATTGACAGATGAATTTTTCAGTCAACTGATCAAAATTTGACTTTACACTGAAAAGTCAAACTTTGACTTTTTGGTCAAAATCAAGTGCCAAGAGTTATTTTTCATCAAGACATGTCAAATTACGAAACTTGTTCATCAAGAAACCCAAAAATGCAAATTAGGGTTTAAAATGGAAAAAATTTCATAACTTAGAAATTTTCTAAGTTATGAAATTTTCTTATTTTTTCCTAACTTTGTCCCATTTTTCACCAAGATGCAAATGGATTCAAACAAAACTTGCAACATGAAAGTTGTAGTCCATCACAAAGTCTACAACTTTGATTCACAAGGTTTTCTCAAAAGAGGCTTGTATCTCAAGTTATGATATTTGGAACAAGGGTACCTAAAACTTTTAACTTAGAGAAAATTTGCCCTAATCTAGGCAGGTTTTTGACCCATCTTCTTGGCCATTTTTCACATAGTTCCACTTAGAGTTTCAAATTGCATTTCAAAGATATATTATAGTACATATTCCAAGCTTTCCAAATTGTTCAAGAACTCCTCAAACACCCTTGTGGTTAGAGAGAATCGAATGCTTGAAGTTGGCAAAAACTCACTTTTGTCCATGACCAATACATGTTGTTACAAACTTGCATTTTCAAATCAGCATGTTTGGTGCTAGATTGAAGGCCTCAAAACCAACTTGCACTTCATAATTTAATGCATAACCATTGAATTAAGGTGTTATCTTGGCCATTTGGACATTACATACAAGATTAACCCTTATTTGGAAAAAAGGTAAAATGCCATTTTTGTAAAAGTGCACTTTATGTCAAACCAAAATCCTTGAGGTATGGGGCCATATCTCTGAAGCAAGATTGAAGCTATCAATTCCAAGAACCAAGAGCAAAAGATGCAGCATGATAGGAGGGCCTGTACCAAGCTATAACATCACTTCTACATGCTTGCTTGAAAAAGTGGCAAAACATATACAATCTCACACATCTGTTAAGACAAGCTTACACAAACATTGTAGACAAGTTCCATACCTCCCAACAAGCCTGAAACACGACCCTTTCATCACTCAAACCTCCTCATACTCAGAATCATTGTTTTTCTTCAAAACAGGCCAAGCTCTGCATTTTGTAAGCCATAACCAAATTCCATCGTGCGTTTTGTCCAAAGATAGTTCAAACACCTTCCAATCAACTCACCTGAACTATCCCAGGCCCCCATTGCAAGCTGTAACACCTCTAACACACTTTGCCATTTTCATTTCAAAGCTCTGTAGGTTGAGTTCTACAGCACGATTCAAGTTGTTTCAAAACAAGCCAAGCATTGGAAAAGCTTCCTTGGACCTCAGGCAAGCTCAACAGAAGCTCAAACACCATTGAAAGCTGCTACATTGTCCAGCTCGAAGTCAACTGAAACAGGTATTTCATGGACTTCTATCTCTCTATTTAGGAATGGTTATACCTAGGTTTGTGAATGAAATATATTGTACTCATAGCCCTGAATCCATACATATGCTTAGTTTTCATTTACATTAATCGTGCTAAGAGAATTTCACTCATGAACTTTCTGAAAAAACTAGGTTAGAAATTAGGGCCAGAGAAATTCTCTCTGGTCTTTGAGAGTTAATCCAAGTTTTTTATATGGTTAGATTCGTTGTTTAATTCTCTACATTATTCATGTTATGAGTTTTGTCAAAAGATCAAAGAATCAGGAGTTACAGTTTGGTACATAGCGCGCGCAGGATTTTGTTCCAAGGAAGAAGAAGAAGTGATTCTGGGCTGGGCCTGAGTCCTTTTGCTTTTGACACCCTTTTGTTCAGTTTACACCTCACTGGCCCATTTGTTTGAATATTTGTCATTTTGATGTTTTTATTTTTTATTCTGACTTTATTATTTTTTATCCAAATATAAAAAATGCCAAAAAAATTATTTTATATTTTTTTCATTTTTATTTCACATTTATTGTTTTTATTACTAGTAAATATGTAAATAAACTTTTTCCTTTTTATTAAAAAACTCAAAAAAAAAAATAATATAAAAATTATATTTATCTTCATTTATCATTTGAAAATATTTTCTAGAACATACACATTTTTTTGTAAATAATGAATTTTTATTTTTATACTTTTAATATGTTTAATATATATTTACATGTATATATACTATTTTATTAAATAATTAGAGCAAAAAATACAAAAATATTACATTTTCATTTTTATTAATATTTTGGACTAAAAATATCATTTTTATAATATACTTATATTTTTTGTATAAATTAATATATTGTTGCATATAATTGATAAATAATATTATTTATTAAGAATTAGGGTTTTTTGCCCTAAATAGAAAAATAATTAAAATTGATCCCTTTTTTTTATTTATTTACATTCACATTGAAAAAATACTTTTTACATACATGAAAATCTTTTTTTTGTATAATACATTTTATTTGATATTTGTTTAATTGTATTTATTTAAATATTAAATATTGCCTATACATTCGATTTGGTTGTAATAACTTAGAATTTAATTTCTTGTCAAATACCCCCAATTCAAATTTGTACCCCCTCCCTATATCATGTTGTAATAGTGTAGCATTTAAATTCTCGCACATTTAAAAGCTTTCAATTATGTCATGCTTAGACCTAGGGTTTGTATGCAAATAAAATCAACAATTAGTTTGACCTAATCTAAGATAAATATGCATGAAAAACAAATACAATGCACACTTGCACCCCTAGGGTTATAATCCACTTGTTGCCTTCAAAAATGGGTCATGATTGCATGTCAAGTATTTTGGCAAAAACAAAAACAAAACAAAAGATCATAGTCCCTCTATGACGCTATCGGAGTTGCCTAAACAAGATGATCAAGTCCCTTAAAGAAAATTGCCAAAAATACTCGACACCATTGCTATCATGGTCTATACGATGACCCGCGCCTATCCCGTTTAACATCCTAACACAAGGTTGTTCATCAAATACAATGGTGAAACAACATTGTTAAAAGGGTTAAAAACATAAAAAAGATCTTTGAGTAAAATAGGGTAGATAGTTCCTAGTTACTTGATCAAGCTTGCAAAAACATCCTTGCTATTTTCAAAACACACTTCACCACACAATTTCAAAACCCTACTTTCAAACATTGGAAACTTTTCAAAAGACAAAAACACCTTTGTATACATTCAAACAAGAATCATTACAAAGGTTGCCACAATGATGGCCTCTTTTCGAAACATCTTTCAAAATCACACACAAAGCACCATTTCAAAAAATTGAAAAGCAAAGCAAGTGATCTAAGCAAGTAACTAAGAGCCCATGGATAACCATGGATAGAAAGGGTGCTAATACCTTCCCTTTCTATAATCTACTCCCCTAACCCAAGAAAACATCTCAAAGGTCTTTCCTGTGCTTTTTGACCTTTCCTTAGGATAAAATAAAAAGTCGGTGGTGACTCTTGCTAAACCGAAACATTTGCGAATACAAACGTAAAAACCCAAGTCAGTTCTCCCACCGTATCACAGAACTGGCGACTCTGCTGGGGAATAACTTTAAAAGTGGAGTAACCTTAGGGCTTAGATCACCCTTTGCATGATTATTGTTTGCTTTGATTGCTTTACATTCTTGTTCTCTTTTTTGGGCTTGAAATCCTCCACCCGGATTTGGGAAATATTCATAGGTAAATAGCAATTCGTTGTGGAAACCGTGCGGGGTATACCGACACGGTTGAAACAATAGCTATATTAGTGCGACATATTTGTGAGTACCGGTAGCCTTTGAGTCAATCAAAGAGAATACGGGGCCGCTGAGTGATGTCATGAAGCACTAATGAACTAGAACCTTACTTGACCATCTTGGCCTTTTATTAGGGGTAGTGAGATGACCGGCTTTGGTGCAGTCCGAAGTTGGTAGATACTCGATACTACACTCATTAAGGGTTGTTTTCTTGGAATATTTTGGTCGCTAGTTAAGTGGCTAAACCAAAATAATGAACATAGAAAACAATCCAGTGATATTGAGCTCCTTAGAACCCGGTTACTATTTATAGGACAGGTTTGAGCCAACTAACTTCAAGAGGGTATTTACCTATGAAACCTCATGCAAGCCTGAAACTAGGGTTTTTGTGTGACTTGCTTGTACATGTGTTTGTGCATACATCATAAACATCATAAAGCATCATATGCATCCACTAACCATTTCAGGGGTTTGGATCTTCATCTTTGTTCTTGTTTTGTAGGTCATGGAATCTCTTCGCAGGAAAACAATTCAAGTCAACCTTGTGAGAATCCCTCCTCAACTCAAGGAGCTTACATCCAGGATTCCAGAGAATTCTCTCTTCAGTGAAAGACATGGTAGACTCCTCAGCTTAGTCAACACCAACATTGAAGAAGACATGGTCAAAGTTCTCTTCCAGTTCTTTGACCCCCTACACCACTGTTTCACATTCCCTGACTACCAATTGGTGCCTACTTTGGAGGAATTTTCTCAACTCTTAAGAATTCATATTCTTAATCAACTACCCTACAACGGTACGGAAAAAGAGCCAAAGCCTGAAGATGTTGCTCAAGCATTGCACTTGCAACCATCTGATATCAAGGGACATTGGGAAACCAGAAGCGGTGTCAAGGGTTTCTTGGCAAAGTTTCTATTTGAGAAGGCACAAGACTGCTGGAATTCTCTTGACCTACAAGCCTATGAAGAGATTGTGGCACTCCTCATCTATGGGTTGGTCTTGTTCCCAAACCCTGATCAGCTTATAGATGTGAATGCTGTCAAGATTTTCATATCTAGGAATCCTATACCTACATTGCTTGGGGACATCCTACACTCATTTTATACACGAACAATGAGCAAAAGAGGTGTTCTCATGTGTTGTACTCCTCTCCTAGCAAGGTGGTTTATCTCTCACCTTCCACAATCAGTTCTAAAGAATGAGCAGGGTTTAAGGTGGTCACAACGATTGATGACCCTCACACATTCTGATGTACATTGGTGTTCTTGGTCCAGAGAAAATGTCATCCTCATTGATCGTTGTGGGGAATTCCCTAATGTCCCACTACTTGGCATTAGGGGAGGCATCACCTACAACCCCTGTCTAGCTTTGAGAAAATTTGGATATGCTCGGAGGGATGGCCCTCATGACATGCTGATTCCTGACCTAGTTTTTGACTTCAACAACGATGCGCAAGGACTTCGACAAAGGTTCATCAGAGCTTGGAGGATGCCTAACAAGGTGGATAGTAAGACACTGGGGCACAAAAATTCCATCCCCCTTGAGCCTTATCTCAAGTGGGTGCGAACCCGTTCCCAGAATCTTATGATGTCGTACCCTCACATTCTTCCCTTGATCAAAGAGCATGTTACGGAAGGAGAGGTTCCATACACCATCCTACATCCTGACATGGCAACATCATGGGAAGAAATGCAAAAGAGTTGGATCCAACTCAAGGAAGAACGGGATACTTTTAAATCCAGCTTCTATGCCAGCGAGAAGAAGGTTTTGGAGCTTACCCGCCGACTTCATGAGGAGGAAACTCTTAACACCTACATCGCACCAAAAAGGATGCACAATGTCTTTTTACATTAAGAATTTTGTAATATTTCGCCCATGGGGCACTTATGTACTAACAAATTTCTTCTTAATATGACGTGCGTTCTTTTTGTTTGCAACAAATTTGAATTTTTGAACCCTTGAATGCATTACATGAATAACATACCATTCATCATATGCATAAACAGGTCTTCACGCCAGGTTTCCTTATCTTTCTGCTGTTTATTTCAGCAAGATGGATTTGGAGCAAACGGTAAAGGATCTGCAGGCACAAAATTCACAGTTTCAGCAACTCCTCATGACCTTGGCAAAGGGTCAAGAGGACCTCAAAGTGTTGTTGGAGAAGAATAAAGAGAAAAAGAAAAAGAGACCTGGGGTAGCCACTTTTGGAAGAAGGTTTGAGAGAAATGCTAGGAAGGTTCTTGAGTTCCCCTCAACGTCTGACGAAGGGGCCGGTAAAGGGAAAGGTGCTGTTGTACCTTCTGAATCTGAGGTTGAAGAGGAAGAGGAGGAAGAAGACGAAGACTACTCCGAGCAACAGTATCCACCAGAGGACGACAAATATAAGAACCTTGAAGATAGATTGGAAGCTATGGAGTTGCAGAGGGTGCCCAGATTGGATTTTGAAGAACTAGGGCTGGTAGCTGGGATTGTTATCCCTCCCAAGTTCAAGGTGCCAACATTCTCCAAGTATGATGGTCTGTCGTGCCCAAAAATGCATCTGAGATCTTATGTCCGAAAAATACAACCCCACTCATCTGATAAAGACCTATGGGTACACTTTTTCCAAGACAACTTGTCTGGCATGCAATTAGACTGGTTTTATCAGCTCGAAAGATTGGAGGTTCACAATTGGGAAGACTTGGCAGCTGCTTTTTATCATCAGTATCAATACAATGCTGATTTGGCGCCCACTCGTACTCAGTTACAAAGTATGGGGATGGCTTCCAATGAAGGATTTAAAGAGTACGCCCAGAAATGGCGTGATCTGGATGGAAGGGTGCAGCCACCGTTATCGGACAGGGAATTAGTTGACATGTTTCTGGGGACCCTATCTGGCCCTTTCTTCAATCATCTGATCGGAAGTTCTTCCGCGGGATTTACTGAACTGATTTTGACCGGCGAAAGGGTTGAGGCCGGTATTAAGAGCGGAAAGATTCAGAAAGATGCTTCTGCATCCACTGCTGTCAAGAAAGCCTTCCCGACTAAAAAGGAAGCTTTCGCTGTTTATTCTCAGAAAGGCCAGGGAAGAACTGAGGGTCGGCCGACTGTAGGGGCTGTGATGATTCAAAACTCGTCAAATGATCAACCTCGTAACAATCAGTCGAGACCTAATCAACAACGGGTGGAAAGGCCACAACGACAGTTCACTAACATCAACATGACGCCCGCTCAGGTACTTCCCCATTTATTGAAGTTGAATCTTACTAGTTTGAAGGAAGCGCCAAAGAACCCTAACACCTCCTCTCCATACTACCATTCCAATGCTAAGTGTGCCTACCACTCCGACAGTGTTGGACATGATACGAATAATTGTTGGGCGCTTAAGAACAAAATCCAGGACTTGATTGATGCCAAAGAAGTAGAATTCGAGGCGCCTGAGAAGCCCAATGTGATTTCTGCTCTGATGCCCAAGCACGGTAATAATGTTCATGCTGTTTTGGAGGACCTCCATGTTACTGATGTTGTTGATTTGTTGACACCGCTACTTGTGATTAAGGAAAATTTGATGAGAGCCAGGATTTTTCCTGGTTGTGGTAAAGACTGCTATTTCTATTTGAACATACGAGGTGATTGTCCAATGTTAAAGTCAGGTGTCCAACGCCTGATGGATACCCAAGAGATACTTTTCCAGAAAACCCCTGTTGATACTTTTAATCCTGTTACTACTGATACTTTTGCTACTTCAACCAACGATATTGCAATCATAACCATTTCCGACAATCCTCCCAAGGCTTGCAAAAGGCATGTCAGGATTACTCCCAATTCTAAGTGTGTACCATTAAAGATCACCATGGCGGGGCCAGTCCCGTATCAATCTAGCAAGACAATCCCATGGAACTATGGAGGAGAAATCTTCTATCATGGCGTCAAGCAGATTGAGACAGTCCAAGAGATTTCTGAAGAAGAAGACCCTGATATAGGGAACATTGCGGGTACAAGCAAGATAACCCGCAGTGGCCGGATCTTTTCTCCGGAGATTGCTCCCCCTCGAGCAGTTTTCGGACCCTTGAAAGCTTCTGCACCTGTTGGACCATCTGTGCAATGCCCATTGATTGAAGAATTGGATATTCCTGAAGTTAGACCATCTGGTTATATCACCGACAAGGGTAAGGGGATACTGGAAGGGCCTGTCAGGACGAAGGCTCATGCTGTGGTTATCCCTGAAACCACTCAGAAAGAAATGGATGAAATCTTGAAAATAATCAGAAAAAGTGACTATGACGTTGTGGAACAATTAGGGCAGACCCCTTCTAAAATTTCAATGTTGGCTCTTCTGCTCTGTTTTGAGGCCCATGCTAAGGCCCTGATCGAATTCTTGAAGGCGGCACATGTTCCCCAGGAGACTTCGGCTGACCAGTTTCAGGAATGTGTGGCCAGTCTTACTGCTGATAATGGCTGTGATCGGTGGATCTGGAACTGACTGTTTAACGCTGGTTCGCGAAATGTCGCGGAAGCAAGAGTCGCCACCGTCTTTTATTTTCTCCAAATGGAAAGGACAAAAGCACAGAAAAATTCCTCAAAGAGATTGCTCTCGGTTCGGGAGGTAGATTATAGAAAGGGAAGGTGTTAGCACCCTTTCTATCCATGGTTATCCATGGGCTCTTAGATACTTGCTCAATGTGTTTTCAAATTGTTTTGCGTGCTTTTCAATGTGGGTTTAAAAAGTTTCTTTTGAAAAATTTCAGATCGACTCGTACGTCAGAGTGTTTGAAAAGTTTGTTTGAAAGCTTTTGAAAAGTGTCAGTGTGAAAAGTCTTTTTGAGTTTGTTTTGAGATTAGAGCAAGTATCCTTGAGAACCTACCTACCCTAAGGAATTCGTCTGCGTAAATGTCCTTAAAAGTAGTGCCATCCCACCATTGAGAGGTAGGTAGCACCACCGTTGGAGGTGTTCGGGTCAATTCGATTTTTAGGGACGTGGTGATCACCAGAGCAATGGGAAGACACCTTAGAAGCTACCCTCATGCCAGGTTCCCGGATCATGAGGACTTACTAAGACGTTTTCTACTCGACGACCACCTTTCGAAAGGCAACAGTGAGGCGCACCCTAGGGGTGGTGTGTGCGAATTGTGTGTCATGTTTCAGTTATTTGTCTTGTCATGTTTGTCGTGTTCTACGCTTGATTTTAATTTGTCCATTCATTCTTGCATGCATCTTTAACAGTTATAAGTTTGCGGGAAAATAAATCTACGGCTATTACAAATGGCGCGGGTCCACATCGCCAAAATTAAACCGGACCCGATTTAGCGGAAAAATAAATAATGCGATAAAAGTGCGATAAATAAATGTACATGGCTTTGGGAGATTTACAGAATTATATTAAGCAATAAAGTAAATGCGCAAAGGAAAATAATTAAAATAAAACTAGGGCGTTGGACCCTTTTTGCAAACAATTAAAATTAACAAAAAATTAAATGATTAAATGTTTTTGGGTATTTTTATATTTTTTAGATTTAATAAGAAAAAGAAGTCAATTAAATTAAACGGCGAACCCTGATTCTAATATTTTTTAATTATTAAAAAAGAATTAAAATATGACCTAAATTAAACCTAATTCATTTATGTATAATTTAAATAGGAAAATAAATAAATAAATAATTATTATTATTGTGGAAAAAAAGGGAAATAAAAAGAATTAACAATTAAAACCTAAATTCTACATTTTTTGGATTTTTATTAAAAGAGGAATTAAAATTAAAACCTAATTACACTACATAATTTACATTCTAATTTATTTATGAAAACAATTATAATAAAATAAATATTATATTTTTTTGTATCTTCTGATTTTTATAATGTTTTTAAATTTCATAGAAAAAATAAATTAATTGAATTAAGACAATGAAATAAATAAAACAACAAAAATAAAAGTGAGAAGAAAAATATAAAAATGCAAACCCTGGTGGGGTGCTGCCCCAAATAAGGAGGTATTGGCCTGGGAATTATGGCCCATCAAGCCTTGAATCCATTGACTTTTGCAGATTCCATATGATGCATTGACTGTGGTCTAGTGTGCTCCTGGGATCCACGCCTCTGATTTGGTCTTAGTGCACACGTGGGTGGCTTGGATATAGCGTGTATGGTGGTCCTCATCAAGCGCGCTGCATAAGAATTATTTATGAAAAATAATATGGAACTTGCATAGACCTGGGACTTGAACCCAGGTCTTGAAGGTTACACGCGTGAGTATCTGCCAGCTGAACCATTCAATTTCAATTAACATAATATATCAATTAAATAACAAATATCAAAATTGGTCAGTGGTCCTAAAAGCGCGCGCTGGTTTGAATGAACCACTCAGTGGTTGCCAGCGCGTCATCTTCTCCATTGCTTCTGAAATAAGACCTTTTAGCCACGGTTTTAGATGCGTGGCCTTAAGCAACCTACAGGAAAATAGCGATTAGCATCCTACTGGTTATAAATTCATCGCGAGGGTCAAGGTATCTTCGTTTTGAGGTGCTGAATCCAGCCATAGCATTCAGGGGTCCTGATTTTTCTTCTACACGAAATCCCCAATTTAGAGAACCTGCAACCCTAAAAAATATACATGGCATAATCGCCTACAATACAGAAAAATGCAATTGGAAATATCAGTTAGCTTCAGAACTTCCTCATGAACATGATTCAACCATTAAATTTCACAAAAGATGCTTAGAATGTGATGCTCAATTATGAAATTTGTGCTGTACAGTTCAAGTCCGAGATACCAATTCTTGGTGTTTGAGAGAAGGCTTATGATTGGATTTTGATCAGGGCAACCTTGGCAAGCTATTGAGACAGAAATTGGGACCTGAATCCACCTCTAACCACCCTTTCAGATTTGAGTTTTGAGGCAATTTTTTAAGTGTTATAGAGAGCTTCTGAGCGCAGCTTACCGTCCAATGCTTTTAGGTTTTTGATCCTGAGTATATAGCCAAGCTTTTAGGTTAACAAAACCCAACAAAATCTCATCAATTCATTATTTGAAGATTTGATTTGCTTAATATCTTTTCCAATCTTTTTTCATGTTGTTTTTGTTCAATCATGATCCAAATCTCATCCAAATTTGCCTAATTGGGATATGCACGAAATATTATGAATAAACATGCATGAAAAGATTTTTTTAGGTTAAGTTTGATATTTTTCATATATTAAAATCATTTAAATGAATATAAATTAATATTAATTCAAATAAATAATTAAAAAATATGAGAACACTTCCCTTTGGGCCTAGTGGTCGTGCATAGGCTTGGCATGAAGAAACTTGGAGGAAAAATGAGCCCATTTGCATTTTTAGGCCTTTTGCATTAATGTTGACTTTTCAAAATTCCTAAAAATTTCCCAACTTCCACAAAGCATAACTTGGTCAATTTTTAAGCTTTTCCCATGTTCTTGGACATTTTGGAAAGGTCTTTGAGTCCTTTAACCAATGCTTTTGGTCCCATGTCATTTTGATTTACCAATCTCAAGTTATGGCCTTTGACTTAAAGTCACTTTTTGTTGACTTTTGAAAATGACCTATAATGTTGAAATTGATAACTTTTTGTGAGAGCATTTCTTGGACTTGGAACATGAAGATGAATTGTAGGAAATGTCTTTCTCTTCAAAATGAGCTTTGGATGGGATTTTTCTGATAATCCATGTGAAAGTTATGCCCTGGTCAATTTCAGTTGACTTTTTCAGCTGTCCAAATATAGCAACTTTTGTATCTTGATGATTTCTGAGCCAAATTTTGAGAATCATGATCAAGCATTGATCAAATGATGTTTGTGGCTTCAAAATGATATGTTGACCAAAAATTTGAACTTTTGACTGCCAAATGACCATTTTGCCCCTACAGTTGACTGTAGTGCAATCTAGGGTTTTGACTGTGCAATTTTGAGCTGAATGCCTTGAAACTTGATATAAGGATACTTGACCATCTTTGTAAGCATATGAGACTTGATTAGGCCTTTGAAAAGTTCATTTGCTTGACCAGAACTCAAACCCTAGTTTTGACTGTCTAGGAGACAGTTGAACTGCACAACCCTTGGGGAATTTTGTGACCTTGACTTTGACAATTCTTGATGAATATGGGAGGGCAAATTTTGGGGTACAACAGTTGCCCCTGTTCAATCTTCTTAGACCTGAGGATGCAGATTGGCTGACGTGCCTTTCGTAATCCGAGGGTAGAAGATGATTGGACACTAGAGTGCCCAGAAATTTGCGCTCACATAGTAGCAATGATGATTAGGGAATAGGCTTATAGATGCCATTTGGATGTTGCTTGGATAGGATGATGGGCTTATAGATGCCATCTGGATGCTGATTGCGTAAGAGATTCCTTAGCGAGAACCTGCATACCTGCAAAACAGAAAAATGAGTACCTGACACGTTGCAGGAGCTGATTTTAGATGCTTGATATAGATATGTCCTGACTAGTTACAGGAGCTGGGTCTGGAGCCTCAACGCTGATGAATGAACCAGGGATGGTTACTGCCTTAGCATGGATGGTAAGAGAATCCTGAATGATTTCAACCTCAACAACGCTCGTTGAGAAAATCTTGGTGAGAATTACCATTTTCGTAGTGCCAGGAAAAGAACCAAAGGACATTATAATCTCAAAGAGAGTCACCTCATTCACCGTTGGAGAGGGAACTATAGGAAATTATAATCTGAAAGGAAATATCACCTCACTCGCCGTTGGAGAGGAAAACATCTTGAAAGGGAATTACCACCTCACACGCCGTTGGAGAGGGGACCATAAGAGAATATCACCTCACGCTCATGCCGGAGAGGGAAACATCTGAAGAAGGAATTACCGCCTCACACGCCGTTGGAGAGGGGACCACAAGAGAATATCACCTCACGCTCATGCCGGAGAGGGGAACATCTGAAGAAGGAATTACCACCTCACACGCCGTTGGAGAGGGGACCATAAGAGAATATCACCTCACGCTCATGCCGGAGAGGGAAACATCTGAAAAGGAATTACCGCCTCACACGCCGTTGGAGAGGGGACCACAAGAGAATATCACCTCACGCTCATGCCGGAGAGGGAAACATCTGAAAAGGAATTACCGCCTCACACGCCGTTGGAGAGGGGACCACAAGAGAATATCACCTCACGCTCATGCCGGAGAGGGGAACATCTGAAGAAGGAATTACCACCTCACACGCCGTTGGAGAGGGGACCATAAGAGAATATCACCTCACGCTCATGCCGGAGAGGGAAACATCAAAAAGACTTCTGGAAGCAGTATCAGAACGTCGCCATATCTGGTTTACATCTGAAACTATATCTGGAAGGGAATCTGGAAGCAGTATCAGAACGTCACCATCGCTGGGCTTACATCCGAAACTATATCGAGAAGGGATTCTGGAAGCAGTATCAGAACGTCACCATCGCTGGGTTTACATCTGAAACTATATCGAGAAGGGATTCTGGAAGCAGTATCAGAACGTCACCATCGCTGGGTTTACATCTGAAACTATATCTAGAATGAGTTGCGATTAGTTGATAGTAGTCATTTTTTGTATTGATCTTTTTCCTGAAAAGGTAAAACATAATTGTATGCAAAATCATGATGCATGAACTGTATGTTTTCAAGATCAATGAGATTCGTGTAATATGATGCATATGCATGCTATAATGATGTATGTGACGTTTTATGAATGTATGTTTTCGTCGTAGGAAAATAAATCCTTGACGGGTGCCGGGAAGTCGCATCCTGGGCTGATATGTTGAAGAATAGCTTTTACTTCCGCTGGGGATGATAGTTGCAAGTATACCGGTAGGAGAAGATGACTCCGTTGTGGAATAAAACTTGGCAAATGGAAGATTCTGCGGGGAGAAAAGATACTCTGGTGACCTTGCTGGGAAGAAATACTCTGTGGGGAGATGCTTTTGCTGAATTGTTGAGGATGACTCGCTGAGGATACCTTGCTGTATTGGAAGTATGAATGGACTTCGCTGGGGATAAGAAGATTTTGTCGACGACGCTCTTTCCGTGGCTTTTGGCTGAGGATAACCCAGTTATATCCTGTTAAGGAAATAACTCTTTAAATAAAGCCGGACGACGCGTTCGTGCTCTGCGAGGGATAAGCTTCCCGAATCTACTGGGGATAAGCTTACTGCTTGGGGAGATGATTCCAACTTTCCTGGGGAGCTAGATTAGACTCTCCTGGGGAAGTATTGTACTGCATTGATCCTATTCTTCAACGGAACTTACCCTGATGTCTTGAA
This sequence comes from Vicia faba, assembly GCA_948472305.1. Taxonomy (NCBI): domain Eukaryota; kingdom Viridiplantae; phylum Streptophyta; class Magnoliopsida; order Fabales; family Fabaceae; genus Vicia; species Vicia faba. The sequence goes on along the minus strand of OX451738.1, from coordinate 1,017,472,368 downwards.
GGCTAGGACAATCAGACTGCTTAGACCAACCTTCATTGCCCCTGTTTCTATGGGGGAGGCACTTGTGGGGTGCTGATAGTTGTTGGCGGACAAACCTTCTTCTGGTAGACAGATGGCAAGATGACAGGACATAGTCGTACGCTTTGATCCCTAACTTTTGCCTGGACCGCCCTTTCGGGTTTTCAGTCCACCGGGATACCCATTTTTGCCCAAGCCGCCTTTTCAGGTTTTCGACTTGCCGGGTGTACAGATTTTTTCATTTCATCCCTTATTTTTGCCCGAACCCTTTTGGTTTGCCGGGAAGCCCTTATTTTTGCCTAGGTGTGTCAACCTAGCGGGTCTTTTGATTTTGCGTAGTATCTTTTCGACTATGTCCACGCTTTTAGAGTGCAGGGAGTTGCCCCTGTTAGAAGTGTTTTGTCATGCCACCAGAAGATTGCTGACCAGGCAAGACTTATTGTTGAAATGCCCCAGGTGACTCATGCGGAGATTTGCCCCAGGCTATTCGGCCTTTGAGAGATTCTCCGAATCTTGATTGGACTGCCCCAGATAATGGACCATGGTCATGTCTGCCCCTTGATTGGAGGTACTTCTGTTCATTAGGCATTCATCGTGCGAATTTCCCTGCTGTTCAAACAAAAAGTCATATGCAAACAATGTTATATCAAAAATGCAAAGCTTATGTCTGTCTTGAAGATTTTGAAAATGCCTTTTTTTCATAAAACATGTGAATGTTTGTAAAACATGATGTCAACTCTGTATTTACCGTAGCCTTAAGGAGTCAGGATACCTTCGTAACAGCATGCTTTCGAACTAACCCATGCTTCAGCTAGGACTTTTGAGGGTTATAACGTGGCCTGGTTCACGGTTTAAGAAACAAAGGATAAAGGCTCAAATTTTATTTGTACCCACCCGCTCTTCGTGATGTTCTCCAAACCTAAACTCAGTTGATCATGCGTTAGACCTTGCTTGAGTCTTTGCTTTGATGTTCCAATGATGGTTCAGCTGTTGATGATTTATTCTGAATAGGCAGTCATTTTTTGCTTTGATTGAGGGTTTGTGAGACCTCTTTCTTTTGATTTTGTTATCCCTTTCTTTTTTGCCTGAACTGTTTCCTTTTCGGAATTACAGTCAGCGGGATGCCCTAGTTTCATAAGTCCCCTTTGTAGGTTTAGACTTTTTGGGCCTTTCATTTATGAATTTTGATGATGACTGCCTGTCCTTTTGATTGTTCTGAACCATCATGGTCTTTGTTCATTTCGTAAAGATCTTTTCGGTGCCATTCGTTATGCACTTGGATCCACTGAGAGACTACCCTGCCCCAGGTTATGATTAAGGGTTTTAATTTTCGAAAATAAAAAAAACTCCTACTTCTTTGGCTCTGATGGGTTGACGAGGGATTATCATCCTTATAACTCCAGTGTTTAGGGGTTGAAACAATGCCTGTACCTCATCAGCGGGGTTTGTTCAAAAGCATACTGTAATGATCGCGGTATCGTTTTCGTCATCCTCCCTCAAGAGGCTTAGAATTATTAACCGAGAGTTGACATCAGAAAAAATATGAAAAGATATTTGAACATAATGAAAATAATTGTATTGATTTCCAAAACAGACATATGCGATGCATTGATAGAATAAAAGAGTTTGCTATGACATTAATTGTTTGTATAAGCAAAGAAAAGTACAGCTCAAAAATTCAAATAAACAAAAGGTCTTCAATGATTGGGCAACGGAGCAGTGATTATGTTCGGAGTCTCGGACACTTCAAACTGAATCTCCCCGGCGTCGATCATGTCTTGAATTTTGTTCTTGAGAGGCCAACAGTTGTCTGTAGTATGCCCCGGGCTATCAGAATGGTATGCACACCTATCATTGGGATGATAGTTGGGAGCAGAAGTGTTCGGATTCCGAAGAGGAGCCCTTAAGGTGATCAGCCCTGTCTTCAACAGTTGTTGCAGTGCTTGATCCAGCGACATGTTGAGTTTGGTATACTGCCGTTTCTCCTTACGCTGCTGCCCCTGTCCTTGTTGAGCAGGTCCGGGATTGGAAATCTGGATTGCCCCTGCCTCATGACGGCTCTTTTTACCGTGCACAGCATTGGATTCTTTCTTTCCATGATGAGGCTTTTTATCAGCAGGTGCAGCCTCTTGAATTTTCCCAGACCGGATACCAGCTTCTATTCGCTCTCCAGTCAAGATAAGATCTGTGAATCCAGCAGACGAATTCCCAATCAGGTGGTTATAAAATGGACCAGACAAGGTCCCCAAGAACATATCCACAAGTTCCCGATCAGTCAGAGGGGGTTGTACCCTTCCAGCAAGATCCCTCCATTTCTGTGCATATTCTTTAAAACCTTCACTTGATCCTAACGACATACCCTGGAGTTGGGTACGTGTAGGAGCAAGGTCGGCATTATACTGGTACTGCTTGTAGAAAGCAGTAGCCAACTCCTCCCAGTTACGAACTTTGGTCCCATCCAGTTGATAGAACCATTCGAGGTGAGTCCCTGAAAGACTTTCCTGGAAGAAGTGGATCCACAAGTTTTTGTCCACCGTATATGGTTGGATCTTCCGAACATAGGACCTTAGATGCAGCTTGGGACAAGACGCCCCGTCATACTTAGAGAAGGGTGGTACTTTGAACTTCCGAGGAATAACCACACCAGTTGACAAACCCAGATCTCCGAAATCCAGCCCAGGTACCTGTTGAACCTCCATAGCTTTCATTCTGTCCTCCAGTTGCTTATATCTGTCATCAGCAGGAGGGTACTGCTCTTCATCAAAATCTGTCTCGTTGTCGGAGACCTCTGGACTGGGCACCCTTTCCTCTGGATGACTGCTTTTTCCCACAGATGGAGTTGTCCTTTCAGTTTCAACTTGCGGTGTATTCCCAGATCTGCGTCTAGGGCTGAACAGAACAGTCCTCTTCTTTTTCTTGTCCTTCTTCAAAAGGAGAGCCTTCAGGTCTTGTTGCCCCTGAGTCAGATTCATGATCAGCTCTTGGAACTGGGCGTTCTGAGCTTGGAGGTCCTTGATAGTCTGCTCGGCTGATGATTCCGGATTCATGGCGGTCGGCTGAAATAAACAGCGGAGATGGGTAAGTGACCTGCAAAAAGGGATACCTGTAATGCGATGATGTGTATGATATGCATGCAATGTTTTCAGGGACCTCGCAGGGTAAACAAGAAAATTTGTTAGCATTGGAATTTATAGCTTGATTAAAGGACACCCTTGTTGTTGAGAATTCTTCTTCAAGGGTCAAAGGCTCACCATATCCAGTGGGTCATAGCCCCTGACCTTAGTCATCAGGTCTAATTTTGATTTCCCAGCAACCTTGGTTAAGGGAAACTTCTTCAGGAGTCAGAGCTCACCATATCAAGTGGGTCATAGCCCCTGACACCCTTGGCTAGAGGAAAATAAATCCTCTTTGCCCCTGGCTAGATGTTTGATTTATCATGACCTGCATCACAAGCCCTTGAGATCCTTGAAATGGGTTAGGATGTATGCAATGGTATGATGTCATGCTATGCATGGGGTGATGTAAGTAACCCTGTTATGAGTCCCAATTAAGGACTATAAACAGACCCTGCAAGAAATTCAGTATACTTTGTTATAAGTCCTAATTAAGGACTATAAACAAAACCTGCAAGAGATCTAGTAAACCCTGTTATGAGTCCCAGTTAAGGACTATAAACAACACCTGCAAGAAATTTGGTAAACCCTGTCATGAGTCCTAGTTAAGGACTATGAACAAGACCTGCAAGAAATTTGGTAAACCCTGTCATGAGTCCTAGTTAAGGACTATAAACAAGACCTGCAAGAAATTTAGTAAACCCTGTCATGAGTCCTAGTTAAGGACTATAAACAAGACCTGCAAGGAACCTAAGTGAAACCTGTCATGAGTCCCCATCAAGGACTATAAACAGAACCCGCAAGTGGCTAGTACACCCTGTTATAAGTCCTAATTAAAGACTATGAACAAACCTGCAAGACGTCAAGGGTCAGATAACAAGCATGCAAGTAGTCAAGTACGAAGGCACACAAGTCACACAAGAGAGAGCCCTTAGAGTTTAGGCCAGCATGAGGTCTGGGTATTACCCTCTTTCAGTTCGTTGGTTCATACCTGTCCTAATCAAAAGTAACCGGGTTCTTAGAGGATCCCAATATCATTGACTAACCTCAATCGGTCATAACTCCAGCATCGCAATCTTTTCTTGCGGCCAGAACCATCACGAGAGTTTAGCCTCAATGGGCGTAGCATACTGCTACTGTTCTAATGGCCAAGTTGTGTCATTTAAGGTTCTAAAGTCTGTTGGTGCTTAATGACTCCTTGGAAGACCCATATTCTCCCCGTTTCAACACGAGGGATATCGGTACAGACCAAGGCGCCACACCAACGTAGCCACTGCTTCACCCATGTCGGTATACGCCGGACAGGTCCCTCACAGCTTATGCTACCTAAACAGGGTATCCCCAGATCCGGGTTAGGATCTATGTAACTCCGATACAACCCACAATAGTAAAGCAAGCAAAGAAGACAATTGAAAACACAGTGATCTTAATCCTAAGGTACACCTCACTTTAAGTTTTAAATCCCCAGCAGAGTCGCCAGTTCTGTGATCGGTGGATCTGGAACTGACTGTTTAACGCTGGTTCGCGAAATGTCGCGGAAGCAAGAGTCGCCACCGTCTTTTATTTTCTCCAAATGGAAAGGACAAAAGCACAGAAAAATTCCTCAAAGAGATTGCTCTCGGTTCGGGAGGTAGATTATAGAAAGGGAAGGTGTTAGCACCCTTTCTATCCATGGTTATCCATGGGCTCTTAGATACTTGCTCAATGTGTTTTCAAATTGTTTTGCGTGCTTTTCAATGTGGGTTTAAAAAGTTTCTTTTGAAAAATTTCAGATCGACTCGTACGTCAGAGTGTTTGAAAAGTTTGTTTGAAAGCTTTTGAAAAGTGTCAGTGTGAAAAGTCTTTTTGAGTTTGTTTTGAGATTAGAGCAAGTATCCTTGAGAACCTACCTACCCTAAGGAATTCGTCTGCGTAAATGTCCTTAAAAGTAGTGCCATCCCACCATTGAGAGGTAGGTAGCACCACCGTTGGAGGTGTTCGGGTCAATTCGATTTTTAGGGACGTGGTGATCACCAGAGCAATGGGAAGACACCTTAGAAGCTACCCTCATGCCAGGTTCCCGGATCATGAGGACTTACTAAGACGTTTTCTACTCGACGACCACCTTTCGAAAGGCAACAGTGAGGCGCACCCTAGGGGTGGTGTGTGCGAATTGTGTGTCATGTTTCAGTTATTTGTCTTGTCATGTTTGTCGTGTTCTACGCTTGATTTTAATTTGTCCATTCATTCTTGCATGCATCTTTAACAGTTATAAGTTTGCGGGAAAATAAATCTACGGCTATTACAAATGGCGCGGGTCCACATCGCCAAAATTAAACCGGACCCGATTTAGCGGAAAAATAAATAATGCGATAAAAGTGCGATAAATAAATGTACATGGCTTTGGGAGATTTACAGAATTATATTAAGCAATAAAGTAAATGCGCAAAGGAAAATAATTAAAATAAAACTAGGGCGTTGGACCCTTTTTGCAAACAATTAAAATTAACAAAAAATTAAATGATTAAATGTTTTTGGGTATTTTTATATTTTTTAGATTTAATAAGAAAAAGAAGTCAATTAAATTAAACGGCGAACCCTGATTCTAATATTTTTTAATTATTAAAAAAGAATTAAAATATGACCTAAATTAAACCTAATTCATTTATGTATAATTTAAATAGGAAAATAAATAAATAAATAATAATTATTATTGTGGAAAAAAAGGGAAATAAAAAGAATTAACAATTAAAACCTAAATTCTACATTTTTTGGATTTTTATTAAAAGAGGAATTAAAATTAAAACCTAATTACACTACATAATTTACATTCTAATTTATTTATGAAAACAATTATAATAAAATAAATATTATATTTTTTTGTATCTTCTGATTTTTATAATGTTTTTAAATTTCATAGAAAAAATAAATTAATTGAATTAAGACAATGAAATAAATAAAACAACAAAAATAAAAGTGAGAAGAAAAATATAAAAATGCAAACCCTGGTGGGGTGCTGCCCCAAATAAGGAGGTATTGGCCTGGGAATTATGGCCCATCAAGCCTTGAATCCATTGACTTTTGCAGATTCCATATGATGCATTGACTGTGATCTAGTGTGCTCCTGGGATCCACGCCTCTGATTTGGTCTTAGTGCACACGTGGGTGGCTTGGATATAGCGTGTATGGTGGTCCTCATCAAGCGCGCTGCATAAGAATTATTTATGAAAAATAATATGGAACTTGCATAGACCTGGGACTTGAACCCAGGTCTTGAAGGTTACACGCGTGAGTATCTGCCAGCTGAACCATTCAATTTCAATTAACATAATATATCAATTAAATAACAAATATCAAAATTGGTCAGTGGTCCTAAAAGCGCGCGCTGGTTTGAATGAACCACTCAGTGGTTGCCAGCGCGTCATCTTCTCCATTGCTTCTGAAATAAGACCTTTTAGCCACGGTTTTAGATGCGTGGCCTTAAGCAACCTACAGGAAAATAGCGATTAGCATCCTACTGGTTATAAATTCATCGCGAGGGTCAAGGTATCTTCGTTTTGAGGTGCTGAATCCAGCCATAGCATTCAGGGGTCCTGATTTTTCTTCTACACGAAATCCCCAATTTAGAGAACCTGCAACCCTAAAAAATATACATGGCATAATCGCCTACAATACAGAAAAATGCAATTGGAAATATCAGTTAGCTTCAGAACTTCCTCATGAACATGATTCAACCATTAAATTTCACAAAAGATGCTTAGAATGTGATGCTCAATTATGAAATTTGTGCTGTACAGTTCAAGTCCGAGATACCAATTCTTGGTGTTTGAGAGAAGGCTTATGATTGGATTTTGATCAGGGCAACCTTGGCAAGCTATTGAGACAGAAATTGGGACCTGAATCCACCTCTAACCACCCTTTCAGATTTGAGTTTTGAGGCAATTTTTTAAGTGTTATAGAGAGCTTCTGAGCGCAGCTTACCGTCCAATGCTTTTAGGTTTTTGATCCTGAGTATATAGCCAAGCTTTTAGGTTAACAAAACCCAACAAAATCTCATCAATTCATTATTTGAAGATTTGATTTGCTTAATATCTTTTCCAATCTTTTTTCATGTTGTTTTTGTTCAATCATGATCCAAATCTCATCCAAATTTGCCTAATTGGGATATGCACGAAATATTATGAATAAACATGCATGAAAAGATTTTTTTAGGTTAAGTTTGATATTTTTCATATATTAAAATCATTTAAATGAATATAAATTAATATTAATTCAAATAAATAATTAAAAAATATGAGAACACTTCCCTTTGGGCCTAGTGGTCGTGCATAGGCTTGGCATGAAGAAACTTGGAGGAAAAATGAGCCCATTTGCATTTTTAGGCCTTTTGCATTAATGTTGACTTTTCAAAATTCCTAAAAATTTCCCAACTTCCACAAAGCATAACTTGGTCAATTTTTAAGCTTTTCCCATGTTCTTGGACATTTTGGAAAGGTCTTTGAGTCCTTTAACCAATGCTTTTGGTCCCATGTCATTTTGATTTACCAATCTCAAGTTATGGCCTTTGACTTAAAGTCACTTTTTGTTGACTTTTGAAAATGACCTATAATGTTGAAATTGATAACTTTTTGTGAGAGCATTTCTTGGACTTGGAACATGAAGATGAATTGTAGGAAATGTCTTTCTCTTCAAAATGAGCTTTGGATGGGATTTTTCTGATAATCCATGTGAAAGTTATGCCCTGGTCAATTTCAGTTGACTTTTTCAGCTGTCCAAATATAGCAACTTTTGTATCTTGATGATTTCTGAGCCAAATTTTGAGAATCATGATCAAGCATTGATCAAATGATGTTTGTGGCTTCAAAATGATATGTTGACCAAAAATTTGAACTTTTGACTGCCAAATGACCATTTTGCCCCTACAGTTGACTGTAGTGCAATCTAGGGTTTTGACTGTGCAATTTTGAGCTGAATGCCTTGAAACTTGATATAAGGATACTTGACCATCTTTGTAAGCATATGAGACTTGATTAGGCCTTTGAAAAGTTCATTTGCTTGACCAGAACTCAAACCCTAGTTTTGACTGTCTAGGAGACAGTTGAACTGCACAACCCTTGGGGAATTTTGTGACCTTGACTTTGACAATTCTTGATGAATATGGGAGGGCAAATTTTGGGGTACAACAGTTGCCCCTGTTCAATCTTCTTAGACCTGAGGATGCAGATTGGCTGACGTGCCTTTCGTAATCCGAGGGTAGAAGATGATTGGACACTAGAGTGCCCAGAAATTTGCGCTCACATAGTAGCAATGATGATTAGGGAATAGGCTTATAGATGCCATTTGGATGTTGCTTGGATAGGATGATGGGCTTATAGATGCCATCTGGATGCTGATTGCGTAAGAGATTCCTTAGCGAGAACCTGCATACCTGCAAAACAGAAAAATGAGTACCTGACACGTTGCAGGAGCTGATTTTAGATGCTTGATATAGATATGTCCTGACTAGTTACAGGAGCTGGGTCTGGAGCCTCAACGCTGATGAATGAACCAGGGATGGTTACTGCCTTAGCATGGATGGTAAGAGAATCCTGAATGATTTCAACCTCAACAACGCTCGTTGAGAAAATCTTGGTGAGAATTACCATTTTCGTAGTGCCAGGAAAAGAACCAAAGGACATTATAATCTCAAAGAGAGTCACCTCATTCACCGTTGGAGAGGGAACTATAGGAAATTATAATCTGAAAGGAAATATCACCTCACTCGCCGTTGGAGAGGAAAACATCTTGAAAGGGAATTACCACCTCACACGCCGTTGGAGAGGGGACCATAAGAGAATATCACCTCACGCTCATGCCGGAGAGGGAAACATCTGAAGAAGGAATTACCGCCTCACACGCCGTTGGAGAGGGGACCACAAGAGAATATCACCTCACGCTCATGCCGGAGAGGGGAACATCTGAAGAAGGAATTACCACCTCACACGCCGTTGGAGAGGGGACCATAAGAGAATATCACCTCACGCTCATGCCGGAGAGGGAAACATCTGAAAAGGAATTACCGCCTCACACGCCGTTGGAGAGGGGACCACAAGAGAATATCACCTCACGCTCATGCCGGAGAGGGAAACATCTGAAAAGGAATTACCGCCTCACACGCCGTTGGAGAGGGGACCACAAGAGAATATCACCTCACGCTCATGCCGGAGAGGGGAACATCTGAAGAAGGAATTACCACCTCACACGCCGTTGGAGAGGGGACCATAAGAGAATATCACCTCACGCTCATGCCGGAGAGGGAAACATCAAAAAGACTTCTGGAAGCAGTATCAGAACGTCGCCATATCTGGTTTACATCTGAAACTATATCTGGAAGGGAATCTGGAAGCAGTATCAGAACGTCACCATCGCTGGGCTTACATCCGAAACTATATCGAGAAGGGATTCTGGAAGCAGTATCAGAACGTCACCATCGCTGGGTTTACATCTGAAACTATATCGAGAAGGGATTCTGGAAGCAGTATCAGAACGTCACCATCGCTGGGTTTACATCTGAAACTATATCTAGAATGAGTTGCGATTAGTTGATAGTAGTCATTTTTTGTATTGATCTTTTTCCTGAAAAGGTAAAACATAATTGTATGCAAAATCATGATGCATGAACTGTATGTTTTCAAGATCAATGAGATTCGTGTAATATGATGCATATGCATGCTATAATGATGTATGTGACGTTTTATGAATGTATGTTTTCGTCGTAGGAAAATAAATCCTTGACGGGTGCCGGGAAGTCGCATCCTGGGCTGATATGTTGAAGAATAGCTTTTACTTCCGCTGGGGATGATAGTTGCAAGTATACCGGTAGGAGAAGATGACTCCGTTGTGGAATAAAACTTGGCAAATGGAAGATTCTGCGGGGAGAAAAGATACTCTGGTGACCTTGCTGGGAAGAAATACTCTGTGGGGAGATGCTTTTGCTGAATTGTTGAGGATGACTCGCTGAGGATACCTTGCTGTATTGGAAGTATGAATGGACTTCGCTGGGGATAAGAAGATTTTGTCGACGACGCTCTTTCCGTGGCTTTTGGCTGAGGATAACCCAGTTATATCCTGTTAAGGAAATAACTCTTTAAATAAAGCCGGACGACGCGTTCGTGCTCTGCGAGGGATAAGCTTCCCGAATCTACTGGGGATAAGCTTACTGCTTGGGGAGATGATTCCAACTTTCCTGGGGAGCTAGATTAGACTCTCCTGGGGAAGTATTGTACTGCATTGATCCTATTCTTCAACGGAACTTACCCTGATGTCTTGAAGGCTAGGACAATCAGACTGCTTAGACCAACCTTCATTGCCCCTGTTTCTATGGGGGAGGCACTTGTGGGGTGCTGATAGTTGTTGGCGGACAAACCTTCTTCTGGTAGACAGATGGCAAGATGACAGGACATAGTCGTACGCTTTGATCCCTAACTTTTGCCTGGACCGCCCTTTCGGGTTTTCAGTCCACCGGGATACCCATTTTTGCCCAAGCCGCCTTTTCAGGTTTTCGACTTGCCGGGTGTACAGATTTTTTCATTTCATCCCTTATTTTTGCCCGAACCCTTTTGGTTTGCCGGGAAGCCCTTATTTTTGCCTAGGTGTGTCAACCTAGCGGGTCTTTTGATTTTGCGTAGTATCTTTTCGACTATGTCCACGCTTTTAGAGTGCAGGGAGTTGCCCCTGTTAGAAGTGTTTTGTCATGCCACCAGAAGATTGCTGACCAGGCAAGACTTATTGTTGAAATGCCCCAGGTGACTCATGCGGAGATTTGCCCCAGGCTATTCGGCCTTTGAGAGATTCTCCGAATCTTGATTGGACTGCCCCAGATAATGGACCATGGTCATGTCTGCCCCTTGATTGGAGGTACTTCTGTTCATTAGGCATTCATCGTGCGAATTTCCCTGCTGTTCAAACAAAAAGTCATATGCAAACAATGTTATATCAAAAATGCAAAGCTTATGTCTGTCTTGAAGATTTTGAAAATGCCTTTTTTTCATAAAACATGTGAATGTTTGTAAAACATGATGTCAACTCTGTATTTACCGTAGCCTTAAGGAGTCAGGATACCTTCGTAACAGCATGCTTTCGAACTAACCCATGCTTCAGCTAGGACTTTTGAGGGTTATAACGTGGCCTGGTTCACGGTTTAAGAAACAAAGGATAAAGGCTCAAATTTTATTTGTACCCACCCGCTCTTCGTGATGTTCTCCAAACCTAAACTCAGTTGATCATGCGTTAGACCTTGCTTGAGTCTTTGCTTTGATGTTCCAATGATGGTTCAGCTGTTGATGATTTATTCTGAATAGGCAGTCATTTTTTGCTTTGATTGAGGGTTTGTGAGACCTCTTTCTTTTGATTTTGTTATCCCTTTCTTTTTTGCCTGAACTGTTTCCTTTTCGGAATTACAGTCAGCGGGATGCCCTAGTTTCATAAGTCCCCTTTGTAGGTTTAGACTTTTTGGGCCTTTCATTTATGAATTTTGATGATGACTGCCTGTCCTTTTGATTGTTCTGAACCATCATGGTCTTTGTTCATTTCGTAAAGATCTTTTCGGTGCCATTCGTTATGCACTTGGATCCACTGAGAGACTACCCTGCCCCAGGTTATGATTAAGGGTTTTAATTTTCGAAAATAAAAAAAACTCCTACTTCTTTGGCTCTGATGGGTTGACGAGGGATTATCATCCTTATAACTCCAGTGTTTAGGGGTTGAAACAATGCCTGTACCTCATCAGCGGGGTTTGTTCAAAAGCATACTGTAATGATCGCGGTATCGTTTTCGTCATCCTCCCTCAAGAGGCTTAGAATTATTAACCGAGAGTTGACATCAGAAAAAATATGAAAAGATATTTGAACATAATGAAAATAATTGTATTGATTTCCAAAACAGACATATGCGATGCATTGATAGAATAAAAGAGTTTGCTATGACATTAATTGTTTGTATAAGCAAAGAAAAGTACAGCTCAAAAATTCAAATAAACAAAAGGTCTTCAATGATTGGGCAACGGAGCAGTGATTATGTTCGGAGTCTCGGACACTTCAAACTGAATCTCCCCGGCGTCGATCATGTCTTGAATTTTGTTCTTGAGAGGCCAACAGTTGTCTGTAGTATGCCCCGGGCTATCAGAATGGTATGCACACCTATCATTGGGATGATAGTTGGGAGCAGAAGTGTTCGGATTCCGAAGAGGAGCCCTTAAGGTGATCAGCCCTGTCTTCAACAGTTGTTGCAGTGCTTGATCCAGCGACATGTTGAGTTTGGTATACTGCCGTTTCTCCTTACGCTGCTGCCCCTGTCCTTGTTGAGCAGGTCCGGGATTGGAAATCTGGATTGCCCCTGCCTCATGACGGCTCTTTTTACCGTGCACAGCATTGGATTATTTCTTTCCATGATGAGGCTTTTTATCAGCAGGTGCAGCCTCTTGAATTTTCCCAGACCGGATACCAGCTTCTATTCGCTCTCCAGTCAAGATAAGATCTGTGAATCCAGCAGACGAATTCCCAATCAGGTGGTTATAAAATGGACCAGACAAGGTCCCCAAGAACATATCCACAAGTTCCCGATCAGTCAGAGGTGGTTGTACCCTTCCAGCAAGATCCCTCCATTTCTGTGCATATTCTTTAAAACCTTCACTTGATCCTAACGACATACCCTGGAGTTGGGTACGTGTAGGAGCAAGGTCGGCATTATACTGGTACTGCTTGTAGAAAGCAGTAGCCAACTCCTCCCAGTTACGAACTTTGGTCCCATCCAGTTGATAGAACCATTCGAGGTGAGTCCCTGAAAGACTTTCCTGGAAGAAGTGGATCCACAAGTTTTTGTCCACCGTATATGGTTGGATCTTCCGAACATAGGACCTTAGATGCAGCTTGGGACAAGACGCCCCGTCATACTTAGAGAAGGGTGGTACTTTGAACTTCCGAGGAATAACCACACCAGTTGACAAACCCAGATCTCCGAAATCCAGCCCAGGTACCTGTTGAACCTCCATAGCTTTCATTCTGTCCTCCAGTTGCTTATATCTGTCATCAGCAGGAGGGTACTGCTCTTCATCAAAATCTGTCTCGTTGTCGGAGACCTCTGGACTGGGCACCCTTTCCTCTGGATGACTGCTTTTTCCCACAGATGGAGTTGTCCTTTCAGTTTCAACTTGCGGTGTATTCCCAGATCTGCGTCTAGGGCTGAACAGAACAGTCCTCTTCTTTTTCTTGTCCTTCTTCAAAAGGAGAGCCTTCAGGTCTTGTTGCCCCTGAGTCAGATTCATGATCAGCTCTTGGAACTGGGCGTTCTGAGCTTGGAGGTCCTTGATAGTCTGCTCGGCTGATGATTCCGGATTCATGGCGGTCGGCTGAAATAAACAGCGGAGATGGGTAAGTGACCTGCAAAAAGGGATACCTGTAATGCGATGATGTGTATGATATGCATGCAATGTTTTCAGGGACCTCGCAGGGTAAACAAGAAAATTTGTTAGCATTGGAATTTATAGCTTGATTAAAGGACACCCTTGTTGTTGAGAATTCTTCTTCAAGGGTCAAAGGCTCACCATATCCAGTGGGTCATAGCCCCTGACCTTAGTCATCAGGTCTAATTTTGATTTCCCAGCAACCTTGGTTAAGGGAAACTTCTTCAGGAGTCAGAGCTCACCATATCAAGTGGGTCATAGCCCCTGACACCCTTGGCTAGAGGAAAATAAATCCTCTTTGCCCCTGGCTAGATGTTTGATTTATCATGACCTGCATCACAAGCCCTTGAGATCCTTGAAATGGGTTAGGATGTATGCAATGGTATGATGTCATGCTATGCATGGGGTGATGTAAGTAACCCTGTTATGAGTCCCAATTAAGGACTATAAACAGACCCTGCAAGAAATTCAGTATACTTTGTTATAAGTCCTAATTAAGGACTATAAACAAAACCTGCAAGAGATCTAGTAAACCCTGTTATGAGTCCCAGTTAAGGACTATAAACAACACCTGCAAGAAATTTGGTAAACCCTGTCATGAGTCCTAGTTAAGGACTATGAACAAGACCTGCAAGAAATTTGGTAAACCCTGTCATGAGTCCTAGTTAAGGACTATAAACAAGACCTGCAAGAAATTTAGTAAACCCTGTCATGAGTCCTAGTTAAGGACTATAAACAAGACCTGCAAGGAACCTAAGTGAAACCTGTCATGAGTCCCCATCAAGGACTATAAACAGAACCCGCAAGTGGCTAGTACACCCTGTTATAAGTCCTAATTAAAGACTATGAACAAACCTGCAAGACGTCAAGGGTCAGATAACAAGCATGCAAGTAGTCAAGTACGAAGGCACACAAGTCACACAAGAGAGAGCCCTTAGAGTTTAGGCCAGCATGAGGTCTGGGTATTACCCTCTTTCAGTTCGTTGGTTCATACCTGTCCTAATCAAAAGTAACCGGGTTCTTAGAGGATCCCAATATCATTGACTAACCTCAATCGGTCATAACTCCAGCATCGCAATCTTTTCTTGCGGCCAGAACCATCACGAGAGTTTAGCCTCAATGGGCGTAGCATACTGCTACTGTTCTAATGGCCAAGTTGTGTCATTTAAGGTTCTAAAGTCTGTTGGTGCTTAATGACTCCTTGGAAGACCCATATTCTCCCCGTTTCAACACGAGGGATATCGGTACAGACCAAGGCGCCACACCAACGTAGCCACTGCTTCACCCATGTCGGTATACGCCGGACAGGTCCCTCACAGCTTATGCTACCTAAACAGGGTATCCCCAGATCCGGGTTAGGATCTATGTAACTCCGATACAACCCACAATAGTAAAGCAAGCAAAGAAGACAATTGAAAACACAGTGATCTTAATCCTAAGGTACACCTCACTTTAAGTTTTAAATCCCCAGCAGAGTCGCCAGTTCTGTGATCGGTGGATCTGGAACTGACTGTTTAACGCTGGTTCGCGAAATGTCGCGGAAGCAAGAGTCGCCACCGTCTTTTATTTTCTCCAAATGGAAAGGACAAAAGCACAGAAAAATTCCTCAAAGAGATTGCTCTCGGTTCGGGAGGTAGATTATAGAAAGGGAAGGTGTTAGCACCCTTTCTATCCATGGTTATCCATGGGCTCTTAGATACTTGCTCAATGTGTTTTCAAATTGTTTTGCGTGCTTTTCAATGTGGGTTTAAAAAGTTTCTTTTGAAAAATTTCAGATCGACTCGTACGTCAGAGTGTTTGAAAAGTTTGTTTGAAAGCTTTTGAAAAGTGTCAGTGTGAAAAGTCTTTTTGAGTTTGTTTTGAGATTAGAGCAAGTATCCTTGAGAACCTACCTACCCTAAGGAATTCGTCTGCGTAAATGTCCTTAAAAGTAGTGCCATCCCACCATTGAGAGGTAGGTAGCACCACCGTTGGAGGTGTTCGGGTCAATTCGATTTTTAGGGACGTGGTGATCACCAGAGCAATGGGAAGACACCTTAGAAGCTACCCTCATGCCAGGTTCCCGGATCATGAGGACTTACTAAGACGTTTTCTACTCGACGACCACCTTTCGAAAGGCAACAGTGAGGCGCACCCTAGGGGTGGTGTGTGCGAATTGTGTGTCATGTTTCAGTTATTTGTCTTGTCATGTTTGTCGTGTTCTACGCTTGATTTTAATTTGTCCATTCATTCTTGCATGCATCTTTAACAGTTATAAGTTTGCGGGAAAATAAATCTACGGCTATTACAAATGGCGCGGGTCCACATCGCCAAAATTAAACCGGACCCGATTTAGCGGAAAAATAAATAATGCGATAAAAGTGCGATAAATAAATGTACATGGCTTTGGGAGATTTACAGAATTATATTAAGCAATAAAGTAAATGCGCAAAGGAAAATAATTAAAATAAAACTAGGGCGTTGGACCCTTTTTGCAAACAATTAAAATTAACAAAAAATTAAATGATTAAATGTTTTTGGGTATTTTTATATTTTTTAGATTTAATAAGAAAAAGAAGTCAATTAAATTAAACGGCGAACCCTGATTCTAATATTTTTTAATTATTAAAAAAGAATTAAAATATGACCTAAATTAAACCTAATTCATTTATGTATAATTTAAATAGGAAAATAAATAAATAAATAATAATTATTATTGTGGAAAAAAAGGGAAATAAAAAGAATTAACAATTAAAACCTAAATTCTACATTTTTTGGATTTTTATTAAAAGAGGAATTAAAATTAAAACCTAATTACACTACATAATTTACATTCTAATTTATTTATGAAAACAATTATAATAAAATAAATATTATATTTTTTTGTATCTTCTAATTTTTATAATGTTTTTAAATTTCATAGAAAAAATAAATTAATTGAATTAAGACAATGAAATAAATAAAACAACAAAAATAAAAGTGAGAAGAAAAATATAAAAATGCAAACCCTGGTGGGGTGCTGCCCCAAATAAGGAGGTATTGGCCTGGGAATTATGGCCCATCAAGCCTTGAATCCATTGACTTTTGCAGATTCCATATGATGCATTGACTGTGGTCTAGTGTGCTCCTGGGATCCACGCCTCTGATTTGGTCTTAGTGCACACGTGGGTGGCTTGGATATAGCGTGTATGGTGGTCCTCATCAAGCGCGCTGCATAAGAATTATTTATGAAAAATAATATGGAACTTGCATAGACCTGGGACTTGAACCCAGGTCTTGAAGGTTACACGCGTGAGTATCTGCCAGCTGAACCATTCAATTTCAATTAACATAATATATCAATTAAATAACAAATATCAAAATTGGTCAGTGGTCCTAAAAGCGCGCGCTGGTTTGAATGAACCACTCAGTGGTTGCCAGCGCGTCATCTTCTCCATTGCTTCTGAAATAAGACCTTTTAGCCACGGTTTTAGATGCGTGGCCTTAAGCAACCTACAGGAAAATAGCGATTAGCATCCTACTGGTTATAAATTCATCGCGAGGGTCAAGGTATCTTCGTTTTGAGGTGCTGAATCCAGCCATAGCATTCAGGGGTCCTGATTTTTCTTCTACACGAAATCCCCAATTTAGAGAACCTGCAACCCTAAAAAATATACATGGCATAATCGCCTACAATACAGAAAAATGCAATTGGAAATATCAGTTAGCTTCAGAACTTCCTCATGAACATGATTCAACCATTAAATTTCACAAAAGATGCTTAGAATGTGATGCTCAATTATGAAATTTGTGCTGTACAGTTCAAGTCCGAGATACCAATTCTTGGTGTTTGAGAGAAGGCTTATGATTGGATTTTGATCAGGGCAACCTTGGCAAGCTATTGAGACAGAAATTGGGACCTGAATCCACCTCTAACCACCCTTTCAGATTTGAGTTTTGAGGCAATTTTTTAAGTGTTATAGAGAGCTTCTGAGCGCAGCTTACCGTCCAATGCTTTTAGGTTTTTGATCCTGAGTATATAGCCAAGCTTTTAGGTTAACAAAACCCAACAAAATCTCATCAATTCATTATTTGAAGATTTGATTTGCTTAATATCTTTTCCAATCTTTTTTCATGTTGTTTTTGTTCAATCATGATCCAAATCTCATCCAAATTTGCCTAATTGGGATATGCACGAAATATTATGAATAAACATGCATGAAAAGATTTTTTTAGGTTAAGTTTGATATTTTTCATATATTAAAATCATTTAAATGAATATAAATTAATATTAATTCAAATAAATAATTAAAAAATATGAGAACACTTCCCTTTGGGCCTAGTGGTCGTGCATAGGCTTGGCATGAAGAAACTTGGAGGAAAAATGAGCCCATTTGCATTTTTAGGCCTTTTGCATTAATGTTGACTTTTCAAAATTCCTAAAAATTTCCCAACTTCCACAAAGCATAACTTGGTCAATTTTTAAGCTTTTCCCATGTTCTTGGACATTTTGGAAAGGTCTTTGAGTCCTTTAACCAATGCTTTTGGTCCCATGTCATTTTGATTTACCAATCTCAAGTTATGGCCTTTGACTTAAAGTCACTTTTTGTTGACTTTTGAAAATGACCTATAATGTTGAAATTGATAACTTTTTGTGAGAGCATTTCTTGGACTTGGAACATGAAGATGAATTGTAGGAAATGTCTTTCTCTTCAAAATGAGCTTTGGATGGGATTTTTCTGATAATCCATGTGAAAGTTATGCCCTGGTCAATTTCAGTTGACTTTTTCAGCTGTCCAAATATAGCAACTTTTGTATCTTGATGATTTCTGAGCCAAATTTTGAGAATCATGATCAAGCATTGATCAAATGATGTTTGTGGCTTCAAAATGATATGTTGACCAAAAATTTGAACTTTTGACTGCCAAATGACCATTTTGCCCCTACAGTTGACTGTAGTGCAATCTAGGGTTTTGACTGTGCAATTTTGAGCTGAATGCCTTGAAACTTGATATAAGGATACTTGACCATCTTTGTAAGCATATGAGACTTGATTAGGCCTTTGAAAAGTTCATTTGCTTGACCAGAACTCAAACCCTAGTTTTGACTGTCTAGGAGACAGTTGAACTGCACAACCCTTGGGGAATTTTGTGACCTTGACTTTGACAATTCTTGATGAATATGGGAGGGCAAATTTTGGGGTACAACAGTTGCCCCTGTTCAATCTTCTTAGACCTGAGGATGCAGATTGGCTGACGTGCCTTTCGTAATCCGAGGGTAGAAGATGATTGGACACTAGAGTGCCCAGAAATTTGCGCTCACATAGTAGCAATGATGATTAGGGAATAGGCTTATAGATGCCATTTGGATGTTGCTTGGATAGGATGATGGGCTTATAGATGCCATCTGGATGCTGATTGCGTAAGAGATTCCTTAGCGAGAACCTGCATACCTGCAAAACAGAAAAATGAGTACCTGACACGTTGCAGGAGCTGATTTTAGATGCTTGATATAGATATGTCCTGACTAGTTACAGGAGCTGGGTCTGGAGCCTCAACGCTGATGAATGAACCAGGGATGGTTACTGCCTTAGCATGGATGGTAAGAGAATCCTGAATGATTTCAACCTCAACAACGCTCGTTGAGAAAATCTTGGTGAGAATTACCATTTTCGTAGTGCCAGGAAAAGAACCAAAGGACATTATAATCTCAAAGAGAGTCACCTCATTCACCGTTGGAGAGGGAACTATAGGAAATTATAATCTGAAAGGAAATATCACCTCACTCGCCGTTGGAGAGGAAAACATCTTGAAAGGGAATTACCACCTCACACGCCGTTGGAGAGGGGACCATAAGAGAATATCACCTCACGCTCATGCCGAAGAGGGAAACATCTGAAGAAGGAATTACCGCCTCACACGCCGTTGGAGAGGGGACCACAAGAGAATATCACCTCACGCTCATGCCGGAGAGGGGAACATCTGAAGAAGGAATTACCACCTCACACGCCGTTGGAGAGGGGACCATAAGAGAATATCACCTCACGCTCATGCCGGAGAGGGAAACATCTGAAAAGGAATTACCGCCTCACACGCCGTTGGAGAGGGGACCACAAGAGAATATCACCTCACGCTCATGCCGGAGAGGGAAACATCTGAAAAGGAATTACCGCCTCACACGCCGTTGGAGAGGGGACCACAAGAGAATATCACCTCACGCTCATGCCGGAGAGGGGAACATCTGAAGAAGGAATTACCACCTCACACGCCGTTGGAGAGGGGACCATAAGAGAATATCACCTCACGCTCATGCCGGAGAGGGAAACATCAAAAAGACTTCTGGAAGCAGTATCAGAACGTCGCCATATCTGGTTTACATCTGAAACTATATCTGGAAGGGAATCTGGAAGCAGTATCAGAACGTCACCATCGCTGGGCTTACATCCGAAACTATATCGAGAAGGGATTCTGGAAGCAGTATCAGAACGTCACCATCGCTGGGTTTACATCTGAAACTATATCGAGAAGGGATTCTGGAAGCAGTATCAGAACGTCACCATCGCTGGGTTTACATCTGAAACTATATCTAGAATGAGTTGCGATTAGTTGATAGTAGTCATTTTTTGTATTGATCTTTTTCCTGAAAAGGTAAAACATAATTGTATGCAAAATCATGATGCATGAACTGTATGTTTTCAAGATCAATGAGATTCGTGTAATATGATGCATATGCATGCTATAATGATGTATGTGACGTTTTATGAATGTATGTTTTCGTCGTAGGAAAATAAATCCTTGACGGGTGCCGGGAAGTCGCATCCTGGGCTGATATGTTGAAGAATAGCTTTTACTTCCGCTGGGGATGATAGTTGCAAGTATACCGGTAGGAGAAGATGACTCCGTTGTGGAATAAAACTTGGCAAATGGAAGATTCTGCGGGGAGAAAAGATACTCTGGTGACCTTGCTGGGAAGAAATACTCTGTGGGGAGATGCTTTTGCTGAATTGTTGAGGATGACTCGCTGAGGATACCTTGCTGTATTGGAAGTATGAATGGACTTCGCTGGGGATAAGAAGATTTTGTCGACGACGCTCTTTCCGTGGCTTTTGGCTGAGGATAACCCAGTTATATCCTGTTAAGGAAATAACTCTTTAAATAAAGCCGGACGACGCGTTCGTGCTCTGCGAGGGATAAGCTTCCCGAATCTACTGGGGATAAGCTTACTGCTTGGGGAGATGATTCCAACTTTCCTGGGGAGCTAGATTAGACTCTCCTGGGGAAGTATTGTACTGCATTGATCCTATTCTTCAACGGAACTTACCCTGATGTCTTGAAGGCTAGGACAATCAGACTGCTTAGACCAACCTTCATTGCCCCTGTTTCTATGGGGGAGGCACTTGTGGGGTGCTGATAGTTGTTGGCGGACAAACCTTCTTCTGGTAGACAGATGGCAAGATGACAGGACATAGTCGTACGCTTTGATCCCTAACTTTTGCCTGGACCGCCCTTTCGGGTTTTCAGTCCACCGGGATACCCATTTTTGCCCAAGCCGCCTTTTCAGGTTTTCGACTTGCCGGGTGTACAGATTTTTTCATTTCATCCCTTATTTTTGCCCGAACCCTTTTGGTTTGCCGGGAAGCCCTTATTTTTGCCTAGGTGTGTCAACCTAGCGGGTCTTTTGATTTTGCGTAGTATCTTTTCGACTATGTCCACGCTTTTAGAGTGCAGGGAGTTGCCCCTGTTAGAAGTGTTTTGTCATGCCACCAGAAGATTGCTGACCAGGCAAGACTTATTGTTGAAATGCCCCAGGTGACTCATGCGGAGATTTGCCCCAGGCTATTCGGCCTTTGAGAGATTCTCCGAATCTTGATTGGACTGCCCCAGATAATGGACCATGGTCATGTCTGCCCCTTGATTGGAGGTACTTCTGTTCATTAGGCATTCATCGTGCGAATTTCCCTGCTGTTCAAACAAAAAGTCATATGCAAACAATGTTATATCAAAAATGCAAAGCTTATGTCTGTCTTGAAGATTTTGAAAATGCCTTTTTTTCATAAAACATGTGAATGTTTGTAAAACATGATGTCAACTCTGTATTTACCGTAGCCTTAAGGAGTCAGGATACCTTCGTAACAGCATGCTTTCGAACTAACCCATGCTTCAGCTAGGACTTTTGAGGGTTATAACGTGGCCTGGTTCACGGTTTAAGAAACAAAGGGTTTCCATTAACTTTTCTTATCAGTCAAACAAAATTAGGGTTTCCATTAACTTTTGAATCAGTTCAAGCAGATTGCTAGGGTTTGGTTGAGTTTGGCTCAGGGTTTGGTCAAGCAGACGCTTCTTTGACAATAAATCAAGAATTAGGGTTTGCACGCGCATTTTCAGAAGAATTTGAATCCACCGTGTCTTAATTAACTATCACATGGTTTTGACGTTTGCTCAAGATTTTTGTTTGTTTCTCAAGGTCTAAACATCTGGGATATGGGCTGAGGCTTCTGATTGAGAGTTTGAAGTGTTGGTCTAATCAGTGAAGTGAAAGGCGTATGGACGTTTGTTTGTTTAACTGTGCAATGTTATTGGTTATTAATCTATAAGCCCATCTAAGAAGCATTCCTCTAGAATCAAAAGACAGTGATGGTTCCTTATATCATAGGCAGTCATTATCTCTCAAAAGAGAAAAGCCCACTGAGCCAAAACCTATAAAGGAGGCTTAAGAAAGCTGGGGCATCCCGCTGACTGTAATCTCGAAAACAGGAACAGTCAGGCAAAAGTTAGGGATAACAAATCAAAAGAATGAGGTCACTACAAATCCTCAAACAACATGAAAAATGTTGCAAAAATGACTGCCTTCCCATAAAATTCAATTGGTGAACCATCACCCAAAAGTCATTCCAAACTCAAATGGAGTTCGACGTACAAATTAACTGAGTTTAGGATTGAAGAACATCACGAAGAGCGGGTGGGTACAAATATACTTTGAGCATTTATCCTTTGTTTCTTAAACCGTGAACCAAGCCACGTTACAACCCTTCAAAAGTCCTAATTAAAGCATGGGTTAGTTCGAAAGCATACTATTACAAAAGGTATCCTGACTCCTGTAAGGCTTTGCCCTAAATCTTGTGTTGAATTTGTCTTATAAAAAGTTTTCTGCTAAAAAACACATTTTTCAAAACTTTGAGACAAACATAAACTTTACATTACTTGAATATCACTGTTTGCATTTGGTTATTTGTTTGACAGCGAAGAAATTCATACAGCGAATGTTCAGTGAACAAAAGCCCTCTCAGTGAGCAAAATCACTTCAAAAAGGATGACACTTCCATTGACAAATCTCCTATCAACAAGGGGGCATGACATGTCACTATCCAGCACACCTGGGGCAGTCCAGTCAAGGTTTCAACAGATCTTTCAAAGTTCAGTTAACCTGGGGCAGTCCAGTCAAGATTTCAACAGATCTTTCAAAGTTTAGTTAACCTGGGGCAGTCCAGTCAAGATTTCAACAGATCTTTCAAAGTTCAGTTAACCTGGGGCAGTCCAGTCAAGATTTCAACAGATCTTTCAAAGTTCAGTTAACCTGGGGCAGTCCAGTCAAGATTTCAACAAATCTCTCAATTACAGATTAACCTGGGGCAAGTCTCCCTCACCATCACTTGGGGAATTCGAATGTCAATCTTAAGGGTTACGAACAGTCCAAGTTTCCTGGCAATATCACACGCATCTGATACTACGGGCAGTGATGAAACCTCTCTAGCAGACCTGCAGTCATGGGTTTATTTCCCCAACATTTGTCAAGGATTTATTCTCCAGAACAAATTACATTTCAATAGCATTCTTAACATATGCAGATTGATCAAAGATTCCTTCATCTTTTGGAGTAGTAATCGTCAAAGATTCCTTCATCTTTTGGAGTAGTAATCGTCAAAGATTCCTTCATCTTTTGGAGTAGTAATCGTCAAAGATTCCTTCATCTTTTGGAGTAGTAATCGTCAAATATTCCTTCATCTTTTGGAGTAGTAATCGTCAAAGGTTCCTTCATCTTTTGGAGTAGTAATCATCAAAAATTCCTACATCACCTGCTGGAATTCAAGAACGTTCAAAATTTCCTGCATCACCTGCTGGAAGTTGCAGTCATTACCAAAGATTCCTTCATCTTTTGGAGTAGTAATCATCAAAGATTCCTTCATCTTTTGGAGTAGTAATCGTCAAAGATTCCTTCATCTTTTGGAGTAGTAATCGTCAAAGGTTCCTTCATCTTTTGGAGTAGTAATCAAAGATTCCTTCATCTTTTGGAGTAGTAATCATCAAAAATTCCTACATCACCTGCTGGAATTCAAGAACGTTCAAAATTTCCTGCATCACCTGCTGGAAGTTGCGGTCATTACCAAAGATTCCTTCATCTTTTGGAGTAGTAATCGTCAAAATTTCCTTCATCACCTGCTGGAAATTACAACCACCAACAAGATAACGGACAAATGAAGCTCCTAAAAATCTGTTTCTCTCAAGAATGAAGACTCTCATCCTTGAAACCTCAGAAGATTGGTATACTCCCAATTTCTGACCCTTAACAGAATGAAGGCTCTCATCCTTGAAACCTCGGAAGATTGGTATACTCCCAATTTCTGACCCCCAACAGAATGAAGATTCTCATTCTCAAAGTGGCGTATAACCCAAGTTCCAGATTAATACCTGAAACCAGTCAGGAAAACTATCTGTGGACGACTGATTGTAGATTATTGGTTATTAATCCAACAAGATACAATCACCTTCAGATGACATCTATAAGCCCATCCTCCTACCAATAATTTCCAGATGGCATCTCTAAGCCCATCCCCCGACAAGATTCTGTCACTTTCCAGATGGCATCTTTAAGCCCATCTCCAAATGGCATCTTTAAGCCCATTCCCTCAAACTACGCTTTGACGAGTGCAAATTTTTTGGGCACTCTAATGTCCAATCTCCTTTTACCTTCAAGTCGCGAACGGAAAACCTGCCAATCTAACTCTTCAGGTTCAAGAAGATTGAACAGGGGCAACTGTTGTACCCCAAAATTTGCCCTCATCTTTTTCACAAGAAATCAAAACTTCGGGCTTTTCCTGATTTTTTCAAATTGGCTCAAGAATCGATCAAACAGACTTTTCTTATCAGTCAAACAAAATTAGGGTTTCAATTAACTTTTGAATCAGTTCAAGCAGATTGCTAGGGTTTGGTTGAGTTTGGCTCAGGGTTTGGTCAAGCAGACACTTCTTTGACAATAAATCAAGAATTAGGGTTTGCACGCGCATTTTCAGAAGAATTTGAATCCACAGTGTCTTAATTGACTGTCACATGGTTTTGACGTTTGCTCAAGATTTCTGTTTGTTTCTTAAGGTCTAAACACCTGGGATATGGGCTGAGGCTTCTGATTGAGAGTTTGAAGTGTTGGTCTAATCAGTGAAGTGAAAGGCGTATGGACGTTTGTTTGTTTAACTGTGCAATGCTATTGGTTATCTGGAACGCCGGGCTTATTGCTGGTTAATGCGGGGTTTGTGAGACTACAACGTTTATTAATTATTTATTTTATCTAAGTTAGAATAATTGGGATGTACTTCCAGTTATTTTAATTCAAGAAACTTAAATAATTAAATAGACAGTGAAATAAAGAATTATCTGACAAAAGATTTTTATTCACTTTTAATTGTTATTACAAGCGTTATTTGAATACAGTAAATTTATTTACAGTATTTATAATAATGTTTATTACAAACAATTGAAAGAGAAAATAAATCTATCCTAAGTCTTCATCTTCTACTGTTGCTCCCTTTCCCCAACTGATATTTACCTGCAAAAAGAGAAGAAAGAAGTCAAACATAGATGAATTTGGAAAAGCATTCTCAGACAGTTAATCAAAAACTCGTCATTAAAAGTGTTGGCTGGAATCAGTTTGTTCGTCCTCTCTGCAAATCGCAAGAAGACTCTCTTCTTGGTTCACAAAGAGGGAAAGTAAAATGTTGCAAGCATACAAATCATTTAAGCAAAATACAAGGCTGCATAATTTCAAACCAAATTGCAAACTGAAAAGGCAAACCAAACTGAAATGCCAAAACCAAATTGCATTGTCAAAATGGGCAAACTAAGTCACAAGTGCAAAGCTGTCAACAAATGTCAACCAAGCTGTAACTGTCAAAAGAAGCTTTCAATAAAGCTGTCAACAAGTACACAAAAGTAAGGCAGAAAATCTGGAGGTAAGAAGATATGCAGAGGAAAGACAAAATGCAAGCAAACTTGTAAAAGCATTTTTATTCATCATTTTCCAGGCCAAACACTTTTTCAGAAAAAAGAAAGATATTCTAAGCAAAGATATGCTTTCTGGAGAGAGAGAAAAGAGAGAGAGAGAAGTAGAGGCTTACAGTTGGCAGGCTTAGGAGATAGAGATATAAAACAAAGAGTATCAGAATAGTTCAAAAGGAGGCAGGAACACATAGAAAAATACATCACAAAAAACTGAAAACACATAACCACAACCTCCAAGCTTGCCTGTCTCAAAAATCAAAACACCACAGGCCTGCATCAAAATACAAACTTCAAACCTGTGTAAGAACAAAAACAAGCCTGCATACAAGCACAAGCCTGCTTCAAACTGCTCAGGCCTGTAACTTCCAAACCTGCTCCAAACTACCTGCATAAACAACAGCCTGCCCAAAGCCATACAAACCTGCATAAGCTTCAACAAACCTGCCTAAAAACTAGTAAAACCCCAGCCTGCTTGAATAACAAGCCTAAAAGCTTGTTCATTGTCAAACCTACATAAAACTTCAAGCCCAACCAGAAAAAAGCCAAGCATAAACAAAAGCCTGCCTGCATAAAGCAACAACCTAACTTGCCTCAAGCCTGATTCAGCTTGTGAACAACAAAAGCATATGCCTGCATAAAACCAGAAGCCTAACTGCACAATAAGCAAACAACCTCAGAACTAGGTTCATCATAGGCTAAACATAAGCACAGGTATCACAGGATCAAACAACATCATCAAACTCAGAAATGGGCAAGCATTCAGATAAGCAAAAGAGAGGAAGGAACTCAGAAGCAACTATTACAGGGTTTTCAGGACTTAATCTCATCATAAAACCAGAGCAAAGTTAAAGATACAAGTACCAGGAGCCCAGCATCACAGCCTCCCCGCCGGCCACCGGAGAACGCCTCCCGTCCACTCTTCTGTCTCCTCTCCAACAACGAACGCTAACGGTATTGTCCTCTTTCTTTTTCACACCTCACATAAACAAATAACCCAAAGTTAATAACATGCAAGAGACAAGAAACTGAAAACCCTAAAAAACGCGTTAAAATGGAAATCGTTACCTTTTCTCATCACTGCCTTGCTCAACCATGGAGAGAGGGAGATGGACGGTGGTGCTCTGGCAGCTGAGGCGAGGAGGAGCATCAGAAGCTCACGTTCGAGAAGGATGAAGAGGACGATGAAGAAGGAAGGGAGCGGCGTCGTTCAACACAAACCCTTGTTCTGAGTAACAACAAAACAACCCTAAAAAACGTTATCAAAACATCTGGGCTTGTCCCTTGCATAAACTGCCTAAGCCCAACTGAATCCTGGCGCATGCACCCCCTTCTTGTCTTTTTTTTTTAATTTCATTTTTGGGCCCAACATATTTCTAAGAGACCATTTAACCTTTTTTTTTACATGCAAATTAATACTTTTTTTACCTTATTTTCTTTTTTATATAACCTAAATTCCTTTTGGTAAATAGAAATGATATATTTTGTTTTAAAATTTATGTTTAGTTAAACTTTTTATATAAGTTTCTTTTAAAACATTAACCAAAAATATGTAAACAATGGATTTTTTTATTCAGTTAAAATTTTCTTTTCTTTAAAAACTTTTGTTTATATATAATTAACAAAAACACAAAAAATGATAATAATACTTAATAATACATTAGGTTAACATTTATATCACTTGTAAATAATCATGTACATCTTACATACTTTTGATTCTCTTTTATCCTTATATACTTTGCTATATTTTTACATTGAGAATGTGACGATTTGATTTGGTTGTAAATAATGTTTGGATACTACTATTCTGATGAGAATCATCCCCATTTGTAAATATTTGTACCCCCATCCCCGGATACTTATTTGTAATAGGTTAGACTTTAAATTCCCGCAATTTATCGCTTTCTATATACTGTATAGTAATTAGGGTTTGTATGCGAAGATTCAAAATCAACCGCTAGATAACCTAATACAAGACAAATGCATGAAAATCAAATACACAATTCACACTTGCACCCCTAGGGTTACACCACTTGTTGCCTTCAAAAATGGGCCATGTTTGCATGTCAAGTACTTTGGCAAAACAAAAACAAACAAAATGATCATAGTCCCTCGATGACGCTTTCGAAGTTGCCTAAACAAAATGATCATAGTCCCTCAAGAAAATTGCCAAAGACACTTGACACTATTGCATTCATGGTCTAAACGATGACCCGCACCCGTCCCGTTAACATCCTAACACAAGGTTGTTCACCAAATACAATGGTGAAACAACACTGTTAAAAGGGTTAAAACATGAGAAAGATCTTTGAGAAAATTAGGGTAGATAGCTCTTAATTACTTGATCAAACTTGCAAAACACACTTGCCATTTTCAAACACACTTCACAAACACAATTTCCAAAATGACTTCCAAAAACATTGAAACATCTTTTCAAAAAGACAAACACCTTTGTAAAACATTCTAGTAAAGAATTGTTACAATGGTTGCCTAGACAAGGCATCTTTTTCAAAACATTTTCAAAACCACACACACAAAGCACCATTTCAAACAATTGAAAAGCAAAGGCAAGTGATCTAAGCAAGTAACTAAGAGCCCATGGATAACCATGGATAGAAAGGGTGTTAATACCTTCCCTTTCTATAATCTACTCCCCGAACCCAAGAAAACATCTCAAAGGTTTTTCCTGTGCTTTTTAACCTTTCCTTAGGATAAAATAAAAAGTCGGTGGCGACTCTTGCTAAACCGAAACATTTGCAAACACAAACGCAAAACCTCAAGTCAGTTCTCCCACCGTATCACAATAAGTCATCTCAACTCCTTCTGTTATGTGGAGCTGGATGGCGAGTTCATCGAAACACCTTTCCAGCATTTCAAGGAAGTTTCTCCTGAGGTAGCAGTTGCGAAGACAACGGTTGAGGTATCCACCACTCCCAAGCTTGTGCCTAGGATGGCATCTCTCAAGGACGCGGAGGCAGTGATCAAAGAAGGGAAGAGTACAGCATGGGGGCAATTGCCCGATTTTCCCCATAAGACAGACAAATTTGGACTAGGGTTTACAGTCGCAGGACAGAAAGCTATGCGTCGTTCCAAGACTGGAGGGCCACCTATAAGGATCACTCATCACGGAATTAATGTTGTTGAAGACGAAGATGAAGAGAACGACTTTGAAGATTGGATCTTTCCAACCGTCGAATGGGGTCTAAGCAACTTGGAAGCAAAGGATTTTGTTCCCATCACCTTTATCAACCAGTAATTTTATCTTTGAACAATTTCCCATTTTTATGGTCTGTAATAACTAAAACAATTCACACACTATTTTCACCTCATGCCTTACCCGGGGCATGCAGGTCCATTTGTAAGGGCTTGATTTTCTTCATTATCATATTCCATGTTTTAATGAATCATTGGACGTTTTTCATCTATAAACTGTTGTGTTCATTTTTCTTTCCTTTTTGCATTTTTGTTTGTTTAAGGATGGTTATCCCTTACACACACCCACACTCACAAATGCAGGTACCCATCCATTCCAGATTCCATGGGCAACTATTCTGTTTCAGCCTTCGATAACTCTGAGGATTTGGTCAATCACGCTGAGTACGAAGTTGACGAAGATTGTGAAGTGCCGAGAGAGTTAGACAGACTTTTACAACAAGAAGAGCGGGTTATTCTGCCTCACGAAGAGTTGCTAGAAACCATCAACTTAGGGACAGAGGAGGACAGGAAAGAAGTAAAAGTGGGTGCTAACCTGGAACCAGGTGTCAAGGAGTGCTTAGTGCAGTTGTTGAATGAATACGTTGAAATCTTCGCTTGGTCTTATGAAGACATGCCAGGGCTAGACACAGATATCGTGGTTCACCGTCTCCCTACAAGAGAGGATTGTCCACCGGTCAAGAAAAAGGTCCGCCGAATGAGGCCTGACATGTCTGAGAAAATCAAGGCTGAAGTAATGAAGCAATTCAACGCTGGCTTTCTGGCTGTTACAACCTATCCACAATGGGTTGCTAACATTGTGCCCGTATCCAAAAAGGACGGCAAGGTCAGAATGTGTGTGGACTATCGGGATTTGAACAGGGCCAGCCCTAAAGACGATTTTCCCCTACCGCATATAGACATCTTGGTTGACAACACAGCTCAACACAAGGTTTTTTCCTTCATGGACGGATTCTCGGGCTACAACCATATTAAAATGGCCCCCGAGGACATGGAGAAAACTACCTTTGTCACGCAATGGGGTACCTTTTGCTACAAAGTGATGTCGTTCGGACTGAAGAACGCAGGGGCAACCTATCAACGCGCCATGGTAGATTTATTTCATGATATGATCCATCATGAGATTGAAGTTTACGTAGACGACATGATAGCTCGATCACGGACAAAAGAAGAACACCTTAGTCATTTGCAAAAGCTGTTTGCCAGGTTGAAGGAGTATAAACTCAGACTGAATCCAAGCAAGTGCACTTTTGGAGTTAGGTCTGGTAAACTTCTGGGATTTATTATTAGCAACAAGGGCATTGAGGTTGATCCAGCTAAAGTAAAGGCTATACAAGAAATGCCTTCCCCCCGTACCGAAAAGGAGGTTAGAGCATTCTTGGGACGCTTAAACTATATTGCGAGGTTCATCTCTCACCTGACATCTACCTGTGAGCCAATTTTCAAACTGCTAAAGAAGGATCAGGTAGTTGAACGGAACGATGATTGTCAAGTTGCTTTTGATAAGATCAAGGAGTACTTACTAGAACCTCCTATTCTGATGCCACCCGTCAAAGGAAGGTTGTTGATCATGTATCTGACTGTTTTGGATAACTCAATGGGGTGTGTACTGGGCCAACATGACGAGTCTGGCCGAAAAGAGCATGCCATTTATTACCTTAGCAAAAAGTTTACCGACTGTGAGACTCGCTACTCACTGCTCGAGAAAACTTGTTGCGCTTTGGTATGGGCTGCTCGCCGGCTAAGGCAGTATATGTTGACTCATACCACTTTGCTGATTTCCAAGATGGATCTGATCAAGTATATCTTCGAGAAGCCGGCTTTATCTGGAAGAATTGCTAGATGGCAAATGATCCTGACTGAATATGACATCCAGTATACTACCCAAAAAGCTATAAATGGGAGTGTACTAGCTGACCATCTAGCTCATCAAGCCGTCGAGGATTACCAATCTATGAGATTCGACTTCCCTGACGAGGACATCATGACATTGGACAACATTGAAGGAGACGGACCGTATGACGGACCTGAACAAGGATCCCGATGGACCCTATACTTTGATGGTGCTTCAAATGCACTGGGCAACGGTATCGGTACAGTACTCATTTCTCCAGATGGTTATCATACACCCTTCACTGCCCGACTCTGCTTCAGCTGTACCAACAACATGGCTGAATATGAAGCTTGCATCTTTGGTCTCAAGGCTGCTATAGACTTGGGAATCAAATCTTTGGTCGTATTTGGGGACTCGGCTTTGGTTATCAGTCAAGTCAAAGGAGAGTGGGACACCAAACATCCTAATCTTATCCTATACAGAGAACATGTCTTGACATTGTTGCCTCATTTCGAGTAGATTACCTTCGAGCATTTCCCGCGAGAAGAAAATCAGTTAGCTGATGCTCTGGCTACAATGTCTTCCATCTTTAAACTCAACTGGGATAACGAGGCTCCCCAAATTACCATCGAGCGAATGGACGAACCTGCGCACTGTCATGAGATTAATACCGAAGAAGTAGTGGAACGACCCTGGTTTCATGAAATCAAAAGGTATCTCTAGACCAGAGAGTATATTGAAGGAGCTTCCGTCAATGACAAAAAGTTCTTAAGGAGATTTTCTTCCAAGTTCTTCTTAAGCAATAGCATCCTTTATAAGCGTAGTATGATTATGTTCTACTTTGTTGTGTGGACAAGGTTGAAGCAGAGTTGATCATGACTGATATACACAGTGGCACATTTGGCACCCACTTGAGTGGGCATACAATGGCTAAGAAGATTCTAAGGGCAGGCTACTACTGGTCTACCATGGAAGCTGATTGTCATCAACATTCCCGCACCTGCCACAAATGCCAAGTCTACGCCGACAAGGTACATATTCCTCCTGTTCCCCTCAACGTTCTGACAGCTCCTTGGCCATTCGCAATGTGGGGCATTGACATGATTGGAGAGATCAAGCCCACGGCATCCAATGGACATCGCTTTATCCTGGTGGCTATTGATTACTTCACCAAATGGGTCGAGGCAGCTTCCTATGCCTCAGTTACAAAGAATGTGGTTGCGCGCTTCATCAAGCAGAACCTCATATGCCGATATGGTATTCCCGATAGGACCATCATAGACAACGGTACAAATTTGAACAATACTATGATCACCGCTCTATGCGAGCAGTTCAAGATTTATCATCATAATTCATCTCCCTACCGACCGAAGATGAACTGTGTTGTTGAAGCCGCGAACAAAAATATTAAGAAGATCATTCAAAAGATGACAGTCACCTACAAGGACTGGCATGAGAGGTTACCATTTGCTCTGCATGGGTATCGTACCACGACACGTACTTCAACAGGGGCAACTCCATTTTCTTTGGTATATGGCATGGAAGTTGTTCTGCCTATGGAAGTTCAGATTCCTTCCTTAAGGATTATGAAGGATTCCGGTTTGAGTGAAGACGATTGGATTCAGACCCGGCTTGATCAACTTAACTTGATCGACGAGAAGCGACTTACTGTTGTTTGTCATGGTCAGACGTATCAAAAACGGATGATCAAGGCTTTCAACAAAAAGGTCAGGCGTCAGGTATATCAAGTCGGAGATCTTGTAATCAAGCGGATCATCTTACCGTAAAGTGATCCCAGGGGCAAGTGGACTCCTACTTACGAAGGACCATTTGTAATCAAGAGCATCTTTTCTGGTGGGGCAATGATTCTGACCACCATGGACGGCGATGACCTGCCACACCCTGTGAACGCAGACATAGTCAAAAGATACTATGCATAAAACGACCCGACAAGTTGAAAACCCGAAAGGGCGACCTGGGCAAAAATGGGCATCCCGGTGAACCGAAAACCCGAAAAGGCGGTTCAGGAAAAAATTAGGGATAAAACAAAAAATCTGTACACCCGGCAAGTTGAAAACCCGAAAGGGCGACTTGGGCAAAAAAGGGTTTCCCGGTGGATCGAAAACTCGAAAGGGCGGTCCAGGAACAAGTTAGGGAATTAAAGCGTATGACTATGTCTCGTCAGATCACTTTAAAAACAATCTCTTCACCAACAAGCTCCAAGCTTCTGATCAATCCAATCATCTACGGGCGAAGCAACGAATGGACAGATGCTTAGAGTTGGGAAGGCTATAGTAGAATGGGAACCCCATGGAATTATTACACATAGCCATCTTTCCTTTTGTATAAATTTTTCTCAATTTTACGGCAGCATTCTCTTACTAGGATGTCTGTTTCCTTTGTACAAATATACTTACAAAAATTAATACAAATATACGTCAAAGTGCAGAAATTTGCTTGACCTTTCTTTTTTTGTTTTACACTTATGTTTTATTTGAAAACGTCCAATGTTTTGTTGAATAGGCATATGCATTTGAATATAATCATTGCTTACAAATAAAACGAAATTGGGAAAGGATAATTACTTATAGGTTGAAAGTGTAGGAAGATATCTTTATGCCATTCAAGAAGAGATCCCCTGCACTACTTTGTTCAGATCCTCAACAAAGCTAAAACCTCAGAGTACATGTCCTCAGCGGATTTAAGCTTCAAAAGCCCCCGGTAAATCCAGTACATTCCAAACTGGATTCCCCAACCGAGTTAAGTTTCAAAGTTCCCATCAGAGTTCAAACTCCCGATTCCCAGCGGAGCCAGAATAATCTAAACCTCCTTCCCCAGCGAAGTCAAATTTCCAACTGATCGAAATCCCTCAATTACCCCAGCATCTAGAATGATTCTCCAGTAGAATGGCGCACAACCCAGGCTCCTGATTTCCCCGTCCGAGTAAGATTTCTCCCCCACAGGGTCATTTCCCAATAGATTGAGGATTCTCAGTCTCATTTCTCCAGTAGAAGTCTCCCAGGTTTTAATTTCCCAGTAGAAGTCGTCAAAGTAAACCTTATTCCCCAGGGAAGTCATGAAGATTTCTCATTCCCCGCAGAAGTTGGTAAAGCTCTTGTTAAAATCCCCGCAAGTCACCCAGGATTTTCAATCCCCAACAGTGGTCCTAGGATTTCTCATTCTCAACAATCAAGAGCTTTCATCCCCAAGCAGTCAGCAAGGATTTATCGTCTTCAACAATCAAAGATTTTTGGAATCCACAGCTTCGGTCAAAGATTTACTTTCCCTGGCAGCAGTCTAAGATTTCATTATCTCCAGCTATCAAGGATTCATTTTCCTCAGCAAGACAGTTACTCAGCTTACATGCATAAACATCACATTCATATATCATAAACATGGATTACAATTCATTGCATCATACATATCATGCAATATAACTCTGTGTTTTAGCTAACATTTTACCCTTTTCAGGATAAGATTAAAAGGCTATCATTAACAATTATTCGGATACAGTATGGATACACCCCAGACGCGGCGGTCATTCTATCACTCATTCAAGAACTTCAAGTCAAAATACAGTACGGATACACCCCAGACACGGCGGTCATTCTACTACTCATTTAGACTTCAGCAATCAAGATACAGACTAGATATGCTCCAGACACGGTAGCCATTCTATCTCTCATTCAGATTCAACTATCAGCTACAAGTTCAGATACGCTCCAAACACGGATGCCATTCTGGCCTTTACACCAGCAGTATGATTTTCCCCAGTGCAGTCGCCACAGAAGTCATTCTGTCACTTATTCAGATCCCAGTTACAGTACGGATAAACCCCAGACACGGCGGTCATTCTACTACTCATACAGATCTCAACTTCAGATACAGTCCAGATACGCTCCAGACACGGTTGCCATTCTGTCACTCATTCATAGTTTACCCCCGGCACACAGTTGCTTCATATATAGATGTTTCTCTGTTACCCAGATATAATACAGATACACTCCATACACGGCAGTCATTCTGATATTCATTCAAAGTTCAAATACAGTTACAACTCAGATACGCTCCAGACACGGACGCCATTCTTTTGCTCATACAGACTCAGTCTCCAGATACAGTCCAATGGCGTCCCAGACACGGATACCATTTTGATGCTCATTCTTCTGACCTACAACATTGCAAATCCACAAACATTCTTGGATGGCATCTTTAAGCCCATCTCCATCAAGATTCTACTATCTCCAAATGGCATCTTTAAGCCCATTTCCTCAGATATATTTTTGACGAGTGCAAATTTACGGGCACTCTAGTGTCCAATCCTCTTTTACCTTCGAGTCACGAAAGGAAAACTTGCCAATCTAACTCTTCAGGTTCAAGAAGATTGAACAGGGGAAACTGTTGTACCACAAAATTTGCCCTCCCATTTCATCAACATTTTCTCATCACAAGACTCTTGGGACTGAAGATCAAGCTAGGGTTTGCTCTGCTCACGACACTTCCTTGCACTGTTGACCTAAATTAGGGTTTGAGTTTGCACAGGGATGTTTTGATCCACAGTACCCAAAGTTGACTTTCATACTTCATGTTGGACTCAAAAGTTTGTCCATACCAAGTTTCAAGCCTTGATTCAAATTTTTGCCCAGTCAATTGGACAGTTGACCTAGAAATCAACTATATTGGGGAAAAAGTCAATTGTGGCCAATTGACAGTCAAACCTCATGATTTTTGACCCACATCAACATAATGAACTCATATATGTCATTTGATCAAGTTTGGATCACAATTCCACAAGAAATTTGATCAGATCACCAAAAGGGCAAAATGGTCATTTTTAGGGTTTTGACTGCACAAAGGCAATTTTTGACTGTTTGACCTAACCAATGGCAAATCAAGCTCAAACATGGACACAAGGACTCAATGACATTGTCCAACAAGTTCATAAGATCTCAATTGCATAGGATTGACAGATGAATTTTTCAGTCAACTGATCAAAATTTGATTGTACACTAAAAAGTCAAACTTTGACTTTTTGGTCAAAATCAAGTGCCAAGAGTTATTTTTCATCAAGACATGTCAAATTATGAAACTTGTTCATCAAGAAACCCAAAAATGCAAATTAGGGTTTAAAATGGAAAAAAATTCATAACTTAGAAATTTTCTAAGTTATGAAATTTTCTTATTTTTTCCTAACTTTGTCCCATTTTTCACCAAGATGCAAATGGATTCAAACAAAACTTGCAACATGAAAGTTGTAGTCCATCACAAAGTCTACAACTTTGATTCACAAGGTTTTCTCAAAAGAGGCTTTTATCTCAAGTTATGATTTTTGGAACAAGGGTACCTAAAACTTTTAACTTAGAGAAAAATTGCCCTAATCTAGGCAGGTTTTTGACCCATCTTCTTGGCCATTTTTCACATAGTTCCACTTATAGTTTAAAATTGCATTTCAAAGATGTATTATAGTACATATTCCAAGATTTCCAAATTGTCCAAGAACTCCTCAAACACCCTTGTGGTTAGAGAGAATCGAATGCTTGAAGTTGGCAAAAACTCACTTTTGTCCATGACCAATACATGTTCATACAAACTTGCATTTTCAAATCAGCATGTTTGGTGCTAGCTTGCAGGCCTCAAAACCAACTTGCACTTCATAATTTAATGCATAACCATTGAATTAAGGTGTTATCTTGGCCATTTGGACATTACATACAAGATTAACCCTTATTTGGAAAAAGGTAAAATGCCATTTTTGTAAAAGTGCACTTTATGTCAAACCAAAATCCTTGAGGTATGGGGCCATATATCTGAAGCAAGATTGAAGCTATCAATTCCAAGAACCAAGAGCAAAAGATGCAGCATGATAGGAGGGCTTGTACCAAGCTATAACATCACTTCCACATGCTTGCTTGAAAAAGAAGAAAAAGTGGCAAAACATATACAATCTCACACATCTGTTAAGACAAGCTTACACAAACATTGTAGACAAGTTCCATACCTCCCAACAAGCCTGAAACACGACCCTTTCATCACTCAAACCTCCTCATACTCAGAATCACTGTTTTTCTGCAAAACAGGGCAAACTCTGCATTTTGTAAGCCATAACCAAATTCCATCGTGCGTTTTGTCCAAAGATAGTTCAAACACCTTCCAATCAACTCACCTGAACTATCCCAGGCCCCCATTGGAAGCTGTAACACCTCTAACACACTTTGCCATTTTCATTTCAAAGCTCTGCATGTTGAGTTCTACAGCACGATTCAAGTTGTTTCAAAACAAGCCAAGCATTGGAAAAGCTTCCTTGGACCTCAGGCAAGCTCAAGAGAAGCTCAAACACCATTGAAAGCTGCTACATTGTCCAGCTCGAAGTCAACTGAAACAGGTATTTCATGGACTTCTATCTCTCTATTTAGGAATGGTTAGACCTAGGTTTGTGAATGAAATATGTTGTACTCATAGCCCTGAAGCCATACATATGCTTAGTTTTCATTTACATTAATCGTGCTAAGAGAATTTCACTCATGAACTTTCTGAAAAAATTAGGTTAGAAATTAGGGCCAGAGAAATTCTCTCTGGTCTTTGAGAGTTAATCCAAGTTTTTTATATGGTTAGATTCGTTGTTTAATTCTCTACATTGTTCATGTTATGAGTTTTGTCAAAAGATCAAAGAATCAGGAGTTACAGTTTGGTACATAGCGCGCGCAGGATTTTGTTCCAAGGAAGAAGAAGAAGTGATTCTGGGCTGGGCCTGGGTCCTTTTGCTTTTGACACCCTTTTGTTCAGTTTACACCCCACTGGCCCATTTGTTTGAATATTTGTCATTTTGATGTTTTTATTTTTTATTCTGACTTTATTATTTTTTATCCAAATATAAAAAATGCCAAAAAAATTATTTTATATTTTTTTCATTTTTATTTCACATTTATTGTTTTTATTACTAGTAAATATGTAAATAAACTTTTTCCTTTTTATTAAAAAACTCAAAAAAATAATATAAAAATTATATTTATCTTCATTTATCATTTGAAAATATTTTCTAGAACATACACATTTTTTTGTAAATAATGAATTTTTATTTTTATACTTTTAATATGTTTAATATATATTTACATGTATATATACTATTTTATTAAATAATTAGAGCAAAAAATACAAAAATATTACATTTTCATTTTTATTAATATTTTGGACTAAAAATATCATTTTTATAATATACTTATATTTTTTGTATAAATTAATATATTGTTGCATATAATTGATAAATAATATTATTTATTAAGAATTAGGGTTTTTTGCCCTAAATAGAAAAATAATTAAAATTGATCCCTTTTTTTTATTTATTTACATTTCACATTGAAAAAATACTTTTTACATACATGAAAATCTTTTTGTTGTATAATACATTTTATTTGATATTTGTTTAATTGTATTTATTTAAATATTAAATATTGCCTATACATTCGATTTGGTTGTAATAACTTAGAATTTAATTTCTTGTCAAATACCCCAAATTCAAATTTGTTCCCCCCTCTCTATATCATGTTGTAATAGTGTAGCATTTAAATTCTCGCACATTTAAAAGCTTTCAATTATGCCATGCTTAGACCTAGGGTTTGTATGCAAATAAAATCAACAATTAGTTTGACCTAATCTAAGATAAATATGCATGAAAAACAAATACAATGCACACTTGCACCCCTAGGGTTACAATCCACTTGTTGCCTTCAAAAATGGGCCATGATTGCATGTCAAGTATTTTGGCAAAAACAAAAACAAAACAAAAGATCATAGTCCCTCGATGACGCTATCGGAGTTGCCTAAACAAGATGATCAAGTCCCTTAAATAAAATTGCCAAAAATACTCGACACCATTGCTATCATGGTCTATACGATGACCCGCGTCTGTCCCGTTTAACATCCTAACACAAGGTTGTTCATCAAATACAATGGTGAAACAACACTGTTAAAAGGGTTAAAAACATAAGAAAGATCTTTGAGTAAAATAGGGTAGATAGCTCCTAGTTACTTGATCAAGCTTGCAAAAACATCCTTGTTATTTTCAAAACACAATTTTAAAACCCTACTTTCAAACATTGGAAACTTTTCAAAAGATAAAAACACCTTTGTATACATTCAAACAAGAATCATTACAAAGGTTGCCACAACGATGGCCTCTTTTCGAAACATCTTTCAAAATCACACACAAAGCACCATTTCAAACAATTGAAAAGCAAAGCAAGTGATCTAAGCAAGTAACTAAGAGCCCATGGATAACCATGGATAGAAAGGGTGCTAATACCTTCCCTTTCTATAATTTACTCCCTGAACCCAAGAAAATATCTCAAAGGTCTTTCCTGTGCTTTTTGACCTTTCCTTAGGATAAAATAAAAAGTCGGTGGTGACTCTTGCTAAACCGAAACATTTTCGAATACAAACGCAAAAACCCAAGTCAGTTCTCCCACCGTATCACAGTCATCTTTGAAGGATGCAAAAGTAGTGATAGAAGAAGGTGGATGCACTATTTGGGGATAACTCCCAGATATCCCATACAAGTCTGACAAGTTTGGCTCGGGTTTCACTTCAGGTGCTCAGAAAACTGTACGCCGCGCTCGTGCTGGAGGACCACCCCTGAAGATTAACAATCGAGAAATCAACGCTGTAGAGGATGATGAAGATGGCTGCAACCTGGAGGATTGGATCTTCCCAACTGTCAGTGGAGGGCTCAACAACTGGGAGGCTATAGATTTTATCTTGATCACTTTTATCCCGCAGTAATTTGTATTTACGCTTTGTTGGATCTGTAATATTAAAGCAATTCAGACTCTTAAAACCTTGTGTCTTACCCGAGGCACAATTGTCCATTTGTAAGGGTTATTATCTCATTTCCATATGACATTAATGAATCATGGACGTTTTGCATACAAACTTTACGCTCATTGTTTTTTCTTTTTTTACATTTTAATTTCTTTCAAAGATAGTTATACCCTTACACACACTTACACTCACAATGCAGGTCTACATCCATTCGGGATCCCATGGATAATGGTTCTACTATGGCTTTTTGTGACTCTAAAAATCTAATATATCAAGCCGAAGACGAAGGTGAGGAAGATTGTGAAGTGCCAGGGGAACTTGCCAGATTACTACAATAAGAAGAGAGGACCATTCAGCCCCACGAGGAACCCGTGGATACAATCAACCTAGGTACCAAGGAAGACAAAAGAGAAGTCAAGGTGGGTGCCAATATGGAACCCAGTGTCAAAGAGCGTCTGATTCAGTTGCTACACGAATATGTTGAGGTATTTCCTGGTCGTATGAAGATATGCCAGGACTTGATGCAGATATTGTGGTACATCGTCTACCTACAAAAGAGGATTGCCCACCAGTAAAACAAAAGGTCTGTCACATGCGACCAGATATGTCGGAGAAGATTAAAGCAGAAGTCATGAAACAATTTAACGCTGGATTCTTGGCCGTCACCTCCTATCCGTAATGGGTTGCCAATGTTGTTCCCGTGCCTAAAAAGGACGACAAGATACGAATGTGCATGGACTACAGAGATTTGAATAGGGCAAGCCCTAAGGATGATTTCCCACTTCCCCGTATTGACATATTAGTTGACAATACAGCACATCGCAAAGTGTTTTCCTTCATGGACGGTTTCTCAGGTTACAACCAAATCAAAATGGCGCCTGAGGACATAGAGAAAACAACATTTGTCACACAGTGGGGCACATTCTGCTACAAGGTTATGCCATTCGGACTGAAGAATGTTGGGGCAACCTATCAGCGTGCCATGGTAGCTCTATTTCACGACATGATACATCACGAAATAGAGGTCTACATGGACGACATGATAGCTAGATCTCAAACAGAAGAAGAGCATCTTGATCATTTACAGAAACTGTTTGAGAGACTAAAGAAGTACAAGTTGAGGTTGAACCTAAATAATTGCACGTTTGGAGTAAGGTCTGGTAAGCTCCTAGGTTTTGTCGTCAGCAATAAGGGTATTGAAGTAGATCCTGCCAAAGTGAAAGCAATACAAGAGATGCCTGCTCCTCGTACTGAGAAGGAAGTCAGGGGATTCTTGGGACGTTTAAACTACATTGCCAGATTCATTTCTCACCTGACAGCTACTTGTGAACCAATCTTCAAACTATTGAAGAAAGATCAAGTAGTCAAATGGAATGATGAGTGCCAAAATGCTTTCGACAAGATCAAAGAGTACCTGCAAGAGCCTCCTGTTTTGATGCCACCAGTCGAGGGAAGACCATTGATCATGTATCTGACCGTTTTGGAAAATTCAATGGGGTGCGTGCTGGGGCAGCATGACGAGTCTGGCCGAAAAGAGCACGCTATTTATTACCTGAGCAAAAAGTTTATCGACTGTGAAACAAGATATTCACTGCTCGAGAAAACTTGTTACGCTCTGGCATGGGCTGCTCGCCGGTTAAGACAGTATATGCTGACTCATACTACCTTGTTGATATCTAAAATGGATCCAATAAAATACATCTTTGAGAAACCTGCTCTCTCTGGGAGAATAGCGAGATGGCAGATGATCCTGACGGAAAATGACATACAATATACTACCCAGAAAGCAATAAAGGGAAGTG
This sequence comes from Vicia faba, assembly GCA_948472305.1. Classification (NCBI taxonomy): domain Eukaryota; kingdom Viridiplantae; phylum Streptophyta; class Magnoliopsida; order Fabales; family Fabaceae; genus Vicia; species Vicia faba. The sequence continues at coordinate 1,017,430,933 of OX451738.1, read as the reverse complement.
TGCTAGCTGATCACCTTACTCACTAAGCTGTAGAAGACTACCAGTCCATGAAGTTCGAATTCCCAGATGAAGAGATCATGATGGTAAACAATTGTGAAGAACTCAGGCCATGTGACGGACCTGAACAAGGATCCCGATGGACCCTGGTTTTTGATGGGGCATCTAACGCACTCGGCAATGGTATTGGTGTTGTACTCATATCTCCTGAAGGGTGTCATACTCCCTTTACAGCAAGACTTTGCTTCAATTGTACAAATAACATGGCGGAATATGAAGCGTGCATCTTTGGTCTCAAAGCTGCCATAGACTTGGGGATCAAATCTTTGAATGTATTCGGAGATACAGCTTTGGTTATTAGCCAGATCAAAGGGGAATGGGACACCAAACACCCTAACCTTATCCCTTACAAAGAACATGTTTTGACATTGCTCCCACATTTTGAAAAGATTACCTTCGAGCATTTCCCACTAGAAGGAAATCAGCTAGCCGACGCACTAGCCACAATGTCATCTATGTTTAAACTTAAATGGGATAATGAGGCTCCCCAGATCACCATTGAACGAAGGGATGAACCAGCATATTGTCACGAGATTAATAATGAAGAAGTAGTGGACTAGCCTTGGTTTCACGAAGTCAAGAGGTATCTTGAAATCCAAGAATATCCATAAGGAGCTTCAGTAAATGATAAGAAGTTCTTAAGGAGATTCTCTGCTAAATTCTTCCTTAGTATTGGCATTCTTTACAAACGCAACCATGACTCTGTGTTACTTTGGTGCGTAGACAAGGTTGAAGCTGAAAGAATCATGGCTGAGTTACATGAAGGCACTTTTGGCACCCATTCCAGTGGGCATACGATGGCAAAGAAAATCCTACGGGTAGGCTATTATTGGTCTACCATGGAAGCAGATTGCTATCAACACTCTCGAACTTGCCATAAGTGTCAGATCTATGCTGACAAAGTGCACGTACCTCTGGTTCCTCTGAATGTCTTGACGGCTCCTTGGCCCTTTGCTATGTGGGGGATTGATATGATTGGGGAAATCAAGCCAACTGCCTCCAATGGACACCGCTTCATCCTAGTGGCCATTGACTATTTTACAAAGTGGGTGGAGACAACTTCTTTCGCTTCCGTCACCAAGAATGTTGTTGCCCGGTTCATCAAGTAGAATCTCATTTGTCGTTACGGTATCCCGGAGAAGATCATAACAGACAATGGTACAAACTTGAATAATACTATGATCACCGCCCTATGCGGGCAATTCAAGATCCAGCATCACAATTATTCCCCTTACCGGCCGAAGATGAATGGTGTTGTCGAAGCCGCAAATAAGAACATTAAAAAGATCATATAGAAAATGGCAGTTACAAACAAAGACTGGCATGAGATGCTACCATTCGCTCTCCAAGGATATCGTACCACAACTCGCACATCAACCGGGGAAACACCCTACTCTCTGGTATACGGCATAGAGGTTGTCTTACCTATTGAGGTTCAGATCCCCTCTCTGAGAATTATGAAGGATGCAGGGTTGAATGAAAAAGATTAGATCCAGACTCGATTTGATCAACTAAACTTGATTGATGAGAAAAGGCTTACTGTTGTTTGTCATGGTCAAATGTATCAAAAACGAATGATAAAGGCTTTCAACAAAAAGGTCAGACGATAAGTGTATCAAGTTGGAGATCTGGTGATCAAACGTATCATACTACCGCAAGGTGATCCCAGGGGAAAATGGACTCCTACATATCAAGGACTGTTTGTAATCAAAAACATATTCTCTGCTGGAGTAATGATCTTGACCACCATGGATGGCAACGACCTGCTGCACCATGCGAACACAGACATAGTCAAAAGATACTACGCATAAGAGACCCGCTAGGTTGACGCACCTAGGCAAAACAAGGGCATCCCAGCGAACCAAAAAGTTTCGGGAAAAAATTAGGGATAAAAACAAAAAAATTGTACACCCGGCAAGTTTAAAACCCGAAAGGGCGACTTGGGAAAAAAGGGTATCCCAGTGGACTGAAAACCCGAAAGGGCAGTCCAGGCAAAAGTTAGGGAATTAAAGTGTATGACTATGTCCCGTTGGGTCACCTTGCAGACAACCTTTGGCTTCCACTGACAAACTCAGAAGTTCTGATCAATTCAATCATCTTCAGACAAGGCAACAAATAGATAAGATGCTCAGAGACACGAAGGCTATAGCAGAATGGGAACCCCATGGGATTATTGCACATGCTATCCTTTCTTTGTATCAAAATTTTCATTTTTTTACGACGGCATTCTCTTACTAGAATGTTTGTCTCGTTGTACAAAAATACTTACTCAAATTTAATACAAAGATGTCCCTTTGGAAAGTGCAAAAACTATCTGTTTTTCTTTTCGCTTGTGTTTTGTTTACAAAAACGTCCAATGATTCATTGTTGAACATATGCATTTGAACATAATTATTGTTTACAAATAAATAAAATAAAAGACAATAGCTAATGGCTTTAAGGGATAGGGAAATCTCTCTAAGTTTATCTCCATAAAATTCCCCACAGTGTGCACTTTAATCCCCAGCGGAACAAAGCTTCCAGTTTATCAATCCCCTGTAGAAGTCGCCAAATTTCTCAGAATTCCCCAACCAGGATTTTTCAAACTTACAACAGAGTTTATTTCTCTAAAGGGAAATTCATGAGCACTTCAACTTTACAACATGAAGACTTATACTCCATTTCCTCAGCAGTAGATAGGGATTTATTTTCCCTAATCCAATAGTAGTACAACAGAATTAGCTCACATGCGCATACATCGCACCCATATATCAAATATTGATAACACGAATGCATTATACCATGCATTTCATACAACATAACATTGCATATTATCTAACATTTTACCTTTTTTAGGATAAGATTAATCAACAACTACCATTAACAATGTTCAAAATTTTCAGATACAGTTCAGATACGCTCCAGACACGGATGCCATTCTGATACTCATTCAGATTCTTTCTCAGATACAGTTCAGATACGCTCCAAACAAGGATGCCATTCTGATACTCCATTCAGATTCTTTTTCAGATACATATCAGATATGCTCCAGACACGGATGCCATTCTGATAACTTTTTCAGATCCAACTTTCAGATACAGTTCAGATACGCTCCAAACACGGATTCCATTCCGATACTCATTCAGATCCAACTTTTAGATACAATTCAGATATGCTCCATACACTGATTCCATTCTGACACTCATTCAGATTCAACTCTCAGATACAGTACAGATACGCCCTAGACACGGACGCTATTCTGATACTCATTCTTTCAGCTTACAAATTACAATTCAACAATCACTTTTGGATGGCATATACAAGCCCATCTCCAACAAATTTCTATCACCTCTCCAAATGGCATCTTTAAGCCCATTCCCTCTACCATCACATCACCGAGTGCAAATTTCTTGGCACTCTAGTGTCCAATCATCTTCCACCTTTGAGTTACGAATGGAAAAACTCGCCAATCTAACTCTTCAGGCTTAAAAAGATTGAACAGGGGAAGCTGTTGTACCCCAAAATTTTCCCTCTCACTTATCAAGAATTTTCTCACAAGATCTCCTTGGGCTCAAGACTGCACTAGGGGTTGATCAGCTCAAGACACCTCCTTGAGCACTGATGACCAAAATTAGGGTTTGAGATTGCACAAGGATTTTGGAACTTATAATTCCCAATATGACTTTCATGGATCATTATGGACCCCCAAGATTACTCATGTCAAGTTTCAAGCCTTGGATTACATTTTTGATCAGCCAATTGAGTAGTTGACCTAAAAATCAGTTGTATTGGGGAAAAAGTCAACCATGGCCAATTTACAGTCAAACTTCATAATTTTTTATCCATATCAACATTTCAAACTCATATGTATCATTTGATCAAGTTTAGACCACAACTCCTCAAGAAATTTGATCAAATCTCCAAAAGGGCAAAATGGTCAAAATTAGGGTTTTGACTGGGAAAGGGCAATTTCTGGTTTTTGACCTAGAAAATGGTAAATTAGTTTAAGGCATGATCTCAAGAGTCCAATTGCATCATTTTAACCTAATGACGTGGTTCAAAACATTGCAAGTCCATTGTTTTGACAAATGAATTTTGCAATCAACTAATCAAAAGTCAATTGTATACTGAAAAGTCAAACTTTGACTTTTTGGTCAAATTCAAGTGCCAAAGATCACAATTCATCAAAACATGTTAAAATATGAAACTTGTTCATCAAGAAATCAAAAATTCAAGATTTCACTTTGAAAAGTCAAAATTTCTAAACTTAGAAATTTTTGCAAGTGTTGGAAATTTCATGTTTTTTCATAACTTTGAGCCAAATTTTCACCATGATGCAAGATGATTCAAGAGAAACTTAAAACATGAAAGTTGTAGATCTCCATGAAATCTACAACTTTTATTTACACAACTTCTTCCAGAAATGCTTGGATCTCAAGTTATAATTTTATGAACACGTGGTCATGAAACTAAACACTTAGTGAAATTTTACCCTAATTTGGTCAGGATTTTGACCCAACTTCATGGAACTTTTTCATATAGTTTCAAGGGGAATATTAAAAATAAATTCAAATATGGGTTTTATATCACATCGCAAGCTTTCCAAAATGTCCAAGAACTCTTTGAGATCATTCTTGAGTAGGGAGAATTGAAGAGATGAAGTTAGGGTTTTGTCACTTGAATTACAAGTCATTTTTGATTAACACATGAACCAAATCCATGCTAGGATGTATAATATTTGCTTTGAAGGCCTCGAAATTGTTTGTCACTCCATAATTAAATGTTTACACAGCTGTTAGGGCTTTTATCCAAGCAATTGAGCTATTATCCAAGTTGCATTTCCATTAATGGCACAAAGTTAACATTGCCATTCTTGTAAAGCAAGCTTTTTGCATAAAGTTCATTCTCGAGCCTCTAACTTGTTCCCTCTGATCACACTCCATTCTCAAAGTCAGAAGCAAGCTTGTTTAAAGCATAACCACTCTATCTTAGCAAGTACAAGGCATGGAAACTTGTTTTGTCAAAAAATCACATGTTTAACTTAAACATGTAAATTTGAATTCTGATCAACTAGAGAATTCCAAACTTGTTGCTTATAAATAGAGTCACTATTTGTGAGCTAAAGGATGATTTTAAGCATCCTAAAATACACCAAAACTCTCTCAAATCAGAAATTATCCAAAAACTCCATTGTTGCACAGTTTCTGACCTTGAACATCAAACTCACATTTCCCTCGTGTGTTTCTTGGCCTTTTAGTTTCTAAAGCTTCCTTACATCAAGTGTAACATATCTCTGTCCCTGTTTCATTATTGTAACATCATTTAACATATCCTCCATAACCAAAAACAGAGCATTTCACATTGAGTTCTCCAAGTCATTTCAGCCACTCTCAACTCAAGCAAACCATTGCATTAGCTTCCTAGGACCTCAAGGAAGCTAACCTGATCATCACCATCACTTGAAACAAGCTCAAACTCCAAACATGATTTCCAGTTTTCAGGTAAGTTTTCTCAACTTGGAACTCTTCACACAGGCATCATCAATAGTTTATTTGTGAACAAAACATGTAGATATCACTGCCCTGAAGCTAACCATGTCTATAGTTTCCATTAATTTTGCTTGAGCTTAAAGAATTTTGAAACTGGAATTTCTGAAATTTTTAGGGTTCAGATTAGGGCCATTAAAATTCATGCTTATCTTTGATCTATAGTTTTAATACTTTACATTTCTAGAATCGTGAGAAAATTTGCTACAAGTTTCATGTTTACAGTTTTCATTTTTGATGAGAAATGAGCAAGTTACAGTAGGTCTGCTAGAGGTTGAAGATGAAGTCTTCAGGGCGCGTTTTGCCTTGTATATTTATTGTTTTGCTTATATTAACGGATGTATAGCCACCCCAGTGGTAGAAGCGCGCGCATGTAACCTTTGGGACCTAGGTTCGAGCCCCAGTGGTACCCTTTTGCAATTTTCATACATTTTGGCATTTCTGACTTTTTTTTAGCGCCCGGGCCTTTATTGGGCTTGCTTTGTTTTTTTTTGTTTTTTTATTGACTAACCCCCTTGCAGGCTCTTGGCACCCCTGGCCCAAGTTTATTTTTTTTTATCTATTTCATTTTTATTTTCTTAAATATATATTTTCTAAATACTAAAAATCATAAAATACAAAAAAATAATAGATTTATATCTTGACTTATTTTATTTTATTTTTCCACAAAAAAATATTTTTATTTTATTATACTTTATTTATTTTATTAACTAATCTTGTAAACTTAATTAATATTATGTTTTTATTTATTTATTTTTCACACCATTTAAAATACATTATTTTTAATATTAAAAAAGGCCAAAAATATTCTATAATGCTATCAATTTTTTCAAGATAAAAATAACAAAAAATACTTTTCTAAAACTAATTTTCTTTTGATTAATTAATAGAACTAAAGTTTTATTTAAAATCTTTTCTTAGTAAAATTCAAATTCAATTAATTATTTTCTTTATTTAATTAGGTTAAGACAAAATCCTTTTTTTTCATGAAAATCAAACAAAGATACTTTTTCTTTACATTTTTTGCATTTTTTGTACATTCATTCATTTTGTACTTTGTATTTATTTATTTTCTTGTACATTGATATCAATTCAATATGGTTGTAATAGACTAATTAGGTTTAAGTTCTTGCAATCCCCATTCATGAATTTGTATACCCCCCTCCCCACAAATGTTGTAATAGCGTAGTAACTTTAAATTTCGCAATTTATCGCTTTTATATAATATGCTAGTAATTAGGAATTGTATGGAAAGACTAAACCCAATACTTAGAAAACCCTAATTCAAGACAAAAACAAGCATGAAAACAATACACTTGCACACAAGCACCCCTAGGGTTATTCCACTTGGTTGCCTTATACAAAATGGTCATATTACGCATGTAAGGTATCTTAGTAAAAACAAGAAAATACAAGATCATAGTCCTTCGATGACGCTATCTAAGTTGCCTTACAAATTATCTTAGTCCCTCAAAAAGAATGCTAAGATACCTTGCAACATTTCTAATCATGGTTATACGATGACCCACACCCGTCCCATTTACATCCAAGGATAGGGTTGCTTACCAAATCAATGGTAAGACAACAATGTCAAAGGAAAAGAAAATGAATAAGAAAGACATTTGAGTAGGTAGATTGCTCCTAATTACTTGCTCCATTTCAAAACAAACATCCTTGCTATTTTCAAAACAAACACATACACTTTCAAACATCTTAAAAAATTGAAAATATTTTCAAAAGATCAACATCTTTGTATACATTCTTAAAAACAAGAATCATTACAAAAGATTGCCTAAACAATGGCCTCTTTACAAAATACTTTCAAAAAACACACAAAGCATAATTTCAAACAAAAAGCAAGGGATATAGAAAGTAACTAAGATCCCATGGAAAACCATGAATGAAAAGGGTGCTAATACCTTCCCTTTTCATAATCTACCCCCCGAACTCAAGAAATAATCTCAAAGGTCTTTCTTGTGCTTTTTCACCTTTCCTTTTAGATAAAAGAAAAGTCGGTGGCGACTCTTGCTAACCGCAACATTTGCGATCAAACGCAAAACCCTCAAGTCAGTTCTCCCACCGTATCACATGAACCATCTCTAAGGTAACCCCACTTTTTTTATTAGGTTCCCCAACAGAGTCGCCAATTATGTAATATAGTGGGAGAACTGACTTTTGGTTTTGCGTTTTATCGCAAATGTTGCGGATAGTTAGAGTCGCCACTGACTTTTCTTTTATCCAATAAAGGAAAGGGTGAAAATAACAAGAAAGACCTTTGAGAATTTTCTTGAGTTAGGGGGTAGATTATGAAAAGGGAAGGTGTTAGCACCCTTTTCATCCGTAGTTATCTACGGGTTCTTAATTGCTAGCTCACTTTGAAATGCTTTGTGTTTGTGTATGTTTGCAAATATTTTGAAAATGCCTAAGTGTGGCAATATTGTAATGATTCTCGTATCGTTGAGAATGTATAAAAAATGTTTGTTTTGGAAAATATTTGTTTGAAAGGAAGTGTTTGTTTTGTGGAAATATGTTTTGAATATGCTAATGTAAGGCCATTTGATTTATAATAACCCTTGTATCAGTCCTCAAGAGTGTTTATAAAGCGTTTTAGAAGTAGTTGTTTTAAAAGTGTGAAGTGTAAAGATTGTTTTAGTTTGTGAGCACGCGATTATGAGCGATCTACCTACTCAAAAAGTCTTTATTCTTTTCATCCTCATTTAGATATTGCTAACCTACCATTAGTTAGTAGAGAGCCCTATCATTAGATGGGGGGGACAAATGCGGGTCATTGTACAACCATAGAAGGCAACTTGTAAGATGCTTTAGCAATTGTCGTAAGGGACTAAGATCGTTTATCGAATGCAACATTGAATGGTCATAGAGGGACTGCGATCTTTTAATCGAGGGTCTTTGCTAAAGTATTTCACGTTCGAGGGACATGATTGTTTATATCTGAGGCAACAAGTGAGGTTATCCTAGAGGTGCGCGTGTGCAAAGTGTTTTTGATTTCAAATATTTTTCTTGTGATTACGTTTTCTAATGATTAACTTTAATCTTACCATACAAACTCTAATTACTAACAGTGATAAGGAAAGCAGTAAATTGCGGAAATTAAATGTCCTACGCTATTACAACACTTCGGGAGTGGGGGTACAAGTTTATGAATGGGGGAGGAAAGCAATAAACCCTAATTATCTATTACAAACTTTTGACAGTTACGTAATTGTATTAATGTGAAAATAAAGTGCGTGAAGGTGGTGAAAAGGGGAAAATGTTTAAAACCCTAGAAAATTTCTAAGTATTAAAAAATATTTTTTTGTTTCTTTGTTTAGAAAAATATTTGAAATGATGAAGTAAAAAGGTTATACCTAATTCTAATTTTATCTACAATTTCATTATTATAAAATAAAACAAAGTGTAATTAAATTAATTAATCCCATGTATGAAAATTAATTTAATTAAGGAAAAACCTAAAGAAAATCAAATATTTAGAAAAAAATTTTGGTGTTTTATTTAGAAAAGAGATTTTATAGTATAAACCCTAATTCTAATTAAGTAAAATTAAAGTGATTGAATTAAAATTTATATGTTAAAAATTAAATTAATGGATTAAAGACCTCAATCTAATTTTTTATTATTTTTTATGATTTTTGTTGATTAAAATAAAATTAATTAAAGAAAAGAAAAATAGCTAATTAAAAAAAACAACAAAAAAAAAGGAATTTAGATGGGCCTGAGTGTAAAAGCAATTAGGGGGGTGAAGAGAAAGCAAAAATTCCAGGCCCAAGATTGACAAGTCTAGCGACTGTTTGATCCAATGGTGATAGTCCTTGATGGTTCATCATAGGGACACGCATGTAGTGTGTTGGATCTGATTGTATGATGATCTAATGGTTGAGAGTTGAGAGTGTATCATTATGCGTTGGAGTTCCTTTCACCTGATTAACAAAGAAAACATTGAAAAATAAAATGCCATAGGCAGGTGTGATGCGGTGGGAGAACTGACTTGATTGTTTTGCGTTTGATCGCAAGTGTTGCGGTTAGCAAGAGTCGCCACCGACTTTTATTTTATCCAAAAAGGAAAGGTGAAAAAGCACATGAAAGACCTTTGAGATTGTTTCTTGAGTTCGGGGGGTAGATTATGAAAAGGGAAGGTATTAGCACCCTTTTCATCCATGGTTTTCCATGGGCTCTTAGTTACTTGCTAGATCACTTGCTTTTGTTTGAAATTGTGTTTTGTGTGGTTTTGAAAGTATTTTGTAAAAGGGGCCATTGTTTAGTCAATCTTTGTAATGATTCTCGTTCGTAAGAATGTATACAAAGATGTTGATCTTTTTGAACATATTTTCAATGTTTGTAAGATATTTGAAAATGTGTAGGTGTTTGTTTTTGAAAATAGCAAGGGTGTTTGTTTTTGAACTTGAGCAAGTAACTAAAAGCAATCTACCTACTCAAATGTATTTTTTGTACATTTTATTTTCCTTTGATATTGTTGTCTTGCCATTGATTTAGTAAGCAACCCTATCTTTGGATGTAAATGGGACGGGCGTGGGTCATCGTATAGCCATGATTAGAAATGTTGCAAGGTATCTTAGCATTTTTGAGAGACTAGGATCATTTTATAAAGCAACTTTGAATAGCGTCATCGAGGGACTATGATCTTGTATTTGTTTGTTTTTTGCTAAGACACCTTACATGCGTAATATGGTCATTTTTGTATAAGGCAACCAAATGGATTAACCCTAGGGGTGTTTTGTGTGCAAGTGTGTCATTTTCATACTTGCTTTTGTCTTAAATTAGGGTTTTCTATTTGATTGGTTTTATCTTGCCATACAAACCCTAATTACTAGCATGTTATATAAAAAGCGATAAATTGCGAAATTTAAATGGCCTACGCTATTACAACATTTGTGGGAGGGGGTATACAATTTATGAATGGAGATTGCAATAATATAAACCTAATTAGTCTATTACAACCAAATTGAATATGTACAAATATTGGAATAAATAATATACAAAAATAAATTAAATATGCAAAGGTATGTAAATGCAAAGAAGATTTTTGTTTGGTTTTTTATGTGAAAAAGGTTTTAACCCAAACCTAATAAATAAATCAAGATTAATCTTAAATCAATTAATAAAAGAAATTATTTTTTTAGAAAAGATTTTTGAATAAACCCTAATTCTATTTGATTAAAATAAAATAAATTTCTTTAAGAAAAAATAAGTATTTTTTTGTATTTTTTATCTTGAAAATATTATATGGCCCTATGAGATATTTTGGTCTCTTTTTTATAGTAAAATAAATATTTAATGAGTATAAAGAAAAATGAATATTAAACTAGTCCTAATTTAATTTACAAAGTTAATTAAGAAAAATGGATAATATATTTAACTAAATAAAATATTTTACATGAGAAAAATAAAATAAAATGAGCCAAGATACAAATCTATCATTTTTATATTTTTTGTGATTTTTAATATTAAGAAAAATATATTTAATAAAAATGAAAATGAAAATAGAAATGAATAATAAAAATATATTGGGCCAGGGGTGCTGCAAGCAAACAGGATGCAGAGTTAGACAAAAAACATAGACCCAATGGAACAAAAAGCCCAGCGCTGCAAATGGGACAAAAAATGGCAAAATGTGAGAAAAATTGCAAAAGGCATGCGCCAAGGCTCGAACCCGTGACCTATAGCATTTTTGTGCGCTGCCTTACCACTGGGGTGGTTGTACATCCATTTATAGAAACAGAAAGATAAATATATATTAGAAAACGCCCCCTGAAGGCAACTTCATCTTCAACCTTGGCCATGGCCGGACAACCTGCATCTCTCTCATTTCTCCATAAAAATGGAAAGTCCAAACATGAAAATTACGGGGTTTCTTCCCACGAGTTCAACCATATAATTTATATAAACTAACAATCAAAGATCAAAGCTAATTTTACTTTCCCTAATTCGAAACCTAATTTTTACAGAAATTCCAAATCCAAAATTCTCTATGCACAGTTAATATAAATGAAAATTATGAATATGGTTAGCTTTAGTGCAAGGATATCTATATTTTTCTTTCACAAATCAGGACCAAAGGATGCTTGTATAAAGAGATAGAAGTTTGAGTTTTTACCTCTTTCAGTTGAGATCGTGAATGGAGTTTGGGCAAGTTTTGAGAAGGCTTGAGGATTTGTTTAGCTTGCCTGGACCTCCCTGAGTGTATTCCAATCCTTACCTTGTCTTGAAAGTCTCTGAATCTCCCTACTCAAGTCAACCTGCAAGCTTGATATTTGAAAATGGTGTATGGAGGAGGAGGAGTTACAGTGAGGAAACGGGGGTCTGGATCACTTAGATATGAAGTATATTAAGTGTTTAGGTGGTTAAAACTCAAAACGCACGAGTGGTTTTGGAGATGGTTGTGTAAAATACAAAATTGTCAAGCTATGGAAGATTTTCAATGGCAAAGTATTTGGGAGTATTTCTGAGTCTTAGCATGCCTGTGTTAGGTTACGATACACTTGTGTATTAGTATGGAAGAGGTTAGACCTCAAGATTTCTCAAGATTTATGAGTTATAGCCTTTTGGCTCTATTACTTGCTTTTGAAGAAAAGTGAGGAGACAAGTCCCTAAGTGTTGTACAAGAATGGTCTGGTTTGGTAGAGGCTTCAGTAAATTTGCTTTTGGTTTTTGCTTTGCTTGTGTGCAGAGAAAACAAGTGCAAGGCTCAAGGAGTGGAAAATTGCAAAAGTAGTGCTTTATCAAAATGGAAATGGTACCTTTGTGCCAAAAATGGAATTGTTCTTGTACAATTCATTTAATGTTTGGCTTAAAGCTTCCAACATCTATGAAAACATTTAATTATAGAGTGAAAGTCAAGTTAAGAGCTTGAAAAGTAATATTTGTTCAACATGCTTGAGGATTTGAATTTTTGTTCTTCATGAAATGACTTGAAATCAAAGTGATAAATCACCAACTTCATCTCTTCAATTCTCCCTACTCAAGAATGATATCAAGGAGTTATTGGACATTTTGGAAAGCTTGCAATGTGCTTTAAAACCTATCTTTGAATTTATTTTGAAGATTCCTCTTGGAACTATGTGAAAAATTGGCATGAAGTTAGCTTAAAAATCTGCCTAACTAGGGCAAAATTTCACTAAGTTATTTTGGTTCATGAGCATGTATTCACAAAATTATATCTTGAGATCCAGGAATTTTTAGAAGAAATTGTGTGAAGAAAAGTTGTATATTTCATGGATATCTACAACTTTCATGTTGGAAGTTTCCTTTGAATCATCTTGCATCATGGTGAAAATTTGGCTCAAAGTTGAGAAAAAATGAGAAATTTTCTATACTTAGAAAATTTTCTAAGTTAAAATTTTCAACTTTTCCAAAACCAAATCTTAAATCCTTGGTTTCTTGATGAATAAGTTTCACATTTTGACATTTTTTGATGAATTATGATCTTTGGCACTTGATTTTGACCAAAAAGTCAAAGTTTGACTTTTCAGTGTACAGTTGACTTTTGATCAGTTGACTGCAAAATTCATCTGTTAATCCAATGGTTTTGTAATGTTTTGAACCATGTCATTAGGTCAATATGATGTAATTGAAATCTTGAAATCATGCTTCAAACCAATTGATCATTTTCTAGGTCAAAAATCAAAAATTGTCCTTTCTCAGTCAAAACCCTAATTTTGACCATTTTACCCTTTTGGTGATTTGATCAAATTTCTTGAGGAATTGTGGTCCAAACTTAATCAAATGATACATATGAGTCTAAAATGTTGATGTGGATCAAAAATTATGGAGTTTGACTGTAAATTAGCCATGGTTGACTTTTTCCCCAATACAGTTGATTTTTAGGTCAACTGTCCAATTGACTGATCAAAAATGTGATTCAAAGCTTGGAACTTGACATGAGTAATCTTGGGGGTCCATAATGATCCTTTAAAGTCATATGAAGCATTGATAGTCCAAAAATCCTTGTGCAAACTCAATCCCTAATTTTTGTCATCAGTGTATGAGGAGGTGTCTTGAGTTGATCAAACCCTAATGCAGTCTTGAGCCAAAGAGATCTTGTGAGAAAAATCTTGATAAGTGAGAGGGAAAATTTTGGGCTACAACAGCTGACCATGTTCAATCTTATTAAACCTGAAGAGTTAGATTGGCGAATTTTGCCATTCGTGACTCGAAGGTGGAAGATGATTGGACACTAGAGTGCCCAGAAATTTGCACTCGGCGATGCGATGATAGAAGGAATGGGCTTATAGATGCCATTTGGAGAGGTGATAGAAATTTGTAGGAGATGGGCTTGCAGATGCCATCCAAGAGTGATTGTTGAATTGTAATTTGTAACCTGGAAGAATGAGTATCAGAATAGCGTCTGTGTCTGAGGCGTACCTATACTGTATCTGGAAGTTGAGTATGAATGAGCATCAGAATGACGTCCGTGTCTCGAGTGTATCTAAAATGTATATGTAAGGGGCTTTGATTAAGTATTAGAATGGCATCCGTGTCTGGAGCGTATCCGTACTGCGTCTGAAGTTTAAATCTGAATGAGTATCAGGATGGCATCCATATCTGGAGCGTATCTGAATTGTATCTGAAAGTTAAATCTGAATGAGTATCAGAATGGCATCCATGTCTGGAGCGTATCTGAACTGTATCTAAAAATTGAACTTTGAATGATTATCATAATGGAGTCCGTGTCTGGAGCGTATCTGAACTGTATCAAAAGTTGAAATCTGAATGAGTATCAGAATGGCATCCGTGTTTGGAGCGTATCTCTATTGTATCAAAAGACTTTGAATATTTGTTAATGGAAGCTATTAACCTTATCCTGAAAAGGGTAAAATGTTAGCTAAAACATAATGTTTATGTTGTATGAAATGCATAGTATAATGCAGTTGTGTTATCAATGTTTATGATATATGGATGCAATGCATGCGTATATGAGTTAGCTTGCTGCACTGCTGTTGGACTGGGGAAAATAAATCCCTGACTGCTGCTGAGGATATGGCATATAAGTCTTCATGTTGTGAAGTCTAAGTGTTGATGAATTTCTGTTTAGAGAAATAAACTCTGTTGTAAGAGAAATGTTGTATACTGCTTGTAAAATCCTACTGGGGAATCCTGAGAATTTTGACGACTTCTACTGGGGATTCACAATTTGAAACTTCATTCTGCTGGGGATTTAAATGACGTACTGTAGGGGTTTACTTATGGAATAGTCTTAGAGATATTTTCCTATCCTTTCAACCTATCAGTAATTGTCTCTTTTCATTTTTTTTATTTGTAAACAGTGATTATGTTCAAATGCATATGATCAACAATGAAACATTGGACGTTTTTGTAAACAAAACAAGCGTAAAGAAAAGACAAATAGTTTTTTGCACTTTCAAATGAATATTTTGTATTGACTTTGAATAAGTATTTTTTTTACAAGGAGACAAAAATTCTAATAAGAGAGTGTTGTCATGAAAAATAAAAATTTTGATACAAAGAAAAGATATTTATGTGTACAAAAAATCCCATGGGGTTTCCATTCTGCTATAGCCTTCATATCTCCGAGCGTCTTGTCTATTTGCTACCTCGTCCAAAGATGATTGAATTGATCAGAACCTCTGAGTTTGTCAGTGGAAGCCAAAGGTTATCCGTAAAGTGATCCAATGGGACATAGTCATACGCTTTATTCCCTAACTTTTGCCTGGACCGCCCTTTCGGGTTTTCAGCCCACCGGGAATCCCTTTTTTGCCCAAGTCGCCCTTTCGGGTTTTCAAATTGTCGGGTGTACAAATTTTTTTGTTTTATCCCTAATTTTTGCCCGAACCTTTTTGGTTCGTCGGGATGCCCTTATTTTGCCTAGGTGTGTCAACCTAGCGGGTCTCTTTTGCGTAGTATCTTTTGACTATGTCCATGTTCGCAGGGTGTGGCAGGTCGTTGCCATCCGTGGTGGCCAAGATCATTGCCCCACCGGAGAATATGTTTTTGATTACAAATGGTCCTTCATAGGTAGGAGTCCATTTTCCCCTGGGATCACCTTGTGGCAAGATGATACGTTTGATCACCAGATCCCCAACTTGATACACTTGGCGTCTGACCTTCTTGTTGAAAGCCTTGATCACCCGTTTTTGATACATTTGACCATGGAAAACAGCAGTAAGTATCTTTTCATCAATCAAATTCAGTTGACCAAGTCGAGTCTAGATCCAATCATATTCGTTCAACCCTGCATCCTTCATAATCCTCAGAGAGGGGATCTGAACCTCAATAGGCAAGACAACCTCCATGCCGTAAACCAAAGAATAAGGTGTTGCCCCGGTTGATGTGCGAGTCGTGGTACGATATCTGTGGAGAGCGAATGGTAACATCTCATGCTAGTCTTTGTATGTGACTGTCATTTTCTGTATGATCTTTTTAATGTTCTTATTTGCATCTTCGACAGCACCATTCATCTTTGGCCGATAAGGAGAAGAATTGTGATGCTGAATCTTGAATTGCTCACACAAGGCGGTGATCATAGTGTTGTTGAGATTTGTACCGTTGTCAGTGATGATCCTTTCGGGGATACCGTACCGAAAAATGAGATTTTTCTTGATGAAACGGGCAACAACGTTCTTGGTAACAAAAGCGAAGGAAGCTGCCTCCACCCATTTTGTAAAATAGTCAATGGCCACCAGGATGAAGTGGTGTCCATTGGAGGTTGTCGGCTTGATTTCCCCAATTATATCTATTCCCCACATAGCAAAGGGCCAAGGAGTCGTCAAGACATTCAGAGGAACCGAAGGTACGTTCACCTTATCTGCATAAATATGGAATTTATGATAGGTTCGAGAGTGTTGATAGCAATCTGCTTCCATGGTAGACCAGTAATAGCTTGCCTGCAGGATTTTCTTTGCCATCGTATGCCCACTGGAATGGGTGGCAAAAGTTCCTTCGTGTAATTCAGCCATGATCCTTTCAGCTTCAACCTTATCTATGCACCAAAGTAACACAGAGTCATGATTGCGTTTGTACAGGATGCCATTACTAAGGAAGAACTTAGCAGAAAATATCCTTAAGAACTTCTTATCATTGATTGAAGCTCCTTCTGGATATTCTTGAGCCTCGAGATACCTCTTGACTTCGTGAAACCAAGGTTGGTCCACTACCTCTTCAGTATTAATCTCGTGACAGTGTGCTGGTTCATCCATTCGTTCGATGGTGATTTGGGGAGCCTCGTTATCCCAATTAAGTTTAAACATAGATGACATTGTGGCTAGAGCGTCCGCTAGCTGATTTTCTTCTTGCGGGAAATGCTCGAAGGTAATCTTCTCAAAATGTGGTAGCAATGTCAAAACATGTTCTTTGTAAGGAATAAGGTTAGGGTGTTTGGTGTACCATTCCCCTTTGATCTAACTGATGACCAAAGTTGAATCTCCAAACACATCTAAGGATTTGATTCCCAAGTCTATGGCAGCTCTGAGACCGAAGATGCACATTTCGTATTCCGCCATTTTTTTGTACAATTGAAGCAAAGTCTGGTAGTAAAGGGAGTATGACACCCTTCCGGAGATATGAGTACAACACCGATACTATTACTAAGCGCATTGGATGCTCCATCAAAGAACAGGGTCCATCGGGATCCTTGTTTAGGTCCGTCATATAGCCTGAATTCTTCACAATTGTCTAATGTCACGATGTCTTCATCCGGAAATTCGAACTTCATGGACTGGTAGTCTTCTACAGCTTAGTGAGCGAGGTGATCAACTAGTACACTCCCCTTTATAGCTTTCTGGGTAGTATATTGTATGCCATATTCTGTCAGGATCATCTGCCATCTCGCTATTCTCCCAGAAAGAGCAGGCTTCTCGAAGATGTATTTTATCAGATCCATCTTAGATATCAACAAGGTAGTATGAGTCAGCATATACTGTCTTAGCTGGCGAGCAACCCATGCCAGAGTGCAGCAAGTTTTCTCAAGCAGTGAATATCTGGTTTCATAATCGGTAAACTTTTTGCTCATGTAGTAAATAGTGTGCTCTTTTTGGCCAGACTCGTCATGCTGTCCCAATACATACCCCATTGAGTTTTCTAAAACCATCAGATATAATCAATGGTCTTCCCTCGACTGGTGGCATCAACACAGGAGGCTCTTGTAAGTATTCTTTTATTTTGTCAAAAGCAACTTGGCACTCATTATTCCATTTGACTACTTGATCTTTCTTCAATAGTTTGAAGATTGGCTCACAAGTAGTTGTCAGGTGAGAAATGAATCTAGCGATATAGTTCAAACGTCCCAAGAATCCTCTGACTTCCTTTTCAGTGTGAGGAGCAGGCATCTCTTATATTGCTTTAACTTTAGCAGGATTGACCTCGATACCTTTGTTGCTGATGATAAAGCCCAGGAGCTTACCAGACCGTACCCCGGATGTGCACTTGTTTGGATTCAACCTCAGCTTGTACTTCTTCAGTCTCTCAAATAGTTTTTGTAAGTGATCAAGATGCTCTTCCTCTGTTTTCGATCTGGCTATCATATCATCCACGTAGACTTCTATTTCGTGATGTATCATGTCGTGAAATAGAGTCACCATGGCACGCTGATAGGTTGCCCCAGCGTTCTTCAGTCTGAATGGCATCACCTTGTAGCAGAATGTGCCCCACTGTGTGAAAAATGTTGTTTTCTCCATGTCCTCAGGCGCCATTTTGATTTGGTTGTAACCTGAGAATCCGTCCATGAAGGAAAATACTTTGTGTTGTGTCGTATTGTCAACTAGGATATCAATATGGGGGAGTGGAAAATCATCCTTAGGGCTTGCCCTATTCAAATCTCGGTAGTCCACATACATTCGCACTTTGCCGTCCTTTTTGGGTACGGGAACAACATTGGCAACCCATTGGGGGTAAGAGGTGACAACCAAGAATCCAGCGTTGAATTGCTTCATGACCTCTGCTTTAATCTTTTCTGACATATCAGGCCTCATGCGGCGAACCTTTTGTTTTACTGGCGGACAATCCTCTCTTGTAGGCAGATGACGTACCACAATATCTTCATCAAGTCCTAGCATGTCTTCATATGACCAGGCAAAGACTTCGACATAATCATGTAACAACTGAATCAGGAGCTTCTTGATACTGGGTTCCAGATTGGCACCCACCTTGACCTCTTTTTTATCTTCTTCGGTACCTAGGTTGATCGCATCCACGGGTTCTTCGTGAGGCTGAATGGTTCTCTCTTCTTATTGTAGCAGTCTGGCAAGTTCCCCTGGTACTTCACAATCTTCCTCACCTTCGTCTTCGGCTTGGTAGATCAGATTCTTAGAGTCATAAAAGGCCATAGCAGTATCGTTACCCATGGGATCTAGAATGGATGTATACCTGCATTGTGAGTGTGGGTGTGTGTAAGGGTATAACTATCTTTGAAAGAAAGTAAAAATGTAAAAGAAAAACAACGAGCACAAAAGTTTGAATGTGAAAACGTCCATGATTCATTGATGTCATATGAAAAATGAGATAATAACCCTTACAAATAGACCATTGTGCATTGGGTAAGACACAAGGTTTTAAGAGTGTGAATTGTTTTGAATATTACAGATCCAACAAAATGTAAAGATAGATTACCGAGGGATGAAAGTGTTTGGGATGAAGTCTCTAGCTTCCCAATTGTTGAGCCCTCCATTTACAGTCGGGAAGATCCAATCCTCCAGGTTGCAGCCATCTTCACCATCTTCTACCACGTTGACCTCATGGTTGCTGATCTTCAAGGGTGGCCCTCCAGCACAAGCACAGTATACAGCCTTTTGAGCACTTGAAGTGAAACCTAGGCTAAACTTGTCAGACTTATATGGGATATCTGGGAGTTGTCTCCAGATAGTGCATCCCCCTTCTTCTACTACTTCTTTATCATCCTTTAGTGACGACATCCAGAGTGGAGGCCTTGTAATCTTGGGAACAACCTTGGTCACTGCCACCTCTTGAGGGACCTCTTTAAAGTGTTGAAATGGAGTTTCAATGAACACACCGTCCAATTCCACATATCTGAAGGAATTAAGATGGATGATCATGTGTTCTTCCTCTCCATGGACGGTGATAATCTTCCCTTGAACCGGATATTTCAGCATCTGGTGTAATGTAGAGGTAACATCACCAGCATTATGGATCCATGGTCAGCCTAGCAGGCAGGAGTATGAAGGGCGGATGTCCATCACATAAAAAGTTGAATTGAAAGTTTGGGTTCCAACCTTTATGGGAATGTCTACCTCCCCATGTACCATTCTCTTTGAACCGTCAAAATCCCTTACCACTATGTTGCTTGGCTTCAAAGTCAACCCTTCACAATCAAGTCTATCAAGAGCTTTTTTGGGTAATACATTCAGAGATGAGCCAGTGTCCACCAAAACATGCGCCAGAGTGGTGCCCCTACATTCCACTAAGACATGCAGCGCCTCATTATGCTTTCTTCCCCTTGGCGTCAAATAAGCATCTGAAAAACCTAAACCATTGTCCGCAGTTAGGCTGGCCAAGCAGTCTTGAAATTAATCAGCAGACGTCTCTTGAGATACATGGGCGGTTTTTAAGAACTTCACCAAGGCTTTTGCATGTGCCTCGGAACATAGTAGTAATGCCAGCATGGAGATCTTAGAGGGAGTTTGCCCCAGTTGTTCAACTACATCGCAGTCACTTTTCTTTATAATTTTTAAGATCTCCTCCATTTCCTTCTTGGAGGTCTCGGGGATAGTCAATGACTGAGCCTTCGTCCGGACAGGCTCAACCATAACACCTTTTCCTCGAGCCTCGGTTAACTCGGCAGCAGGAGCATCAGTAAGAATGATTACAGGGGTTGTAACGGCTTTGTCAATTGGAGTACTTGCAGAGATGATTATGGATGTAGGAGAAACCTTTGGAGCAGCTACAAGGATAATTATGGGTCTATAAACTGCTTTTGGGGGAGCAATTTCTGGAGAAAAGATCCTACCACTTCGGGTAATTTTGCTAGTTCCGACAATATTACTGATGTCAGAGTCTTCTTTCTCGGAATTTATCTCTTTGGTGGCCGGCCAATCTTGCTTAATACCATGTTAATAGACATCCTCTCCATAATTCCATGGTATGGTTTTGTCTGATGTATATGAGACTGACCCAGACATTGTGATTATTAAGGGAGCTGCTTTCGGAACTAATGTAATTCTAACGGGTCTTTTGGTGGAGACCCTGGAAGAATTGGCGGAAATGGTAATGATAGAAAAATATTCAACAAGAATAGGTGGAACACGAGTCTTTTCAAACAAAATCTCTTTGTTATCTATCAGGAACTGAATGCCTGCCTTCAACAAAGGACAACCAGTTGGTGAGGATAAGCAGAGATGGAAAACTTTATTACAGCCCGAGAACACACCGACTTTCAACAAGTTTATCTTAATAGTCAGAAGTGGGGTCATGAGCTCTTCAACTGAGGTAACAAACAAATCTTCTTCAATGGCATTGGTATTGTGGCCATGTCTGGGCATAGGAGCAGAAATGACATTTGGCTTCTCGGGCGCATCAAACTGAATTTCTTTTGCTTCAATGAGGTCTTGTATTTTGTTCTTCAAGGCCCAATAGTTATTAGTATCGTGACCAGGACTTTCAGAGTGATATGCGCAACGGGCATTGGGATGATAATGAGGGGATGTTGTATTGGGGTTTTTCGGAGCTTCTTTCAAGGTCACCAAGTTGGATCTTAGTAGATGAGGTAATACTTGAGACGGAGTCATATTGATTCTAGTAAACTGCCTGACTGGCCTTTCTACCCTTGGTTGATTATTTCTTTGCTGATCAGATGCAGGCTTTGGGATCATAATAGCCCCCACCATTGGTCGACGTTCGTCCCTTTCTTGGTTTCTTTGCAGATATACAACAGCCACCTCTTTCTTTCTGATAAAGGGCTTCCTTACAGCTATTGAAGAAGATGTGTCTTTCTGAATCTTTCCATTCTTTATACCGGCTTCTACCCTTTCTCCGGTCAATATTAGTTCAGTGAAGCCCGCAGATGAACTTCCGATTAAATGATTGAAGAAAGGACCAGATAAGGTGCCTAAGAACATGTCTACCAATTCTCTCTCAGACAGAGGGGGTTGAACTCTTCCAGCCAAATCTCTCCATTTTTGTGCATAGTCCTTGAAACTTTCATTGGGCACCATGGCCATACTCTAGAGTTGAGTACGGGTAGGCGCCAAATCAGCATTGTACTGGTATTTCTTGTAGAAAGCTGCAACAAGATCTTCCCAATTGTGAACATTAGCCTTTTCTAGTTGGTAGAACCAGCCAAGTTGAGTCCCAGACAGACTGTCTTGGAAGAAATGCACCCATAAGTCTTTATCAGTGGTATGGGGTTGAATTTTCCTCACATATGAACGGAGATGCATTTTAGGGCATGACACTCTATCATATTTGGCAAATATAGGCACTTTGAATTTTTGGGGAATCACAATCTCCGACACTAGTCCCAACTCCTCAAAGTCCAAACCTGGCACCTTTTGGATTTCCATCGCGCTCAACCGCTCTTCAAGATGTTTATAGTTATCATCAGCTGGAGGGTACTGTTCCTCAGAGTAGTCCTCTTCTTATTCTTCCTCTTCTGATTCTGACGAGACAACTATTTCCTTGCCTTTCTCCTCTCCTTCACCGGATGTTGTTGCAAAGTCCAAAGTCCTTCTTATCTGCCCATGAAATCTTCTTCCCATGTTTAAGACTCTGGTTACCTTCTTTGTTTTCTTCTTCCTCTCTTCAGTCAGCAGAGTCTTCAACTCTTCTTGCCCCTTGGCTAGGGTCATGAGCAACTGTTGAAATTGTGTATTCTGAGCTTAGAGATCTTTCATTGTTTACTCGAGATCCATCTTACTGAAATAAATAGTAGAGAGATGAGGAGACTTGTTGCAAAAGACCTGTTTATGTTATGATGAATGATATGTGCATATGCAATGTTTTCAAGGATTTTAAAGATTCAAATTTGTTTTAGACAAAAAGGAAACACACGTTATATTAAAAATATAAAGTTTGAGTACATCAATTCCCCTTGGGAAAAATAATACAAAACTCTAAGATAGAAAAGTAGTGCGCATCCTCTTTGGTGCAATGTAGACATTCAGAGTCTACTCCTCATGAAGTATCCTAGTGAGATCCAAAACCTTCTTCTCGCTTGCGTAGAATTGGGCTTCAAAAGTATCTCTCTCTCCTTTGAGTTGTATCCAATCCCTTTGGAGGTCTTCAAGAAATGTGGGCATGTCAGGATGTAGGATAGTGTATGGAACATCTCCTTCCTTAACAGGCTCAATGATTACCTGGAGAATGGAGGGGTAAGGCATCATAAGACTCTGAGCGCGAGTTCGTACCCATTTGAGGTAAGGCTCAAGGGGGATGGAATTATTATGCCCCAAAGTCTTGCTATCCACCTTGTTTAGCATCCTCCAAGCTCGGATAAATCTCTGGCGAAGACCTTGATTGTCATTGTCGTAGTCGAATACCAAACCTTGAATCAGCATCTCGTGCGGGCCATCCCTTCGGGCGTAACCAAACTGTCTTAAGGCTAAGAAAGGGTTGTAGGTTATTCCTCCCCTAATGCTAAGTAAAGGGACATTAGGAAATTCTCCACAACGGTCAACAATGATAACATTCTCCTTGGATCGGGAGCACCAATGAATGTCTGAATGCTTGAGCGTCATTAAACTTTGTGACCACCTTGAACCTTGCTCATTCTTTAATACTGATTGGGGAAGATGAGAAATAAGCCATCTTGCCAAGATAGGAGTGCAACACATAAGGACACCTCTTTTCCTCATTGTGCGAGTGTGAAAAGAGTGTAGGATATCCCCTAGCAATATAGGCACCGGGTTGCGTGATATGAAGATTTTGACGGCGTTCACATCTATGAGTTGGTCAGGATTTGGAAACAAAACCATCCCATAGATGAGGAGAGCCACAATTTCCTCAAAATCTTGCAAGTCTAAAGAATTCCAACAATTTTGGGCTTTCTCAAACAGGAACTTTGCTAGGAAACCTTTGACACCACTCCTTGTTTCCCAATGAGTTGTGACATCAGATGAGTGCAACTGTAGAGCTTGAGCAATCTATTCTGGCTTTGGGTCTCTTTTCATACCGTTGAAAGGTAGTTGATTCAGAATGGGAATCCTCAAGAGTTAGGAGAATTCTTCCAAAGTAGGCACAAGTTGATAGTCGGGAAATGTGAAGCAATGGTGCAAAGGATCAAAGAACTGAAAGAGCACCTTCATCATGTCCTCATTTGTGTTGGAGGTGACCAAGTTGAGTAGACGACCGTGTCTCTCGGTGAATGGAGAATTTTCAGGAATCCTTGAAGCTAGCTCCTTAAGCTGTGGAGGTATTCTCACAAGGTTGACTTGAATAGTTTTCCTGCGAAGTGAGTCCATATCCTACAAAACAAGAACAAAGATGAATCCAAAAATCCTTGAAATGGTTAGTGGATGCATATGATGTTCATGATGTCCATGATGTTATGTACAAGTATGCATATACAAACAAAGCAAACAAATCCTAGGTTTAGGCTTGCATGGAGTTTTATAGGTAAGTATCCTCTTGAAGTTTAGTTGGCTTAAACCTGTCCTAACAATAGTAACCGGGTTCTAAGGAGCTCAATATCACTGGATTGTTTCCTTGGTCATTATTTCAGCTCAAGCCTCTTTAGTGGCGACCGAATAATCCAAAGAAACCAAACCTCAATGAGTGTAGTATCGAGTATCTACCAACTTCAGAATGCACCAAAGTCGGTCATCTCACTACATCCTAAAGGCCAAGTTGGTCAAGTAAAGGTTCTAGAAGTTCATTAGTGCTTCATGACATCACTCAGCGGCCTCGTATTCTCTTTGATTAACTCAAAGGCTACCAGTACCCACAAATATGTCGCACTAATATAGCTATAGCTTAGACCATGTTGGTATACCCCACACAGTTTCCACAACGTATTTCTACTTACCTATAATGTATCTCAAATCCGGGTAGAGGATTCAAACCTAAACAAAGAACCATAATGTAAAGCATAAAAGTCAAACAATGTAAGCAAGTAAATGTGATATAATCCCTAAGGTAACCCCACTTTTAGAATTTTCCCCAGCAGAGTCGCCAGTTCTGTGATGTGGTGGGAGAACTGACTTGATTGTTTTGTGTTTGATCGCAAGTGTTGCGGTTAGCAATAGTCGCCACCAACTTTTCTTTTATCCAAAAAGAAAAGGTGAAAAAGCACAGGAAAGACCTTTGAGATTGTTTCTTGAGTTCGGGGGATAGATTATGAAAAGGGAAGGTATTAGCACCCTTTTCATCCATGGTTTTCCATGGGCTCTTAGTTACTTGCTAGATCACTTGCTTTTGTTTGAAATTATGTTTTGTGTGGTTTTGAAAGTATTTTGTAAAAGAGGTCATTGTTTAGGCAATCTTTGTAATGATTCTCATTCGTAAGAATGTATATAAAGATGTTGATCTTTTTGAAGATATTTTCAATGTTTGTAAGATATTTGAAAATGTGTAGGTGTTTGTTTTTGAAAATAGCAAGGATGTTTGTTTTTGAACTGGAGCAAGTAACTAAAAGCAATCTACCTACTCAAATGTCTTTTTTGTACATTTTCTTTTCCTTTGATATTATTGTCTTACCATTGATTTAGTAAGCAACCCTATCTTTGGATGTAAATGGGACGGGCGTGGGTCATCGTATAGCCATGATTAGCAATGTTGCAAGGTATCTTAGCATTTTTGATAGACTAAGATCATTTTATAAAGCAACTTTGAATAGCTTCATCGAGGGACTATGATCTTGTATTTGCTTGTTTTTTGCTAAGACGCCTTACATGCATAATATGGCCATTTTTGTATAAGGCAACCAAGTGGGATAACCCTAGGGGTGTTTTATGTGCAAGTGTATCATTTTTATGCTTGATTTTGTCTTGAATTAGGGTTTTCTATTTGATTGATTTTATCTTGCCATACAAACCCTAATTACTAGCATGTTATATAAAAAGCGATAAATTGCGAAATTTAAATGTCCTACGCTATTACAATATTTGTGGGAGGGGGTATACAATTTATGAATGGGGATTGCAATAATATAAACCTAATTAATCTATTACAACCAAATTGAATATGTACAAATATTGGAATAAATAATATACAAAAATGAATTAAATATGCAAAGGTATGTAAATGTAAAGAAGGTTTTTATTTGGTTTTTTATGTGAAAAAGGTTTTAACCTAAACCTAATAAATAAATCAAGATTAATCTTAAATCAATTAAGAAAAGAAATTATTTTTTTAGAAAAGATTTTTGAATAAACCCTAATTCTATTTGATTAAAATAAAATAAATTTCTTTAAGAAAAAATAAGTATTTTTTTGTATTTTTTATCTTGAAAATAATATATGGCCCTATGAGATATTTTGGTCTCTTGTTTATATTAAAATAAATATTTAATGAGTATAAAGAAAAATGAATATTAAACTAGTCCTAATTTAATTTACAAAGTTAATTAAGAAAAATAGATAATATATTTAACTAAATAAAATATTTTACATGAGAAAAATAAAATAAAATGAGCCAAGATACAAATCTATCATTTTTATATTTTTTATGATTTTTAATATTAAGAAAAATATATTTAATAAAAATGAAAATGAAAATAGAAATGAATAATAAATATATATTGGGCCAGGGGTGCTGCAAGCAAACAAGATGCAGAGTTAGAAAAAAAACATAGGCCCAATGGAACAAAAAGCCCAGTGCTGCAAATGGGACAAAAAAATGGCAAAATGTGAGAAAAATTGCAAAAGGCATGCGCCAGGGCTCGAACCCGTGACCTATAGCATTTTTGCGTGCTGCCTTACCACCGGGGTGGCTGTACATCCGTTTATAGAAATACAAAGATAAATATATATTAGAAAACGCCCCCCGAAGGCAACTTCATCTTCAACCTTGAGCCATGGTCGGACCACCTGTATCTCTCTCATTTCTCCATGAAAATGGAAAGTCCAAACATGAAAATTATGGGGTTTCTTCCCACGAGTTCAACCATATAATTTATGTAAACTAACAATCAAATTTCAAAGCTAATTTTACTTGCCCTAATTTGAAACCTAATTTTTACAGAAATTCCAAATCCAAAATTCTCTATGCAACAGTTAATATAAATGAAA
The DNA here is from genome assembly GCA_948472305.1 of Vicia faba. Classification (NCBI taxonomy): domain Eukaryota; kingdom Viridiplantae; phylum Streptophyta; class Magnoliopsida; order Fabales; family Fabaceae; genus Vicia; species Vicia faba. The sequence continues at coordinate 1,017,404,184 of OX451738.1, read as the reverse complement.
TCTATGAATATGGTTAGCTTTATTGAAAGGATATCTACATTTTTATTTCACAAATCAGGACCAAAGGATGCTTGTATAAAGAGATAGAAGTTTGAGTTTTTACCTCTTTCAGTTGAGATCGTGAATGGAGTTTGGGCAAGTTTTGAGAAGGCCTGAGGATCTGTTTAGCTTGCCTAGACCTCCCTGAGTGTATTCCAATCCTTACCTTGTCTTGAAAGTCTCTGAATCTCCCTACTCAAGTCAACCTGCAAGCTTGATATTTGAAAATGGTGGATGGATGAGGAGGAGTTACAGTGAGGGAACAAGGGTCTGGATCACTTAGATATGAAGTATATTAAGTGTTTAGGTGGTTAAAACTCAAAACGCACAAGTGGTTTTGGAGATGGCTGTGTAAAATACAAAACTGTTAAGCTATGGAAGATTTTCAATGGCAAAGTGTTTGGGAGTGTTTCTGAGTCTTAGCATGCATGTGTTAGGTTGCAATACACTTGTGTATTAGTATGGAAGAGGTTAGACCTCAAGCTTTCTCAATATTTCTGAGTTATAGCCTTTTGGCTCTATTACTTGCTTTTGAAGAAAAGTGAGGAGACAAGTCCCTAAGTGTTGTACAAGCATGGTCTGGTTCGATAGAGGCTTCAGGCAAGTTGATTTTGGTTTTGGCTTTGCTTGTGTGCAGAGAAAACAAGTGCAAGGCTCAAGGAGTGGAAAATTGTAAAAGTAGTGCTTTATGAAAATGGAAATGGTACCTTTGTGCAAAAATGGAATTGTTCTTGTACAATGCATTTAATGTTTGGCTTAAAGCTTCCAACGTCTGTGAAAACATTTAATTATGGAGTGAAAGTCAAGTTAAGAGCCTTCAAAGTAAGATTTGTTCAGCATGCTTGAGGATTTGAATTTTTGTTCTTCGTGAAATGGCTTGAAATCAAAGTGACAAATCACCAACTTCATCTCTTTGATTCTCCCTACTCAAGAATGATCTCAAGTATTTATTGGACATTTTGGAAAGCTTGCAATGTGATTTACAACCTATATTTGAATTTCTTTTGAATATTCATCTTGCAACTATGTGAAAAATTGGCATGACACTACGCCAAAAACAAGTTTTAGCAGCGCCTCTACTAAAGCGCTTATTGAAAAAGCGCTGCCATAGCCTTCACAAAAAACAAAATTAAAAAAAAGGGAAACCTACGAAGGCGCTTTTTTAAAAGCGCTGGCATAGGGTTCCCTACCAAAGCGCTTTTCAGAAAGCGCTTTCATAGGTATTTGAAATATCTAACCTACGAAAGCGCTTTTGAAAAGCGCTTTGGTAGGGAACCCTATGCCAGCGCTTTTGAAAAGCGCTTTGAAAAGGGGACCTACGAAAGCGCTTTTTACCTCAGAAGCGCTTTGAAAGGGGGACCTATGCCAGCGCTTTTTAAAAGCGCTTTCGTAGGTTGTTTTTATAATAAAATTAAAAATCCCTAAATCTTCTTCATTTCTTTCGTTCAGAGCTTCTTCATTTCTTCATTTCTGCCGTCGCCGCCGTTCGTTCCTTCCTCTTCAGTCGTCGTCGCCGCCGTTCGTTCCTTCCTCTTCAGTCGTCGCCGCCGCCGGTCATTCCGTCTTCTCCACCTTGGTAAGATTCTTTGCTTTAATTCTTGGTTTACTTTACATACGCAACTGTATATGTAAATCAATATGCATGTGTTTAATGTTATAGTGAGTTAGTGAACTCTATTAGGTTTAAGATTATGAGGCTAGAAAATAGATCTCATGTAACTCTTAGTTGCAACCCTGTTAGAGAAATTAGTCATTCTTTGGAGAAAGAATTTGTTGAATCTTGTCTGCAGTTTTCAATGGAATATTTTGTATTACTTGTTTCTGCAATCATTTTAAGGTAATGGTGTCAATATTTGGAATTTGAAATGTGGCTTATTTTAATGGAATTTTTTGTGATGCTTCTGCCACCATTATAAGGTAAAAGTGCAAAAATTAAGAATTTGTAAACACTCTAAGAAAGAGTTGGGTTTTTCCAAATTCCATCATTTTAGACGCTTAAGTTATTGTTTAAAGGTAACCTGAGTTGTAATTATGAGTTTGAAATGATGATATTTTGTAATATTCTCATGCTTCTGCCATTATTATAAACTTATGGTTCAAGGATTATGAATTTGAAAACACTCCAAAGAAAGATTATATACTTCTAGCATGAAATGAAACAGTCATGACAAACTTCTTGAAGATTATTTATGATCCAATTGCTAATTGAAATGATGATATTTTAGGTGTTACTTAAGTGAATCTTCAAATGTTACTTCAGTTTCTATTAGAGTGTTGCTTGAAGATTTTACCTCTTGGTTTTAATGTGAAAGTGAGACAAATATGATCGATCACATGGATAATACAAAGCATGTAATAGTTTTGAAAATGACATGATATATTTTAATAATCTGATAGTAAGATGTAATAGTTTTGAAAATGTGATGCACCCTGATGCCTAATGTCAAATTGGAGCAATATTGTATTTAAAATTCTAGTGTAATGTTTAATGTTTTGCTTTTCGGTGTCAAGGTGAGTCAAGGTGTAGCAGATTTGTGTTGAAAGTTTTTGTGCATTTTTTGAAAAATGGTGATAAATGTTGATGATATATTTGGTCTTATTTAAGTGAATCTTTAAATGTTACTTCAATTATTATAAGAGTGTTGAAACTCTTTTCTGTTGTTCTGGTGTATATGTTGAAATATAATTTTTGTATTACTAATAGAAATATCAAGTAAAATATATGTGTAGTTCTGAAGTTTTAATTTTTACATAAGTGAAATTAAAAAGACCCGGGAATTTATTATGTATATAAAAATTGAAAGCTCCATTGTCACTCTCATTTATCCTGCATTTATGATTTGTTTTTCTTCTCTCTCTGAACCTTAGTATGAATTTTGATTGAATCACAGGGAGAAAGAATTAGCTGCTGTTAAGATAAATGCAGCAGATGTTGATATAATTGCAAACGAACTAGAGGTAACTTCTTCAACATGTACAGAAATCTATCTAGTAAGCTTACATTCCAATTAATTAACATACTTTTCTTATACAACAGTTGGACAAAAAGGTGGCTGAAAGAACCTTGCGTTGCTGCCATTCGTCATTTGCTTACTAGTATGGTGGAAACAAATAAGGGAATGTGATCTGTATTGTCAATGAAAATGTTTTGTTTTTAGTTACTCCTAAGTTTAACATGTTGTTTACATTCAAATCATGCAGCGGATAGTTCAACGATTTAATATCGATTGTGGTAGGAAAAAGCTGTGAAACTTTCTCCGATTGAAGAAATTTGAACTGTCCTTGATCGTAGTGTACGCGGGACGCTCTCAACATTTTCAAAGGTTTCTATCCTATTCTTGAACTGACTTGAATAACTGATTGTTTTTACTTTTATTTTCCGGCTCAGTGTGAATTTCTAATGATTATAGTTGAGTGGAATTCATGAGCTGCGGTTGTGTTTTTGTTTATATCCGACTTCACTAGTTAGTAATTAGTTATGAGTTGTTTAGCACATGCTTGAACTGACTTTGATTACCTGATATGTTGAATTTGAATCACTAATTACATCCTAACCCCCCAAAAACTTTCTATCATTGTTATTTTTACTTTATATTTTTTTATGTTCAAAACATTTTTCAAACAAAGCTCTTGTTTGCTTAGAATAGTAATTATTACATATAAATTGTATTATCATCTTTCCTCGTGGACTCATAATTTTAGTCATTGTATTTTGATATTTGTTGACACATCTACTACACATACAATAAAAATTTTAAACAAGACTATCAAAAATTAAGTTCAAACTTAAAACATCTTTTTATTTAAAAGAGATTTCTTACAATTTTAATTTCATATATTTATCTATTTATTATTAAGAAAGAAAAGTAATGTAATTAAATTATAATATTTTACTTTTAGATTATATTAAGTAATACTCATTATTTCGACATGCATGTGGAATATTCATGATGTCAATTTCGTTTATCGTTAAGTGAGGTACTTACTAACTTTGTGAATTGAATTCGCCATAGGGGTTACTTGTGAAGAGTGAAAGTTTGACCGTTTTTGTTTAGCTTAATTAAGACATGGATAAGACATGGATGAATTCAAACCGATTGTCGAAAGAGTACGAGAAAGGGGTATGGGAATTTGTTGAGTTTGCGGTTGCGCACTCCAAAGACCCGCTTCGAATGCCGTGTCCTTGCTTGGGTTGCTGTTACGCCGGGGGTAAGGTTGACGGGAATCAGTTGGGATCTCATTTACTACGGTTTGGAATTGATAGAAGTTATACATGTTGGACAATGCATGGTGAGAAAAGTACCGGGAATGCTGAGTCGAGTTGTAATAGGAAGTATGCTTCAAACGACGATTGCACAGACACATACGATTGTGATCGAGTCGAAGAGATTGCAGAAGCGCTTGAAGAAGATCTTGCGGATTGTCCCAAAATGTTTGAGAGGTTGGTAAGCGATGCAGAGAAACCGTTGTATGTTGGTTGTTCAAAATTCACAAGATTGTCTGCGGTGTTAAAGTTGTACAACTTAAAGGCGGACAATGGATGGTCGGATAAAAGTTTCACAGAGTTATTAGCCCTTATGAAAGATATGCTACCAGAGGATAATGTTCTTCCCAATCGAACGTATGAAGCCAAAAAGATGTTGTCTTCTATTGGAATGAGCTATGATAAGATACATGCATGTCCAAACGATTGCGTTTTGTTTCGAAACGAGTATGCAGCGTTGAATGAGTGTCCTAAATGTGGTGCCCCTCGATATAAGAAAAAGTTGTCTCCTGCTAAAGTCTTATGGTATTTTCCTATAATTCCGAGATTTAGACGCATGTATCGTAGTGAGACCGATTCAAGACACTTGACTTGGCATGCAGATGAAAGAATTATTGATGGAAAGTTGCGACATCCGGCAGACTCACCACAATGGAGTAAAGTTGATACTGAATATCCTGAATTTGGAAAAGAAGCAAGAAACCTTCGGTTGTCATTGTCTACTGATGGAATGAACCCGCATGGTATTCAAAGTATCTCGCATAGCACATGGCCTGTGATTCTTATGATTTATAACTTACCTCCGTGGCTATGTATGAAGCGTAAGTACATGATGTTATCTATGCTAATTTCTGGGCCTAAACAACCAGGGAATGACATAGACGTATACTTGGCACCCTTAATCGAAGATTTAAAGTTTTTGTGGGAGAGAGGTGTGGAGGTTTACGATGGGTATAGGAAAGAAAGTTTCAACTTGAGGGCGATGTTGTTTGGAACAATTAATGATTTTCCAATATACGGAAATCTATCCGGGTACAGCAACAAGGGTCAAAAGGCGTGTCCTGTTTGTGAAGATGAAACCGATACGACACGATTGGCGCTTTGTCAGAAGAATGTCTTTCTCGGCCATCGTAGATTTTTAAATTCTAATCATCACTACCGTGGGTGGAGAAAAGCATTCAATGGAGAGGCCGAACATCGTACAGCCCCGCCTTTTTTGTCAGGTGATCAAATTTTTGAAAAGGTGAAAGATGTGAGCACTCAGTTTGGCAAGCCTTTTGCACATTCAATTGTCAAGGGTGGGTGGAAGAAGAAGTCAATTTTCTTTGAACTTCCATATTGGAAGTCGTTGTACGTAAGACATTTCCTGGATGTTATGCATATTGAAAAAAATGTATTTGACAGCGTTATAGGTACGCTACTCAATATACAAGGAAAGTCTAAGGATGGCATTAACATAAGGAATGACATGGTAAACATGGGGATGAGAACTGAATTGGGGCCCGTGACGAAAGGAAGACGAACATATCTGCCACCTGCTGTTTACACTCTATCTAGAAAGGAGAAGAAAACATTGTGTAAGTTCCTCAGTGAAGTAAAAGTTCCAGAAGGCTACTCTTCAGATATTAGAAGACTTGTGTCCATGAAAGACCTCAAGTTAAAGAGTTTGAAGACGCATGATTGCCATGTTATAATGGAACATTTTTTACCAATAGGTATACGTTCTATTCTGCCAGAAAAAGTAAGAAGCGCAATAACTAAGCTGTGTTTCTTCTTCAGGTCTATTTGCAGTAAGGTGGTCGATCCCGCGATCTTACCAACATTGCAAAATGAGATAGTTGTTACTTTATGTGATCTTGAAATGTATTTTCCTCCCTCGTTTTTTGACATAATGGTTCATCTAGTCGTTCATCTTGTGAAAGAGACACAACTGTGCGGACCAGCTTATATGAGATGGATGTACCCTGCTGAACGTTATATGAAAATATTAAAAGGGTACGTGAAAAACAGAAGTCGACCAGAGGGTTGTATTGCCGAGCGATACGTTGCTGAAGAAGCGGTTGAGTTTTGTACTGAATATCTGTCAAATGTTCAATCAATTGGACTCCCCAAATCTCATATTGTCGAAAAAAAAGAAGGAAAAAGGCTAATTGGAAATAAAGTTGTGACAGTATCAATGGTCGAACGGGATCAAGTGCACTTGTATGTTCTGCACAATGAGATTGAGGTTGAGCCGTTTGTTGAAATGCACAAAGTTGTTCTCCGAGATTTAAATCCAAATAGAAATGAGAACTGGATAGTACGAGAGCACAATCGAAGTTTCATACCGTGGTTTAGAGATCATATTTATTCAAAGTATCGTTCAGATCCTGCTTCAGTAACAGAAAGGTTGAGATGTTTAGCCTATGGTCCATCTGTAATTGTGCTTTCTTATAGCGCATACGCAATTAATGGATACACATTTTATACCAAAGAACAGGATGATAAAAGTACTATGCAAAATAGTGGTGTTACCTTGGTAGCTGAAGCTATGCACATATCAAGTGCGAATGACTTAAATCCGAAATTTGCAAATTTGTCATATTTTGGGGTTATCGAGCGCATTTTGGTGTTTGATTACGCGAAGTTTCAGATTCCTGTATTTGGTTGCAAGTGGGTTGAAAATAATAGTGGCGTACGAATGGATAAGTCAGGATTTTTGCAAGTGGATCTCAATAGGGTAGGGTACAAAGATGAGCCTTTCATTCTAGCCTCTCAAGCTAAACAAGTGTTCTATGTCAATGATCCGACAAGTACGAAATGGTCTATAGTGCTTTTATCTAACAAAATAGTTGATGAAAAAATTGAAGATCAAGGTGATATTGGTGTTGGCATTGAATCTTGTACAAGAAACGATCAAAATGAGAATGAATCTTGTATTAGAAATGATCATAATGAGGGTATTTGGATCAATCCAACCGTCCGCATTGTTAAGAGACGCTTAGAGGATAAAATTGTAAGTAAATAGAAATGCGTTTTAATTAATTGTCTACATGTGCATGTTTTAATTGACGATTTTATCGTTTGTGTCAATGCATAGTTAGAGGAGACTAAAAGTGAGGAAGCTTCACTTCCTGTACATGTGTTGTGGAAGGAAGCTCGTGTGGGCAAGAATCAAGCTGTCGATCCCGATGTTCAGAGAGTTTATACTGAATGTGTAAGTATAATACTGTGTCTTTAATTAAATCAAATGTTTTTTAATATATAAATGATTTTTTATCTCCACTAATAATTATTTAAATGTAAATGAATTACAGGAGACCTTGTCGCAATCGGCATCCACCGGTGAGGAGAGCGTACTTAGTAGAGTACTAGATGCTCCCGAGTATTCCGGTCGGGTGAGGGGTAAGGGTCATGGTGTGACTCCAACCTCTTTTTATAAGAGTTCTAGGAGAAGATCAAATCTTACCAATGAAGAAGTGTTGCAAAAGTTGCAGGAATTGCAAGCACAGGTCTCTGAATTGCAAAGAGATAAAGATATGTATATGAGAGAAAATTGCAACACTTCATCGGTGAGAGAAACTAGTGATAAGGCTAGTATCAACTATCAAAAGAAATTTCCCGAGGTAATTATAAGTTTTTTTCCTTACAAACTGTTCTATTTTATTAATGATAATGACTTTATATTTTCTATTTGTTTAGGGCATTTCATCTTGCCAACTATACTTATCGTCACTGAATTATCGACTAGTTGGCAAGGGAAAAGTGCACAACACTTCGGGAGATTTACTTCACCACAGACCGCTCCCGGATGGACACCTGAAAGTATCGGTGGATGTTGTATTAGATCGTGATGCGATTCTACCGGTACCTGACATGGTCTCAGAGACGACATTGCTGCGAGATGCAATAGGATCATTTGTTGCATGGCCCTCGGAGCTCATTACCATTAGTGATGAGGTATACTGAAAACGATTATGAATCATTTAGTTTTCGAATGTCAATTCTAAACCGTTTATTAATTATTTTTTACATTTTAATTTTAGACTGCTCCTATAAAACCCGCAATTAAGGGTAAAGGGATTTTACAGGAGGAGGAGTCTGTTGCATCACTAAAAGAGGTACATTTAAAGTTTTAATATATAGTCTGAATCTAAATCTGCATGATTTTATATTTTACCTAACTTATATGATTTTTAGGCATCCGCTCGGGAGTCACAACAAGTGACGCAGCAGGTTCGTAGCGTACCACCCACTGGTCCTCCGAAGCAAGCGGCAAAAAAAGGCGGTGCTTTTGTGCCTCGATACCGTTCGACACTCGCAACAATGGTTGATATGTCCGATTTGAAGGATGGTGGTTTACGTGAAATCAACATGGATGAAAGTGTCTTCGGTATTGAATTCCCGTCACATATTACAATTGATGACTTGGAAGAGATTTTTAGGCATGATCAACTAGGCGTCAGTAATATGCACTCATACATCCGGTAATATTCACTCATCCGATATATTATTTAATTAGTCCCACAATATAATTTATTTACACATTTCAATGAAAATAATCTAATGTTTATTATGTTTTTATTTAAGGTTGTTGTATGACAGAGTGTTGCGCGGGACTGCATTGTCTAACAGATTCCGTTTCGTGTCTTCCGCCCATTGCAGCGGAATGACAATTGCTTCGGAACCGGAATCAGTTAGACAACGCTTAGTAGATAGATTCATGTCCACCGGCAATACAGAAAGTCTGCATCTTTGGGCGTATAATACCCGACCAGTAGGGTTAGTTTCTCATTCTTGGTTCATCTAATCTCTGTTTCTTTTGTGTATAGCAAAATTTTCATATAACCTATTGTTTTAATTTATAGAGCACACTGGTTGCTGCTTGCTATCAACCCGATAAGAGAAGTCGTGTATTATCTGAATTCGGTAAATGGTGAATGGACCAATTATCCGGCTATGAAGGAAATCGTTGATTTGTAAGTGGGATCGTTCTAAATATATATTCGTGTATATTTATATATTTTCTTATTTGTGGGATTGATCTAAACATATGCTTTTATATATTTAATAATTAGATCAATACAAGTGTTCCGTAGTCAACGGGACGCACAGGTATCCCGGACTAAATCAAACAACATCACTTGGATCCAAGTGCAGGTACATTACTTTTCACAATTTTGCTTATAATATTTATGCTACTTGGTAAAACAAGACAACTATAGAATCTTATTTGTTTTATTATGTAGTGTCCGCAACAGCGAAACAGTCATGATTGCGGATACTTTGTTTTGAGGTTCATGAAAGAAATCCTTCAGGCGAATCAATTAGAGATTCCGCTCACGGTATGAATTTATAACTTAAGATAATTTCATATAATTTATTACATTTAACTAAATATATCATTTATATTATGTTTTTGTTTTGTAGTACCTTGACGAATTCCGTGCTGCTGGGTACCCGAAGCTTAAGTTGGAAGAAATTAAAGAAGATTTGTGTCAATATTATATTAAGCAATTTTTCATGTAGGATTTGTGTCGATTTGAACTATAATATTATTGATGTAATGATGTATATATATAATTTTGGATATTATAATGGTATTATATTAGTATATATATTGTCTTACTGATGGCTGAAATAATAGCGTCGAAAATATATTACAGGTCAAAAATATATTACAGGTCGAAAATATTACAGGTCGAAAACATTACAGGTCGACTGGGAGGATTAAATTATAGGCTGCACATAAAAATACCTCATTTAGAAACGACAGCGCTTTTAAAAAGCGCTCTTAAAGGTCCACCTACTAAAGCGCTTCTTAGTAAAAGCGCTGCCAAAGACCAGTAAAAAAGCATAAAAAAATAAAAAAAAACGCAGCATACAAAAGCGCTTTTGGAAAAGCGCTCTTATAGGGGGGCCTATCAGAGCGCTTTTTCCAGAAAAAGCGCTCTCATAGGGGGGCCTACCAGAGCGCTTTTCCAAAAGCGCTTTTGTATGCTGCGTTTTTTTTTTAATTTTTTATGCTTTTTTACTGGTCTTTGGCAGCGCTTTCTGGGAAAAGCGCTCTTAAAGGGGGGTCTACCAGAGCGCTTTTTCCAGGAAAGCGCTCTTATAGGGGGTCCTACCAGAGCGCTTTTTCCAGGAAAGCGCTCTTAAAGGGGGGGTCTACCAGAGCGCTTTTAGAAGCGCTTTTGTTACCTACGCCAGCGCCAGCTATTAAAGCGCTTTTAAGCGCTTTTAAAGGCCAAAATAAGCGCTTTAAAAGCCCTTTTCCGTAGTAGTGTGAAGTTAGGTCAAAAATCTGCCTAACCAGGGCAAAATTTCACTAAGTTATTTTGGTTCATGAGCATGTATTCACAAAATTATATCTTGTGATCCAGACATTTTTAGGAGAAATTGTATGTAGCGAAGTTGTATATTTCATGGAGATCTACAACTTTCATGTTAGAAGTTTCCTTTGAATCATCTTGCATCATGATGAAAATTTGGCTCAAAGTTGAGAAAAAATAAGAAATTTTCTATACTTAGAAAAATTTCTAAGTTAAAATTTTCAACTTTTCCAAAACCAAATCTTAAATCCTTGGTTTCTTGATGAATAAGTTTCACATTTTGACATGTTTTGATGAATTATGATATTTGGCACTTGATTTTGACCAAAAAGTCAAAGTTTGCTTTTTAGTGTATAGTTGACTTTTGATCAGTTGACTGCAAAATTCATCTGTTAATCCAATGGTTTTGTAATGTTTTGAACCATGTCATTAGGTCAAGATGATGTAATTGAACTCTTGAAATCATGCTTCAAACCAATTGATCATTTTCTAGGTCAAAAATCAGAAATTGTCCTTTCTCAGTTAAAACCCTAATTTTGACCATTTTACCCTTTTGATGATTTGATCAAATTTCTTGAGGAATTATGGTCCAAACTTGATCAAATGATACATATGAGTCTAAGATGTTTATGTGGATAAAAAATTATGAAGTTTTACTTAAATTGGCCATGGTTGACTTTTCCCCCAATACAGTTGATTTTTAGGTCAACTGTCCAATTGACTGATCAAAAATGTGATTCAAAGCTTGGAACTTGACATGAGTAATCTTGGGGGTCCATAATGATCCTTGAAAGTCTTATGAAGCATTGATATTCCAAAAATCCTTGTGCAAACTCAAAACCTAATTTTGGTCATCAGTGCATGAGGAGGTGCTTGAGCTGATCAAACCCTAATGCAGTCTTGAGCCAAAGAGATCTTGTGAGAAAAATCTTGATAAGTGAGAGGGCAAATTTTGGGCTACAACAGCAGGGATCAAACCCCTGCCCTGGCACACTAACACTCTACACACACATGCTTGCCACTGGGGTGGCTGTTTCATCCGGTTATGAAACAACCACCAATAAATATATTACAAACTCAACCCTGGAAATTTGAATATGACTTCATCTTCTTCTTCGCGCCAGAACAACAACACCAACATTTTTTATTTTCAAACTCTTCCATTTCTCATCCATTTTTAAAAACTTAAACATCAAAGTTGTTCCAAATTTCACCACGAATTCAACCATGCCACTAACTTAAGCTAAAACTCAAAGATTAAAGTGAATTTCTGTTGGTACCTAACTGAACCCTAATATTTCAGAAATTTCAAATCCAAAATTCTCATCACAAAGTTAATATAAATGAAAACTAAGGACATGGTTAGCTTCAGGCATTGTCATCTATATATTTGCTTTAGAAAATAAATGCAAATGATGCTTGTACACAGATTTCAAAGTTTAGAAAAATTACCTAAAAAATGAGAATCGAGTTTGAAGTTAGAGAACTTATGGAGGTGTTAGGATGATCTGAATAGCTTCACTGAACTCCCATGAAGCTTTTGCAATGCTTACCTTGGATTGAGACTGGCTCAATTCTTTTGGACAAGTCAAGTTGCAGAGCCCTATTTTTAAGTTTGGAAGATGATGGAGATGGTGTTACAGTGATGAAAAAGGTCTTGATATGAGTTCTATATGAGTTATAGAAACTTTGTGAACGATTTAGAATGAAAACGCACGAGTGGATTGAGTGTTTGGTGTTTTAAGGTCAGAAATTGCAACAAATGGAGTTTTGATGCCAATTTTGGTTTGAGAGAGTATGGGGCTGTTTTGAGGGCTATAAATTCATGTCTTAGCTTGAAAATACTTCCTTTATTTATATGCAAGAGGTTTGAGGGCCTGAAGTAACCAGAAATTCAAGATAGCATGTTATGGTTTTGAAGCTTGGTTTTGAAGTAACTTGCAGATACTTAATACTAATGCAATGGTGCAAAGGCTTATAGGGTGGTTAGGAGCTGTAGACATGTCGCTTATTGCTTTGGCATTGTGTGTGTGCAAAAGGAACATGTGAGAGGCTTAAGGAGAGTTGACAAAATGCATAAAGCATGCTTTATGTAAATGGCAATGGTGCCTTTGTGCCATAAATGGAAAAATCATTTGGACAATGGCTCAAAAACTTGGATAATTATTAAATCAGTTGTGTAAACATTTAATTATGGTGAGATTTGCAAGTTAGAAGCCTGTAAAGCAAGATTATGCAGCATGTCTTGGAGATTTGATCTTAGGTTCATCACAAAATTACTTGTATTTCAAGAATGGATCCCCAACTTCATGCCTTCGAATCTCCTAGCTCAAGCATGATAAAATTGTGTTCTTGGATATTTTGGAAATCTTGAAACATTGTATACAACTTTCATGTTGTGAGTTTTTGCTAAATCAATTAGGACCTTGGTGAAAATTGTCTAATGAGTTAGGACAAAAAATTGATCAAAACTTGTAAAAAATTTATGTGTTGGATAAAAAATATCATAACTTCATGAGATTATATCTCTTAAATTAAGCACTTTTTGAGAATTATCCCACATTAACCAATGTGTAGAATACATTAATCCCTACAACTTTCCTGTTGAAAGTTTTCCTTGAATCAACTTGCATCTTGAGAAAACTTACTTGTGAAGTTTGGGTTTTTATTAAGAACAAAAACACTTAGAATTTTTTCTAAGTGTTAGAACAGTTTCCAAATTTGACTTTTGTTGACTTTTTGATTTATTAATGATCAAGTTTGATGGTTTTAAATATATTGATGATTCTAGACTTTTGAATTCCAATGTTGACCAAAAAGTCAAAGTTTGACTTTTGAGTGACTATTGACTTTTCATCAATTGATTCAAATTTTCAAATATCAATCACCTGCATTTTGGAAATGTCTTGAGCCATATAATTAGGTCAAGATGTTGTTTTTGGATCCTTGAGATCATGCTTCAAGCCGTTAGGTCATGCACTAGGTCAAAAATCAATGGTCAGTCATCCTCAGTCATCCTCAGTCAAAACCCTAATTTGGGCAATTTTTGACCTCTCAAAATTTGAGAGTTTTCCTTGATGAATCATGGTCAACCCTTGATAAAATGATGAATATCACTTAAAAATATTGACGTTGAACAAAAATCTTGAAGTTTGACTGTATATTGACCACAATTGACTTTTTAACCAACGTAGTTAATTTTCAGTCATCTGAGCAATTGACTGGGAAAATTTGTGATGCAAGGCTTGAAACTTGACATGAGCATTGTTGAGGATCTATGATGAACCATGAAAGTCATTTGAGGCCTTAGAAATCAAATTTCCCTTGAGAAAACCAAAACCCTAGTTATGGACTTATTTCTTAGGAGAAGAGTTTTGACTAGTTAACTCTTGAGTAGTCTTGAGTATTTGAGAATCTTAGAAGAATGTCTTGAAGAAAATGGGAGGGAAAATTTTGGGGTACAACAACAACCTTAAGCACTTCTCCAAATTTATTAAAATACCTACATATGGCATCTTTGGTAGCAGCAAAATGAACCTGAGAAGATCATATGCAGTTTCATAAAGTGAACAAATTCTATTCATGCCTAACCCCAACGTGCCTACCCAAACCATAGCAAAGGAGTAAGAGTTATTACATGGCTCAAAAAAATACAAATGAAATCGAGATTCGAAAAAGAGAAAAAGAAATCATGGTTTGGAAAATTACCCCCATTGAACAGTGAGAGATGCGTAATCCTAGTACTCTTTGGGGAAATAACATTGACATCAGTGTAGACGCACAAGCTTTGGACATTTCTTTAGGATTGAAATCTGAGATCTGAGTGTTGTGGTGGTGATGGTCATCTTTCCTTTGTATCATTTTGCTTTAAATTTGCAAGGTTAAAATATCTAAGAATATTAACTACTAATCAAGATCTATTCTTATGAACTCCTCCCTGTAAACTCTTTTCAAGATCTAAGAATATATCTAAGTCTTATTCAACTATGAACAGAGTGAGAAACAGTGAGAGAGAGGAAATAGTGCAGTGAAACATGTAAAAACGAAAGTAAATATCACAGTTAAAGAAATGGAGGTTGAAGAAGAAAGAGTTAGAGAAAAATACCTAAAGAAGGGACTTGAAAAAGGCGGGGAAAGCAGCGGTGGCGGCGACAGATTTAGGGTTTCTGCAGACAGAGATGACATACCCCAAATTTATCCGCCCCATTTTTAAAAACATTCAAATTATTTTTAAACTTGGGTTTTACTAACATTTGATCTTAACAGTAATTTATTTTGCTTATTTAAAATATTTAATAATTTACTTTAAGGTATTTGTATTTTAAAAATAGAAAAATATGTTCACGCCTTTCATATGTTTCGATGTGCCTTTTTATCTCAAATAGAATATCATAGCACAACTGGTAAGGAAGCGGAGCTTGCAAGCATAAGGTCATGAGTTTGAATCTCACTGGGTGCACCTTGGATAATTTTTTGTTTATTTGTTATTAATTATTTCTATTTTTAATTATTTTCAAAATCACAAAAAAATCATTTTTTTATTATTTAAATATTATTTTCGTTATTTTAATTTATTTATTTTTTAAAATAATTATTTATTTTATTTTAAGCACTTTTTATCAAAATAGAGTGCAAAAATTATAATAAATATTAAAAGTATTTCCTTTTCTGGCTAATTGTTTCTCATTGGTCAATTGGTATCAATTTGTGTCATACTCATTTTCTTATTGGTTAGCTTGCTCACCAAGAAATATTGATTTATCAATTTATTTTATTTCCTAATTTGTTGACTTAATTATCACTATAAATAGGTCATTCTTTCACACTATTATGACAAACAATTCATCCACAAAAAAACCTACTAATTTCACACTACAATTTTTACAATCATCCACTATCGTTTTGTCTTTAACAGAACACCTAACTTCTACAATCAAACACTTCTTGTTTGCAATTTCTTTTTCTCTTCTCAAAAATTATTGGTATTTTTTTATTGGCCGATGATTCAATATGAGATCCCCTTCCTTTATTTTTCAAATTTATCTTTTTAATTTTAATTTATTTGTTGTTGTGATGATCATCTAATGATACTTTTTTCTTTTACTTTACTTTTCAAAATTATATTGTTTTTGATCGGAGGCCAATCCCAAAATACACGATTTGTGCACACTAACACATAATTGTGCCTATTCAGTCTTGCCACACTACACATATTTCTTTCATGTTGTAGAAATTATACACAACATTGTCCAAACATTATACAAAACCTTTTCACAAATCTAAAATATAACTTGTAACCTTGCTCCAAAATCACAACTTAATTCAAAAACAATTTTTGACCATAACACTTTAATTGTTTTCCAGATTAATTACCAACACAAACACTTTCCCAGTTCATCATAAAATAAGCTTCTTTAACATATTGTTGGAAATCTTGGAATGATGACAACTTGGATTGGGAATTGGAATGATTCATTGACATTAAATGGGCAATTAATGAGCACATGAATGAACTAGTTTGTGAGTGAATTTGAAAGGATTCATTTAAGTCCCACATTGGAGGGAACACAACTTCTAGTAGTGCATAAATACTCCAACTTGGACACTTGGGTTGGGCCCCAAGGGGCACCCCAATTTTGTTAAGGAGTGAGGACACACCACTAAGTCATCTAGACACACACGCGCGCGCGCCGCCGCCGCCGTCCGTCCGACCGGCCGGCTCGGCTCGGCTCGGTTCGGTTCGGTTCGGTTCGGTCTAGATGAATTAATTTTTTGAACCGGATTTTGGTGAAAATTAATTATTAATGATTATTAATAATTAATTAATTCGGTGGAATTAATTAGCATTAACTAATTAAAAATAGTGGAAATTAATTAATATTTAATATTAATTAATTACGGAATTAGTGACGTGTCAATTACTTGCCTTCCAAGAGTCAAAACGCATGACTGTCTGACCAAGCAATAACAGTTACTTTTGACTGGGCCAATTCAACCCTCTCCCACGTTCTTCCTATTTTTTCGAACTGTTTTGTTGAATTAGTGATTTATTTCATTTGCAAATAACTCCAGTATTCACAATCTCGTTTTCACTCTTCTCTCTCTCTATTCTGCTTCATCTCAATTTTTCTTACTCTGTTTTTCGACTGCTTCTTGGCAGATACTACGAGTGGTTTCTACACCATCAGAAGGTGTTATTCATAGAACGATTTATCACATTGCAAGTGATAATCGTATTTTATTCGAACGGGCTGTTTTATCCTGGAGACGTCGCCTATTATCGACTGCCTTGCACTTTGTTGGCATCCGGCGAAACGTCTTAAAGAAAGCGTACCGATCCGCGACTCGACCCGATAAATTTCTCAGTGGCTACTCTTTTTTTTAACTAATCCGTGAACAACAATTTTAAGACGATTGCCTTAACTGCCATGGCTACTGAGGAAATTATCGGTAATAATGCGGTCGCTGCTGTCACTGACAAACCGTTTAAGTTTGAGGGTTCTCATTTCAAACGTTGGCAAGCTAAGATGAGATTTTTCTTGACTATCAAGAAGGTTGCCCACGTTCTGACTGAGGATATCCCTGTTGTTCCTTCTGGATCAACCGAACAAACTGATGCTGCAACCATTGTAACTTCTGACATAGCTCCCAGCTCTGCTGAAGCACAAGCTACTGCGAAAGCCAAAGCCGCAGCAGATGATTTACAGCTTCGAAAAGAAATTGCCATATGGCAAGAGAATGACTACCTATGCAAAAATCACATCCTGAACGGTCTTGCTGATGACCTGTACGATTACTACAGTAATTACAACACTGCCAAAGAAGTGTGGGAAGCCTTGCAGAAGAAATATGATACCGAAGAAGCAGGTGCAAAGAAATATGCTGTCAGCCGCTACTTGAATTACAAGATGGTGGATGAAAAGTCTGTGGAAACTCAAAGCCACGAAATTCAGAAAATTGCTCATGAAATCATAACTGAAGGTATGCCTCTGAATGAACAATTTCAAATTGCTGTTATTATTGACAAACTGCCCCCTGCTTGGAAAGATTTCAAAAATATGCTTCGCCATAAAACCAAAGAGTTTTCCATCGAAAGTTTGATTACTCGCCTCCGAATTGAAGAGGAAGCTCGAAGACAAGATCAGAAAGATGAAGTCTTAGTTGTTTCGAACAACAAAAAGAAATTCGGTGCGGTTCTGAAGCCTACGGGCAAACCATTAAAGAATCAGAACCGCAATGCTATGAACCGAATTAAGAATGGGAATCCCTCTAGGGCCCCAAATGCTCCAATTGCTAGGCAGCAACCACCACCACAGAGAAATGATGCTCCGGTTTTCACTTGCTACAATTGTGGGAAACCGGGTCACATGGCAAAAAGGTGTAAGAGCAGGCCTAAACCTGTTGTTGGCTCAAATGCTCAGGTTAACCTGACTGATGAGCAATTCATTGCTATGATCACTGAAGTCAACATGGTTGGTGGAAGTGATGGTTGGTGGATAGACACTGGCGCCTCTCGTCATGTCTGCTACGATCGTGCTATGTTCAAAACATACATGAATGCTGAAGATAAGAAAGTGTTGTTGGGAGATGCTCACACCACTAAGGTTGCTGGAATTGGAGATGTTGAGCTGAAATTCACCTCAGGAAAGACTTTGATCTTGAAGGACGTCATGCACGTTCCTGAAATTAGGAAGAATCTTGTTTCTGGTTTTCTTTTAAATAAGGCAGGGTTTAGTCAAACTTTAGGGGCAGATTTGTACACCATCACTAAGAATGGTATTTTTGTTGGGAAAGGGTACGCCACTGGTGGCATGTTTAAGTTGAATGTTGATTTTAATAAGATTTCTCCTTCTGTTTACTCTTTGTGTGATTTTAATATTTGGCATACTAGACTTTGTCACGTTAATAAGCGAATTATGCATAATGCGAGCAACTTGGGCCTAATCCCTAAATTAAGTATTAATGATACAAATAAATGTGAATACTGTAGTCAAGCAAAAATAATCAAGACTTCGCATAAATCAATTAATAAGGAATCTGATCCCCTAGATCTTATACATTCTGATATATGCGAATTAGATGGAAGTTTAACTAGAAACAATAAACGTTATTTTATCACTTTTATTGATGATAATTCAGATTATACTTATGTATACTTAATGAAGAATAAAAGTGAAGCGCTTGAAATGTTTAAGACATATGTAACTGAAATTGAGAATCAACTTAGTAAGAAGATTAAGAGACTTCGTAGTGATAGGGGGACTGAATATGATTCTGGTTTATTTAATGACTTTTATAAAGAACATGGAATTGTACATGAAACGACTGCTCCATATTCTCCTGAAATGAATGGTAAAGCAGAAAGAAAGAATAGGACTCTTACCGAACTTGTTGTTGCAATTATGATAAATTCTGGTGCTGCTCCTCACTGGTGGGGGGAAATTTTATTGACTGTTTGCTACGTCCTGAATAGAATCCCCAAGTCAAAAAGTAAGATCTCACCATATGAGATATTAAAGAAAAGACAACCAAACTTGTCTTATTTGAGAACTTGGGGCTGCCTGGCTTATGTCAGAATTCCGGATCCGAAACGAGTTAAACTCGCTAGTAGAGCATATGAATGTGTATTCATTGGATATGCAGCAAACAGTAAGGCATATAGGTTCTACGACCTAAATGCAAAAGTAATCATAGAATCAAATGATGTTGAATTCTATGAAGACAAATTTCCTTTCAAACTGAGAAATAGTGGGGGCACCCAATCGAGTCACATTCCTGTGATAAGAAGTACAGAAAACAACAACGAAGTAGAAACAAAACTTCGGAGAAGTAAAAGAGTAAGAGTCGCTAAAGACTATGGGCCTGATTATGCGGCTTATAATATAGAAGAAGATCCAATAAATCTTCAAGCAGCATTGTCATCTCTAGATGCAGATTTATGGCAAGAAGCTATAAATGATGAGATAGAATCCCTAGATTCTAACAAGACATGGCACTTAGTAGACTTGCCTCCTGGTTGCAAACCGATCGGTTGTAAATGGGTTCTGAAAAAGAAACTAAAACCTGATGGAACTATTGATAAATACAAGGCTCGCCTTGTAGCCAAGGGTTTTAGACAAAGAGAAAATATAGATTTCTTCGACACTTTCTCTCCAGTCACTAGAATCACATCCATTAGGGTACTTATTTCAATTGCTGCTATTTATAACTTAATAGTACACCAAATGGATGTTAAAACAGCTTTTTTAAATGGTGACTTAGAGGAAGAAATCTATATGGAACAACCAGAAGGGTTTGTGATCCATGGACAAGAAAACAAGGTTTGTAAGTTAGACAAGTCTCTATATGGACTAAAACAAGCCCCTAAGCAATGGCATGAAAAATTTGATAACTTAATGATATCAAATGGATATAAAGTGAATGAAAGTGACAAATGCGTTTATTACAAATCTGAGAATCGCATTTGCACTATCATATGTCTTTATGTAGATGATCTACTTATATTTGGATCAAACATTCAGACTATTAATGATGTGAAATCTTTGTTGTGCAACAACTTTGATATGAAAGACCTGGGAGAAGCAAATTTAATCCTCGGTATCAAGATCACTAGATCCAAACAAGGAATTTCTTTGGATCAATCACACTATGTGGAAAAGATCTTAAAGAAATATAATTACTTTGATTGTGAACCTGCTAGCACTCCATACGATCCAAGCATGAAACTGTTTAAGAACACTGGTGAAAGTGTTAAACAGACAGAATATGCAAGTATCATTGGAAGTCTTAGATATGCTACTGACTGTACTAGACCTGACATTGCATATGTCGTGGGATTGTTGTGCAGGTTTACTAGTAGACCAAGTAATGAACATTGGCAAGCTATTGAGCGAGTCATGAGATATCTCAAAAAGACTGTGAACCTCGGTTTACATTATCAGAGATTTCCTGCTGTACTTGAAGGATACAGTGATGCTGATTGGAATACTTTGTCAGATGATTCCAAAGCTACTAGTGGCTATATATTTAGTATAGCCGGAGGAGCTGTATCTTGGAAATCAAAGAAACAGACCATTCTGGCTCAGTCCACAATGGAGTCTGAAATGATAGCACTAGCCACAGCTAGTGAAGAAGCAACTTGGTTAAGATGCTTGCTAGCTGAGATTCCCGTATGGGAAAAACCTATGCCAGCTGTGTTGATCCACTGCGATAGTACCGCGGCTATTGCAAAAATTGAGAACCGTTATTATAATGGTAAAAGACGTCAAATAAGAAGAAAGCACAGCACCATTAGAGACTGTATCTCTAAAGGAGCTGTAAGAGTGGATCATGTACGCACTGATGAAAACTTAGCAGATCCTTTGACGAAAGGATTAGCTAGAGAGAAAGTCTATAACACATCATATAAGATGGGACTAATGCCTATATGAATATGAGTTGCTCACAATGGTAACCCGACCTAAATGACTGGAGATCCCAAGAAATAGGTTCAATGGGTAATAACAAGTTGTGAGTGATATGAGATGATCATGCAAGAGAAGCATGATTCCTGAAGTAATAAGAGGTTGAGATAATAGAAACTCTTAATGAGATCTATACTCTGTATGAGGGAGTACCTAGACTACAGGAGTACTCTTGATAGACTCACCTTGGTGATTGTGGAACTTGGGTCGGTTCCTATGGAATTGCGAGGCAAAATTCCTAGAGCCTTCACTAAACCGGGATACACGTGCAGGGCCATTAAAGCACGGGCTATTAGAATACACCTTAAAGAAAAGGTTGTGTGCGGGTCTGATGTCTGAGATAGAGTTCAAGACAATTGTGTCACTCTTGTTGAATCAGAATCCTACTTGCTACGCAAAGGTTCAAGTCATAGACACCTTTGCTTATGCACAATCTTAGAAACGTCTGACGTTACCTCTAAAATCACCTTTTAAATTCAAGTGGGGGATTGTTGGAAATCTTGGAATGATGACAACTTGGATTGGGAATTGGAATGATTCATTGACATTAAATGGGCAATTAATGAGCACATGAATGAACTAGTTTGTGAGTGAATTTGAAAGGATTCATTTAAGTCCCACATTGGAGGGAACACAACTTCTAGTAGTGCATAAATACTCCAACTTGGACACTTGGGTTGGGCCCCAAGGGGCACCCCAATTTTGTTAAGGAGTGAGGACACACCACTAAGTCATCTAGACACACACGCGCGCGCGCCGCCGCCGCCGTCCGTCCGACCGGCCGGCTCGGCTCGGCTCGGTTCGGTTCGGTTCGGTCTAGATGAATTAATTTTTTGAACCGGATTTTGGTGAAAATTAATTATTAATGATTATTAATAATTAATTAATTCGGTGGAATTAATTAGCATTAACTAATTAAAAATAGTGGAAATTAATTAATATTTAATATTAATTAATTACGGAATTAGTGACGTGTCAATTACTTGCCTTCCAAGAGTCAAAACGCATGACTGTCTGACCAAGCAATAACAGTTACTTTTGACTGGGCCAATTCAACCCTCTCCCACGTTCTTCCTATTTTTTCGAACTGTTTTGTTGAATTAGTGATTTATTTCATTTGCAAATAACTCCAGTATTCACAATCTCGTTTTCACTCTTCTCTCTCTCTATTCTGCTTCATCTCAATTTTTCTTACTCTGTTTTTCGACTGCTTCTTGGCAGATACTACGAGTGGTTTCTACACCATCAGAAGGTGTTATTCATAGAACGATTTATCACAGTGCAAGTGATAATCGTATTTTATTCGAACGGGTTGTTTTATCCTGGAGACGTCGCCTATTATCGACTGCCTTGCACTTTGTTGGCATCCGGCGAAACGTCTTAAAGAAAGCGTACCGATCCGCGACTCGACCCGATAAATTTCTCAGTGGCTACTCTTTTTTTTAACTAATCCGTGAACAACACATATCAATAACAATAATACTCAAAACAAAAATCTGGAAAATTGTTATATGGTTGTTTTTGTTTGTTCCCGTTGTCGCTCCCTCTGCGATTCCGGTCACATCTCTGACGCTCAGCCAACAACCACCCTCGAACATCGTGCACAGCAAGCCGACGAACCATCATTGCTCACCAGTGGGGGGTACCGCCCCTGGTTTCGTTAATCTGCTTTTGAAGTTTGTTTTTTATTTGTTTCTGTTTTGTTAGTAATAGATTAATTTAGAGCTATAATTAATTAGTAATTGGACCTAGACTAAATTATTCAGACTTGATTTTTTATATCCCTCTAGTTATTTGATTTAATTTAGTTATTAGGTCTTTATTAAAATAATTTAGGTTAACTAGTTTAGTCCTCTAAAAATACAAAAACAATGTAAATAATACAAAACATTAAAAAAATACTAAATATTAAAACAAATATTTTTTAATAATTAATTCAATCATGTTACAAATAACATGATTGGTCGATACACATCCACCATATTTTTTTGTTGGTTCAATGACTTATCAATTAATGGTTCAACATCAAAACATTAAATTTCACACGGATTTGGTTTTTGCTAAAAGCGATAATCAAACGCTATTACTTAACGCGATAAACAAACCAAGGTCAATTCCTTCGCCTAGAGCGGTCAAATTCTAATAAGGATTAAATCTTTACCGACCAAGTCAAATTTCTTCGCCTCGAGTGAATTAATTTTGATAAAGATCAAGATTCTTTATCAAGACTCAATTGAATCAGCGACTTAATTTTGATGAAGACCCGATCTTCTTCAACAATTCAAACTAATTAAAACAACTGACCAACTATCAAAAATCTTTTTCACTAACATAATAAAAATTCAAGATATTTTCAAAAAAAGATTAAATATGATTACTTTCAAAATTAACTACAAATTGAGTTTACGAACACTCTTTTACAAAATACAGACAAGGTTCAAGGATAATTTGAAAGTAATTTTATGCAATCCTGTAAAAAACACCAACCAAATACTACAAACTATGAATTGAGATTTTGATTCCTCATAAGAGGATACATATGCACGCGGCTTAAAAACTAAAGTGAGTCCCCCATCTAAAAAACTAAAACCCTTTTTATTTTTCTAAGCTTTGCAATTACATACCTTTAAAGTATAAATTCTCCATTTTACCCTTAAACCTAAAAGTGAATCCCCTTGAGAACAAGAGAGGCTTTCCTTCGTCTAATTTACTTACGAATTTAGAATCTCTGAAATAATTAGGATTATCTGTTACTTTCTCGTCCTTATGACAAAAATTAATAATAGTGACTCTCTTTATTTTTTGTCGATTACGAGAGAGAGAAGACAAAAAAAAAGAGAAATGTGAAAAAGAGAGAGTTCATGAAAAGAAATAATATTTTAATTAAGACCATGAAAAGTGAAAACGTGATACCTGTATTCTAAAATGTGGCGTAGCTGAACTCTTAATTTATTAGTTAGTAATTTCCTTTTTAGTATTATAATTAAAATTTGATGAAAGAGCAATTTAGATAGTATATTCAATTCATTAGTAATGGATAGATAATAGATATATTAATAATTTGTTTATATATTTATATAAAATAAAATTTTCTATTCAAAATAAGGGTGCTAATATCATTTTAATAAATATAAAACTTTCTTTCCTTTCACTTTTTTTTTCAAAATCATTTCACATTCTACTTACTTTCTATACACTTTCATTCCTTTCACATTCTTTCCTTTTACCTTATCTTACAATCCAAACAAAGCATAAAGAAAGACAAAAAGATCACAAGACAAACAAAAAAAATAGACGGAAAATCTACTATAATTTGCATCCGTTCATTAGAATTTACTCTCATTTGGTTGTGGTTTGATTTCACACTCACAATCTGAATGGAGCTCACTCTACCTCAACCTCAATTACACCCTAAATGCCTTCCATTTCCCTCTCCCAAATCTAGGGTTTCTGTTTTTCACGCAACACCATGCCCACCTTTCCAAGCTTCAATCTTTTCAACCAATCAACGCGATCTCTCGCCATTGAATACTCCCAGAAGCATCTCCACCCCTGCTTTGCTGGCTGGCAACAACAACACTTCAGTTTCCCCAATTGACTCAGGTATTTCTTTTTCCTAACCCTTTTGAAAATTTGGATTTTTCAATGAAATTTGAATGTTTTCTTGTCATTTTCAGGTGATAGAATTGGAGAAGTGAAAAGGGTCACCAAGGAAACCAATGTATCAGTCAAAATCAACTTGGATGGATCTGGGATTGCTGATAGTAGTTCTGGAATTCCCTTCCTTGATCACATGCTTGATGTTAGTCTTTTCAACTCTATTTCCATTATGCTTCTGTTACTTTGTATCTATCAAGCACTAATCACAGATACACCGATCACAAAAACCGGAATAGTTAGAATCAGATCGAAATGATAACAAGGGTTTTCATTTTATTTTTGTCTCCTTTCTAATTCGAAAGTTAGTCATTAAGGCTGTATATAGTTATAATTAAAAGTTAAAATTGTTGAACTGATAGACCATTTATTGGAATAAACTTGGTTGTGATTTTTCAGCAACTTGCATCACATGGACTGTTTGACGTACATGTAAAGGCCACGGGTGATGTACATATTGATGACCATCATACAAATGAAGATGTTGCTCTTGCTATTGGAACGGTACTGCCAACAGCTATGTGAGCTGTTTATTTCTTTTCATTTTAGCTCTACTTATTAAAAGTCTCCCTGAAAATTCGAACATGCTTCACTATCTTAGGTTGAGGATAATTCGAACATGCCTCACTATCTTAGGTTGAGGATAATTCGAACATGCTTCACTAGGTTAAGTATATTACTTAAAGATTGGTGTTCAAGTTATATCCTTGTATTTGACTTTATCCTTTCTAGTTTCTACGCAAAATGCAATCCAACTAATTGGCGGTAACTATAACTACTGTTACAATGGTTATAATCTTATCTTATGACAGTGGAAAATTTCAATTAATTTAGAGCTTTGTTTTATTGTATATTTGCATCTATCTATCATCAAATCAAAACTTAGATTTCTATTACTTCATCTCCAGGCTTTGCTGCAGGCTCTTGGTGATAGGAAGGGTATTAACCGGTTTGGTAACTTCTCTGCTCCACTCGACGAAGCATTAGTTCACGTTTCTCTGGTAATTAGTGTATTGTTTGCAGCATTTGTAATCATTAACTCTCTGATATAGATTTAAGTTAATTTGTGCTGGGAATACGAATGTTTTCTCCTTGCTTAGAAATACAGTAAATGGATGAAGAAACTTTGAAACACTGTAATGGCTTCTGCTTGTGCGACTTAACAAACATGCATTATCATGTTGATTATCCACTTCAATACTTGTGACTCAAAAAGTTCAGTTATCAATGGGGCACCAGGGAGTTTGTGGCCGTGTGTCAATGCTTTTTCATTTACTATAGAAGTACTTGTACACAAGGTTTCTGAATTGAAAATTTGGATTTTTTAACGATTAACCTGGTCATACTTATAAGCTTATTTTCTACTATAATTTATGTTTTGTGCCTCACTAAAGCTTTCCTCCCTTACCTTGTCCAGGATTTGTCTGGTCGACCGCATCTAGGTTATGATTTAGACTTACCTACTCAGAGGGTTGGGACATATGACACTCAGGTAGTACATGTCTTTTTAATTACTTAATGCCTCAGTTTTGCGCTTTGTTTGTATAACTTTTAACTATTGAGCTTCAAATTTTGTTGTGTAGCCATGTTACTCGTTCCTTTCACCTTTACCCTTCATTCTTTTCACTTACTGATGAGTTCTCTGAATATCCTTGTTTGAAGTTGGTGGAACATTTTTTCCAGTCATTGGTGAACACATCTGGTATGACCCTTCACATTCGACAGGTACTAGTACATAGAATATTGGTCAAAGTCTGTCATAGTCACATTGCATTTGTAACTATACCTATGCATTTCGTCATGAAAGAAACCTACTAAATGTTATAGATGTTTTACTAGGGATAGATGTTCTTGCTACATTCTATATGAATTGATTACATATTCTAGACTCAATTTTCGGGAACTATGCTTTGTTTAAATATATATATTTTATTCCAATTTCAAATTCATCTATTTGCAGTTTTCTGGTTCAAATTCCCATCATATTATTGAGGCAACCTTCAAAGCATTTGCCAGGGCTCTTCGACAAGCAACAGAGTATGATACACGTCGCCGTGGAACAATACCAAGGTCTAGTTTCTCTCAAAAAGATTATTGTAATTAGATTACATGTCTACTTTGCTGCTAGAGTTTCATAAGCATTACTTAAAATATTTTTCTCGTCACTTGCTTATTACAAGATAATTGCTCCGCACCTGGATTGAATGTTCACTTCCTTGTTTTTACTAAGGATAGAATAATCAATTTTACTCGTTAGAATAAGCATTATTTACATTATCAATCATCATATTAACTATAACACTAGCTGATGATTTTAAGTCAGAATAATCATGGTTTTGTTTGTGTACATGCTTTTGCAATCACATTTACTGTGCAAATTTCCTGGAATGCAGTTCAAAAGGAGTTCTCTCGCGCAGTTAATATCTTCAGCTGCTATCCATAATTGGATCAAGCTTGCAGCTCATCAAGCATATCCCATCCAAATGGTCCTAACAGTATTCATGGCCTCTGTAAACAACATTGTTGTACTCGTTTGTTCTAGAAGTTTAAGTCTTTTCTCGCTTTGTACATAAGGATTTGGACCATATGAGAATCAGTTTCAATAAGAATATGCTGAATTAAATAGAAGCTTGATGTTAATTTTCAAAAAATAAATGTATGAATTATGATCTTTTCATCTTGTTATTATGCAAGCACACATATTGTTAGGGACCAAGTGAAGAAAGATGGGCCAAATATAGAAATGACAAATCATATTGGGCCTACGAGTGTTAAGATCTGGCAGGTTTATTCTAGAAGGAAAAAAGGATCTCACACCACGTGATAGCTATGAGGTGGCAGAGAGAGAGAGAGAGAGTAGTGGCTTTAGCGAATATCGTTAGACGGTTACAATAAATGAGGAGGTAAGGGAATTGGGGACGTACGCTAGAAGATTCATTTAGCAATCATTGGATGGGGGGATGTTAAGCACTCCATAGGAGCCTAGCTCTGTGGCAGTTAGATCATTGAATCTTCTGTAAATCTTCTTACCATCATACAATAATAGCCATTAATTTCTATCAGCTTCTATCCTTTTGTCTTAAATTTATTTGTTACTGTCGGTACCTAACATTGGTCCGACCTACCGGATACGTAGAAGGAGCCAGTGAAGGAACGTTGGTGGATGCTGTCGAAGAAGAAAACAATAGCAAACATGGAGGCGAAGATTGCAGATCTGGAGCAAGAGTTATCGTTGATGAAGGTTGCTTTTTCTGACTCCATTGCTGAGGTTCAACAAACGGCGAGGGAGAACCAAAGAGCGTTGATGCAGATGATGGAGAAGGTCCTTGGCAAAAAGGTGGTTGAAGTTGATGATGGTGTCTCGTCGGCGGTCAAGAAGGCTACAACATCCTCAGAGTTGAAAGGTGAAGCTTTGGATGATTTTAGAAGATCGGTTAAGAAGGTGGAGTTACCGGCGTTCTCCGGTGATGATCCGGTCGGATGGATCTCTAGAGCCGAAGTCTATTTTCGTGTGCAGGACACGAGTGCTACAGTGAAGGTGGGGATGGCGCAGTTGAGCATGGACGGGCCAACCATCCATTTCTTTAACTCTCTGTTAGAGGAAAACCCAGATCTGACATGGGAGGAGTTCAAGGTGGAGCTTCTAGAGAGGTATGGAGGTTTGGGAGAAGGAGACGTTTATGAGCAACTTACGGAGATTCGTCAAAAGGGTACGGTGGAAGACTATATACAAGAGTTTGAGCGTTTAACAGCTCAGATTCCAAGGCTGCCTGACAAACAGTACCTGGGGTACTTTTTGCATGGGTTAAAAGATGAAATCAGAGGTAGGGTTCGGAGTTTTGTGGCTATGGGTCCACTTACAAGGAGCAAATTAATTCACGTTACCAGAGCAGTGGAAAGGGAGATAAGTGGTGGGTCGGGCTGGAACCGGAATCCGAAAATAGGTGGGTCAAATCGGGTTAACCCGAGAAGACATGGAGGTACAAATTGGGTTTTTGTGAAAGGGGGTCAGAATAGTGGAAATCATAATGGGATTGGGCCTGGAGGTGTTAATGGCCAAATTCATGAATCCAAACATGGTACTGCAGATAGGAGGAAGGGGGGTGTGCGTGAGAAGGAGTTTTACCCATTTGTCTTATCAAGAACTAATGGACCGGAAGAAAAAGGGCTTGTGTTACAAGTGTGGGGGCCCATATCATCCTCTCCATCAGTGCCCAGATAAGCAGCTTCGTATCATGATTGTGGAGGAGGAGGAAGGAGGAGATGATGAAGCGAAGTTGTTGGCGGTAGAGGTGGAGGAATCTGAAGAGGAGCACGGTGGAGAGATGAGTGTTATGAGTCTCTTTGAACTGAAAGAGCCCCAACACGACAAAGTTCATACACTCAAACTCAGAGCAACGATCAATGGCGTACCAGTGGTGGTGTTGGTTGACAGTGGGGCTACGCATAATTTCGTTGCGAAGTCCATGGTTCAGAAGTTAGGGTGGCAAGTAGAGACCACACCAGATTTTAGAATCAAATTGGGTGACGGGTTCCAAACCATTACTAGAGGAAAGTGTACTCAAGTTTTATTCAAAACTGGGGGAGTCACCTGTGAAATTGAGGCGTATCTATTTGATTTAGATGGGGTGGATGTAGTTGTGGGAATGGCATGGTTGAAATCTTTGGGAGATATGATAGTTAATTGGAATAAACAAACAATGGAGTTTTGGCATGAGGGGAAGTGGGTAATGTTGAGAGGGATAGAAGGAACATCTGAAGCAATACCGGCATTGCAAAGCATTGTAGGGAAGGCTAGCAAAGGCTACGGCAAGAAAGGATGGTCACTAGATGCAACATTGAGCAACACGGAAGGGCGGGCAGAGGTAGTGTTAGAGCAATCCGTTATGCAGGAAGTATTGAAATCTTTCGATGACGTGTTCCAAGAACCTAAGGGTCTTCCTCCATGTCGCTCAAGGGACCATGCTATCAATTTAATGGCAGGACAAGGTGCAGTCAATGTCAGAGCATATAGGTACCCACACCACTAGAAAAATGAAATAGAAAAACAGATTAAGGAGATGCTTGAGATGGGAATTATTCAACACAGTTGCAACGCTTTTTCTAGTCCCGTTATACTGGTAAAGAAGAAGGACGGGACATGGCGAATGTGTGTTGATTATCATGCCCTTAACAAGGCCACCGTACCAGACAAGTTTCCAATACCGGTGATAGACGAGTTACTCGATGAGTTACATGGGGCTCAATATTTCACCAAGCTTGATTTAAAGTCCGGGTACCATCAAGTGAGGGTGAAACCGGATGATGTTCATAAGACGGCCTTCCGTACTCATGACGGACATTATGAATTCCTTGTGATGCCGTTTGGATTGATGAATGCTCCATCCACATTCCAATCCTTGATGAACGAGGTGTTCAGGCCCTTATTGAGGAAGTTTGTGTTAGTTTTTTTTGACGATATATTCATTTATAGTAAATCGTGGCAGACACATATTTTTGAAGTAACCAAAGTGTTGCAGATTTTGAGGAGACATAAACTGGTTGCTAATAAAAAAAAGTGTCAGTTTGGCCAGAAAACAATTGAGTATCTCGGTCATTTGATCACGGGAAGTGGTGTAGCAGTGGATCCCTCGAAGGTGCAGAGTGTAATTCAATGGCCTATACCTAAGAACGTTAAAGGGGTGAGAGGATTTCTAGGCCTTACGGGTTACTACCGCAAGTTTATTAAAGATTATGGGAAGATTGCCAAGCCATTGACAGAGTTGACAAAGAAGGAGGGGTTCAAATGGGGGCCTCAAGCTCAAAAGGCTTTTGAAATTTTAAAGCAGAAGATGACAACAGCCCCCGTACTTGCTTTGCCGGATTTTGAAAAGGAGTTCACAATAGAATGTGATGCATCCGGAGTGGGTCTGGGGGCGATATTAATGCAAGAGAGAAAGCCCATTGCTTTTTTTGGCAAGGCTTTAGGAGGAAAGAATTTGGCTAAGTCTGCATATGAAAGAGAACTAATGGCAGTAGCTTTAGCGGTACAACATTGGCGCCCTTATTTGTTGGGCAAATATTTCACTGTGACAACAAATCAAAAGAGTTTGAAGCAATTATGGCAACAAAAGATTACGACACCGGATCAGCAGAATTGGGCCACTAAATTGCTCGGTTATCAGTTTGATATCGTATATAAGCCGAGAGTGGAGAATAGAGGGGCAGATGCTTTATCCCGATTACCTGAAGGTGAATTAGCAGCTCTGGTCTCATATCCAATTTGGGAGGAAGGCAATGTGATACAGGAAGAAATCCACATGGATAAGGTTCTGCTGAAAATCATAGAGGAATTGGAAGAAAAACCAGATTCAAGACCAGGATTTAAGTACAAACAAGAGGTTTTATTTTATGAGGATCATTTAGTGTTATCGGCACAATCTTCATTGATTCCCAAGATGTTGGCTGAATTTCTTATTACTCCGGAAGGTGGGCATTCTGGGTTTTATCGCACCTACAGACGTTTAGCTGCTAATGTATATTGGATAGGTATGAAAGCAAGAGTGCAAGCCTATGTGAAGGCTTGTGATGTGTGTCAACGACAAAAGTACTTAGCTATCGCACCTGGGGGTTTATTACAACCTCTGCCCATTCCCTCAGGAGTGTGGGTAGAGGTCTCAATGGATTTTATCACAAGTTTGCCGAAATCCCGTGGGTTTGAAGCTATGTTTGTGGTAGTAGATAGGTTGTCAAAATACTGTCATTTCATCCCTCTTAAGAGACCTTATACTGCTAGAACAATAGCTGAAATTTTTGCCAAAGAAGTTATACGACTTCATGGTTTACCTACAACCATTGTTAGTGACCGTGATCCTCTGTTCATCAGTAATTTTTGGACTGAACTTTTCAGGCTGCAAGGTACCACTTTGAAGATGAGTTCAGCCTATCACCCGGAAACGGATGGCCAAACGGAGGTTGTCAATCGATGTTTGGAGACTTATTTGAGATGTTTCATTGCGGACCAACCAAAATCCTGGCTGACTTGGATTCCATGGGCAGAGTTTTGGTTTAATACAACATTTCATGCGTCCACGGGGAGTACACCTTTTGAGTTAGTCTACGGAAGGAAGCCTCCTGTTATTACAAGACTCTTGCAAGGTGAGACAAGGGTGGCTGCAGTTCAAAAAGAGTTGGAAGAACGGGATGAAGCACTCAAGCAGTTGAGAGCTCATCTCCAAAGAGCTCAAGACCGCATGAAGTATTTTGCAGATGAGAAGAGGACAGAGTCCAGTTTTAATATTGGAGAGTGGGTGTTTTTGAAGCTTCGTCCACACAGGCAGCAATCCGTGGTATCTAGGATTAATGCTAAATTGACAGCTAGATATTATGGCCCGTTTCAGATTGTGGAGAGGATTGGAGTTGTTGCGTATAAGCTGAAATTACCCGAGGGATCACGGGTACACCCAGTTTTTCATGTCTCTCTATTAAAAAGGGCAGTTGGAGATTATGCAGTGGAAAGTGAATTGCCCCAAGAAGTTGAAGGGAGTTGTGTGGAGCAGTTTGTGCCTGAAGGAGTTTTAGACACACGTTTCAACGGGCTAGGAGAACAGAGAGTTAAATAAGTTTTAATTCAGTGGACTAATAGGGCAGTGGACGAGGCTACTTGGGAAGACATGGAAACCATAACAAAGCAATTTCCTGAATTTAACCTTGAGGACAAGGTAGCTTTTCTAGAAGGAGGTATTGTTAGGGACCAAGTGAAGAAAGATGGGCCAGATATATAAATGACAAATCATATTGGGCCTAGGAGTGCTAAGATCTGGCAGGTTTATTCTAGAAGGAAAAAAGGATCTCACACCACGTGATAGCTATGAGGTGGCAGAGAGAGAGAGAGTAGTGGCTTTAGCGAATATCGTTAGACGGTTACAATAAATGAGGAGGTAAGGGAATTGGGGACGTACACTAGAAGATTCATTTAGCAATCATTGGATGGGGGGCTGTTAAGCACTCCATAGGAGCCTAGCTCTGTGGCAGTTAGATCATTGAATCTTCTGTAAATCTTCTTACCATCATACAATAATAGCCATTAATTTCTATCAGCTTCTATCCTTTTGTCTTAAATTTATTTGTTACTGTCGGTACCTAACACATATGCTGCTCTTTTCCCTGCCATCAGGAACTTTAGGCTTCTTTGTTATGTTAAAACATCAGCACAAGTGTTTGTCTCACAATAGACGTGGTTGACTTGAAAAAGTAGACGTTGGAGACAAAAAATTTAAGTAATCAATTATCGATCGTATTACAACTTGTAAATAATTATTCAATGTAATACCAAAAATAAAATGTATTCAATGTCATACAAAGTAAAACTGAATACTGCTTTTGCTCATCCAAGTTCTTCATATGGGGCAATGCTAATCTGAGAACTTGTATAATTTGTAGAAGCAATGCTAATCTGAGAACTTGTATAATTTGTAGAATGAATTTGCGGCAAAGGTATGGTGACATATGAGGTTGGTGGATTAAGTGCTGGTTGTCTATTCTACTATATCACCAAATATCTTAAGGTAAGACAAAAAGTATTAATCACCAACCAAAACTTGGTAAATATATTTCACATGACAAAAGAATAGAAAAAACACAACTTTGATCAGTTTCTTTCTTACAAAAGAATTTGCTCCTCCCATGTTATCTGCTTTTCAAGGGTTTGAAATAATGGTTTCTATTAATACATTCTGTAAGATTTTCTACAAAGAATCTTCAGCAGTATTAAGATAATCTAATATTTCAGACTTCAGTTCTTCCGGCAATGAGGCTGATGGCCCTGCCCTTGAGTAAAAGTTTGCCAAAGATCTCACTGCTTTTACCAAAGCAGCATATGATTCCTGCAAGGAATCAATCCAAAGCATGATTATATATATTTGCAAAATAGAAAAATCTGGTCTACAACAAAATGCTAACTAGTCAAAGCCTTGAATTTTCAGTAAGAAGTACATACTTCTTGAGCCACAGTCTGGTTTCCCCTCCAACTACCAAGATACTCCCGAATCGACTCCTTTGCCGCATCTGCAGTCCGTCTAAACTTGGCATTATCATCAAGGACTTCATTTAATGACTCACGCAGTGTTTTCACCACTTCTTTTGCCGACTTTATGTAAGCCTTTGGCAAAACCTTTCCCGACTTTGTCTTCTCATTGGGATCAAACAACGATTTGACAGCCCCAATCACACCATTATCATTCTCCTCTTTGTCATCTGACTTCTCTTGAGCCCATACCGTTAACGGTGATAAACCATAACAACATGTTATCGCAACCAATGAAATGCCAACACTGATGGAAAGGTGCCTGCGGCTCAAAGCTTCGAGCGGAAGAAGCAGCGGAATACTAGACCTGGATTGCAGTTTATCTGTTGTATTGCATAAAAACTGTCAATAAAACAGAAAAATAATCTGTCAAAGGGAAAACAAAAGTCTCAAATGTTTAGGACAAACCTTGAATGTCAAACCTTTTGATCCCTTGAGGTGTTTTAGAATTTGTGATGGAACACAAACTTGCTGCAAATGTAACTGCCATTCTCTTTTACTACACTCACTGCATACAATATAGAACAATCACAATCTCTTTCAAACTTGCAAGTATGGAATTTCACCTTTTTATGAATCATGCAATTATTATTCCTAATTTTTCATTCATTAACTAAGCATTAGTTTTCTTCAATAAAGCGTGAATAAAATCAATAAGAAAAGGGGGAATTTTCAAAATTTGAACAATTCCTCAGGTTTGTAAAGTTTGAAACTTTGAACTATTTTCTATGTGAAATGCGTTGAATCAACTAATCGTGAATACCCTTTTCTCTCCTTTCACGGTCTATCTTCTCCTTCTTCTTCCTCGAAGATCGGAAGCAAAAGGTTGCAATTAATCGTTGAAGCAAAGGCAGTGCTAAACGAGGAGCTTTCACGGAGAGCAGCGCTCTTAAAAGAATGGGGCCGAGAAATGCACGGGCGGCGGGAGGTCGGAGAAGGGAGTTTGGGTGGCGGTGCGTGGTGGTTTTCCTCTGTTTCACGGATAACGGGTATGCGAAGCAGAAGAATCTGTGGTGTCTGTGAGAAACTGTAGCAAAAATACATCTCATTTTTAATTCTTTAGGTTTAATTTATAATAATTAAATCAAATCAAATTAATATATATATATATGCATTAAGCCAATAAGTTATTATAGGTTAATGTTCCCCTAACTTACAATTTATTTTAAGGGGACAATTTCTCTACCAATCACAAAAAATTGGGTAATTATTTAAAATTGGGTAATTATTTTCAATCAATCATATGATATTATTTAATTTTAATATATTTAATTATTTAATAAACAGTATAATTGTTTGTGGTTTTCAAAGCATTTTACATTGAGATTAACCTTATCCAACTTTTTGAGTTCGGATGATAAAAATTCACCTTTATTTAAATATGTTTCACATAATTTGGAATAATATGGACACGTTAGTGCTTGTAGAAGCCCGTCTTATAGAAGCATTAGTTTTAAAAAATGACTTCAAGTAAATTATACTAATGCGAACATTTAATATTAGTAACATAGTTTTGTGAATGGCTAAATTTTGACAAAATATGGTTTGTCATAACAGGATATGATGTTATGTGATTTTCAATCAATGTCGAAGACAATGTCATGACATCATGGTCTAGTGCAGCAAGTGATGTTGTTTGATATTTTTTGACAAGATTTTATTTGATTTTTTGAGATTCCTTTTGGATATATCTCAGTTATTTTCGCAGGTCAAGAAGATGCATCTGGAACAAGTGAATCAAATCTCCAACAACATTAAAAGATTCTAAAATTGGTTGTTGAGCTAATTTAGGATACTTGAAGATTTGTTCCAAAATTTAAGAAGATATTCTCAGCAGCAATCAACGCATAGATTAAGGAATAATTGGGCAGAGATTTTGAAGCCCATGAACAACTGAAGGCTTATAAAAGGAAGACATAGACCTAGGGCGTATAGTTCTTAACAGTTTATAAACTAAGGATTTAGATTTGAGAGTCTCTTGTGTTCCTTGTGGTGTAAGTCACCCTTGTATATTTTGATACTTATGGTAGACATAGTGTTCTCACTTAAAGCCCGTAGGCACGAGTTGAGTATTGTTCTCCTCTAAACTTTTAAGCAAAGAGTTGAGTGTTGTTCTTGGTGGAAGCTTTTAAGCAACTCAAGTATTATTTTTAGTTAAGAGTCTTAACTAAGTATTTGTAATTTAGAAGTATGTTCTTCCTGGCAATTCCTGTTGGGGATGTCTTTCTTTGTAATTAGGAAGTATGTTCTTCCTGACAGTTCCTGGGATTAAGATTGTTTTTCCCTGTGATTGGGAGTTAATATCATTGCGGTGATTGGAAGTGAGTGGATTCTCATATCTAGGAAGTGCCTAGGTAGAAGTTGCATTAGGTAGAGATTGAGCGAGAGATTATAAACGGGAGAGTTTAGTTTTGAATTAATACTGCTAATAGTAGATTTTCTTCCGTACTTGGTAGCTCCCAGATGTAGGTGAGTTGCACCGAACTGGGTTAACAATTGACTATCTTCTCTATCATTCTGTGTTTATAATTCTGCATAACGTATCAGTTTGGTATTACTATTCAGTCTGTAGGCAGATGTTGTAACATTCGTCATGACATCATATTCTGATGTTTGTAACATCAGTTCTGCCATATTAGGTAAGTGCCGGAATTTCAATTGGTATTAGAGCAGACACCCTGTCTGTCATTGGGTGAGCTTCAGGGAGTATCTTTTTGGTACTATTTGGCGATTGAAAGGCTAGGATGATAACTTACTTGGATTAAATGGACAACTAGTGATGATTGTTTGGTACTTCTGTGTCCTCTTCTACATCTTTTGTTACTGCTAAAACAACTATTGATGGTTGTTTTTATGTCATAACTACTGATAGTTGTGTCAAGGTTACAACTACTGATGGTTTTAATGGTGTTGTTAATGCGATAACTACTGATGGTTGTATGTGATGTCCTACAAGATACTATGACATCCTGCCTTAATATGTTGAGGTTGTTTTAATTTGTCATCTACTGCACATGCCTTTGATGGAAGAACAACTCTGGTGGTTCGTAGTTTATGCTTCTGGTATTATTGCTAAAAGAAAGAAGTATTCTTGTAGCCAGAGTAGGTTGAGCTATTTGCTCGAAGAAGAAAGATGATGAAATCAATTCATGACTTCTTATGAAATCTCTGGTTATATCAAATGCTTTCAGCTCTTTGGGAGAATATCTGTTAGAAGATAAGCTGGTTTGGAAGATTTTCATGTCTCTTATCAAGAGAGTTGACTTGAAGGTGACAACCTATATAAGTTCAAGTCATCACCAGCTGGGAGTAAGATAAAGGGGAGAGCATTATGATCTGGGCTCTGATGAATAATTATCTTATGATATTGTGTTTCTTGGGAAGAAATTCTACTAGGTACTGAGGAGAATGAATAGATTGTCCTATATGTCTTAAGATTCATCTGAAGAGACTTTTTTATATCTTGACCTAAGAAGGGTGGTATCCTATGATGATGAGCTAACTACTTCTTCTAATCTTGTGCATTAAAAGTGAAGAAGTTTGTAAGTATCCCTTTCTCATCTACTGGATGAAAAGGAAGAGAATGTTTGTGTGTGCAGGATAATGTGGCTTTGAAGATCACCAAAGTATAAAATGTGTTGAATAATGGTTAAATTTTTGGAGGAGTCTTTTCAAAATTATGAAGGGATATGGCCTTATTTTCAATGTTCTAACATGTAATGAAGAAATTTATCAGTCAACAATTTGGTTGAGTCGGTGATGTGAAATCAGAACGTCTCAACTTCATAACAGACATCAGGATACTTAAGCTAAAGGCCAAGTCTTGCATTGAAGACTGTCACTTCAGTGTAAAAGTATGGCTTTCTCAAAAGTTCTTCTCAACTCAAGGTTCACCTGGTAGTGGTTATATATATCAAAGGAGGAAGTTGTTGGTGAGTGTTGTACCCCAAAATTTCCCCTCTCATTTTACTCAATACATTCTCCCAGAGATCCTCAATTTGCTCAAGATTGCCCAAGAGTTGACCAAACAAACTCTCTCGTAAGGTAGTGTACCTCAAATTAGGGTTTATATTTTCATAAATATGGGTGAACCACAAAGGCCTCATATTCTCTCCATGGTCTTAATATGTTCTCAAGACCTTACATGTCAAGTTTCATGCCCTGCACAAGAAGTTTGCTCATTCAACTGCTCAGATGTTGGAGAATCGACTGTATTAGGTCAAAAGTCAATTGTGACCCACATACAGTCAAACTTCAAGATTTTTGGTCAAAATTAACATTTTGAAGTGACTTTCATATTTTGATCAAGGGTTGACCATGATTCCCCAAGGAATTCTCCAAATTCATCAAAACCCAAAAGTTGCTAAATTAGGGTTTCTCAGTAAAAGTTAACCAAACTTTGACCAAGCATAACTTCCACATGCATTATCAAAAAATTTCCATCCAAAGCTCATTTTGAAGAGGATGCAACTACCTACAAATCATCTTCATCCCAGAAGTTCAAAATATTCACTCATAAAAAGTTATGAATTTTTACATTATGGGTCCTTTTGAAAAGTCAACAAAAACACCTTTTGGGTCAAAGCTTCTTACATGAACATGGAAGACTTAATTGAGATGAGACCAAAAGGGTTGCTTATGGGACATCCTAAGCTTTATAAAAAGTCCAAGAACACATCTCTAGGGTTAAAATTGGAAGAGATATGCCTTGTCAAAGTTGGCCTTTTTTTTTGCAAAATTGCCAAAAGTCAAATGTGCTCAAAATTGCATTTTTTGCTAAATGGGCCTAACTTTTTATGCTTGCACCTCACTTATAATGTGGTCCAAGACTAAAATGTTTATCCACACATTATTTTCTTTATTTTTCAATTTATTGTGATTTTTTATTAATTAAAAATAGAATTAAATCAAATAATTGATGAATAATAGCAAAGATATGATTTGATTTGGTTTTTGGACAGGTTGGCAATCAAAATATGCTGAATTATCAAGGCCAAGACGAATCAAGCATAATTGGTACAAGAAAGGGAAGATTTTGCTGAAAATAGCAAGTTTGCATATGGCTAAAGAATAAAATCAAATCTCATCAAACTTTAAGATTCAGTCCAAGTTTGTAACCTTAATTCATCCCTAGGTATATATTGGACAAGAACAAAGCAAAAAATAAGGGTTAGAAAACGTGAACAAGGAGAACAAAAACTTCAAAATTTGACAAAAAGTTTTGATTTGGTTTCAAGCTTGGAGGCCAATTCAAGCCCTTTTAGCATTGCCAAACGATTCCTGGACCTTCCCAGAAGCTAATCTAATCGATTGCACGCCTCTACACGTCCAGAATCTCCCCCTAGCATTCACACGGTTTGCTCATATTTTCAAAATCGATTACTATATTCCTGGCATCTTTAGCATGTTTAAGTCATATATTTGTGATCCTCATCATGTTTGCAAGCTAACTGCATTATTTAATTGCGTTTTTGAAGCCTATACATGCCTTTGCCATTGTTAGGGTTTGCGTGTGCAATTTAGGGTTTTCTTACACATGTGAAATTGGCCAAAAAGAAGGATACCACGAGGTTCACGAGATCAAAAGGAATGGATCTATGTAGTTAGAAATCATTTATCGTGCGTATTATGCATTTTGGAAATTTGCAGGGGCTATGGCTACGAACATGTGACTGTAGGTAAAAGTCATATGTCTAAAACGATGGAGAAAGGAAGAAGACAGCTATGTGTCAGCCAACCATTCGCCCGTTTGAATCTCGCGCGCTTTTTGTTCAGTTAATCACATTTTTATATATTATGTTTTATTCTTGAATTAATAATAAACAACGCAGGTAGCTCAGATGATGAGGCACGCTAGTGGGGAGTATAAGGACCTGGTTCGATCCCAGGTCCCAACAAAATTTTCTTTATTTCACTTTCTTGTAACAGATCCAACGCATCATCCTTCCTGGTGACCACCATGCACACTTGCGTCCAACCACTTGATTCAGCGTGCCATCAGATCTAACGCTCCATCCATGAGGGACCATGGTACACGTTCAAGTCAACGCTACACAGGATCTAGTATTGACCAGGCTTGGAGCGTTTGGGCCTTAAAAAAATTCAGATAGTGCACCCCCAGATTTGCTAACAACATACAGGCCCATTTTCAATTCTTTCTTATTTTTATTTCCTTTATTTAATTATTTTGTTTAATTATTTTTCCACAAAAATTAATCACCTTTTTTTATTTAATCATAAAATCAATAAATCACAAAATAGCAAAAAAAAAAGAAGCTTTTTTTAATAAAATATTTATTTTAATTTAATTATAAATATAAGTTAAGTTAATTTCTTTTATAATTAAAATCAAATAGAAACTAGGTTTTAATTTTACAATTAAATTTCTTTTCTCAAATAAAAAAACCAAAAATACATAAAATCTTGTTTTCTTTGTAAAATATTTTATTTTCTTGAAATTATTTAATTTAGCTAGATTAGGTTAATTTCAATTTCTTTTTCATAATTAAAATAATTAGAATTAGGGTTTTAGTCGTACGTAACTCAATTAATTCTTTTCTAAAAAATAATCTTTTTCTTTCAATTAGGGTTTAGGTTATTTTTCAACATCCCTCGTATTTAATTCGCCGCGCATTTAATTTTTTCTTTTCCATTATTTTTGTAACGGCCAATGGTTTGTAATAGTTAAATTAGGGCTTTATTTCTTGCTTTAATCCCCGATTCTTTGGTTATGTAATTAATCCCCATCCCCGAAGCCTTGTAATAGCTAGGTTTATTTTTTCGCATTTTTAAATTCCTGCAAATATTTAACTGTCTAGATGTATGCTAATAGGACTGTATGGCAAGAATGTCTGAAAATTTAAAACGGTAGATCACCTAATGTGTAAAGATTAAATAACTGAAACAACTCATATGCACATACTCACTCCTAGGGTTTACCTCACTTCGGTTGCCTTCGGTAAATAGTCATTAAGCATAGGAGATTTTAGTGGTTGCCCTCCAATCTAAAAGATCAAATTGTCCCATTCGAATGTTGCCTCGGAAATGTTGTCTCGGAAATGTTACCTCGGAAATGTTGCCTCGGAAAGATCTTAAGACTCTAGGGTTACTACTAAAGTTTTCTAACTATTGTTTTAGCGATTGTACTTGTCCCTTTCGAATGTCCCTTACAACTCCAACGACGGTGCTACCTACTCCTTAATAGTAGGATAGCGTTGTCTAAAGGAAATAGAACGAACAATCTTTTTTCGAGTAGGTAGAATCTTAAGCACTTGCTCAATAAAAACTTTTCACACAAACAACTTTCAAAACAAATTTTCAAAATAAACTTTGTCACACTCTTGAGGACTGAAACAAGGGTTATCACAAAGTAAAGCATTTTCAAAATAAACACGCACAAGCAATTTGAAAAAATGAGCAAGTACCTAAGAGCCCATGGAAAACCATGGATAGAAAGGGTGCTAACACCTTCCCTTTCTATAATCTACCCCCCGTACTCAGAATATCTCGAAAAAAGGTTTTTTCTGTTCTTTTTCCTTTTCCATGATTGGATGAAATAAAAGTCGGCGGTGACTCTAGCTTACCGCGACATTTGCAAACAAAAACGCAAAACGCAAACCAGTATTAAACAGTCGGTTCTACCACCATATCACAAAACAGGTGACTCTGCTGGGGAGAAATAAGTGGGGTATACCTTAGGATCTAGGTCATTAAATTGCTTCTCTTGATTGTCTTGATTGCTTTACTTTTGAGGGTTTTGTTTGGGGTTACTATAGATCCTACACCCGGGTCTGGGGGCGCTTATTAGGTAAACAATAATAGATCGTGGAAATTGTACGGCATAGACCGATATGGTTTAAGCGATGGTTGTGTTGGTGTGGCACTTTGGTTGGTACCGGTATCCTTTGTGGGGAAACGAGGAGAATACGGGGACGCCGCATGGTGTCGTGAAGCACTAACGAACCTTAGAACCTTAGTTGAACAAACTTGGCCATTAGAAAGTAGTGAGATAGCCGACCTCAGTGTAGAGCTGAGAACTGGTTGATACTCAATGCTACATTCATTGAGATCATACTTTCGGGATATTTTAACCGCAAGAAAAGAGTGCTTGAGCTGAGACAATGCTTGATAAAGGATGGTCAGTGATATTGAGATCCTCTAGAACCCGGTTACTTTTTAAGACAGGTTTGAAACCAACTAAACTTCAAGAGGGTACTACCTTTGGCCTCATGCAAGCCTTAAACCTAAGGACTTTGTGTGATTTGACTGTGCTTGCTATACCTGTGTTTGCTATACCTGAGTTTTATCATGACATCATGCATCATAACATAGCATCCATTCTTATTGTACTAACCATTTCAAAAACTAAGGTAATTTATCTTTGCCCTGTTTTGCAGATCATGGCTTCCGTTTGTAGAAACACTATCCGAGTCAGCTTTGTGAAGATACCTTCACAACTCAAAGAGCTAGCATTATGGGTTTCTGAAACTTCTGTGTTCACCAAGAGACATGGTCAACTTATCAACCTGGTTACTTCAAACTTTGATGAAAAGATGATGAGTGTAATCTTTCAGTTCTTTGATCCCAAGCACCATTGCTTCACCTTTCCAGACTATCAGTTGGTACCTACCTTGGAAGAATTCTCTCAGCTATTGGATATACCCATTCTTGAGCAGTTGCCCTTCACAGGTTCAGAAGAAGCTCCTAGGCCAGAAGTCATTGCCTCAGCTTTGCACCTGAAATGGACCGACGTGGTATCCAATTGGGAAACAAGAAGCGGAGTCAAGGGTTTTCTAGCTAAGTTTCTGATATACAAAGCCCAGCTGTTTTGGGATGATATGGATTTTCAGGCTTTTGAGGAGGTCTTGGCTCTTCTA
Organism: Vicia faba; assembly: GCA_948472305.1. Lineage (NCBI taxonomy): Eukaryota > Viridiplantae > Streptophyta > Magnoliopsida > Fabales > Fabaceae > Vicia > Vicia faba. The sequence continues at coordinate 1,017,361,510 of OX451738.1, read as the reverse complement.
ATCTATGGGTTAGTCCTATTCCATAATCCGGACTCATTCGTAGATGTGAATGCTGTCAAGATCTTCCTCTCCCGCAACCCTGTGCCTACTTTGCTCGGAGACATTTTGCACACTCTCCATACTCGTACCATGAAGAGAAGAGGGATTCTTATGTGTTGTATGCCATTGTTGTCGAGGTGGTTTATTTATCACCTCCCTAAGTACATACTGAAGAATGAAGAAGGTTTGGGTTGGTCTCAAAGGATAATGTCGCTCGATCATACAGATATTCTCTGATTTTCTCGAGCTATGGAAAATACTACTATTATTGACCATTGTGGAGAGTACCCTAATGTCCCGCTACTTGGCATCAGAGGGGGTATAAATTACAACCCTTATTTAGCTCTGCGATAATTTGGTTATGCTTGAAGGTATGGTCCCCATGAGTTACTTATCGAGGGTATTGTATTCAACTATGAAGATGATGTCAAATAGTATTATCGGAGGTTCATACAAGCTTGGGGCATGGTAAACAGATCTGGCGCCAAGGCTTTGGTGCCAAAGACTTCCATTCCTATGGAACCTTACCTACAATGGGTACGAGCTCGTTCCCAGAAGCTTATGATGCCCTATGTGGCTGTTTTTCTAGTGATTGTGGAACCCACTACAGAAGAGGGTATTCCTTACACAGTTCTCTATCCTTACATGCCCACTAATCTTGGAGAATTACAGAGGTCTTGGATTCAGTTGATGAAGGAGCGGGATACTTACAGGGATCAGTTCCATGCAAAGGAGAGAAAGGTTTTAGAGCTCACAAAGCAGTTGCATGAAGAAAGAGGACTCAATGACTATCTCGTCACAAAGAGGAAGCATCCATGGGAATTTTGATGTCTTTTATAGTTTCAAATTTATTTTTTAATTGTAACGCCTAAAAGGCATTTGAACTTCAAATTCAGCTAATAAAGTTTTGTTTATTTTGGTTTGCAAATTTAAATTTCCTGAAGTCTTTGAAATCATTTCATGCATATCCCATTATCATACACATCATTACATGTACCATTACATGTTTCTCATCTTCTTCGCTGTTTATTTCAGCACGAGATGTCTTCCGAGCAAACCATCAAGGACCTTTAGGCACAGAACACCCAATTCCAATAAATGTTCATAAGTCTGGCAAAAGGGTAGGAGGATCTGAAAGCCCTTATTCTGAAAGAGAAGAAGAAAAAGAAGAAGGCTGTCGGTATTCTGAATATGGGCAGAAGGTTTGGAGAGGTTGAAGCGACAAACTGATCTGACCTCTTCATCCAAGGAAGGGGAGAATCAGGAAGAAGAGAAGGACCCTAGTCCTGCAGTCTCCGACAATGATATTGATTATAATGATGAGAAATATCCTTCTGTCGAGGATAAATACAAGCAGTTAGAAGACCGTCTGAGTGCCATGGAAGTTCAGAGGATACCTGGACTAGATTTCGAAGAATTGGGATTAATGTCAGGAGTAGTCATCTCGCAGAAGTTCAAAGCTCCAGTTTTTGCTAAGTATGATGGGGTGTCCTGCCTAAAACTCCATCTTCGTTCTTATGTCAGGAAGATCCAGCCCCACACAGCTAATAGAAATCTGTGGGTTCACTTCTTTCAAGATAGTATGTCAGGGACTTAACTTGAATGGTTCTACCAGCTAGAGGGAGCAAATATCTGAAACTGGGAAGATCTGGTTGCTACTTTCTACAAGCAGTATCAGTACAATGTCGACCTTGCTCCCACTCGTACTCAACTCCAGAGTATGTCCATGGGTGTAGGTAAAGGTTTTAAAGATTATGCACAAAAATGGAGAAACTTGGCTGGGAGAGTTCAACTCCCGTTGTCTAATAGGGAGTTGGTTGATATGTTTCTAGAGACGCTATTTGGTCCATTTTTCAATCATTTGATCGGAAGCTCATTAGCTGGTTTCACTGAGCTAATCCTAACTGGGGAAAGAGTAGAAGCTGGTATTTGAAGCGGCAAAATACAAAAGGATGCCTCTTCAAGTTCAATAAAGAAGCCTTTTGCTGGTAAGAAGGAATCCAGTGCCATCTACAGCCCGAGGGGTCAGAACAGGACTGAACAACGTCAGACAGTAAGTGTCGTGATTATACCTAGACTTGCAGTTGCTCCACAATGCAACAATCAACAAAGGATGGAAAGACCACAACGGCAGTTTACCTGCATCAACATGACATTGGCTGAAGTTCTACCTCACCTGGTGAGATCCAACTTGGCAACCTTGAGAGAGGCTCCCAAGAATCCAAATACTACATCTCCCTGATATAATCCAAATTCCCGGTGTGCCTATCATTCTGAGAGTCCTGGCCACGATACAAATGACTGTTGGGCTCTGAGAAATAAAGTGCAAGATTTGATTGAAGCCAAGGAAATAGATTTTGATGCTCCGGAGAAGCCAAATGTCATAACTGATCCCATGCCTAAACACGGTCGTGGAGTTAATGTTGTTGATACTGATTTGTTCGTTACCTCTGTCGATGAAGTATCTACTCCTCTCATGACTGTCAAGAAGAATTTTTTGTTGGCCGGTTTACTTCTGGGTTGTGGTGGAGGTTGTCACATGTGTTCGTTTCTACCTTCTGGTTGTCGTTTGCTGAAGTTAGGTGTCAAATGCCTGATAGATAGCAAAGAAATTTTTTTCGAGATAACTTTGGTTCCTATTGTACCACCTGAAGACATTTCCGTTATAACCATTTCCGCCAATCCTTCCAAGGTTTCCTCGAGAAGACCTGTTAGGATTACATATGCTCCAAGAATTTCTCCAATGATAATCACTGTCCCTGGTCCTGTCCCATATGTCTCGGACAAAGCTGTCCCCTTGCATTATGGTGCCGATGTGTATTATCATGGTATCAAACAAGATTTGAAAGATGAAGAAGCTGATCCTGATATTGGTAACATTGTCGGTACCAGCAAGGTCACCCGAAGTGGAAGGGTCTTCTCTCCCGAGATTTCCCTTAAGATTGTCAACAAGCCTATTGTCATCCCATCTGTTGTTCCTGCTAGTACATCGGCTATTGTTCCTGTTCTTACTCCAGTTATTACCCCTGTCGGCGAATCGTGTGATACCCGCGGCAAGGAAATTATATGTGAGCTTGCCCGGACGGAGGCACCTAAGAAAATTGTTGTGGAAGCCTCTAAGTAAGAAATGGAGGAGATACTGAAAATCATTAAGAAGAGTGACTATAATATGGTCGAGCAGCTGGGGCAGACCCCATCGAAGATATCCATGTTGTCTTTGTTGTTGTGCTCCGAGGCCCATGCGAAGGCTTTGATCGCATTCCTCAAAACTGTGCATGTGCCGCAAGAGACTTAAGCTGATCAATTCAAAGATTATGTGGCCAGCCTGACTGCTGATAATGGGCTGGGTTTTTCAGATGCGTATTTGACACCGAAAGGAAGGAAGCACAATGATGCTCTGCATGTCTCGATTGAATGCAGGGGCACCACTATGGCTCACGTGCTGGTAGATATTGGGTCTTCACTGAATGTTCTGCCAAAGAAGGCGTTAGACCAGTTGGATTACGAGGGTTTGACTCTAAAGCCTAGTAACATTGTGGTAAGGGCTTTTGACGGATCGAAGAGAATGGTGCACGGGGAGGTGGACATCCCTGTCAAAGTGGGTTCTCAGACTTTTGGGTCCACTTTCTATGTGATGGATATTAGGCCGTCATATTCTTGTTTGTTGTGTCATCCTTGGATCCACGAGGTTGGGGCAGTTACTTCCCCACTCCACCAAATGTTGAAGTATCCGGTGAAAGGAAAGATTGTCACAGTGCAGGGTAAAGAAGAATATATGGTGAGTCACCTCAATTCCTTCCGCTACATAGAGATGGACGGGGAATTCATAGAAACTCCTTGTTAGAATTTTGAAGAGGTCCCTCAAATCTTGGCATCGGCTGAAACTACTAGCAACAAACCTCCTTTGAAAATGACTTCTCTCAAGGACGCCAGGGCTGTGGTTGAAGAAGGTGGGTGTGCCAATTGGGGCCATCTCCCTGATTTCAATCATAAAACTGACAATTTTGGTTTGGGCTTTACTACAGGGGCTCAAAGGGTTGTTCGACGCGCTCGGGCTAGAGGACCTCCCCTACGCATCAGCAATCGTGGGATTAACTCCATTGAAGACAGTGAAGAGGAATCAGACATTGACAGCTGAATATATCCAACTACCAACGGTGGACCGAGTAACTGGACGGCTAGGGACTTCATACCTGTTTCTTTTATTCCGCAGTAATTGACTTATTTGTTTTAAGATTTGTAATAAACAATTTGAAACTTTACGGCCCGATGCCTTGCCCGAGGCACCTTGGCTTTTCTTGTGAGGGTTATTATTTGTCATTTCATAATCATTAATAAAGCATTGGACGTTTCTTGCATACAAATTTTGTGCTCTCTATTTTTCTTTCCTACTTTCACTTTATCAAAACAACTATTCTCTTAAACACACACTCACGTATCATAATGCAGATCATATCCACTATGGATCCCATTGATAACAGCTTTGCTATTACCAGTTATGACTTAAAAAATCTGATCAACCAAGCCGAGGACGAAGGTGAGGATGATTGTAAGGTGCCTGGAGAACTTGCTAGACTACTACAGCAGGAAGAAAGAGCCATACAACCTCATGAAGAGCCGATTGAGACAGTAAACTTGGGTACTGGGGAAGACAGAAAAGAGGTTAAAATATGTGCAAATCTGGAGCTTAGCATTAAACAGAGGCTGATACAAATGTTGTACGACTATGTTGAGATCTTCGCCTGGTCCTATGAAGACATGCCTGGTTTGGACATTGATATTGTGGTACATCGCCTGCTGACTAAAGAAGACTTTCCTCCGGTTAAACAGAAAGTCTGCCGTATGCGCCCTGAAATGTTTGAGAAAATCAAGGCAGAGGTCATGAAACAGTTCGATGCAGGATTCTTAGTTGTCACTTCATATCCACAGTGGGTGCTAATGTTGTTCCGGTACCTAAGAAGGACAGTAAGGTACGAATGTGTGTTGATTACAGAGATCTGAATAGGGCAAGCCCTAAGGATGACTTCCCACTTCCTCACATTGACGTTTTGGTCGACAACACCGTGCAACACAAAATCTTCTCCTTCATGGATGGTTTCTCTGGCTACAACCAGATCAAGATGGCTCCTAAAGACATGGAGAAGACAACATTCGTTACACAATGGGGCACCTTCTGCTACATGGTGATGCCTTTTGGGTTGAAGAATGCTGGGGTAACTTATCAACGCGCCATGGTCTCTTTGTTCCATGATATGATTCATCATGAGATCGAAGTTTATGTTGATGACATGATAGCCAGGTTTCAGACTGAGGAAGATCACCTTGATCATCTCTAGAAATTGTTTGACAGGTTGAAGACATATAAGCTAAAGTTGAATCCAAACAAGTGTACCTTCGGGGGTAAGATCTGGCAAGCTTCTGGGATTTGTTGTCAGTGATAAGGGTATTCAGGTAGACCATGCGAAGGTGAAGGCCATACAAGAGATGTCGGTTCCCCACACAGAGAAGGAAGTTATAGGTTTCTTGGGACGCCTGAATCATATCGCCAGGTTCATTTCACATCTGACTGCTACTTGTGAGCCAATCTTTAAGCTTCTGAAGAAAGATCAAGTGGTAAAGTGGAATAATGAATGCCATACCGCTTTCGAAAGAATCAAGGAATACCTTTAAGAATCACCAATTATGATGCCTCCAGTTGAAGGAAGACCTTTGATATTATACTTGACAGTGCTAGACAATTCAATGGGGTGTGTGCTGGGGCAGCATGACGAGTCTGGTCGAAAAGAGCACGCCATTTATTACCTTAGCAAAAAGTTTACCTACTGTGAGACACGATACTCATTGCTCGAGAAAACTTGCTGCGCTTTGGCATGGGCTGCTCGCCGACTGAGACAGTATATGCTGACTCATACTACCTTGTTGATATCAAAGATGGATCTGATCAAGTATATTTTCGAGAAGCCCACTCTCTCCGGAAGCATAGCAAGATGGAAAATGATCTTAACCGAATATGACATACAACATACAACCCAAAAATCAATAAAGAGGAGTGTATTGGCTGATCATTTGGCTCATCAGGCCGTGGATGACTACCAGTCCATGAATTTCGAGTTCCCGGATGAGAATATCATGTTAGTGACTGACTACGAAGAGCCTGGACTGGATGAAGGACCTGAGGAAGGATCCCGATGGTCTATGTATTTTGATGGAGCCTCAAACGCAATGGGTAACGACATTGGCGCTGTAATCATATCTCCCGAGGGCTGTCATACTCCGTTCACTGTCCGATTATGTTTCAACTGCACCAACAACATGGCGGAGTATGAAGTATGTATCATGGGTCTTCGAGCCGCTATTGACCTGAGGATTAAGTTCTTGAATGTATTCGGGGATTCTGCTTTGGTGATAAGTTAGATCAAGGGTGAGTGGGATACGAAGCACCCGAATCTCATTCCTTACAGAGAGTATGTACTGACATTGCTCCCACACTTTGAGGAAGAAACCTTTGAATATTTCCCACGAGAAGAGAACCAGTTGACCGACGCGCTAGCTACCATGTCTTATATGTTCAAGGTTAGGTGGGACAATGAAGCTCCCCAAATTACCATTGAGAGGTTGGATGAACCAGCACCCTGTTATGAAATCGATACCGAAGGAGTGACAGATAAACCCTGGTTTCACGAAGTCAAAAGGTATCTCGAGGATCAGGAGTATCCCGAAGAGGCATCTGTCAACGATAAGAAGTTTCTAAGAAGGTTCGCTGCAAATTTCTTCCTCAGTAATGGAATCCTCTATAAGCGCAACCATGACTCCACACTATTACGGTGTGTAGACAAGAGCGAAGCAGAGAGGATCATGACGGATCTACATGAAGGCACCTTCGAAACCCATTCTAGTGGACACACATGGCTAAGAAGATCCTACGGGCAAGATATTACTGGTCCACCATGGAAGCAGATTGTTACCAGCACTCTCGAACTTGTCATACATGCTAAATCTATGCTGATAAGGTGCATGTACCTCCGGTTCCTCTGAACGTCTTGACAGCTCCTTGGCCCTTTGCGATGTGGGGCATCGACATGATCGGCGAGATCAGACCTACTGCGTCTAACGGGCATCGTTTCATCTTAGTAGCCATTAATTACTTTACAAAGTGGGTTGAGGCAGCCTCTTTTACTACAGTAACCAATAATGTCGTGGCGCGGTTTATCCTACATAATCTGATCTGTCGATATGGTATACCAGAGAGAATTATCACCGACAATGGTACGAATCTCAACAACACGATGATCACTGAGCTCTGTAAATAGTTTAAGATACAACATCATAACTCTTCTTCCTACCGGCCGAAGATGAATGGCATTGTTGAAGCAGCTAACAAGAACATCAAGAAGATTGTACAGAAGATGACAGTGACATATAAGGATTGGCATGAGATGTTACCATTCGCTCTTCATGGGTACCGTACCTCAGCACGGATGTCGACATGGGCAACACCCTACTCTCTGGTATATGGCATGGAGGCAGTCCTACCCATCGAAGTCCAGATACCTTCTCTCAGGATTATGAAGGATGTGGGTTTGAACGAAGACGACTGGATCCAAACCCGACTTGATCAACTGAATCTAATCGATGAAAAGAGACTTACTGCTATTTGCCATGGTCAGACGTATCAAAAGTGAATGATCAAGGCTTTTAACAAGAAAGTCAGGCGTCAAGAATATCAAGTCGGAGATCTGGTGATCAAACGCATCATACTGCCACAAGGTGATCCCAGGGGCAAATGGACTCCCACGTACGAAGGGCCATTTGTGGTTAAGAACATTTTCTTGGGAGGATCTATGATTCTAACGACCATGGATGGTGACGACCTTCCTCACCCTGTCAATGCAGACATAGTGAAAAAATACTACGCATAATCAAAGACCCGCTAGGTCGACTGGCTTAGGCAAAAATAAGGGCTTCCCGGTGAACCAAAAGGGTTCGGGCAAAAGTAAGGGATGAAAATAAAAAAATTGTACACCCGGAAAGTTGAAAACCCAAAAGGGGGGCTTGGGCAAAAATGGGTATCCCGGTGGATTGAAAACCCGAAAGGGCAATCCAGGAAAAAGTTAGGGATTGAAGCGTATCATTATGTCTCATTGGATCATCTTGCGACCAAACTTCGGTATCGACTATCAAGCTCGGAAGACGCCAATCAATATGATCAACCTTCGGCCAAGTAGCAAAGTGATGAGACGCTTGAAGATATAAAGGCAATAGCAGAGTTGGAACCCAATGGGGTTGTTTCACATAGCTATTTTTCTTTCTTTTACACAAATTGTATAATTCCTATCTTTCGGCGGCATTCTCTTACTAGGACGTCAACCTCCTTGTACAAAACGCCTATTACAAGCCAATTTCAAAATCAATACAAGTCATTTTCACAAGAAACTTAAATTTGTTTTTTTTTTCTGTTTTGTTTTGCAAGAACGTCCAATGATTTGTTGTTGATATATGCATTTGAAAATAATTGCTGCTCATAAATATTTACATAAGAAACAAAAGACAATTACTCGTAATTCCAGAAACAGGAAAAAAAAAGAAGTACCAAACCCGACGATTCCTCTGCCCAGCAGATATAGGGATAGCGCCAGCTTTGGAACATGATTTTCAGTCCATACACTCCCCACGGAGTAAAAACATCCAAAGGCGTTGATGTCAGCTTCCCCGAAACAGGACATAAATACCCCTAACCGAGGTTCGTAATCGCAGGCGAGGTAATAAATCTTATCCCCCAAGCGGAGTTTATTGCTACATATACATAAGCTCAATTTCATCCCCAGCTAAATTTGTTCCTCCCGATCGGAAGGTCTACCAACAAAGTATCTCTTCCCCCAAAGTTTGGTCCCCGCAGAGTTATTCTCCAGCATCTCTTCCCGATAGAATATTCGCAAATCTCCAGCAACCGTCAAAGATTTATTTTCCCAGACACGAGTATACCCCGACAGCATTTCATGAACATACATCATGACATACGCATACATATCATATACAACATAATGTCATTTATTTTGAGAACATCATCTCACCCTGCATTTCATGCATCGCATACAACTAACCTTGATATCTTTTGAAGGAAAACATGATTAGCTTCAACGAATCCAACAATTATACAGATCACATCTACAGACAACTAATGGAAACTCAGTTCCCGAAATCAAACGGGTTAACTAATCTAAATTATCGCTTCGAAGTAACCATACCATTCAGGTTCCTTCTCACAACCCTACTATCCAGGATGTCATATCAAAATAACCTTACCCCGGTTCCTCCTGAAGTTTTACACAAACTTACCTCAAAGTAACCTTACCCCGGTTCCTCCTGAAGTTTTACACAAACTTATCTCAAAGTAACCTTACCCAGGTTCCTCTTGAAGTTTTACACGAACTTATCATAAAGTAACCTTACCCCGGTTCATTCTGAAGCTTTACACGAACTTATCACAAAGTAATCTTACCCCGGTTCATTCTGAAGTTTTACACGAACTTATCACAAAGTAACCTTACCCCGGTTCATTCTGAAGTTTTATACGAACTTATCACAAAGTAACCTTACCCCGGTTCCTCTTGAAGTTTTACACGAACTTATCACAAAGTAACCTTACCCCAGTTCCTCCTAAAGTTTTACACGAACTTATCCCAAAGTAACCTTACCCAGGTTCCTTCTGAAGTTTTACACGAACTTATCCCAAAGTAACTTTACCCATGTTCCTTCTGAAGTTTTACACAGACTTAGCCCAAAGTAACCTTACCCAGGTTCCTGCTGAAGTTTTACCCAAACTCCTTGTTGTACCCCAAAATTTGCCCTCCTATATTTCTCAAAACATTGTAAGAAAAATCTCCAAGTGGTTCAAGATTCCTCAAGAGGTCCAAAAATCGACTGTGCTAGGGCAAAAGTCAACTGTGACCCAAATACAGTCAAACTTCAAGATTTTTTCTCAACATTCTCATTTTGAAGGATATTTCATCATTTGATCAAGGGTTGATCATGATTCATCAAGGATTGCTCAAAATTCATCAAGACTCAAAAGTTGCTAAATTAGGGTTTTGTTGGAAAAGTCAACTCAGCTTTGACCAAGCATAACTTTCTCATACTTTATGAGAAATGACCCATCCAAATCTCATTTTGAAGAGGATGAAATTTCCTACAATCCATCTTCATACCCCAAGATCAGAAAATGCACTCACAAAAGGTTATAAATTTGGAGATTATAGGTCATTTTTGAAAGTCAATAAAAACACCTTTTTTGCCAAAGCTTATAACTTGCGCATGGAATATCAAAATGAGATGAGACCAAAAGGGTTGGTTATAGGACATCTCAAGATTTCTAAAAAGTCCAATAACACTTCCAAAAGTTCAAAATTGAAGAAGTTATGCATTGTTGAAGTTGGACATTTTTGCAAAATTGTCAAAAGTAAACTATCCCCAAAACTTCAAATTTTGTCAAATGGGCCCATTCTTTTCCACTTGATTTGATCTTGTCACACTACACACGTGTCCTAGCTTCAACCTTGTGTCCATTTATAAATTTTATTATTTTATTTGATTTTTATTGAATTATTTCATTTTAAATCAATTTAAATCAAATAAAATCACAAAACTTAATTACATGAGATCTTTTTCTATTTTCAGGACCTAATCATCACCAATGTCATGATCAAACTCGTATCAAGCATTCCATGTGCAAAAAGATTGGATTTTTGGAAAATTAGGCAAGTTATTAATGGTGGATCAAATCCAATCTCAAGGCATTGATGTGGAAAGATTCAAGACCAATTTGTTAACCTAATACATTGCAGCATACATATACAATCCAAGGCACATGAATTTGAGGCTAGAGGCTGCAAGAACACCAAGAACCAAACTTGAAAAATTGACAAAAAAGTGTGAAACTGAAATCATTCTTAGAGGCAAATTCAAGAGCAAAACTCAATACCAATCGCTTGCTGGACAATCACTGAAGCAAAACCAACCCAAATCCAGTCTCCATACACGCGCAAAAGCTCTGTAAGTGTCTCAAAAAAACGCTTTTCGTTTGAATTCGTAGATCCTTATTCTTGCACCTTTCTTACAAACTCTGTGCATATTCATTATTATCGTCAAATTTATAAGCATCCTGCATTAGCCAATTGTGTTTTGCTGGCCTAGATGAAGAACCCCCATAATTAGGGTTCTTCATTCGTGTTTTAGGGTTTTCTTTTTCAGGGGAAATCAAGACTCAAGAAGGGTATAGGATTACTCAGGATACCCAGACGAACCTAACCATGCGCTTGGATTTAATTTTCATGGCCTAGAAACGATTTTTGGAACGTCCTACAAATTTAGCTGCGGATCTAAATCCGCAGGTAAATTTACAGTGTTTGAAGGTCATGGACGACAAACGTGTCTCCCTCTGATTGGACCATTCAAACAATTCGCACACTTTTTTTATTTCTGGCATATTAATGTGTTTTCCCTTTTATTTATTATTGTCCATTATACTAACATTTGAAGCGCGCTGGCTGAGTGGTTGTAACATGTATCCAATATCCAACAGGACCTGGGTTTGAATCCCAGGTCCCCATATGCATTGTTATTATTTTTCTACATGTTATCCAGTGTAAATCCAAGCGCGTGGCCTATCATACAGCCTCACTCAATCAAGCGCCAGATGGCCCCAAGCCAGATCTGGTGATCCAGAATGAAAGCCTACCATCCAGTCAACCAATGCACAAGGGATCCAAAAAGTCAAACAAGGCCAGCTGGTGATGGGCCTCATAATTGCTATCAAGACCTCCAAATTGGGCCCAAACCCCTCCTAAGTCTTTCTATTTCATTTTTCACTTATTTTATTTTAATTGTTTATTTTATTCTTATTTAATTATTAACTAACCAATTAAATCTTTTTTTTCATAAAATTAAAAAACCAAAAAATATTTTCTTTATTAAAATTAAATTTCAGTATTTTATTTTTATTAACAATTATATCAATTAATTTAGTTTTAATTAGGAATAACTTTTAATATATTTTGCAATAATTAAAATTAACTTACACAATTAGGTTTTATTAACATTGACCAAATTTATTTTTATTTTCTTTAAATACCAAAAACTCGAAAATATTTTCATTAATTAATTTATTTATTAATTTAATAATTAGCCTAGATTAGTCTCTTTCTTAATTAAAAAGTAACCAAAAAAAAATCTTTTCTTTAATAATTAAAGGGTCAAAACCCTAAAAACTCGCATTCGATTTAATTTCCCGCACGCGATCCATTTTATTTCAATATTGTATCTGTTTCCGGAATGTAATAGCTTAATAGGACTTTACTATTTTTACCGCTTTATTTATTTTCTGCATTTTAATTTCAAGGGTTGCTTTTGGCGATGTAAATACCCGACCCCTTGTAATAGTTAGTTTAATTTCCACAATTTAATTTCCGCAACTTATAAACTGTTAGATGTTTGATAATAGGGAATGCATGACAAGATTGAACGTTTAAACCTAAAATCAACATAGATCACCATTAACATGTACAAAGATAAAATAAACTGAAAACAACACACTCGCACATGCGCACTCCTAAGGTACACCCCACTTGGTTGCCTTTGTAAGCGGTCATTGAGTATAGGTCGTTTTAGAGGTCGCCCTCTTATCTAAAAGATCATAGTCGCCTCGAAACGGTTGCCTAGGATATTGTTGCCTCAAACAAATGATCTAAGACATTAGGGTTACCGCTAAGACATCCTAACATTGCTTTAGTGACCGTATGTCCCTCATTCAAATTGACCCTTAAAACTCCAACGACGATGCTACCTACTCATCAATAGTGGGATAGCATTGTCTAAAGGAAGATAGCATAGAACGATTCCTTTTTTCGAGTAGGTAGATGGTTCTTAAGTACTTGCTCTTTTCAAAAACAAAATCTTTTTCACACTTACAATTTTCGAACAAAGTTTTCAAAAACACTTCATACGCTCTTGAGGACAGAAGCAAGAGTTAAATCGAAGTTTTCAAACAAACTTTTTTTCAAAACCCACAAACACAAAGAAAAGCAATTTTGAAAACAATATGAGCAAGTACTTAAGAGACTGTGGATAACCACGGATAGAAAGGGTGCTAACACCTTCCCTTTCTATAATCTACCCCCCGAACCCGAGAAACATCTCGAAAAAGGAATTTTTCTGTGCTTTTTTCCTTTCCTTGTTGGATAAAATAAAAGTCGGTGGCAACTCTTGCTTACCGCGACATTTTGTGAAAACAAACGCAAAACGCAAACCATCATTTCAAAAAACAGTCAGTTCTCTCCCACTGTATCACAGAACCGGCGACTCTGCTGAGGATGCTTATAAGTAGGGTGTACCTTAGGATTAGATCATTGTGTTTTCAATTGCTTGCTTTGTATGTGTGATCGGTGGAAATAGAACTGACTGTTTTTTAAGCCGGTTCGCGAAATGTCGCGGTAAGCAAGAGTCGCCACCGTCTTTTATGTTCTCCAATATGGAAAGGATAAAAGCACAGCAAAATTCCTTCTTTGAGAATGTCTCTCGATTCGGGAGGTAGATTTATAGAAAGGGAAGGTGTTAGCACCCTTTCTATCTGTGGTTATCCACGGGCTCTTAGGTACTTGCTCTTATGTTTTCAAAAATGGTTTGCTTTTCAAGTGTGTGTGGGTTTTGAAAAAGTTTCGTTTGAAAAATTTCTAAGTAACTCTTGTATCTGTCCTCAAGAGTGTATGCAAAATTTGTTTGAAAACTTTTGGAAAGTGTGAGTGCGAAAAGTTTGTTTTTGTTTGTTTTTTGAAAGAGAGCAAGTACCCAGGAGAAATCTACCTACTCTAAGGAATTAATCTATGTAAGAGTCCTTTAGATAGTGCCATCCCACCATTGAGAGGTAGGTAGCACCATCGTTGGAGTTGTTCGAGTCAATTCGATTATTAGGGACATGTGGTCACCGAAGCAATAGTAGGACCCCTTAGAAGTAACCCTAATGTCCTAGATCCTTTTTATCCGAGGCAACCGTTTCGAGGCAACTGGATCTTAGACAGGAGGGCGACCTCTAAAACACCTTATACTTGACGACCACGTTCGAGGCAACCAGTGGGGCGTACCCTAGGAGTGGCATGTGCTTGTGTGTTGTTTTCAGTTAATGTTTATCTTGTACATGCATTTGTGAGCTACGGATTAATTTTATTATTCATACAAGTCTTTCATGCATTTTTAACAGTTAAGAGTGCGGAAAATAAAGTGCGGAAATATGAATCTATGCTATTACAAGGCACGAGTCTATACATCGCCAAAAACAGAAACCCGTTTGGAAATAAATGCGGAAAGTAAAGAAAGCGGTAAATCCTAATTAACTATTACATTTCCGGAGCAGATACATAAATAATCAAAATAAGAATAATGCGTGTAAAAGAATCGAATCAGGACGTCCTTAGGGTTTTGACCCTTTTTTGAGAAATAAAGAAAGTAATTTGTCCCTTTTTTGCAATTTAATTAAAATATTAAACCTAGTACTAATTAATTATTTAATTAAAAAGAAAAAAATGTTTTTTTGTGTGTTTTTTAAGTCTTTAATAAAAATAAAATAAAAGAAATTAAAAGTAAAAAGGAAAAACCCTAATTCTAAATTTGTTTTATTTATTGTAAAAAAGGTTAAAATTAAACCTAATTTAAACTAAGTTATTTAATTTACATTTATTTACAAAGATAATTAATAGTAAATTTAATAAATAATAAAAATATTTAATTTTAAGTTTCTGAATTTAATATGAAAAATAATTAATTTATGAATTACTAATAATAATTAATAAGAGTTAATAAAAATAATTGGTTAAAAGGAAATAAAAGAGAAAAAGAAAACAAAAGAAAATATGAAAGAACCAGGGGGGTATGCTGGCCCAGATGGAGGTTTGAAGGAGCAATTTGGCCCATTAAGCTGCAAGCCTGCTTGGACTTTTGGAATTGGCTGCACATTGGTTGACTGGGACCATCATAGTCAACAGCTCATGGCCATTGGATTTGAACACGTGACCACCTGGCGCCTGTTTGTTGGAGGGACATGGTGGAATGCTTCTCAACGCCTGCACATGATTATTTTGGGAAAAATAGAAACAAGGAATTTGGGGGACCTGGGAATCGAACCCAGGTCCCAATGATGATCAGCCAGATGCCTAACCACTCCACCACGCGCTTGCTTCTGTTTGTATAATGAGCAATAAATATAATATAACAAACCTAACGCTTATGCTGGAAATTTATAAAACGTGCACCATCCTTTGAACCAGCCAACCACGCGCTTACACCTATCATCTTCTTCCTCGTTTCCCTGTAAAACAAAAGCAATTAGCGGGGGTTTTTAACCCCCACAACCTGCAAAAAGGGAAAATAGAGAATAGGTTTATGCGTTATATAAATAGGGCGCGACATGTCCAATGAATTCGTCTTGATCTTCTGAGTCCAACCATGGGCATCATTAGTCCTAATTTTGCTTGGTCAAGAAAGCCCTAAAATCAAAGCTTCGAAACCCTAGATTTCTTTAATGGCAGTTTTCGTTTCAGGGCACCATAATTAAATTAATCTGTACCATTAGCTTCAGAATGGTGTTAGCAATGCAAAGCAATGATCATAACATGTTAATGATGCATAAAACTTGAGTTTCGATTCTAGAAAAATTAAGCAAACCGTGAGTTCGTTCTGGACGTTTCTTTGAGTGTTGGCACGTGATTTTGATTGCAATGCGCTCCTGAGTGTCCCAACAAGGTGTTGGAATAAAAAAAGGCTTTGAATTGGCCTGGAAGGTGGAATTCAGTTTCAAGCTTTCTTTGAATTTTTTCAATATGGTAAGGGCTCTTTGCAGCAGTTTTGCACGTCCCAGGCATTAGGGTTGAGTTATGCACTTATAGTAGAACGGTTTTAGGTCAAGTTTTGATCCAAAAATCCATGGAATAAAGTTTTCAATATTTGATTTCAAATCAAATATTTTTCAATCTTTTTGATTGAAAAACCTTGCCAAATTGGGTGATTCTTGTCTCTTTGATGGATGCACGAAATTTCCAGCTTGCCCTGAGTGTATTTGCATCACAAAAAGATTTGAAAACCATATCTTTTGAATTTTCCTACAATTAAATGAATTAAATGAATTAATATTAATAAAAATTCAATTAATTAATTAAAAATAAGAAAATAAATCAATTTAAGTTAAGTGGGTCATGCATAGGCCTTGGACAAAGTTTCAAGAAAGAATTTGAGGCCCATTAGCAAAAATGAAGTGTTTTGGGCAAAGTTGACTTTTGCAAATTCCCAAAAATTTCCCAACTTCTCCAATGCATATCTTGCTTAATTTTGATCCTATGAACATGTTCTTGGACATTTTGGAAAGGTCTTGAAGTCCTATAACCAATTTCTTTGGTCCCATGTCATTTTGATTTACCAATCTCAAGTTATGGTCTTTGACTTAAAGTGCCTTTTTGTTGACTTTTGCAAATGACCTATAATGTAGAAATTGATAACTTTTTGTGAGAGCATTTCTTGGACTTGGAATGTGAAGATGAGTTGTAGGAAATGTCATCCCCTTCAAAATGAGCATTGGATGGGATTTTTCTGATGAACCATGAAAAAGTTATGCCTTGGTCAAGTTATAGTTGACTTTTCAACTGTCCAAAAATAAAATCTTTTGCATCTTTGATGATTTTTGAGCCATTCTTGTGGAATCATGATCAAGACTTGATCAAATGATGATTGTGGGCTCAAAATAAGATGTTGACCAAAATTTTTGACTTTTGACTGTAAAATGACTATTTCTCCCCTGCAGTTGATTGTGGAGCAACTAGGGCTTTTGACTGTGCAATTTGATGCTGTGAGCCTTGAAACTTGACATGTAGATGCTTGACAATGTATATAGGCCTATGGGACTTGATTGAGCCATTGAAAACCTCAACTTCCTTGCAAAAACCAAAACCCTAATCTTGACTGGCTTAGGAGGCAGTTAGACTGTGCAATCTTTGAGGAATCTTGAAGCATTTGAAGATTGATCTTGACAAATCTTGGAGAATATGGGAGGGCAAATTTTGGGGTACAACAGTTGCCCCTGTTCAATCTTATTAGACCTGAGGATGTAGATTGGCTTGTGTGCTTTTCGTGATCCGAAGGTGGAAGATGATTGAACACTAGAGTGCCTAGAAATTTGCACTCGCATAGTAGAGTATCAGCAATGTGATGTCTGGAATGGGCTTACAGATGCCATTTGGAGAGATGGTGTATAGGAGGATGTGCTTATAGATGCCATCTGGAGATGTGACAGAACCTTGTCGGGAATGGGCTTATAGATGCCATTTGGAGACTGTTGGTAGGTGGATGGTTATGGAGATGGGCTTAAAAGATGCCATCTGAAGGTGTCGATCACGTAAGAGATTCCTTAGTGAGAACTTGCGTACCTGATAAAGAAAGATAATTTCCTGGCCTGTTACAGGTGTTTATCTTCAATCTCTTCATGTAGATATGCCCTGGCTAGATACAGGTATCGAATCTACCATCAATTGCTCACAAATATGCCCTGTCTAGATACAGGTATCAAATCTGGAATTGGTCGTCTACAGATATGCCCTGGCTGGATACAGGAATCGAATCTCTAAACTCTTCATGCAGACATGCCCTGGCTAGATACAGGTGTCGAATCCACAATCAATTACTCACAGATATGCCCTGGCTAGATACAGGTATCGAATCTGGAACTGGTTGTTTACAGATATGCCCTGGCTGGATACAGGAATCGAATCTCTAAACTCTTCATGCAGACATGCCCTGGCTAGATACAGGTGTCGAATCTACAATCAGTTACTCACAGATATGCCCTGGCTAGATACAGGAATCGAATCTGGAATTGGTCGTTTACAGATATACCCTGGCTGGATACATGAGTCGAATCTCTAAACTCTTCATGCAGACATGCCCTGGCTGGATACAGGAATTGAATCTACAATCAGTCACTCACAGATATGCCTTGGCTAGATACAGGAATCGAATTTGGAATTGGTCGTCTACAGATATGCCCTGGCTGGATACAGGAGTCGAATCTCTAAACTCTTCATGCAGACATGCCCTGGCTGGATACAGGTATCGAATCTACAATCAGTTACTCACAGATATGCCCTGGCTAGATACAGGAATCGAATTTGGAATTAGTCGTCTACAGATATGCCCTGGCTGGATACAGGAATCAAATCTCTAAACTCTTCATGCAGACATGCCCTGGCTGGATACAAGTATCGAATCTACAATCAGTTACTCACAGATATGCCCTGGCTAGATACAGGAATCGAATCTGGAATTGGTCGTCTACAGATATGCCCTGGCTGGATACAGGAATCGAATCTCTAAACTCTTCATGCAAACATGCCCTGGCTGGATACAGGTATCGAATCTACAATCAAATCACTCACAGATATGCCCTGGCTAGATACAGGAATCGAATCTGGAATCGCGACAGTTGATAGTAATCGTCTTTGGATGGACCTTTTTTCTGAAAAGGCAAAACGTCAGTTGTATGCAATGTCATGATGTATGAAATGCACGATGTCATGATGTTCTCAAGAATAAATGAGATAGTGTGTTATGATGCGTATATGCATGCAAATAGGAAATGTGAAATGTGAAATGTCTATGAATGTATTTTCGTCTAGGAAAATAAATCCTTGACGAATGCCGGGAAGTTAGATCCTGGGCTGATGTTTGAAGAGTAGAATTATTCGTTTCCGCTGAGGATGATGATTGCAAGAATAAACCGATAGGAGAAGATGACTCCGTTGGGGAATAAACTTGTTGGAGAGATTACTCTGCGGGGAGACGCTCTGTGGGGAAGAGATACTTCGCTGAGATTTGATGATAACTCCGCTGGGGATAGGAAGAACTTCACCGGGGACGATCTTTCCGTGGTAATTAGTTGAGGATAACCCAGTTATAAGCTCTGGTGGGGAATAACCTTTGAATATGGCCGGGGAGAGACGTATGTACTCTACAGGTGACAAGCTTCCAGAATCTACTGGGGATAAGCTTCCAGAATCTACTGGGGATAAGCTTCCAGAATCTACTAGGGAGGATGATTCAACTCTCCTGGGGAAACTTTTGGACTGCATTGGGGAATGGCTCCACTGGGGTGCCTGGTATTCCTCCGGGGAACAATCTTATATTAAGACTGCCGGGGATGCTTGTTTAGGAATATATGTATACTCCACTGGGGAATATTGAGATTTTCTGGGGCTACCCAACCTCCTTAAGGCTGACAGTAGACTATCTCTGCTTGGGGAGAGTATTGCTGACTTGCTGGAGATATTGTGCCTTTTCAGGGTTGATTGGGAGACCCACTCTGCTCGGGGGAGAGTATTGCTGTGCTTTGTCTTGCTCTGTGGGGAGTGAAGGTATCCTGGTTACATTCTTCAGCCGAACTTACCTTGGTACCTTGAGGACAGAGCAGTTGGCACAGTCTGGACCATTCTTATTTCCCCAGCTTCCGTGGGAGAAGGTACCTGTGGAGGCCTTGATAACTGCCGATTGACAAATCTTCTTCTGGTAGGAAAGTGACAAGATGACGGGACATAGTCGTACACTTTGATCCCTAATTTTTGCCTGGACCGGCCTTTCAGGTTTTCAGTCCACCGGGATACCCATTTTTGCCCAAGCCGCCTTTTCAGGTTCTCGACTTGCCGGGTGTACAGATTTTTTCATTTTCATCCCTTATTTTTGCCCGAACCCTTTTGGTTCGCCGGGAAGCCCTTATTTTTGCCTAGGCATGTCAACCTAGCGGGTCTTTGATTATGCGTAGTATTTTTTCGACTATGTCCACGCTCTCAGGATGTAGGGAGGTGCCCCTGTTGTTGTGCTCCCATGTGACCAGAAGATGTTTGATCGTACCAGATTTGTTGCTGGCATTCCTGTTCAATGCCCCAAGTGACTCAGGCAGAGACTTGCCCCTGTCTGGTTGGCCTTTTGAGAGATTCTCCGAATCTTGACTTAACTGCCCCAGATGATGGACAATGATCATGCCATGCCCCTTGGTTGGGAGTGCTTTTGTTCATCAGATATTCTTCGTGCGAATTTCTTTGCTCTTCGAACAAAAAGTCATATGCAAACAATGTTATTTAAAAATGCAAAGCTTATGTCTGTCTTGAAGTTTTTTGAAAATGCATAAAAACAAGTGAATTTTTTGTAAACTATGATGTCAACTCGTTATTTTACCGCAAGCCTTAAGGAGTCAGGATACCTTTCGTAACAGTATGCTTTCGAACTAACCCATGCTTCAGCTAGGACTTTTTAAGGGTTATAACGTGGCCTGGTTCACGGTTTAAGAAACAAAGGATAAAGGCTCAAATTATTTGTACCCACCCGCTCTTCGTGATGTTCTTCAAACCTAAACTCAGCTGATCGTGCGTTAGACCTTGTTTGAATCTTTGTCCTGATATTCCAATGATGGTTCGAATATTGACAGTTTATTTTGAATAGGCAGTCATTCCTTTTTTTTTTGGTTGAGGGTTTGTAGGACCTCTTTCTTTTTTGATTTCGTTATCCCTGTTTTTTGCGTGAACTGTTTCTTTGTGGTTACAGTCAGCGGGATGCCCCAGTTTCGTAAGTCTCCTTCATAGGTTTTGACTTATTGGGCTTTAGTTTTTTTTTTGGTAATGACTGCCTGTCTTGACGATTGTAGGGAACCATCACTGTCTTTTGTTTTAGAAGGACTCCTTTGATGTCATTCGTTGTACACCTGGATCAACTGAGAAGACTACCCTGCCCCTGGTTATAATTTAAGGGTTTCAATTTTTGTGAAAAGAAAAAACTCCTACTTCTTTGGATCGAAGGGGTTGACGAGGGATTATCTTCCTTATAACTCCAGTGTTTAGGAATTGAAACAATGCCTGTACCTCATCAGCGGGGTCTGTTCAAAAGCATACTGTAGATTGTGGTATCGTTTTCGTCATCCTCCCTCAAGAGGCTTTAAATTAATCAATCGAGAGTTGAACATCAAAAAATGAAAGCAGTTTTAAGCATAGTGAACATAATTACTTCAAAACAGACATGTGTAATGCATTAATGAAATAACAACGTTTAACATGAATAAAATGTTTGAACAATCAAAGAAAAAAATACAACTTGAACATTCGAATGAACAAAAGTTTTTTTTCAATCCTAGCCATGCTTTGGCAAGGGAGCAGTGATCACATTGGGAGCTTCGGGCGCTTCGAACTGGACCTCCTTTGCGTCGATCAGATCCTGAACTTTGTTCCTCAGAGTCAAACAATTATCTGTAGCATGCCCCAGGCTGTCGGAATGATAAGCGCAACGAACGTTGGGGTTATACTTTGAAGGTGTCTTGCTGGGATTCTTAGGAGGGTCCCTTAGAGTTACCAAATTGGTTGACAGCAACTGTGGCAATATATGGGACAAGGTCATGCTGAGGGGAGTGAATTGCCTTTTAGGTCTCTCTTCCCTTTGTTGGTTGTGATGTTGAGGAGCACCGGTCGGTTTTGAAATAACTACTGCATTGACAGCACTAGATTCTTTCTTGGATGGTTTCTTCTCAGTGTTCGAGGAGTCACCCTTTTGTATCTTCCCAGACTTGATACCAGCTTCTATCCTCTCACCAGTCAAGATCAGATCTGTAAACCCAACAGAAGAATTCCCAATCAGATGATTGAAGAATGGACCAGACAGGGTCCCCAAGAACATGTCAACGAGCTCACGGTCAGTCAGAGGTGGTTGTACCCTTCCAGCAAGGTCTCTCCACTTTTGAGCATACTCCTTGAATCCTTCACCCGTCCCTAGTGACATACCCT
Organism: Vicia faba; assembly: GCA_948472305.1. Taxonomy (NCBI): domain Eukaryota; kingdom Viridiplantae; phylum Streptophyta; class Magnoliopsida; order Fabales; family Fabaceae; genus Vicia; species Vicia faba. Next base: position 1,017,339,623 of record OX451738.1, on the reverse strand, counting down.
AAAGTTGGGTACGCGTAGGAGCGAGGTCGGAATTGTACTGATACTACTTGTAGAATGCAGTAGTCAAGTCCTCCCAGTTACGAATACTGGCTCCATCTAGTTGATAGAACCACTCGAGTTGAGTCCCTGCCAGACTATCCTGAAAGAAGTGAATCCACAATTTCTTGTCAACCATGGAGGGCTGGATCTTCCTTATGTATGAACGGAGGTGCAGCTTAGGACAGGAGGCTCCGTCGTACTTTGCAAAAGCAGGTGCTTTGAACTTGTGTGGGATCACCACCCCTGAGGATAGACCTAGATCTTCGAAGTCCAGGCCGGACACTTTTTGTATCTCCATAGCACTTAACCGGTCCTCCAGCTGTTTGTACCTGTCCTCGGCAGGAGGGTACTGTTCATCATTGAAATCCGTCTCGTTGTCGGAGACCACAGGACTAGGAGCCCTCCTCTCTTGGGGACTGTCTTTTCCAACAGATGGGGTAGTCAGCTCAACTTCATTTTGTGATCCATTCCCAGATCTGCGTCTAGGGTTGAACAAAACAATCCTCTTCTTCTTCTTCCTCTCTTTCAGCATCAGAGTTTTCAAGTCCTGTTGACCCTGGGCGGTTCCTCTTCTTCTTCTTCTTCTTCCTCTCTTTCAGTTGATGCTACACGACACCACGCGGCAGCCCCATACTCTCCTTGACTTGACTCAAGGGTTACCGGTACTCACCAAAGTGCCACATCAACGTAGCAACTGCTTCAACCGTGTCGGTATACCCCGCACAGTTCCCTCACAGTTTGTTGCTACCTAAAAGGTATCCCCCAGATCCGGGTTAGGATCTATGAAACTCCCAAAACAGGCCCACAATATTAAAGCAATCAAAACAGGCAATTGAAAACATAAGAGTGGTCTAATCCTAAGGTACACCTCACTTTTATAAGTTTCCCCAGCAGAGTCGCCAGTTCTGTGATCGGTGGAAATAAAACTGACTGTTTTTTAAGCTAGTTCGCGAAATGTCACGGTAAGCAAGAGTCGCCACCGTCTTTTATGTTCTCCAATATGGAAAGGACAAAAGCACAGCAAAATTCCTTCTTTGAGAATGTCTCTCGGTTCGGGAGGTAGATTTATAGAAAGGGAAGGTGTTAGCACCCTTTCTATCCGTGGTTATCCACGGGCTCTTAGGTACTTGCTCTTATGTTTTCAAAAATGGTTTGATTTTCAAGTATGTGTGGGTTTTGAAAAAGTTTCGTTTGAAAAATTTCTAAGTAACTCTTGTATCTGTCCTCAAGAGTGTATGAAAAATTTGTTTGAAAACTTTTGGAAAGTGTGAGTGCGAAAAGTTTGTTTTTGTTTGTTTTTTGAAAGAGAGCAAGTACCCAGGAGAAATATACCTACTCTAAGGAATTAAGCTGTGTAAGAGTCCTTTAGATAGTGCCATCCCACCATTGAGAGGTAGGTAGCACCATCGTTGGAGTTGTTCGGGTCAATTCGATTATTAGGGACATGTGGTCACCGAAGCAATAGTAGGACCCCTTAGAAGTAACCCTAATGTCCTAGATCCTTTTTTTTCCGAGGCAACCGTTTCGAGGCAAGTAGATCTTAGACAGGAGGGCGACCTCTAAAACACCCTATACTTGACGACCACGTTCGAGGCAACCAGTGGGGCGTACCCTAGGAGTGGCATGTGCTTGTGTGTTGTTTTCAGTTAATGTTTATCTTGTACATGCATTTGTGAGCTACAGATTGATTTTATTATTCATACAAGTCTTTCATGCATTTTTAACAGTTAAGAGTGCGGAAAATAAAGTGCGGAAATATGAATCTACGCTATTACAAGGCGCGGGTCTATACATCGCCAAAAACAGAAACCCGTTTGGAAATAAATGCGGAAAGTAAAGAAAGCGGTAAATCCTAATTAACTATTACATTTCCGGAGCAGATACATAAATAATCAAAATAAGAATAATGCGTGTAAAAGAATCGAATCAGGACGTCCTTAGGGTTTTGACCCTTTTTTGAGAAATAAAGAAAGTAATTTGTCCCTTTTTTGCAATTTAATTAAAATATTAAACCTAGTACTAATTAATTATTTAATTAAAAAGAAAAAAATGTTTTTTTGTGTGTTTTTTAAGTCTTTAATAAAAATAAAATAAAAGAAATTAAAAGTAAAAAGGAAAAACCCTAATTCTAAATTTGTTTTATTTATTGTAAAAAAGGTTAAAATTAAACCTAATTTAAACTAAGTTATTTAATTTACATTTATTTACAAAGATAATTAATAGTAAATTTAATAAATAATAAAAATATTTAATTTTAAGTTTCTGAATTTAATATGAAAAATAATTAATTTATGAATTATTAATAATAACTAATAAGAGTTAATAAAAATAATTGGTTAAAAGGAAATAAAAGAGAAAAAGAAAACAAAAGAAAATATGAAAGAACCAGGGGGGTATGCTGGCCCAGATGGAGGTTTGAAGGAGCAATTTGGCCCATTAAGCTGCAAGCCTGCTTGGACTTTTGGAATTGGCTGCACATTGGTTGACTGGGACCACCATAGTCAACAGCTCATGGCCATTGGATTTGAACACGTGACCACCTGGCGCCTGTTTGTTGGAGGGACATGGTGGAATGCTTCTCAACGCCTGCACATGATTATTTTGGGAAAAATAGAAACAAGGAATTTGGGGGACCTGGGAATCGAACCCAGGTCCCAATGATGATCAGCCAGATGCCTAACCACTCCACCACGCGCTTGCTTCTGTTTGTATAATGAGCAATAAATATAATATAACAAACCTAACGCTTATGCTGGAAATTTATAAAACGCACGCCATCCTTTGAACCAGCCAACCACACGCTTACACCTATCATCTTCTTCCTCGTTTCCCTGTAAAACAAAAGCAATTAGCGGGGGTTTTTAACCCCCACAACCTGCAAAAAGGGAAAATAGCGAATAGGTCTATGCGTTATATAAATAGGGCGCGACATGTCCAATGAATTCGTCTTGATCTTCTGAGTCCAACCATGGGCATCATTAGTCCTAATTTTTCTTGGTCAAGAAAGCCCTAAAATCAAAGCTTCAAAACCCTAGATTTCTTTAATGGCAGTTTTCGTTTCAGGGCACCATAATCAAATTAATCTGTACCATTAACTTCAGAATGGTGTTAGCAATGCAAAGCAATGATCATAACATGTTAATGATGCATAAAACTTGAGTTTCGATTCTAGAAAAATTAAGCAAACCGTGAGTTCGTTCTGGACATTTCTTTGAGTGTTGGCACGTGATTTTGATTGCAATGCGCTCCTGAGTGTCCCAGCAAGGTGTTGGAATCAAAAAAAGGCTTTGAATTGGCCTGGAAGGTGGAATTCAGTTTCAAGCTTTCTTTGAATTTTTTCAATATGGTAAGGGCTCTTTGCAGCAGTTTTGCACGTCCCAGGCATTAGGGTTGAGTTATGCACTTATAGTAGAACGGTTTTAGGTCAAGTTTTGATCCAAAAATCCATGGAATAAAGTTTTCAATATTTGATTTCAAATCAAATATTTTTCAATCTTTTTGATTGAAAAACCTTGCCAAATTGGGTGATTCTTGTCTCTTTGATGGATGCACGAAATTGCCAGCTTGCCCTGAGTCTATTTGCATCACAAAAAGATTTGAAAACCATATCTTTTGAATTTTCCTACAATTAAATGAATTAAATGAATTAATATTAATAAAAATTCAATTAATTAATTAAAAATAAGAAAATAAATCAATTTAAGTTCAGTGGGTCGTGCATAGGCCTTGGACAAAGTTTCAAGAAAGAATTTGAGGCCCATTAGCAAAAATGAAGTGTTTTGGGCAAAGTTGACTTTTGCAAATTCCCAAAAATTTCCCAACTTCTCCAATGCATATCTTGCTCAATTTTGATCCTATGAACATGTTCTTGGACATTTTGGAAAGTTTTTGAAGTCCTCTAACCAATGTCTTTGGTCCCATGTCATTTTGATTTACCAATCTCAAGTTATGGTCTTTGACTTAAAGTTCCTTTTTGTTGACTTTTGAAAATGACCTATAATGTAGAAATTGATAACTTTTTGTGAGAGCATTTCTTGGACTTGGAATGTGAAGATGAGTTGTAGTAAATGTCATCCCCTTCAAAATGGGCATTGGATGGGATTTTTCTGATGAACCATGAAAAAGTTATGCCTTGGTCAAGTTACAGTTGACTTTTCAAATGTCCAAAAATAGAAACTTTTGCATCTTTGATGATTTTTGAGCCATTCTTGTGGAATCATGATCAAGACTTGATCAAATGATAATTGTGGGCTCAAAATAATATGTTGACCAAATTTTTTGACTTTTAACTGTAAAATGACCATTTTGCCCCTACAGCTGATTGTGGAGCAACTAGGGCTTTTGACTGTGCAATTTGATGCTGTGAGCCTTGAAACTTGACATGTAGATGCCTGACAATGTATATAGGCCTATGGAACTTGATTGAGCCATTGAAAACCTCAACTTCCTTGCAAAAACCAAAACCCTAATCTTGACTGGCTTAGGAGGCAGTTGGACTGTGCAATCTTTGAGGAATCTTGAAGCATTTGAAGATTGATCTTGACAAATCTTGGAGAATATGGGAGGGAAAATTTTGGGGTACAACAGTATGCGTTATATTTGTGGGCTTGAATCGTAGTTACTATAGATCCTAACCCGGATCTGGGGGATACCCTTTAGGTAAGTAGCAATAAACTGTGAGGGAACTGTACGGCATAGACCGATACGGTTGAAGTAGTAGCTACGTTGGTGTGGCACTTTAGTCTGTACCGATATCCCTTGTGTTGGAACGAGGAGAATATGGGTCTTATAAGGGGTCATTAAGCACCAACTGACCTTAGAACCTTTAAATTGACCAACTTGGCCATAAAACAGTAGCAGTATGCTACACTCGTTGAGACTAAACTCTCGCGATGATTTCGGCCGCAAGAAAAGGTTGCTAAACTGGAATTATGACCTATTAAGGTTAGTCAGTGATATTGAGATCCTCTAGAACCCGGTTACTATTTTTTAGGACAGGTTTGAACCAACTGAACTGAAAGAGGGTAGTACCTAAGCTCCTTGCCATCCTGAAATCTAAGGGCTCTCTGTGTGACTTGTGTGCCTTTACCATGTTTGCTATTGGTGGATACTTGTGATGTGCTTTCTATCATGACATCATGGCATAATAACATTGCATGCATCTTGCATTGGACTAACCTATTTCAAAGACAAGAGGGATTCATCTTTGTTCTGTTTTGTAGGTCATGATGCCCATGCGTAGGAATACCATTCGGATCAACTTTGTCCAGGTTCCCACCATGCTTAAAGAATTGATTGCAAAGATGCCTGATACTACCTCCTTCATCAGAAGACATGGGTATCTTCTCAGTTTGGTCACCTCCAAATTGGACGAGCAGATGATGAGTGTCCTAGTCCAGTTCTATGATCCACTGTACCATTGCTTTACTTTTCAGGACTACCAGTTGGTTCCCACCTTAGAAGAGTTCTCTGATCTTCTCGGTATCTCTATTCTGGAGCAGACCCCGTTTACTGGTTGGGATAAGATCCTTAGGCCAAAAGAGATTTCTTCAGCCCTTCATTTGACAAAGGATGAGGTAATGGCTAATTGGGAGACTAGAAGTGGAGCAAAGGGCTTTCTGACTAAGTTCTTGGTTGGTAAGGATAATTATTTCTGGGATAGTCTAGACTTCAAGGCATTCGAAGATATTCTGGCTCTTCTGATATATGGCTTGGTATTATTTCCGAATCCTGACTCTTTTATTGATGTGAATGCGGTGAAAATCTTCATCTCTTGTAATCCTGTACCCACTCTCTTGGGTGACATTCTTCATCAGCTTTATGCCCGTACTGCTCGAAAGCGGGGAACCTTGATGTGCTGTGCTCCATTATTGGCGAGGTGGTTTATTTCGCACCTCCCCAAATTAGTGTTGAAGAACAAAGAAGGCATGGGCTGGGCTTATAGGATTATGTCTCTCTCTCATAATGACATCATCTGGACTATCAAGGGTATGGATGAGGTGGCTATTATTGATCGATGCGGGGAGTACCCCAATGTTCCATTGATAGGAAACCATGTAGGAATTTCTTACAATCCATGCTTGGCCTTACGTCATTTTGGGAGAGCCAGAAGGGAAGGACCCCATGAACTGCTAATGCCTAGTATCATCTTTGATTTTCAAGGGGATAGCGACGAGTAACTCCGCAGATTCATAAGGGCTTGGGATAGAGTTCACAGATCTGATCCACATGAGCTGGGTCCAAAGACTTCACTTCCGATGGAGCCGTTTCTCAGATGGGTTCGTATCCGGGCCCAAAAGCTGGGAATGCCGTATGAAGTCGTCCTGCCTATCATTGTTGAAGTTGCTAATGAAGAAGGGGTTCTTCCGACCATCCTCCATCCTCATATGCTCACTGACATTGGGGCACTGAAAAGGTCTTGGATACAACTGAGGGAAGAGCAGGATGCTTACTGAGAAAAGTTTAACGAGCAGGAGCAGAAGATCCAGAAGTTGACTAGGCAGCTGGAGAACGAGCGGATTCTCAATGACTATGTCCGCACCGACAAGAAGCGACCATGGGAGCATTGATTGTCCTTTGATTTATTTCCTTTCCAGTTCTATTTACTTTTCAGTATTTCCTTTCTTGTAACGCCTTAAGGGCATCTGTTGAACAATTTGAATTTCAAAGTTTATCTAATAAAAGTGTGTTTCCTTTATGGTTTACGAATTTGAATCTCTCGATGTCTTTGAAATCATATCATACGCATTTCATCCCATGCACTTCATAACAGGTACCCATTATAGGTTTCTTATCTTCTTCACTGTTTATTTCAGCACTCATCATGTCTGCTGAGCCATCAACTGAGCAAGCAATCAAGGCCCTATAGACCCAGAATGCCCAATTCCAAGAGTTGTTCATGAATCTAGCTAAGGGTCAGCAAGATCTTAAGACCTTGATTCTGAAAGAGAAGAAGAAGAAGAGAACAGTTTTGTTTAACACGGGTCACAGGTTTGGAAACAGGCTACGGGATGAAGTTGATTTGACCACCTCATCTGGAGGGAAAGATGGTCAGGAAGAAAGGAGGGCTCCTAGCCTTGTGGTCTCGGACAATGAGACAGACTTCGACGAAGACCAGTATCCTCTGGCTGAGGATAGATACAAACAACTGGAAGACCGTTTAAGTGCGATGGAAGTTCAGAAAGTGCCTGGTCTAGATTTTGGTGATCTGGGTCTATCGTCTGGGGTGGTGATTCCCCACAAATTCAAAGCACCAGCCTTTGCTAAGTATGACGGAGTTTCTTGTCCAAAGCTGCACCTCCGGTCATATGTAAAGAAGATTCAGCCGTACATCGCTGATAAGAACCTATGGATCCATTTCTTTCAAGACAATCTCTTAGGGACTCAGCTTGAATGGTTTTACCAGTTAGACGGAGCCAATATCCGCAGTTGGGAAGATTTGGATACTGCCTTCTACAGGCAGTACCAATACAATGCCGACCTCGCTCATACGCGTACCTAACTCCAGGGTATGTCTATGGGGACGGGTGAAGGTTTCAAAGATTATGCTCAGAAGTGGAGGGACCTCGTCGGAAGAGTGCAACCACCCTTGGCTGATCGGGAGCTTGTGGATATGTTTCTGCGGACCTTGTCTTGTCCATTTTTCAACCACCTGATTGGAAGCTCTTCGTCTGGGTTTACAGAGCTAATTATGACCGGTGAAAGGATTGAGGCTGGTATTAAGGCTGGTAAGATACAAAAGGGTGTTTCATCGAGCACCGAGAAAAAGCCTTTTAAGAAGAAGTCCAATGTTGTTTACAGTTCGAAAAGCCAGAATAGACCTGAACGCCGCCGAGCTGTTAATGCGGTTGTTATTTCATGACCTGTTGGTGCTACTCAGCGCAACAATAAACAAAAGGCCGAGAGACCTCGAAGGAAATTCACCCATCTCAACATGACTTTGTCTCAGATTCTGCCGCAGTTATTAAAGACCAATCTAGTAACTCCAAGGGAGGCTCCGCAGAATCCTAACATTGCATCACCTAAGTACAACCCTAACGCCCGCTGCGCTTTTCACTCTGATAGCCCGGGGCATGATACGGATGATTGTTGGGTTTTGAAGAACAAAGTACAAGACCTGATGATGCTAAGGAGATCGAGTTCGGAGCACCAGAGAAGCCTAAACAAGATGCAGGGGTGAATGCTATCGGGGATGACGATGATGAAGAGTTTGATATCGACAGTTGGATCTACCCGACTGCCAATGGTGGACTAAGCAACTGGACAACGAAGGATTCTATGCCCGCTTCTGTTATCACCCAGTAATGAGACTTTTTGTTTTGAATTTGTAACAGACAATGTTTTAAACTCTACGGCCCTGTGTCTTACCTGGGGTACCGTGGATTCATTTGTGAGGGATTTATGTGTGTCATTTTCATATATCATTAATAAAAGCATTGGACGTTTCTTTCATTTCAAATTTTGTGCTCCTTGTTTTTTCTTTTATTACATATTGCAAAACAGTTATTTTACACACACTCACATATACAGGTCTACATCCACTCTGGATCTCACTGGTAACGATTCTGCTACTGCCAATTATGACTTCAAAAATCCGATCAACTTAGCCGAAGACGAAGGTGAAGATGATTGCGAAGTTCCTGGTGAACTTGCAAGACAGTTACTTCAAGAAGAGAGGGTTATTCAGCCGCACGAAGAGCCGGTGGAGTCAGTAAATTTGGGTACAGAATAGGACAAGAAAGAGGTCAAGATCGGTGCAAACCTGGAGCTTAATGTGAAACAACGGTTGATTCATATGTTGCGGGACTACGTTGCGATCTTTGCCTGGTCTTATGAAGACATGCCTGGGTTGGATACTGATATTGTGGTTCATCGCCTACCTACCAAGGAAGATTGTTCTCCAGTAAAACAGAAGGTCCGCCGAATGCGCCCGGAGATGTCTGAGAAAATCAAGGTTGAAGTAATGAAACAGTTTGACGCCGGTTTTCTTGCAGCTACTTCTTACCCTCAGTGGGTGGCCAACGTGGTTCCTGTGCCGAAGAAGGATGGTAAAGTTCGAATGTGTGTTGACTATAGAGATCTGAATAGGGCGAGTCCCAAGGATGATTTTCCTCTACCTCATATCGACGTTCTGGTTGACAACACCACTCAGCACAAGGTATTCTCCTTTATGGATGGTTTCTCCGGTTATAATCAGATTAAAATGGCTCCCGAAGACATGGAGAAGACAACTTTTGTTATTCAGTGGGGTACTTTTTGCTACAAGGTCATGCCCTTTGGATTGAAGAATGCTGGGGCAACGTATCAGCGTGCCATGGTTACTTTGTTTCACGACATGATCCATCATGAGATTGAGGTATACGTCGACAAAATGATTGCAAGATCCCAAACTGAAGAAGAACATCTTGACCACCTTCAGAAGCTATTTGACAGGCTGAAGTTGTATAAGCTGAGGTTAAACCCGAACAAGTGCACCTTCGGGGTGAGATCTGGTAAGCTGCTGGGTTTCATCGTAAGCGATAAAGGTATTCAAGTGGATCCTGCAAAGGTGAAAGCTATACAGGAAATGCCAGCTCCCAGAACAGAGAAAGAAGTAAGAGGTTTTCTGGGACGACTAAACTACATTGCTCGATTCATCTCACACATGACCGCTACTTGTGAACCAATCTTCAAGTTACTGAAGAAAGATCAAGTGGTACGATGGAACGATGAATGCCAGGCCGCTTTCGAAAGGATCAAAGAGTATCTCCAAGAGCCACCTATTTTGATGCCTCCAGTTGAAGGGAGACCTTTTATCTTATACTTGACAGTACTCGACAACTCAATGGGGTGTGTGTTGGGTCAGCATGATGAGTCTGGCCGAAAAGAGAATGATATTTATTACCTTAGAAAAAAGTTTACCAACTGTGAGACCTGATACTCACTGCTCGAGAAAACTTACTGCGCTTTGGCATGGGCTGCTCGCCAGCTGAGACAGTATATGCTGACTCACACTACTCTATTGATATCAAAGATGGATCCAATCAAGTATATCTTCGAGAAGCCTGCTTTGTCCGGAAGAATAGCAAGATGGCAGATGATCTTGACTGAGTACGACATTCAGTATACGACCCAAAAGGCAATCAAGGGAAGTGTATTGGCAGACCATTTGGCACATCAGGCAGTGGATGATTACCAGTCTATGAACTTTGAATTCCCGGACGAGAATATCATGTTGGTAACTGATTGTGAGACACCTGGACCGAATGAAGGACCTGAGGAAGGATCCCGATGGTCTATGTACTTTGATGGAGCTTCAAACGCTTTGGGCAATGGCATTGGCACCGTGATCATATCTCCTAAAGGCTCTCATACTCCGTTTACCGCCCGACTATGTTTCAACTACACCAACAACATGGCGGAGTATGAAGCGTGTATCATGGGTCTTCGAGCAGCAATTGACCTAAGGATTAAGTTTCTAAGTGTCTTCGGATATTCCGCTCTCGTGATCAGTCAGATCAAAGGCGAGTGGGATATGAAACACCCTAATCTTATTCCTTACAAGGAGTATGTGTTGACGTTGCTTCCCCACTTCGAAGAAATAACCTTTGAACACTCCCCTAGAGAGGAGAATCAGCTAGCGGATGCGCTAGCTATGATGTCTTCTATGTTTAAAGTCAATTGGGACAATGAGGTTCCCCGGGTTATCATTGAAAGACTGGACGAACTTGCACATTGCTGTGACATTGAGACTGAAGAGGTAACAGAAAAGCCCTGGTTTCATGAAGTAAAAAGGTATCTTGAGGCTCCGGAGTACCCTAAGGGTTCATCTGTTAATGACAAGAAGTTTCTGAGGAGGTTCGCAGCAAAGTTATTCATCAACAATGGCATCCTTTACAAGCGTAACCATGATTCGACTTTACTACGATGTGTGGATAAGAACGAGGCAGAAAGGATCATGACAGAATTACATGAAGGTACTTTCAGAACTCATTCCAATGGACACACCATGGCAAAGAAAATCCTTCGGGCAGGATATTATTGGTCCACAATGGAAGCTGACTGTTATTAGCATTCTCGGACATGTCACAAGTGTCAAGTCTATGCTGATAAGGTGCACATACCTCCAGTTCCTCTAAACGTCTTGACGGCACCTTGGCCTTTCGCAATGTGGGGCATTGATATGATTGGCGAGATCAGGCCTACCGCGTCCAACGGGCATCGTTTCATCCTGGTAGCAATTGATTATTTTATGAAATGGGTTGAAGCAGCTTCCTTTTCTACTGTAACCAAGAACGTCGTGGCACGATTCATTCGGCACAATCTGATCTGTCGATATGGTGTACCAGAGAGGATCATTACGGACAATGGTACCAATCTCAACAACAAGATGATCATCGAGCTCTGCAAACAGTTCAAGATACAGCATCATAACTCTTCTCCCTACCGGATGAAGATGAATGGAGCTGTTGAAGCGGCTAATAAGAACATTAAGAAGATTGTGCAGAAGATGACAGTGACATACAAAGACTGGCACGAGATGTTACCATTTGCTCTTCATGGGTATTGTACCTCAGCGCGGACGTCAACAGGGGCAACACCCTACTCCTTGGTATATGGCATGGAGGCAGTCTTGCCCATTGAAGTTCAGATACCCTCTCTTCGGATCATGAAGGATGCAGGTTTGAGTGAAGATGACTGGATTCGGACCCGGCTTGATCAGCTGAACTTAATCGACGAAAAAAGACTTACTGCTATTTGTCATGGTCAGACGTATCAAAAGCGGATGATCAAGGCATTTAACAAGAAAGTTAGACGACAAGAGTATCAAGTGTGGGATCTGGTAATCAAGCGCATCATTCTACCTCAAGGTGATCCCAGGGGAAAATGGACCCCTACTTACGAAGGGCCATTTGTGGTTAAGAATATCTTCTCAGGAGGAGCTATGATTCTAACCACCATGGATGGTGACGACCTTCCTCACCCCGTCAATGCAGACATAGTGAAAAGATACTATGCATAATCAAAGACCCACTAGGTTGACTGGACTAGGCAAAAATAAGGGTTTCCCGGCGAACCAAAAGGGTTCGGGCAAAAATAAGGGACGAAAATGAAAAAATCTGTACACCCGGCAAGTCGAAAACCTAAAAGGGCGGCTTGGGAAAAAAAGGGTAACTCGGTGGACTGAAAACCCGAAAGGGCGGTCCAGGAAAAAATTAGGGATCAAAGCGTAACACTATGTCTCATTGGATCACCTTGCATCCAGACTTCGGTATCAACTATTAAGCTCGGACGACACTAATCAATCTGATCTACCTTCAACCAAGTAGCAAAGTGATGAGATGTTCGAGGACATAAAGGCAATAACAGAGTTGGAACCTAGCGGGATTATTCACATAGCTGTTTTGTTTTTCAAAAATTGTGTAAATTCTATTATTCGGCGGTGTTCTCTTACTAGGACGTCAGCCTCTTGTACAAAAACGCCTATTTACAGGCCAAACTTCAAAATCAATACAAATTCATTTTCAAACAAATTTCAAACTGTTTTTCCTTCATTTGTTTTGTTTTGCAAAGAACGTCCAAGGTTCATTTTTGATATATGCATTTGACATTAATTGTTGCTCATGGATATTTACATGCGAAACAAAAATATGATTACTGGTAATATCAGAAACAGGGGCAATAAAAATTGTCCAAACTATATAGTTGCTTTGTCCACCAGGTACCGGGTAAATTCATCTGAAGAATTTGGCTAAGATACCTTCACTCCCCACAGAGTAAGGCAGTCATGGTAGCTCTCCCCCAGCTGAGACTTGAAACTATGAACGAATCAGCAATGCTCTCCCCAAGCAAAGTTGATCTACCATCAGCACTAAAAAGGCTTGATATCCCCGACAATCTTAATATTCCCTAGCGGAGTATAAAAATGTTCCCCGGCAGAATACAAGATACCCCCAGTGGAGTTAAAATTTTCCCAGCGCAGTCTGAAAAAGCTTCCCCCAACGGAGTTGAAGCATCATCCCCAGTAGACTCTGGAAGTTTATCCCCAGCGGAGTACAAAATAAATCTCCCCAGCCGAGTTCAAAGGATCATTCCCAGCATAATTCATAGGATTATCCCCACAAAAGTCTAAGAGGTTATCCCCAGTAACGTCGCCACTGAGAGATCGTCTCCAGCGGAGTTCTTCCCTTTCACAAACAGGAATTCAATCCCCCAACAGGATTCAATATCACCAGCAACGATAATCCCTCCCGACGGAATTTATCAGTGGAATCCTTAGCAGAGCATCTCTTCCCCACAGAGTAATCTCCTCATCAGTTTATTCCCCCAACTGAGTCATCCTCTCCTGTAATTTTATTCTCTTTGTTCGCCATCCCCAGCGGAAACGAAAAATCCAGCTCTATTCTTCAGCAGCTATCCGAGATTTATTTTCCCCAGCTAGAAACATTACATTTCCATACATCATGATACAGACATATACGCATCATACCACACAATCTCATTTATTTTGAGAGCATCATTGCTTGATATATATCATGCATTTCATACATCATGACATTGCATATGACTAACTCTTTACCTTTTCAGGGAAAGACGAATCAGTAAAACACCGTTGACTACTCATATGACCTGGTAGTCACCTCAAAAGAAAAACTACATCTATGGAAGACTTTTGTCTGGTTCAGTTAAATCGACCCTAATATTTTTCTGATTCTTATCCAGTCAAAGTTATTCCAAGACTTTCGTCTGGTTCAGTTAAATTGACCCTAAGATTTTTATGATTCTTATCCATTCAAAGTTATTCCAAGACCTTCTCTGGTTCAGTCAGATCGACCCTAAGATCTCCCTGATTCGTATTCCAGTTGAAGATATTCCAAGAGTTTCGTCTGGTTCAGTTAAATCGACCCCAAGATTTTTCTGATTCTTATCCAGTCAAAGTTAATCCAAGCCCTTCTCTGGTTCAGTCAGATCGACCCTAAGATCTCCCTAATTCGTATTCCAGTTGAAGATATTCCAAGACTTTTGTCTGGTTCAGCTAAATCGATTCGAAGATTTTTCTGATTCTTATCCAGCCAAAGTTAATCCAAGACCTTCTCTGGTTCAGTTAAATCGATGCTAAGATCTCCCTGATTCCTATTCTAGTCGAATTTCGGACCACCTATTAACAGTCTCTAAATGGCATCTGTAAGCCCATTCCCGACATCACAAGGCTGATACCACTTCGTGCGAGTGCAAATTTCTAGGCACTCTAATGTTCAATCATCTTCCACCTTCGGATCACGAAAGGCCCGAAATCAAATCTATATCCTCAGGTTTAAGAAGATTGAACAGGGGCAGCTGTTGTACCCCAAAATTTGCCCTCCCATATTTCTCAAAACATTGCAAGAAAAATCTCCAAGTGGTTCAAGATTGCTCAAGGGGTCCAAAAATCGACTGTGCTAGGGCAAAAGTCAACTGTGACCCGAATACAGTCAAGCTTCAAGATTTTTTCTCAACATTCTCATTTTGAAGGATATTTCATCATTTGATCAAGGGTTGATCATGATTCATCAAGGATTGCTCAAAATTCATCAAGACTCAAAAGTTGCTAAATTAGGGTTTTGCAGGAAAAGTCAACTCACCTTTGACAAAGCATAACTTTCTCATACTTTATGAGAAATGACCCATACAAAGCTCATTTTGAAGAGGATGAAATTTCCTACAATCCATCTTCATACCCCAAGATCATAAAATGCACTCAGAAAAAGTTACAAATTTGGACATTATAGGTCATTTTTGAAAGTTAACAAAAACACCTTTTTTTGCCAAAGCTTATAACTTGAGAATGGAATATCAAAATGAGATGAGACAAAAAGGGTTGGTTAAAGGACATCTCAAGCTTTCTAAAAAGTCAAATAACACTTCCAAAAGTTCAAAATTGAAGAAGTTATGCATTGTTGAAGTTGGGCATTTTTGCAAAATTGTCAAAAGTCAACTATCCCCAAAACTTCAAATTTTGTCAAATGCGCCCATTCTTTTCCACTTGATTTGATCTTGTCACACTACACACGTGTCCTAGCTTCTGCCTTGTGTCCACTTATCAATTTTATTATTTTATTTGATTTTTTATTGAATTATTTCATTTTAAATCAATTTAAATCAAATAAAATCACAAAACTTGATTACATGAGATATTTTTCTAGTTTCAGGACCTAATCATCATCAATGTCATGATCAAACTTGTATCAAGCATTCCATGTGCAAAAAGATTGAATTTTTGGCAAGTTAGGCAAGTTATCAATGGTGGATCAAATCCAATCTCAAGGCATTGATGTGGAAAGATTCAAGACCAATTTGTTAACCTAATACATTGCAGCATACATATACAATCCAAGGCACACGAATTTGAGGCTAGAGGCTGCAAGAACACCAAGAACCAAACTTGAAAAATTGACAAAAAAGTGTGAAACTGAAATCATTCTTAGAGGCAAATTCAGGAGCAAAACTCAATACCAATCGCTTGCTGGACAATCACTGAAGCAAAACCAACCCAAAGCCAATCTCCATACACGCGAAAAAGCTCTGTAAGTGTCTCAAAATAACACTTTTCGTTTAAATTCGTAGATCCTTATTCTTGCACCTTTCTTACAAACTTTTTGCATATTCATGATTATCGTCAAATTTATAAGCATCCTGCATTAGCCAATTGTGTTTTGCTGGCCTAGATGAAGAACCCCCATAACTAGGGTTCTTCATTCGTGTTTTAGGGTTTTCTTTTTCAGGGGAAATCAAGACTCAAGAAGGGTATAGGTTTACTCAGGATTCCCAGACGAACTCAACCATGCGCTTGGATTTAATTTTCATGGCCTAGAAACGATTTTTGGAACGTCCTGCAAATTTAGCTGCGGATCTAAATCCGCAGGTAAATTTACAGGGTTTGAAGGTCAGGGACGACAAACGTGTCTCCCTCTGATTGGACCATTCAAACAATTCGCGCACTTTTTTTTTATTTCTGGCATATTAATGTGTTTTCCCTTTTATTTATTATTGTCCATTATACTAACAGTTGAAGCGCGTTGGCTGGGTGGTAGTAACATGTATCCAATATCCAACAGGACCTGGGTTCGAATCCCAGGTCCCCATATGCATTGTTATTATTTTTCTACAGGTTATCCAGTGTAGATCCAAGCGCGTGGCCTATCATACAACCTCACTCAATCAAGCGCCAGATGGCCCCAGGCCAAATCTGGTGATCCAGAATGAAAGCCTACCATGGGATCCAATCAACCAATGCACAGGGGATCCAAAAAGTCAAACAAGGCCAGCTGGTGATGGGCCTCATAATTGCTCTCAAGACCTCCAAATTAGGCCCAAACCCCTCCTAAGTCTTTCTATTTCATTTTTCACTTATTTTATTTTAATTGTTTGTTTTATTCTTATTTAATTATTAACTAACCAATTAAATCTTTTTTTTCATAAAATTAAAAAACCAAAAAATATTTTCTTTATTAAAATTAAATTTCAGTATTTTATTTTTATTAACAATTATTAATTATCAATTAATTTAGTTTTAATTAGGAATAACTTTTAATATATTTTGCAATAATTAAAATTAACTTAGACAATTAGGTTTTATTAACATTGACCAAATTTATTTTTATTTTCTTTAAATACCAAAAACCCAAAAATATTTTCATTAACTAATGTATTTATTAATTTAATAATTAACCTAGATTAGTCTCTTTCTTAATTAAAAAGTAACCAAAAAAAATCTTTTCTTTAATAATTAAAGGGTCAAAACCCTAAAAACTCGCATTCGATTTAATTTCCCGCACGCGATCAATTTTATTTCAATATTGTATTTGTTTCCGGAATGTAATAGCTTAATAGGACTTTACTATTTTTACCGCTTTATTTATTTTCTGCATTTTAATTTCAAGGGTTGCTTTTGGCGATGTAAATACCCGATGCCTTGTAATAGTTAGTTTAATTTCTACAATTTAATTTCCGCAACTTATAAACTGTTAGATGTTTGATAATAGGGAATGCATGACAAGATTGAACGTTTAAACCTAAAATCAACATAGATCACCATTAACATGTACAAAGATAAAATAAACTGAAAACAACACACTCGCACATGCGCACTCCTAGGGTACACCCCACTTGGTTGCCTTTGTAAGCGGTCATTGAGTATAGGTTGTTTTAGAGGTCTCCCTCATTCGAATTGACCCTTAAAACTCTAACGACGATGCTACCTACTTATCAATAGTGAGATATCATTGTCTAAAGGAAGATAGCATAGAATGATTCCTTTTTTCGAGTAGGTAGATGGTTCTTAAGTACTTGCTCTTTTCAAAAACAAAATCTTTTTCACACTTACAATTTTCGAACAAAGTTTTCAAAAACACTTCATACGCTCTTGAGGACAGAAGCAAGAGTTAAATCGAAGTTTTCAAACAAACTTTTTTTCAAAACCCACAAACACAAAGAAAAGCAATTTTGAAAACAATATGAGCAAGTACCTAAGATCCCGTGGATAACCACAGATAGAAAGGGTGCTAACACCTTCCCTTTCTATAATCTATCCCCAAAACCCGAGAAACATCTCGAAAAAGGAATTTTTCTGTGCTTTTTTCCTTTCCTTGTTGGATAAAATAAAATTCGGTGGCGACTCTTGCTTACCGCGACATTTTGCAAAAACAAACGCAAAACGCAAACCAGCATTTCAAAAAACAGTCAGTTCTCTCCCACCGTATCACACTCCTCACAAAGCAACCTTGCCCAGGTTCCTTCTCTGTTCAGATGCAGTTTTACCTAAACTCCTCACGAAACAACCTTACCCAAGTTCCTTCTCACAACCCCACTATCCAGGCTTTTCATATCGAAAAAACCTTACCCAGGTTCCTTATCACAACCCTACTATCCAGGCTTTTCATATCTAAGTAACCCTACTACCCAGGTTCCTTCTCACAGCCCTACTATCCAGGCTTTCATTTCGAAGCAACCCTACTATCCAGGTTCCTTCTCATAACCTTACTATCCAGGTTCCTCCTCTCTTATCTCCAAACAGCAGTCCATAACACTGTAAGACTGGGACCTAATCAAACACGATTGGTTTCGCATTTCCCCAGTAGAGTAACGGACAACTGAAGCTCCTAAAACTCTATTTCTTGAGACAGACACCAATGTTCCTCAGCATATTCCTCATCGACAACAGTAACAGGGACTCTCGTTGAAGGAATGTCTTAGGAAATCAACACTATCTAGATGTCATCTTTAAGCCCATCTACGACGACTCTCTATCAGCAACCTCCAAATGTCATCTATAAGCCCATTCTCGATATCACAAATCAAGTGCCACTCCATGCGAGTGCAAATTTCTCGGCACTCTAGTGTTCAATCATCTTCCACCTTTAGATCATGAAAGGCATGCTAGCCAATCTACATCCTCAAGTTTAAGAAGATTGAACAGGGGAAGCTGTTGTACCCCAAAATTTTCCCTCTTATTTTACTCAATACATCCTCCCAGAGATCCTCAATTTGCTCAAGATTGCCCAAGAGTTGACCAGACAAACTCTCTCCTAAGGCAGTGTACCTCAAATTAGGGTTTCTATTTTCATCAATATGGGTGAACCACAAAGGCCTTATATGCTCTCCATGGTCTTAATGTGTTCTCAATACCCTACATGTCGAGTTTCATGCCTTGCACGAGAAGTTTTCTCATTCAACTGCTCAGATGTTGGAGAATCGCTTGTATTAGGTCAAAAGTCAACTGTGACCCACATACAGTCAAACTTCAATATTTTTGGTCACATTAACATTTTGAATTGATTTTCATAATTTGATCAAGGGTTGACCATGATTCCCCAAGGAATTCTCCAAATTCATCAAAACCCAAAAGTTGCTAAATTAGGATTTCTCAATAAAAGTCAACCAAACTTTGACCAAGCATAACTTCCATATGCTTTATCAGAAATTTTCCATCCAAAGCTAGTTTTGAAGAGGATGCAATTCCCTATAACTAATATTCATCCCACAAGTTCAAAATATGCACTCATAAAAGATATGAATTTTTACATTATGGATCCTTTTGAAAAGTCAACAAAAATACCTTTTGGGTCAAAGCTTATTACATGAACATGGAAGACTCAATTGAGATGAGACTAAAAGGATTGCTTAGGGGACATCATAAGCTTTCTAAAAAGTCCAAGAACACCTCTCTAGGTTAAAATTGGAAGAGATATGCCTTGTCAAAGTTGGCCTTTTTTTTTGCAAAATTGCCAAAAGTCAAATATGCTCAAAATTGTTTTTTTTGCTAAATGGGCCTAACTTTTTATGCTTGCACCTCACTTATAATGTGGTCCACGACTCAAATGTTTATCCATACATTATTTGCTTCATTTTTCAATTTATTGAGATTTTTTATTAATTAAAAATGGAATTAAATCAAATAATTGATGAATAATAACAAAGATATGATTTGATTTGGTTTTTGGACAGGTTGGCAATCAAAATATGCTGAATTATCAAGGCCAAGACGAATCAAGCATAATTGGTACAAGAAAGGGAAGATTTGGCTCAAAATAGCAAGTTTTCATATGGCTAAAGAATAAAATCAAATCTCATCAAACTTCAAGATTCAGTCCAAGTTTGTAACGCTAATTCATCCCTAGGTATATATTGGACAAGAACAAAGCAAAAAATAAGGGTTAGAAGACATGAACAAAGAGAACAAAAACTTTAAAATTTGACAAAAAGTTGTGATTCAGTTTCAAGCTTTGAGGCTAATTCAAGCCCTTTTAGCATTGCCAAACGATTCCTGGACCTTCCCAGAAGCTAATCCAATCGATTGTACGCCTCTACACGTCCAGAATTGCCCCCTAGCATTCATACGGTTTGCTCATATTTTCAAAATCGATTATTGTATTCCTGTCATCTTTAGCATGTTTAAGTCATATATTTGTGATCCTCATCATGTTTGCAAGCTAACTGCATTATTTAATTGCGTTTTTGAAGCTTATACATGCCTTTGCCATTGTTTGGGTTTGCGTGTGCAATTTAGGGCTTTCTTACACAGGTGAAATTAGCCAAAAAGAAGGATCCCACGAGGTTCACGAGATCAAAAGGAATGGATTTATGTAGTTAGAAATCATTTATCGTGCGTATTATGCATTTTGGAAATTTGCAGGGGCTATGGCTACAAAAATGTGACTGTAGGTAAAAGTCATATGTCTAAAACGACGGAGAAAGGAAGAAGACGACTATGTGTCAGCCAACCATTCGCCCGTTTAAATCTCGCGCGCTTTTTGTTCAGTTAATCACGTTTTTATATATTATGTTTTATTCTCGAATTAATAACAAACAACGCAAGTAGCTCAGATGGTGAGGCACACTAGTGGGGAGTATAAGGACCTGGGTTCGATCCCAGGTCCCAACAAAATTTTCTTTATTTCACTTTCTTGTAACATATTCAACGCATCATCCTTCCTGGTGACCACCATGCACACTTGCGTCCAACCACTTGATTCAACGTTCGATCAGATCTAACGCTCCATCCATGAGGGACCATGGTACACGTTCAAGTCAATGCTACACATGATCCAGTATTGACCAGACTTGGAGCGTTTGGGCCTTAAAAAAATTCAGATAGTGCACCCCCAGATTTGCTAACAACATACAGGCCCATTTTCAATTCTTTCTTATTTTTATTTCCTTTATTTAATTATTTTGCTTAATTATTTTTCCACAAAAATTAATCACCTTTTTTTATTTAATCATAAAATCAATAAATCACAAAATACCAAAAAAAAGCTTTTTTTAATAAAATATTTATTTTAATTTAATTAGAAATATAGGTTAAGTTAATTTCTTTTATAATTAAAATCAAATGGAAACTAGGTTTTAATTTTACAATTAAATTTCTTTTCTCAAATAAAAAACCAAAAATACATAAAATCTTATTTTCTTTGTAAAATATTTTATTTTCTTGAAATTATTTAATTTAGCTAGATTAGGTTAATTTCAATTTCTTTTTCATAATTAAAATAATTAGAATTAGGGTTTTAGTCGTACATAACTCAATTAATTCTTTTCTCAAAAATAATATTTTTCTTTCAATTAGGGTTTACGTTATTTTTCAACATCCCTCGTATTTAATTCGCCGCACATTTAATTTTTTCTTTTCCATTATTTTTGTAACTGCCAATGGTTTGTAATAGTTAAATTAGGGTTTTATTTATTGCTTTAATCCATGATTCTTTGGTTATGTAATTAATCCCCATCCCCGAAGCCTTGTAATAGCTAGGTTTATTTTTTCGCATTTTTAAATTTCTGCAAATATTTAACTGTCTAGATGCATGCTAATAGGACTGTATGGCAAGAATGTCTGGAAATTTAAAACGGTAGATCACCTAATGTGAAAAGATTAAATAACTAAAACAACTCATATGCACATACTCACTCCTAGGGTTTACCTCACTTCGGTTGCCTTCGGTAAACAATCATTAAGCATAGGAGATTTTAGTGGTTGTCCTCTAGTCTAAAAGATTAAATTGTCCCATTCGAATGTTGCCTCAGAAATGTTGCCTCAGAAATGTTGCCTCGGAAAGATCTTAAGACTCTAGGGTTACTACTAAAGTTTTATAACTATTGCTTTAGTGATTGTACTTGTCCCTTTCGAATGTCCCTTACAACTCCAACGGCGGTGCTACCTACTCCTTAATAGTAGGATAACGCTGTCTAAAGGAAATAGAACGAACAATCTTTTTTCGAGTAGGTAGAATCTTAAGCACTTGCTCAATAATTGTTTTTCACACAAACACCTTTCAAAACAAATTTTCAAAACAAACTTCGTCACACTCTTGAGGACTGATACAAGGGTTATCACGAAGTAAATCATTTTCAAAACAAGCACGCACAAGTAATTTGAAAAAATGAGCAAGTACCTAAGAGCCCATGGAAAACAATGGATAGAAAGGGTGCTAACACCTTCCCTTTCTATAATCTACCCCCCGTACTCTGAATATCTCGAAAAAAGGTTTTTTCTGTTCTTTTTCCTTTTCCATGATTGGATGAAATAAAAGTCGGTGGCGACTCTAGCTTAGCGCGACATTTATGAACAAAAACACAAAATGCAAACCAGTATTAAATAGTCGGTTCTGCCACCGTATCATAGTGAGAAGCTTATATCATTCTACCAGTTGTGCTCTTTGGTGTTGTTGCCAAAGATATAGATGAAGTTGCTGAAGAACTGAATAGTTCAGGAGTCTCGTGTTTATATGTTGTTCTCCTTGTCTAAAGGATTGGCATCTAGTATGATAAGTTATTTCAATTTGTATGATCAAGGTCTTGTTGTGAATAACTGGTCACTAATGGGAAGAATGTATTTGAGGTGTCCAAGGAAGTAGAAGTGAAGATGTCACAACAGAGGTTGCAACATCAGTCTGCTGTAATATTTTTAGAACTTTCTCTTGTGAACCTAATTAGGTTTTTGCAAGGTAAGAGTCTCGATTGAATTGATGTATGCCCTTGTGATAGTTGTTGATATTTTTTATAAACTAAGAAAAATTAAGATCAAATATATTTAAAGTTATAAAAAGCGCTTTATCAACTTCTACAAAGGAAGTTGGGTTCCAAATGGTGAATAGAAGCATGTCTATATGCTTGAGTGTTGTTTTGAAAAGGAACTGGGTGGATTACAACATGGAAAAATCAGTCACCTTTGAAGTCTTCAAAGATTATTATGAGTTCCAACTACTTAATGAATATCTTTGAGATATTGTTATCATTAAGGAAGAAAAGGATGTTCAACCAAATGTTGGAACATCCTTTCAGAAAACTGATACTCCAGGTTAGAAGACTTTGAATATCTGCATAAACTAAATCAGAAATCTTTCAAGTCATCTAGAGTTCAGGAGGTTTATCCAAAGGAGTTGTTGATAAGAAAACTGGTTTGTAAAGGGATGTTCTCTATTTTTCAAGTATGATGTTATCCTATATTCAGAACTTAAGGAGACCTTGAAAAGTGTATGTTGGTGTTGTACCCCAAAATTTGACCTCTCATTTTACTCAACACATGCCCATTGAGATCCGCAAATTGCTCAAGGATGCCTAAGAGTTGACCAGACAAACTCTCTCCTAAGAAAGTGTACCTCAAACTGGGGTTTCCATTTTCATCATTGTGTGGGAACTCCAAAGGTCACAAATTATTTCCATGGTCCCAATATGTTCTCAAGATAATCCATGTCAAGTTTCATGCCTTGCACAAGAAGTTTGCTCCGTCAATTTTCCAGATGTCTGAAAATCAACTATACTAGTTCAAAAGTCAACTGTGGCCCATATACAGTCAAACTTCAAGATTTTTGGTCAACATCAACATTTAGAAGATATATCCATCATTTGATCAAGGTTTGATCATGATTCCTCAAGGAATGCCCCAAATTCATCAAAACCCAAAAGTTGCTAAATTAGGGTTTCATCGGAAAAGTCAACCAAACTTTGACTAAGCATAACTTCTTCATACTTTATCAGAAATTTTCCATCCAAGGCTCATTTTGAAGATGATGCAATTCTATACAACTCATCTTCATCCCCCAAGTTCAAAATATGCACTCATCAAAAGATATGAATTTCTACATTATAGGTCCTTTTGAAAAGTCAACAAAACACCTTTTGGGTCAAAGCTTCTTACATGAACATGGAAGAACCAATTGAGATGAAACTAAAAGGATTGTTTAGGGGACATCCTAAGCTTTCTAAAAAGTCCAAGAACACCCTCTTAGGATTAAAATTGAGGGAGATATGTATTGTCAAAATTGACCAATTTTTGGAAATGTGCATGAAGTCAACATTGATCAAAATGACTTTTTTTTTTCAAATGGGCCCATGTTTTCTTGTTTGAAACTTGTTCCTAAGATGGCCCACGACCCCTGAGCTTATCCACCTATTATTTTATTATTTTTATTATTTATTTTGCTTTTTTATCCATTTAAATCAAAATAAATCAATTTAAATAGTAGAATAATCAAATGAAATCAAAGCTTTGATTTTATGAGCATATTATGAGTCCATGAACAGCTAGAAAATAAAAAAATTCGTGCAAGAGCTAATTGATTGGAAAAGATCTTAATTTGGTCTATTTTGGAAACAAACCATACAAGGCAAAGAATGAAATCAAATCTCCATAATTTGCAAAGATATGATCAGTTTTTGTTGACCTAAATCATTCTATGATATATACACAACATTTCCAAAGCATAAGGAAGGTTTTTGGGTCGTGAAAACAAGGAGGTCAACTTCAATTTTTTGTCAAAAAAAGTGTTGATCACATATTCCTCCATAGACGGATTCAAGCAATTCCAAGGCCAGCAGTCCGTTCCTGGACATTTTCTGAATCCATTCCAATCATCCTCAAGCCTTAAAACCTTCAGAAATCACGCCTCACAGTGCCACGATTTGCATCTTTTTTCAAGATTCATTTTCAATAATGTATCCATCATAAACATGTTTTGATCATATATCCATGCTTGCTATCATATTTGCAATATTTTTGATTGGTTTGATTGAAGTTTAAGTACAGGAATGGCACGATGCCATTGTTAGGGTTTTGAGGTCCCAAATTGGGAATTCCATATAGAGGCAAAATTGGACAAAATCAAGGGTACTATCATGCTTAGAAGATGATTTACAATTGATCTATGTCTTTGGTTTGAATTTATTCTGCTTGTGCCGCGTTTTTGAATTTTACAGGTTTATGGCTACGAACAAAATCCGTCACTATAGCTTTTAGTGACGGAAACGACTGTAGGTAAAAGTGTGGCAAAAAACAACAGTTATGGGGAAGAAGACAATTAGGCAGCAGAGTCCCATTGGATGATTTGAACCACGCGCGCATTTGCGAAAGACCACTTTATTTCCTTTATATTTTATTTATGTTATTATGTTAACAACTAAGCCACGCAGTATAGATGGCAAGGGCGCACGTTTGAAAGTGAAAGGACCTGGGTTCGACCCCAGGTCCTAGCGTTTTATTATTTTCTTAACATTTAATTGTAGATCTTGTGCACAATCCCTTCCAAGCGTCCACCATGTGCTCCAACCATCCAGCCATTGGATCATCACCATCACCAATCCAGTGCCTCATGATGCGTCCCTATGGTACATCTCCAAGCTTGGCCAACACCGGATCAGGCGCAAAGAGAGGGCTCAACAGTTCTTAGGCCTGAACAATTCAACATACACCCCCCTGGATTGCTTGCTAAACAGGCCCAATTTTTTTCGTTTCTTTTTATTTCTTATTTTTATTATTTACTAATTATCTTTTTTTTACAAAATAACACAAAATCATTTTTTATCATAAAATCAAAAATCACAAAAAACATTAAAATCATTTTTTTCATAAAATATTTTATTTCCTTAATTAATTAGATTAATTTAATTTAGGGCAATTTAATTCCTTTTTTTTCTTCTTAATTTAAAACAATTAGAAATTAGGGTTAATTTGTACATAACTTAATCTTTTCTTAAAAATACCCAAATATTTTTTCAATTAGATTTTTAGGATTCTTAATTCATCCTCGCATTTAATTCGCCACGCGCATTTTTTTAATTTCTTTTTTTATTATTATTGTAACTGCTCAGAGTTTGTAATAGTAATTAGGGTTTAAATTTCCGCATTTTATTTTCAGTCCAAAATAATCATGTATCTGCAAAAGCCATGTAATAGCTAGGACTTTAAACTTTCTCGCTTTTAATTCCGCAAACTATAAACTGCTTAGATGAATGTTAATAGGATTGTATGGAAAGACAAACTGAAAATTAATACGGTACATCACCTTAATTGTGCAAAGATTAAATAACTGAAATCAAACACATGCACATGCTCACTCCTAGGGTTTGCCTCACTTGGTTGCCTCTGAAATAATGGTCGTGTCCCTCGAACGTAGGGATATCTTAGCAAAGACCCTAAATTCTAAAGTCATCAAAAAGATCATGGTCCCTTAATGTCCCTCGAGTTGCCTACGAGAAATGATCTCGTCCCTCGATGTTGCCTATGAATATATGATGGTAGTCCCTTCGAAATTCTAAGGTATCCTTACTTGTTGCCTTCAGAGACCATTTCGTCCCTTTGAACGTCCCTTTAAAAATCAAACGGCGGTGCTACCTATTCCTTAATAATAGGATAGCGATGTCTAAAGGAAAATGAACAGACTTTTTTTCGAGTAGGTAGATTAGTTCCTAGGTACTTGCTCAAACAAATTTTTTCACACAAACACTTTCCCAAACAAAGTTTTCAAAAACAACTTCGTAACACTCTTGAGGACAGAAACAAGGGTTAAAACGAAGTAAAACAAACCTTTTCAAATCAAAGCACACACAAGCAGTTTTCAACAATGAGCAAGTACCTAAGAGCCCGTGGAAAACCTAAGAGACCGTGGAAAACCTATTAGCAAGCAGTTTTCAACTGCAAGCTGAGGTAGAAGCAATGAGAATCCAGATGCTGGGGCAGATGGTTCTTATCCAAAACTTAGCTCGAGGACAAGAAGGGATAAGAGCCTTCCTCAACAAGCTTCACCAAGATGGATGCAAATCCATGAAACAAACAGTTAAAATTGTGGATCAAGGCATTAATCAGCCCCCAGTGAGAGAAGAGGTTGGTTTGGTCAGGAACAAACCTTTCCAGATTACTACTACATCATAAGCCCAACCACAACCTCTCCAACGACAACGGGGCAATCGGCATAAGAAGAATACATCTGAGAGACGCTTCACCGAAATCAACATGTCATTGGCTCAAGCATTGAAACTCATGTTGAAGGCCAAGTTGGTTATATTAAGGGACCCTCCACATAATCCCAACATAGCCTCCCCAAGGTACAATCCAAATGCAAGATGTGCGTACCACTCCAACAGT
Source organism: Vicia faba (assembly GCA_948472305.1). Classification (NCBI taxonomy): domain Eukaryota; kingdom Viridiplantae; phylum Streptophyta; class Magnoliopsida; order Fabales; family Fabaceae; genus Vicia; species Vicia faba. The sequence goes on along the minus strand of OX451738.1, from coordinate 1,017,312,712 downwards.
CCTGGACATGACACCAACAACTATTGGGTGTTGAGAAATAAAATTCAAGACCTGATTGATGAAGGAGAGTTAGAATTTGTACAAGAAGGTCAGGCTAAGTTCTTCTGCCATCCCTCCAAGGCATACCATCTGAAGTGACAAGTTCTCACAAGAAGACTTTTCGTTCATTAGAATGTTCAATGTGTAATTTTATTTTGATTTGTTTGAACATTTATTCATATCAAACCTCGTTATTTCATCAATGTGTTACACATGTTTGTCTTGAATCAATTCATTCGTATTGACTATTTCAAAAATGCGTTCGTATTTCCTTTTGTGATATTCAACTCTCGATTAAAAAACTCTAAGCCTTAGAGGGAGGATGACTAAAATGATACCACAATCTCTACAGTATGCTTTTGAACAGACCTCGCTGACGATGTACAAGCGTTGTTTCAAATCCTAAACAGTTGAGTTATAAGGAAGATAATCCCTAGTCATCCCCTTCGAGCCAAAGAAGTAGAAGTTTTTCTTTTCACACAAATTAAAACCCTTAATCATAACCTAGGGCAGGGTAGTTTTCTCAGTTAATTCAGAGGCGCATTCAGTCAAAATCTGCCGCTTCATACACAATGAATGGCATCGAAGACATTCTTCCAAAACAAAAGACGGTGATGGTTCCGTATAATCGTCAAGACAGGCAGTCATTATCTCTTGAAATAAAAGCCCATTAAGTCAAAACCTATGAAGGAGACTTAAGAGAAAAATTGGGGCATCCCGCTGACTGTAATCACAAAAGAAACATTTCAGGCAAAATAAGGGATAACGAAAACCAAAAAAGAGGTTAATACAAATCCTTGACAAAAAGAAGATTACAAAAATGACTGCCTTTTCAAAACAAATGTTCAATTTCTGAATCATCGCCAAGTATCAGAGCAAAGATTCCATACTCAATCGGGATCTAAACGTGCAATTAACTGAGCATAGGACTGAAGAACATCAGGAAGAGCGGGTTGGGTACAAATAAAATTGGAGCCTTTATCCTTTGTTTCTTGAACCGTGAACCATACCACGTTATAACCCTTAAAAGTCCTAGATGAAGCATGGGTTAGTTTAAGAGCACACTGTTACAAAGGTATCATGACTCATGTAGGCTTTGTTATGAACCCCGAGTTGATATCACATTCTTGCAAATTTCGTTTTACTACACAAAACACATTTTCAAAAAATATTCAAGACAAACATGAGTTTTGCATTCTTCAAATGACATTGTTTGCATATGACTAATTGTTTAACAGTAGAGAAATCCGCACAATGGATATTCAATGAACAGACATCCTCTCAATGGACAGAATCACCTCAGCAGGAAAGACACTTCCAATAACAGGTCTTCCATAAACAAGGGGCATGACATGATGTCTAAACACACCTGGGGCAGTCTCTCCAAAAATGCCAAATAACCAGGGGCAGATCTCCATCTGAATCGCTTGGGGCATTACGCATGCATTCCAGCAATGAATCATGTGCCATCAAGAAAACATTTTTGACAGTACTACAACACAACACTATGGACAATGACAACTCTCTACATCCTGAAAGCATGGACATAGTCGGAAAATACTACGCATGAAAAAAAGACCCTCTAGGTTGACATACCTAGGCAAAAATAAGGGCATCCCGACGAACCAAAAGGGTTCGGGTAAAAATTAGGGATAAAAATGGAAAAATATGTACACCCGGCAAGTCGAAAACCTGAAAAGGCGGCTTGGGCAAAAAAGGGTATCCCGGTGGACTGAAAACCCGAAAGGGCGGTCCAGGAAAAAGTTAGGGATTTAAAACGTACGACTATGTCCCATCACCTTTCTATCAGTGGAAGACTTATACCTTGATCATCATTCATCAAGAGCACCAGAATCGAGAAACGGTTCAGATACGGATGTCATTCTGCTACTTATTCAAGATTTTCGTACATCGAGAAACGGTTCAGATACGATCCAGATACGGATGTCACTCTGCTACTTATTCAAGATTTTCATACATCGAGAAACGATTTAGATACGCTTCAGATAGGGATGTCATTCTGATACTCATTCAAATTCAGCTTTCCGATACAGTTCAGATACGCTCCAGATACGGATGCCATTCTGATACTCATTCAGATTCAGCTTTCAGATACATTTCAGATACGCTCCAAATACGGATGCCATTCTGATACTCATTCAGATTCATCTTTCAGATACAGTTCAGATACGCTCTAGATATGGATGCCATTCTGATACTCATTCAGATTCAACTTTCAGATACATTTCAGATACGCTCCAGATACAGATGCCACTCTGATACTCATTCAGATTCAGCTTTCCGATACAGTACAGATACGCTCCAGATATGGATGCCATTCTGATACTCATTCAGATTCATCTTTCAGATACAATTCATATACGCTCCAGATACGGATGTCATTCTGATACTCATTCAGATTCAGCTTTCAGATACAGTTCAGATACGCTCCAGATACGGATGCCACTCTGATACTCATTCAAATTCAACTTTCAGATACAGTTCAGATACGCTCTAGATACGGATGCCATTCTGATACTCATTCAGATTCAACTTTTAGATACAGTTCAGATACGCTCCAGATACGGATGCCATTCTGATACTCATTCAGATTCAGCTTTCCGATATAGTTCAGATACAGATTCCATTCTGATACTCATTCAGGTTCATCTTTCTGATACAGTTCAGATATGCTCCTGATACGGTTGCCATTTTGATACTCATTCAGATTCAGCTTTCAGATACAGTTCAGATACGCTCCAGATACGGATGTCATTCTGATACTCATTCAGATTCAGCTTTCCGATATAGTTCAGATACGCTTCAAATACAGATGCCATTTTGATACTCATTCAGGTTCAACTTTCCGATACAATTAAAATACGCTCCAGATACGGATGCCATTTTGATACTTATTCAGATTCAGCTTTCAGATACAGTTCAGATGCGCTCCAGAGACGGATGTCATTCTGACACTCATTCAACACATATTTCAAGTACAATTCAGATACGATCCAGAGACAGATGTCATTCTGACACTCATTTAACACATGTTTCAAGTATAGTTCAGATACACTCCAGATACGGATGCCATTCTGACACCCATTCAACATATGTTTCAGATACAGTTCAGATATGATCCAGAGACGGATGTCATTCTAACACTCATTCAACACAGGTTTCAAGTATAGTTCAGATACGATCTAGAGACGGATGTCATCCTGACACTCATTAAATACATGTTCAAGTACAATCACGACATAGATCCATCCACAAAATCTATGCATGTACTTTTTCCAGCATGGTACAGGGGGCAGGTACAATTGGAAGGAAGTCACTATCACATACAAGCCAGTGATACCTATATTCCCCATGGAGCCGAGACAACCAAGGTCCAACCTTCGTATCCCCAAGCAGGAATTCCTTCCCCAGCAGGTTCCTTCAGAAAGCTGATATCTGCATTCCCCAGCCGAGTTTTATAACCATGAGTAGTTTATAAAGCCATCTCCTGAGCAGAGTTTATTTCTCTTACAACGGAAGCTCAATCTCCAACAGAGCTCTTATCTCCAGCAATGGAAGTTCATCCCCAGCTGATTTTATTTCTCCAAATCAGCAGATCTTCCAACAAAGTATCTCTCTTCCCCACAGAGTCATTCCCCCGCAGGATTATTCTCAGACATAGTCTTCTCCGGCAGAATGTTCTCAAGCAGAATGGATGTAAATCTCCAGCTAATCATCTTCGGTCACTATCCCCAACGGAAACGAAGAACTCAACTCCTTATACTCTCCAACAGTAGTCCAGGATTTATTTTCCCCAACTAGAGAATATCAAAATAGCATTGCATATCCATACATCATGGCATGTGCATACATATTATACAACACAGTCTCATTTATTTTGAGATCATCATTACTCAATACATTTCATACATCATGACATTACATACGACTAACTCTTTACCTTTCAGGGAAGATGCAATCAAGTTCTCACGAGTTCTCTCTGGTTCAGTCAAACCGACACCAAGGTTTCTATTCCAGTTGAAGATATTCCAACACTTTTCAAGATTTTCTCTGGTTCAGTCAAACCGGCACTAAGGTTTCTATTCTAGTTGAAGATGTTCTACGACTTTCGTCTGGGTCAGCTGAATCGCCGCTAAGATTCCCCTGATTTCTATGCCAGTCAAAGTTAATCCGAGACCTCTCCTGGGTTCAGTCAAATCGATACTAAGATTTATCTCCTAGTTGAAGACAACTCGAGACCTTTCCCTGGTTCAGTCAAATCGATACTAAGATTTCTATTCCATTTAAAAAAAGTTATGAAGCCTGGAAACTAACCGGATAATAGTCAACCAATAATACATCATACTATGAAGCCAGAGCACGACTGGATAACAGTACAAAATACTACGAAGCCTGGAATTGACCAGATAGTGGTATATCTCATATTCAAGCTATGAAGCCCGGAGATCGACCGAATAATATCTTAATTTCTCCAAAATACTATGAAGCCTGGAATCGACCAGATAGTGGTATATCTCAAATTCAAGCTATGAAGCCCGGAAATCAACAGAAAAATATCTTAATTTCCCCAAATTACTGAAGCTTAGGACACGACCAGATAACGGTATGAGACACTGTGAAGTCTGGAGCATGACCAGATAACGGCAAGAGACACTGAAACCTGGAGCACGACCAGATAACAGTATGAGGTACTGCAAAGCTTAAAATTCGACCAGATAAAAGTGTACTCGGCCAACTACTCTGAAGCCTGAAATCGACCGGATGTTAGTATGCCTTAAATTCAAGTTGAAACCCGGATGCGACCGGATAACCACTTAATTCCTTCTGAAGCCTGGAGCATGACTAGATAACCGTTTTTGAGATTGTAAAGCCTGGAGCACGACCAGATAGCAAATGTAATCTCATCTCCCCAATAAGTCACTATGAAATCTAGAGCACGACCAGATAACAGTTAATCTTATTATCCTTAGCAAATCACTGTAAAGCCTGGAGCACAACCATATAACAGTTCACTTTCACCTCCTTGACTAAGAGATGATTCCCCAGTAGAGTAACGGACAACTGAAGCTCATAAAATTTTATTTCTCCCAAGACACAGACCAACATTCCTCAGCAGATTCCTCCTCAACGACAGGAACAGGAATTCTCATCAAAGGAATATCTCAGGAAATCAACATCCTCTAGATGGCATCTTTAAGCCCATCTCCGACGATTCTCCGTCATATCCTCTAGATGGCATCTTTAAGCCTATCTCCGACGATTCTCCGTCATATATTCCAGATGGCATCTTTAAGCCCATCTCCGAAGATCTTCTGTCATCTTTTCCAAATGGCATCTGTAAGCCCATTCCCGATACTACCTACACAGTCAAGCACCATCTCAGATGAGTGCAAATTTCTGGGCACTCTAGTGTTCAATCATCTCCCACCTTCAGATTACGAAAGGCAGACAACCAATCTACATCCTCAAGTTTAAGAAGATTGAACAGGGGCAAATATTGTACCCCAAAATTTTACCTCTCATTTTACTCAACACATGCCCATTGAGATCTCCAAATTGCTCAAGGATGCCCAAGAGTTGACCAGATAAACTCTCTCCTAAGGCAGTGTACCTTAAACTAGGGTTTCCATTTTCATCAGTGTGTGGGAACTCCAAAGGTCCCAAATGCTTTCCATGGTCCCAATATGTTCTCAAGATCATCCATGTCAAGTTTCATGCCTTGCACAAGAAGTTTGCTCAGTCAATTGCCCAGATGCATGAAAATCAACTATATTAGGTCAAAAGTCAATTGTGGCCCATATATAGTCAAAATTCAAGATTTTTGGTCAAAATCAACATTTTGAAGATATATCCATCATTTGATCAAGGGTTGATCATGATTCCTCAAGGAATTCCCCAAATTCATCAAAACCCAAAAGTTGCTAAATTAGGGTTTCATAGGAAAAGTCAACCAAACTTTGACCAGACATAACTTCTTCATACTTTATCAGAAACTTTCCATCCAAGGCTCATTTTGAAGATGATTCAATTCCATACAACTCATATTCATCCCCCAAGTTCAAAATATGCACTCATCAAAAGATATAAATTTCTACATTATAGGTCCTTTTGAAAAGTCAACAAAAACACCTTTTGGATCAAAGCCTTTTACATGAACATGGTAGAACCAATTGAGATGAAACCAGAAGGATTGTTTAGGGGACATCCTAAGATTTCTAAAAAGTCTAAGAACACCCTCTTAGGATTAAAATTGAGGGAGATATGTATTGTCAAAATTGACCAATATGTGCACGAAGTCAACATTGATCAAAATGACTTTTTTTCCAAATGGGCCCATGTTTTCTTGTTTGAAACTTGATCCTAAGATGACCCACGACTCCTGAGCTTATCCACCTATTATTTTATTATTTTTATTATTTATTTTGATTTTTTATCCATTTAAATCAAAATAAATCAATTTAAATAGTTGAATAATCAAATAAAATCAAAGATTTGATTTTATGAGCATATTATGAGTCCATGAACAGCTAGCAAATCAAAAAATTCGTGTAAGAGCTAATTGATTGGAAAAGATCTTAATTTGGTCTATTTTAGAAACAAATCATACAAGGCAAAGAATGAAATCAAATCTCCATAATTTGCAAAGATATGATCAGTTTTTGTTGACCTAAATCATTCTATGATATATACACAACATTTCCAAAGCATAAGGAAGGTTTTTGGGTCGTGAAAACAAGGAGGTCAACTTCAATTTTTTGTCAAAAAAAGTGTTGATCACATATTCCTCCATGGACGGATTCAAGCAATTCCAAGGCCAGCAATCTATTCCTGGACATTTTCTGAAGCCATTCCAATCATCCTCAAGCCTTAAAACCTATAGAAATCACGCCTCACAGTGCCACGGTTTGCATCTTTTTTCAAGATTCTTTTTCAATAATTTATCCATCATAAACATGTTTTGATCATATATCCATGCTTGCTATCATATTTGCAACGTTTTTGATTGGTTTGATTGAAGTTTAAGTGCGGGAATGGAACGATGCCATTGTTAGGGTTTTGAGGTCCCAAATTGGGAATTTCATATAGAGGAAAAATTGGACAAAATCAGGGGTACTATCATGGTTAGAAGATGATTTGCAATTGATCCATGTCTTTGGTTTGAATTTATTCTGCTTGTGCTGCTGTTGTACCCCAAAATTTGCCCTCCCTTTTTCACAAGAAATCACAACTTCAGGGTTTTCCCTGATCTTTCAAGATTGGCCCAAGAATCGGTCAAGCAGACTTTTCTTTATCAGCGAGTCCAGAATTAGGGTTTGCATTGATTGGATTAAGATTGGCTCAGGAATTGATCAAGCAAACGTTTCTTTGACAATAATCCAGGATTAGGGTTTGCGCACGCATTGCTCAGAAGAAATTGAATCCACAGTATTTCAATTGACTGTTACATTATTTTTACGCTTGTTCAAGATTGTTGTTTGTTTCTCAAAACCTAAACATCTGGGACAGGAGCTGAGGCTTTTGATTGAAACTTTGAGGCATTGGTTTGATCAGTGAAGTGAAAGGTGTGTGGAATGTTTGTTTCGTTTAACTGTGCAAAGCTTATGATTAATTGGAGTGCCAGGTGTATTGTGATTAATGCGAGATCGCGATACGGCAAAGTTTATTGATTATTTATTTCATCTAGATTAAAGTTATTGGGATACATTTCCATTTATTTTAATTCAAGAGATTTAAATAATTAAATAGACAGTGCAAAAGAAAGAATGCAATATTTGACAAAGACTTTTATTTATTTATTTCAAATATCGTTACAAATGTTATTCGAATATTGTAAATTTATAATTTACAATGTTTACAATAATGTTTATTACAATAAATGAAAAGAAAATAAATCTAAAAGCCTAAAATCTCTTGGAATCTTTGATCTTCTACTGCTTCTTCCATTATCCAACTGGTATTTACCTGCAAAGACAGAAAAAGAAATCATGGCAGTTAAATTGAAAAGCATTTTTAAGCAGATAAATGAAGAAGGATCATCATTAAAGCTTGTTGGCCGGAATCAGATTGTTTTTGGTATCATCATGTTTTACTTGTCCTCTTTGCAAATCACAAGAAGATTTCTCTTCTTGGTTCACAAAGAGGGAAGTAAAATAATTTTGCAAGCATATAATCAATTAAATGCAAAGGTACAAGGCACAAGGCTGCACACAAAGAAGGCACAAGGCTGCACACAATGTCAAACTGTACTGCCAAACTGAGTTTCAAGATGCAAACTAACTGTCAAAACAGAAAAGCAAACTAAGTTGCAAAACTGTCAAACAAGTACCCAAGCTGTCAAAAAATTGTCAATGCAGAAAATATGGAAAATACAGAGATAAACCAAGATACAAGCAAGCAGGCTTGTCAAAACTTTTCATCATATTCTGGCCAAAACAAGCTTTTCAGATTAAAAAACATATTAAGCAATTTAAAATGCTTTTTATGGAGAGAGAATGAGAAGAAGGTTTTGCAGTTTGGCAGGCTGTACAAAAGCAGTGAAAAAGAAAATAAATATAACAACATAGCAGTCCAGGGGAGCCCACAGAAGCTCAACCAGAAAACCTGCTGCCAAAGCAGAAAAATGCATAAGGATATGATGGAACCTGTAAAACAAAGGTGTTAGTTCAAGAAGCAAAAAAGAGAACTGCAAGTTACAAGCCTGCCTTCAGAAAACTGCAAGTCACAGGCCTGCCTTCAAAAACAAAAGGGCAAGTATGTTTCAAAGCATATATGCTGCAAACCAGCACAAAACGGAGAGGGTCACAAACTGCAATTGAAAGCAAACCAGAAGCAAAAACTGCCTCAGAACCATACAAACTTGCACAATAAAAACACAACCTGCAAGTTATCAAACTGCTTGTAAACACAAGCATACCAAGATACAACCTGCCTCACAAACCATTGAAACAGGTCTCACAAAATAGCAAACCTACAGAAGCAAGTCTGCTTCCAAACCCAACAAACCTATAGCCTGCTGTCAAAAACCCAAAACTGCATAACCTGCATAACCTATTCAAAACTGCACCAAAGCTCAACCACCTGCAAAACTGCTTGTAAATACAAGCATCAAGCAAAACTGCATAAGCCTGCATAACTACAAACACAAACAACGTAGCCTACCAAAAGCAGAACTCACAAGCTTCCAGGCCTGCCTTACAAACTCAGATCTAAAAGACTCGGGAACCTATTCAAACCTGCAAAACTGCAAGTTTAAGAAACTCAAAGCTTGTTTCCAAACACATTAACATTCATCATCAACATAAATCAGCAGAATATATCCAAACACCAAATCAACAACAACAAACAATTTTTTCAGAGCACATATACTCATCATCAAAAGTCAACACCCCAAAGAAAAATAAGAGGTCCAGAAGTGAAGGAAAATGGGCAATGGTTTTCAGTTTCATCATCAACAAACAATAACCAACAAAATCATCAGCTCAAATCAGAAATAAATTGTCAAGCATTCAGAAGCAAGAAATATGCCCTCGTCATCAAAAGTCAACAACTAAAGAGGGAAAGGGAAGATTCAGAAGCGAATGATATAGCATTTTCAGAAATAGGGTTCATCATCAAACGATTCAAGAGGAACCAAAAGATACGAAGTACCAGATAAGCGTCATCACGCTCCTCCCTCCTCCGGCCACCTGAGAGCGCCGCCGTTCCAACGCTCCATCGCCTCTCCAGAAACAAAACCCCAAAGGTATTGTTTTCTTTTCTACATCACCATATCATAAATATCAAAGGTTAAAGCTTTGTAAAATAATAACATGCAAGCATACAACCTAAACCCTAAAACACGCTTAGAACGAATTTGTTACCTTTCAAAAACCACTGTGGGCCACTGTGAGAGGATGAAAGATGGGTGGAGGCAACGCTCTAGCAGCTGGGCGTGAGAGAGGCATCATTGCTCCGTTTGAGAACGAGGAAGAGAGAGCGAAGAAGAAAGGAACGGCGCCGCTGTACAAAGCTACGAACCCTAATCTCTGAATGTACAAACACAAACCCTAAAAAAAAGCTGTATGTTTCAAATGGGCCTCTGCCCAAGCCAAACGCCCTAAAGCCCAACACATTCCAGCGCCCACCCCCCTTTTTTCTTCATTTTCTGATTTCTTAAAGTGGCTCTTCTTCTTATTTCCCTTGGGCCAAAGCATACAAACTCAAAAGCCCATTTATCTTTTCTCTTTTAAATATTTTAAAACCAATATTTTTTTATCACCGTATTTTCATTTTCTATAACCTAATTCTTTTTGTTAAATAAAAATAATATATTAAATTTTTGTATAAAATATTCTTAATAGCTTTTTTTAATATTTATTGCATTTAAAAGTATGTAAATAATAGATTTTTAATAATTTTTCTTTGTTGTAAAACTCTTTGTTTAATTAATCTTTTTATATAAGTTTCTAAAAAACATTAACCAAAATACAAAAATAATAATAAACACTTAATTTTCATTAGGTTAATATTTTATTTGATCATTTGTAAATAACCACGTACATCTCACGATACTTTTGATTCTCTTTATTTTTTATGTCTTGTTATAATTTTACATTGAGAATACGACAGTTCGATTTGGTTGTAACCCATAATATTTGGGACTTTATTCTGATGAGACTCATCCCCATTTGTAAATAATTTGTACCCCCATCCCCGAATACTCTTTTGTAATAGCTTAGGATTTAATTCTCGCACTTTATGATTTTTAAATATGCCATGATTAGAGATTAGGGTTTGTATGCGAAGATTCAAAATCAATCGCTAGATGACCTAATACAAGATAAATGCATGAAAATCAATACACCATTCACACTTGCACCTCTAGGGTAACCTCGCTTGGTGCCTCGAAAAATGCAATCATGTCCCTCGAGTACGAGACACTCTAGAAAATGTCCCTTCGATAAACAAAGATCGTAGTCCCTCGATGACCCTCGATGTTGCCTTCGATAAAACGATCTCGTCCCTTACAAAATTGCTAGAGCGTCTCACAAGTTGCCTTCAATGATTGTATACGATGACCCGTGCCTGCCCCGTTTAACATCCTAACGCAAGGTTGTTCACCAAATACAATGGTGAAACAACACTGTTAAAAGGGTTAAAACATAAGAAAGATCTTTGAGTAAAACAGGGTAGACAACTCTTAGTTACTTGATCAAAAATCTTGCAAAACATCCTTGCCATTTTCAAACACACTTCACAACACAACTTCAAAATAATTTCAAAACAACTTTCAAAACATTGAATTATCTTTTCAAAAAGACACACACCTTTGTATATATTCAAACAAGAATCATTACAAAAGTTGTCTAGACAAGGCATCTTTTTCAAGACATTTTCAAAACCACACACACAAAGCACCATTTCGAACAATTGAAAAGCAAAGGCAAGTGATCTGAAACGAGTAACTAAGAGCCCATGGATAACCATGGATGAAAAGGGTGCTAGCACCTTCCCTTTTCATAATCTACCCCCCGAACCCAAGAAAACATCTCAAAGATCTTTCCTGTGCTTTTTGACCTTTCCTTTGGATAAAATAAAAAGTCGGTGGCGACTCTTGCTAAACCGAAACATTTGCGAACACAAACGCAAAACCTCAAGTCAGTTCTCCCACCGTATCACAGCTGCATTTTTGAATTTTACAGGTTTATGGCTACGAACAAAATCCGTCACTATAGCTTCTACTGACGGAAACGACTGTAGGTAAAAGTGTGGCAAAAAACAACAGTTATGGGGAAGAAGACAATTAGGTGGCAGAATCCCATTGGGTGATTTGAATCACGTGTGCATTTGGGAAAGACCACTTTATTTCCTTTATAGTTTATTTATGTTATTATGTTAACAACTAAGCCACGCAGTACAGATGGCAAGGGCGCATGTTTGAAAGTGAAAGGACCTGGGTTCGATCCCAGGTCCCAGTGTTTTATTATTTTCTTAACATTTAATTGTAGATCTTGTGCATAGCCCCTTCCAAGCGTCCACCATATGCTCCAACCATCTAGCCATTGGATCATCACCATCACCAATCCAGTGTCTCATGATGCGTCCCTATGGTACATCTCCAAGCTTGGCCAACACCGAATCAGGCGCAAAGAGAGGGCTCAACAGCTCTTGGGCCTGAACAATTCAACATACATCCCCTGGATTGCTTGCTAAACAGGCCCAATTTTTTTCTTTTCTTTTTATTTCTTATTTTTATTATTTACTAATTATCTTTTTTTTACAAAATAACAATTTTTTATCATAAAATCAAAAATCACAAAAAACATTAAAATCATTTTTTTCATAAAATATTTTATTTCCTTAATTAATTAGATTAATTTAATTCCTTTTTTTCATAATTTAAAACAATTAGAAATTAGGGTTAATTTGTACATAACTTAATCTTTTCTTAAAAATTCCCAAATATTTTTTCAATTAGATTTTTAGGATTCTTAATTCATCCTTGCATTTAATTCGCCGCGCGCGTTTTTTTAATATTATTATTGTAACTGCTCCGAGTTTGTAATAGTAATTAGGGTTTAAATTTCTGCATTTTATTTTCAGTCCAAAATAATCATGTATCTGCAAAAGCCCTGTAATAGCTAGGACTTTAAACTTTCTCGCTTTTAATTCTGCAAACTATGAACTGCTTAGATGAATGTTAATAGGATTGTATGGAAATACAAACTGAAAATTAATACGGTAGATCACCTTAATTGTGCAAAGATTAAATAACTGAAATCAAACACATGCACATGATCACTCCTAGGGTTTGCCTCACTTGGTTGCCTCAGAAATAATGTTCATGTCCCTCGAACGTAGGGATATCTTAGCAAAGACCCTCAATTCTAAAGTCATCAAAAAGATCACGGTACCTTAATGTCCCTCGAGTTGCCTACGAGAAATGATTTTGTCCCTCGATGTTGCCTACGAATATATGATGATAGTCCCTTCGAAATGCTAAGGTATCATTACTTGTTTCCTTCAGAGACCATTTCGTCCCTTCGAAAGTCCCTTTAAAAATCCAACGACGGTGCTACCTATTCCTTAATAATAGGATAGTGCTGTCTAAAGGAAAACGAATGAACTTTTTTTCGAGTAGGTAGATTAGTTCCTAGGTACTTGCTCAAACAAAATTTTTCACACAAACACTTTCCCAAACAAAGTTTTCAAAAACAACTTCGTAACACTCTTGAGGACAGAAATAAGGGTTAAAACAAAGTAAAACAAAACTTTTCAAAGCAAAGCACACACAAGCAGTTTTCAACAACGAGCAAGTACCTAAGAGCCTGTGGAAAACCACGGATAGAAAGGGTGCTAACACCTTCCCTTTCTATAATCTACCCCCCGTACTCAGAAACATCTCGAAAAAGGTTTTTTCTGTTCTTTTTCCTTTTCCTGATTGGATAAAATAAAAGTCAATGGTGACTCTTGCTTACTGCGACATTTTGCGAACAAAAAACACAAACCAGTATTAACAGTCGGTTTTGCCACCGTATCACAGTTGGAGTAAAGTTGGGAACCATATATCTTTACAAAGACAAATATAGCATGTTGGGTATAGTCTATGTAATCTTGTGTGTAGGTGCGATGACAAAGCTCATTGGTACTGGTCGTAGTCTAGTCATCCATCTTGCTACATTTAAAGGTATTCTCCTTAGCTTGGGATCTATGAGAAATATTATGATCCAGAATTAGAAAGTCATTGGATACTTCTCAAAAGGAAATCTTGAAGGGTGTTTTGAAAATTTCTCTGGTACAGAGTCAGCATAGGAGGCCTGCAAACTTTATTGTCTATTAAGTTATGGCTTTGGTTAGCATAGACTGTGTAGTCAAAGCTTGGGAAGAGTAGAAGAAAAAGAGAGCGTCTCTCTCTTGTAGAGAGTGGTGCATTAATAATAAGAGTAACTACACTTGCTTCAGAAGTGCTTCCCTTGACTGACTCTTTGATACAAGTAAGGTAATCTCTCTATTTAAGAATCAGTTATTCTAAAATAAGTTTCAAAATGAAATAAATCCTGGCATAAGGATGATTATATAAATCTTGGTGAGCTGGAAGATAAGGCAGATAAGAATGCTAATTCAGAGTATGATGAACTCAAAAGAAATTTTTCTTAAGTTAGTAATCAATGTATTTGTGTCAATGGTATATCTTATATAACTATTTAAAAGTAAGGAGTGCATAAGGTCATCTGCAAAGGGAGTAAAAGTGTCAAAGTGTGTTGATCTTGAAATTGTTTAAGGGTCTGTCATGCTTGTGTGCTCTTGTTGTTGCTATGTTTTCTTGTGTGCAGAGATGTTAAACCAGTCTTTCTAAAATTTTGTTTATGTGTGAACTTGGATAACTCAAGTGTGTTGTTCAAAGGAGACGAGTCTCAAATGTGTGAACTTGGATAACTCATGCATGTCGTTTGAGTTTTCCTCAATTCTGGTCTGATGATTTTTTGGGCTGGTTTTCTTGTGCTTCGGGAAAAGTTTCTTCTTCCACTTGGGGAGGAGAATTAGTTCTCTGTGCCTAGAAGTAGTTCTTAGTGACAGGGGGGTAATAAGCTTGTTTATTTTAAACTTCTTTTGTATGTGGTATGTGTTTTCTGTTGGTTGTGTATTTTACTCCAATTTTTGTTAGGATCTTAGCTAAAAAGGGGGAGTAAAGTGTTGATTTGCTTGGTGTCCTAATTGTTATTTAGCATTGTGATAGGACTATCTGCTACTGCTAGGGGAAAGTATTTATTATGGTTGCTTACCGGATGCAACTATTAAAGGGGAGCATGATAGTTTGCCATGTTAACTAAAATGAAGGATGTTGCTATTGCTGCTCTAATGAGATGTGTGCAAGGAATTCAAACAAAGTTTATCTGACATTTTGCACGATGAAGAATCTCATGGATTTTTGTGCTAAGATTATTTTAGCCAAATTTTCCAAAGAGGGAGATTGTTAGTACCATAATTTTGTGATTGGCTAAATTTTGGCAAAACATGGTTTGTCATAATAGGATGTGTTGTTATATGATTTTCAACTAGACGTCGAAGACAATGTCATGACATATTTGCCTGGTGCAACAAGTGTTGTTGTTTGATATTTCTTGACAAGATTTGATTTGATTTTCTAAGATTCCTTTTGGATATATCTCATTTATTTTTGCAGGTCAAGAAGATGCATCTGGAACAAGTGAATCAAATCTCCAACAACATTAAAAGTTCTAAAATTGGTTATTGAGCTAATTTGGGATACTTGAAGATTTGTTCCAAGATTTAAGGAGATGCTCTCTGTAGCAATCAACGCATGGATTAAGGAATAATTGGGCAGAGATTTTGAAGCCCGTGGACAATTGAAGGCTTATAAAAGGAAGACCAAGACCTAGGGCAAAATAGTTCTTAACAGTTTGTAAAATAAGGTGAAATTCTGGTATGACCGAACTCATATGTCCTATGATATGTTGGGACATCTGATCTGACATAAACAAACAGGCGATTTATAAACAATTAAAACAGTAGTGAAAAGCATAAACAACACATCAGAATTATTAACCCAGTTCGGAGCAACTCTCCTACTCTGGAGGCATACCAAGCCAAGGATAAATCCATTATGATAGTATCAATTCGAAGCTAAACTCTCTCGTTTACAACTTCTCACTTAACCACTACCCTTCCTAGATTTCTATCTAAGACTCGCCTAGATATTAGGCTCTCCTTAATCCCTCTTCAATCACAGACAACGATTGGATCAACACAATTCTGAACAAATAGGAAGACACACTTCCATGACAATCTTTAGCCAAGACTCTTAACTAAGACCATACCTCGGAGTTGCTTCAAATCTTCCTCCAAGAATAATACTCAACTCGTTAACTATAGGTTTCTGAGTGAGAACACAATGACCATCTCATAACTCGAGTGGTTCACTAACACCAACTCTCCTAGAGAGCAAAAAAAGACAAATCCCTATACTTTTACATCTTGAACCAGTACCTTTCCTGGGTTACAAACACTTTTATTTATAACCTATACTCAACTAGATTTGAGCCTTCAAAATACAACATATCAGTTATAACAACCAGCATAACTTCTGCTACAAACAAGATTTTCAATCAAATCTTCCTAAATTCTCCAAATTTAGAAACTGTATATTCTTCAATATTCTTCTAGACCTTTAAATCAGCGCCACGTAGGATTACATAATATTCTTAAAATATTTTGCATCAGTTAAATCATAACAGAATCTAACTGTCCACTACAGCTCATGCACGATGTCGTATACTCTTTCATAAGACATCTTATCTGACATGTTGTTCGAGATGTTGAAACACTTCAACTCAACATATCCTAACATAAGATAAGACTTCTTGATCAATATGTTTCTATTAGCAAGTTAACACATCATATCTAACATATTGTTTCTATATTTGTTTTACAAAAATTAATGCTAATCCTTAAAACTAAGGAACTTGCATAAGGGTTTAGGTTTAACAGTATCTTATGTTCATTGTGGTGTAAGTCACCCTTGTATCTTTTGATACTTGTGGTAGACATAGTGTTCTTACTCAAAGTCCGTAGGCACAATTTGAGTATTGTTCTCCTATAAGCTTTTAAGCAAAGAGTTGAATTTTGTTTTTGATGGAGGCTTTTAAGCAACCCAACTATTGTTTTTAGTTAAGATTCTTAACTAAGTATTTGCAATTTGGAAGTATGTTCTTCTTGGAAATTCTTGGGACTAAGGCAGTCTTTCTTTGTAATTGGGAAGTGTGTTCTTCCTATCAGTTTTTGGGATTGGGATTGTCTTTCCCTGTGATTGGGATTTGATATCACTACAGTGATTGGAAGCGAGTGGGTTCTCATATCTAGGAAGTAACTAGGTAGAATTTGAACTGGGTAGGGATTAAGTGAGAGGTTGTAAACGAGGGAGTTTAGCTTCGAATTAATACTACTAATATTGGATTTCATTTCTGGCTTGGTAGCCCCATATATAGGTGAGTTGCACCAAACTAGGTTAACAATTGTCCGTCTTCTTTATCATTCTACGTTTGTAATTTTATAATTATGCTTAATATATCAGTTTTGTATTGCTATTCAGTCTGTAGGAAGATGTTGTAACATTCGTCATGACATCATATTCTGATGTTTGTAACATCAGTTCTGCCATATTATGTAAGTGCCAGAATTTCATTTAGGTTTGGGGCTTTGGGTCTCGCTATTAAACTCTTTAAACTATTATATTTTTAGCGTATGATTCATAACATATTTGGATTCAACTACTTAAAGTCATGCCATTAAATTATATGTGACAAAATAGGTTCGATCAGGTAGGCATCTCCATTTTGCCCACACCTTCTAATATGTCAGCTCTGCCTTTTAGCGGGACAGGCATTGACATAAATTTTTACATTTTTAGCCTTAAAAGGTGTAGTTCTCGCGTGCTAGCATTATCCCACCCTCTTTTTTTTGCGGAGCAAACCAAAATATTAGGCTCGCAACATCAACTATACTTGTCCCATTTTATCACGCATTTTATTAAGACAATTTTGGTTACAAGGAGGGCCAAAGCCTAGAAGAATATACTACAAAGCAAAAAACCTGGGAACTAGATTCCAAAACATATCACTAACTAGACATTGGTTTATGAAGTCAGGATACACTTCAAAGACACGTGTAATCTTCGGATGCAAGATTCCATTATTTGCTAATGCATCAGTACACATGTTTGCTTCACGATAAATATGGAGAAAAGTAATCTCATTATCTTGTCGATTAAAATACTTGATTTTGGTTACCAGATTCGTGCCGAAAATGTTACTAAGAGTGTTATAATTAATATCGTTGACCGATTGTTGAGAATTAGTTTCAATGGCAATGTAGACACTACATATCCAGATAAATTTTGAAAAACCTCCAAGCCATTCCCTCTCATTACCTCTTATTATTCCCCCGCACCTGGAATTTCCACGAATGTCTCTTGCACCATCGATATTTAACTTCACCCATCCTGATGGAGAAACATCCAACTTGATTAATCTTAGCTCACTATTTCTTGTAGACCTTAAAGATTTGAGTTCATCACATCCTCATAATCATGAGTCTCATTATTGTGTTACGACATAAACAAACAGACAAGGTATAAACAATTAAAATAGTACTGAAAAGCATAAATAATACACCAGAATTGTTAACCCAGTTCGGAGCAACTCTCTTACTCTGGGGGCATACTAAGCCCGAGACAAATCCACTGTGATAGTATCAATTTAAAGCTAAACACCCATGTTTATAACTTCTCACTTAATCACTACCCTTCCTAGATTTCTATCTAAGACTCACCTAGATATGAGGCCCTCCCCAATCCCTCTTCAATCATAGACAATGACTGGATCAACACAATTCTGAACAAACAGGAAGACACATGTGATACGGTGGGAAGAACTAACTGTTTTTTGGAATGCTGGTTTGTGTTTTGTGTTTGTTTTCGAAAAATGTCGCATTAAGCAAGAGTCTCCACCGACTTTTATTTTATCCAACAAGGAAAGGAAAAAAGCACAGAAAAATTCCTTTTTCGAGATTATTTCTCGGGTTCGGGGGGTAGATTATAGAAAGGGAAGGTGTTAGCACCCTTTCTATCCGTGGTTATCCATGGGCTCTTAGGTACTTGCTCAATTGTTTTCAAAATTGTTTTCTTTGTTCTTGTGGGTTTAAAAAAGTTTTTGTTTTTAACTTCGATTTAACTCTTGCTTCTGTCCTCAAGAGTGTAATGAAGTGTTTTGGAAAACTTTGTTTGAAAAGGAGTGTAAGTGTGAAAAGTTTTGTTTTGAAAGAGCAAGTATCTAAGAACTATCTACCTACTCGAAAAAGGAATCGTTCTATGCTAATTTCTTTTAGACAATGCTATCTTACTATTATTGAGTAGGTAACACCGTCGTTGGAATTTGAGGGTCAATTCGAATGAGGGACTTACGGTCACTAAAGCAATGCTAGGACGCCTTAGCGGTAACCCTAATGTCTTAGATCATTTGTTTGAGGCAACAATATCCGAGGCAACCGTTTTGAGGCGACTATAATCTTTTAGATAAGAGGGCGACCTCTAAAACAACCTATACTCAATGGCCGTGTACAAAGGCAACCAAGTGGGGTGTACCCTAAGAGTGCGCATGTGCGAGTGTGTCGTTTTCAGTTTATTTTTATCTTTGCACATGTTAAGGGTGATCTAATTTGATTTTAAGATTTAAACATTCAGTCTTGTCATGCAACCTTATTATCAAACATCTAACAGTTATAATTTGCGGAATTAAAATGTGGAATTTAAATTATAAGGCGTCGGGTATTTACATCGCCAAAAGCAACCCTTTGAAAATAAAATAAAGGGATAAAAATAATTAAAATGTCCTAATTATTAATACAAACCAGGAGCAGATACATTAATTGGATAAAATAAAGCACACGGGAAATTAAATCGAGTGTGAATTAGGGTTTTGACCCTTTTGAAACAAAATTGCTTTTTTTTATTGTTTTTGGTTGTTTTTATTTTAAGAAAAGAAATTAAATTCTAAAATTAAAATCTAAATTAATTATTAAATAAATTAAATGGAAAAAATAATTAATGACATATTTTTGGGTTTTTGTTATTTTAAGAAGAAAAGTAAAATAATTAAATTAGTAGTTAAAACCTAATTAAGTCTAATTAATTTTAAATATTTACAAAATAAACCAAAGTTTCCTAATTAATATCCTAATTAATTAATAAGTTTATTAATAAAAATAAAAGTTTTAAAATTTGATTGGATAAAAAAAAATATTTTTGTGATTTTATTTGATAAAAGGAAAAAAAGATTGGTTAGTAATTAATTGAAATTAAATAAAATAACTAAATTAAAAAGAGAAAATATAATGAAAAGAAAGAGATGGGCCTTTTTTTTTGAGGTGCTGAAAGTCATTTTTGTAGGCCCAATAGTGCTGGCTCGTTTGACCCTTTGGGATTTGGTACACACGCGTTGACTAGCACTATCATGCACCCTCAAGGCTTGACCACCAGATCTGGCCATCTGACGTGTGGATTGATGAGGGAGTATGGTATGGATCTGGCCCCTGCGCGCATGTGATAACCTGAAAAATAATGAGAAAACACAAATTGCTAGAGGCAGGGCTCGAACCCCTGACCTCCAGCCTTTGGGTCCTTTATGGCCTATGTGGCAACCGCTGGAGCATGTTGTTGTTTTGTTATTAATAATACAAAGAAATAATAATATAAAAAAACAAGTCAATGGCCAGAAAAAACAAAAAAACGCGCGCAACTTTTGAATAGCCCAATGGACGGAGGACACCTCATCGTCCCTGTCCTCTTAAACACTGTAAATTTACCTGCAGATTTGTATCCGCGTCTAAAAGCACAACCTTGTTCTAAAATCCCCTCCAGGCCATGAAAACGATTTCTAAGGACATGGTCGTGTTCGTCTCATCCTCCTGAATACAACCATGTCCATCATGTGTCTCAATTTTACCTGAAAGAAAAACTCCCAAAAATTCCAAGCAAACCCTAACTATGGTGGATTGCAATACATATCAGATAAATGAAATTAAATGATGCCAAAAGCCTGCAAATGTTCTTGTGATCACAAATATACAATTATTTCACTCAATGGATGCCAGAATCATGCGAATCGAAAACAAGAACAGGACGGTTTTACGAAGGACTTACAGTGCGTATAAGGGCCTGAGAATGTGTGGTTTGGATCGAGTTAGCTTGTGGAGACGGCCAACAATCGATTGAGACAAGTCTCAAGTCCTGAAAACGCCTCTAACTTTGATTTCAATCTCCAACTTTTTTGTGATTTTTTGCAAAGTTGTTCTGCCTCTACAAGTGATTGCCAACCCTTATTTTCGTGCCTCCTGCTTGCTTATGTATTGTGCATTGGATTAGGGTGAAAAACTTGATCCAAATCTCTCCACATTAAGGATTGCATATTTGATTTGATTCTCCATGAAAACCTTTCCAAATTTGATTCAAATCATATATTCTTGTAACCAATGCCTTTGATACGAATTTGATTCAAATAATAGCTGTATTTGGAGCCTGAAATAGCCAAAAAAATCATGTGTTATCAATGCTTTAAATTTTATGTGATTTTATTTGATTTAAAATGAATTAATTCAAATAAAAATCAAATTAAATAATAAAAATGTGATATGAACACATGGCTGAAGCTAGGGCACGTGGGCAATAATGCAAACTCAAATCAAGTGAAAAAGAATGGGCCCATTTGGAAAATTTTGAAGTTTTGGGGAAAGTTGACTCTTGGCAATTTTACAAAAAAGTCCAACTTCAACAATGCATAACTTCTTCAATTCTGAACTTTTGGAGGTGTTCTTGGACTTTTTAGAAATCCTGGGATGTCCTCTAACCAACCCTTTTGGTCTCATCTCATTTTGATACTCCATTCTCAAGTTATAAGCTTTGATAAAAAAGGTGTTTTTGTTGACTTTTCAAAATGACATATAATGTCCAAATTCATAACTTCTTGTGAGTGCATTTTTTGAACTTGGGGGTATGAAGATGGATTGTAGGGAATTGCATCCTCTTCAAAATGATATGTGGATGGGTCATTTCTCATAAAGTATGAGAAAGCTATTCTTGGTCAAAGTTGAGTTGACTTTTCCTACAAAACCCTAATTTAGCAACTTTTGAATCTTGATGAATCTTGAGCAATCCTTGATGAATCATGATCAAACCTTGATCAAATGATGAAATATCCTTAAAAATGAGAATGTTGATAAAAAATCTTGAAGTTTGACTGTATTTAGGTCACAGTTGACTTTTGCCCTAGCACAGTCGACTTTTGGACCTTTGAGCAATTGACTGAGCAAACTTCCTCTGCAAGGCTTGAAACTTGACATGGATGATCTTGAGAACATATTAGGACATTGGGGATCAATTGAGGTCATTTGGACTCAAGGATCTTGATGCAAAACCAAACCCTAATTTGGGGGAGACTGCCTTAGGAGAGAGCTTGTTTGACCAACTCTTGAGCTACCTTGAGCCATTTGGAGATTTTTCTTGCAATATTTTAAGAAATATGGGAGGAAAATTTTGGGGTACAACAGATGCCCCTGTTCAATCTTCTTAAACCTGAGGATGTAGATTGGCTTTCATGCCTTTCGTGATCCGAAGGTGGAAGATGATTGAACACTAGAGTGCCCAGAAATTTGCACTCGCATGAAGTGGTATCAGCCTTGTGATGTCGGGAATGGGCTTACAGATGCCATTTGGAGGAGTGTCGATCGCATAAGAGATTCCTTAGCGAGAGTTTGCATACCTGTTGTTGTAGAAGATTCCGCTGGGGAAGTCTGGACTTTGTTGAAATTTAGGAGCTTGCTTGTACTTCAACTGAGAGAACATCTCTGCTGAGTTTTAAGAACATGTTCGTAATTTAACTGGGGGAGACACATCTTCATCGAGATTTAAGAACTCGCCCATAATTCAACTGAGAAAACTCTGCTGAGATTTAGGAACTGCCTGTAATTTAATGGAGGAACTTTGTCGAGATTTAGGACCTTGTCTGTAATTCAGCTGAGAAAAACTCCGTTGAGATTTAAAAACTGTCAGTAATTCGACTTTGGGAAACATCTTCATCGAGATTTAAGAACTCGCCTGTAATTCAACTGAGAAAACTCTACTGAGATTTAGGAACTCGTCTGTAATTCGACGGAGGAAAATTGTCGAGATTTAAGACCTTGTTTGTAATTAAACTGAGAAAAAATCCGTTGAGATTTAAGAACTGTCAGTAATTCGACTTTGGGAAACCTCTTCGTTGAGATTTAAGAACTCGCCCGTAATTCAACTGAGAAAACTCTGCTGAGATTTAGGAACTCGTCTGTAATTCGACGGAGGAAAATTATCGAGATTTAGGACCTTGTCTGTAATTCAACTGAGGATAATTCGATTGAGATTTAAGAACTTGTCAGTAATTCGACTTTAGGGAAACATCTTCATTGAGATTTAAGAAC
Organism: Vicia faba; assembly: GCA_948472305.1. NCBI lineage: Eukaryota > Viridiplantae > Streptophyta > Magnoliopsida > Fabales > Fabaceae > Vicia > Vicia faba. The sequence goes on along the minus strand of OX451738.1, from coordinate 1,017,289,651 downwards.
TCGCCCGTAATTCAACTGAGAAACTCTGCTGAGATTTAGGAACTCGTCTGTAATTCGACGGAGGAACTTTGTCAAGATTTAGGACCTTCTCTATAATTCAACTGAGTATAATTCGGTTGAGATTTAAGAACTGGTCAGTAATTCGACTGAGGGAAACATCTTCATCAAGATTTAAGAACACGCCCGTAATTCAACTGAGAAAACTCTGCTGAGATTTAGGGACCTGTCTGTAATTCGACGGAGGAACTTTGTCGAGATTTAGGACCTTGTCTGTAATTCAACTGAGTATAATTCGGTTGAGATTTAAGAACTGGTCAATAATTTGACTGAGGGAAACATCTTCATCAAGATTTAAGAACTCGTCCATAATTCAACTGAGAAAACTCTGCTGAGATTTAGGGACCTGTCTGTAATTCGACGGAGGAACTTTGTCGAGATTTAGGACCTTGTCTGTAATTCAACTGAGAAAAACTCCGTTGAGATTTAAGAACTTGTCAGTAATTCAACTGAGGTAAAAGCTTCATAGCTTTGGATTTTGTGAGAACTTAACCGCATCATTCCTGAAAAGTAAAGGTTAGTTGTATGTAATGCATGATATGTATCAGGAAATGATGTTCTCAAAATAAATGAGATTGTGTTGTATGATGCGTATATGCATGTATCATGATGTATGGAAATGTAATGTTTTAGCTGGGGAAAATAAATCCCGGATAGCTGCTGGAGAAAAGAGTTGAATTCTTCATTTCCGCTGGAGATAGTGGATGAAGATGATTGTGAGAATAAACCTGCAGGAGAAGATAACTCCGTTGGGGAATAAGCTGATGAGGAGATTACTCTGTAGGGAAGAGACGCTCTGTAGAGGATTCCGCTGGTAAATTCAGCTGGGGATGAATTACCGTTGCTGGTGAAACTGAATCCTGTTGAGGATTGAAGTTTCTGCTTGTGAAAGGAATGAACTCCGCCGGAGATGGTCTTCAGTTGCGACTTCATTGGGGATAACCTTTTAGGCTCTAATGGGGATAATCCTTTGAGCTTTGTTGGGGACCATCTTCCAAAGTCTACTGGGGATGAGTCTCCAAACTCTACTGGGGAAGCTTTTTCAGACTGTGCTGGGAAAAAAATTCAAACTCCACTGGAGATATTTTATATTCTGCCGGGGAATATTCTTATACTCCGCTGGGGAATATTAAGACCTTTCAGTGCTGGTGGTAAATAAACTCTGCTTGGGGAGAATATTATCGATTCATTCATAGTTGCAAGTCTCAGCTGGGGATAGCTAACATTACAGTCTTTTATTACTCTGTGGGGAGTGAATGCACCTTGGCCATATTCTTCCGCTGAATATACCTTTGTACCTGGTGGATAAAGCAACTGTAAAGCTTGGACAAATCTTATCTGCCCCTGTTTCTGATATTACAAGTAATAGTCTTTTGTTTCGCATGTAAATATTCATGAGCAACAATTAATGTCAAATGCATATATCAAAAATGAACATTGGACGTTTTTTGCAAAACAAAACAGATAAAGGAAAAACAGTTTGAAATTTCTGAAAATGAATTGTATTGATTTTGAAGTTTGGCCTGTAAAATAGGCGTTTTTGTACAAGAGGCTGACGTCCTAGTAAGAGAACGCCGCCGAATAATAGTGTTGTACCCCAAAATTTGCCCTCCTCTTTTTCACAAGAAATCACAACTTCGGGCTTTTCCTGATTTTTCAGATTGGCTTAAGAATCGGTCAAACAGATTTTTCTCATCAGTCAGACAAAATTAGGGTTTCCATTAACTTTTGAATCAGTTCAAGCAGATTGCTAGGGTTTGTTTGAGTTTGGCTCAGGGTTTGATCAGGCGGACGTTTCTTTGACAATAAATCAAGAATTAGGGTTTGCACGCGCATTTTCAGAAGAATTTGAATCCACAGTGTCTTAATTGGCTGTTACATTGCTTTGACGCCTGCTCAAGATTTCAATTTTGTTTCTCAAAAACCTGAACCTCTGGGTTAGAAGCTGAGGCTTCTGGTTGAAAATTTGCAGTGTTTGGTTTAATCAGTAAAAGGAAAGGCATATGGACGTTTGTTTGATTAACTGTGCAATGCTTATGGTTAGTTGGGACGCCGGGTTTATTATTGATTAATGCGAAGTTGCAAGACTACGGTGTTTATTAATTATTTATTTTATCTAAGTTAGAATAATTGGGATTTACTTCCAGTTATTTTAATTCAAGAAACTTAAATAATTAAATAGACAGTAAATTGAAATAGAATTAACTGACAAAGGATTATTTTTATTCATTTTTAATTGTTTGTTACAAATATTATTTGAACACTGTAAATTTATTTACAATTGTTTACAACAATATTATTACAATAATTAAAAGTAAATTAAAACTATATCCTAAATCTCTGGAAATCTTCATCTTCTACTAATTGCATCCTTTGCTCAACTGATACTTATCTGCAAAGACAAAAAAATCAGTACAGATAACTTAAAGGCAGACAGACAATTAAAACTCATCATTAAAAGTGTTGGCCGGAATCAGTTTGTTCGCCCTCTCTGCAAATCGCAAGAAGACTCTTGGTTCACAAAGAGGGAAAGGAAATATGTTTGCAAATATATGAAATGTATAAGGCTGCAAATTTGAACCAAATGCACAAAGCTACATGAAAAGGGACAAGCTACTGAATATGCCAAAACAAGCTGCATAATTTCAAACCAAATTGCAAACTGAAAAGGCAAACCAAACTGAAATGCCAAAACCAAGTTGCACAAATTCAAAATGTCAACCAAACTGTCCAAAAACTGTCAAAGCTGTCAAAACTGTCCAAAGAAGATATCAAAGCAATGCAGGAAATATGGAAAGTACAATATGCAGAGGAAAGACAATATGCAAGCAATGTTTCAAATCCCTTCATCATTTCCCAACCAACACTTTTTCAGAAAAGGACAGTCTAAGCAATATAATATACTTTGTTATGGAGAGAGAAAGAGAGAGAAAAGTAAGAGGCTTACAGTTTTTTCAGGCAGGCTAGAGATATAAAACAAAGATATACCAGAACAGTTAAAAAAAAGGCAGAATACACATAGAAGCAAATAACACAAAACTTGCCTCCAACCTGTTTCATCTTGCCTAAAACCACAAAACTGTAACATTGCAAAAGCTAAAACCAAGCTTACAAACTGCCTTCAAACAAACTCAGTATCAAAACCTGCTTCAAGCCTGTCAAAGAAAATCTTTCAAGCCTATCAAAGCAAACCTTTCAAGCCTGTCAAAAACATAACAGAAGCAAGCCTAAAATCTTGTTCATCAAAAAACCTGTTACACATAACACAAGCCTAACACATCCTGCAACATACAAGCCTCAAAGCACAGTAAGCCTGTACCAACAAAACTTCAAACCTGCATAAGGACTTCAAGCCTGAACCAGAAAAGATCCAACAAAACATACAAAAACCAAACTACCTGCTAAGCTTCAAACAATCAAGAGCCTGCCTGTACAACCAACCAAACCAAGCAAACCTCAAAAACAAATCTTTGTTCAAAATCCAAACATCCAGATATTCAAATAACAAAATTAGGCGCCTCAGAACTAGGTTCATCATAGGCTAAGCCAGCCCAGTCCAAAAGAGAGAAAGAGAATCAGAATAAGGCAACATCATCAAGCAACAACTCTGAAGCAAGCAATAAAAATTCAAGCAAGTCCAAGCATCTCAAACTCAAAGCAAGCCCAGGAACAAACTCAGATTCAAACATCATCATCATTGTAAAAGAACAACAAAGTACATCAAAGAAGATCATCAAATAAACATACAGAAATCCAAGCGTCCTAAGAGCTAAGCTCATCACAGGATCAAACAACAGGCAACTCAGAATCAACATCATCAAAATCATAGGCGAGCATTTAGAAGAGGAAAAGAAGCAACTATTACAGGTGTGATCGGTGGATCTGGAACTGACTGTTTAACGCTGGTTCGCGAAATGTCGCGGAAGCAAGAGTCGCCACCGTCTTTTATTTTCTCCAACATGGACAGGACAAAAGCACAGCAAAATTCCTTATGAGATAGTTTCTCGGTTCGGGAGATAGATTTATAGAAAGGGAAGGTGTTAGCACCCTTTCTATCCATGGTTATCCATGGGCTCTTAGATACTTGCTCATTGTGTTTTCAAAAGGTTTGCTTTTTAATTGTGAGTGAGTTTGAAAAAGTTTCGTTTAAAGATTTCAGATCGACTCTTGTATCAGTCCTCAAGAGTGTTTGAAAAAACTGTTTTGAAAGCTTTTTGAAAGTGTCGGTGTGAAAAGAGTTTTGTTTGTTTTTGAAATAGAGCAAGTATCTACGAGTCATCTACCTACCCTAAGGAATTAGGCTGTGTAAATGTCCTTAAGGTAGTGCCATCCCACCATTGAGAGGTAGGTAGCACCACCGTTGGAGGTGTTCGGGTCAATTCGTTTGTAGGGACAGTGTGGTCACCAGAGCAACAGTAGGATACCTTAGAAGCTACCCTTATGCCATTGATCCTTTTTAATTCCGAGGCAACCGTTTCGAGGCAACTGGATCATGTCATGGACATAAGGACTTACTAAAACGTCCTATACTCGACGACCACGTTTCGAAGGCAAGGCAACAGTGAGGCGTACCCTAAGAGTGGTGTGTGAATTTGTGTGTCATTTTCATGTTATGTTTTATCTTGTACATGTATCATGGTGATCTACGCTTGTTTTTAATTTAGGCCATACATTCTTTCATGCAATTATAATTTAAAAGTGCGGAAATTTAAAATGCGGAAAATAAAGGTCCTACGCTATTACAAGGCACGGGTCTATACATCGCCAAATTAACAAAGACCCGTTTTTTAATAAAATGCGGAAAATAAATAAATTTCCTAATTACTATTACAAGGCTTTGAACAGTTACATAATATTTGAAACAAAAAATAAGGACAAACGCGCGAAAAGAAACTAGAATCGAATATGCGAGGGCGTTGGACCCTTTAAAGATTAAATTGAAATTAAAAGTTGATTAATGATTAAATAAAGAAGAGGAATGTTTTTTATGGTTTTTGGCATTTATGAAATAAAGAAAATTAATTGAAATTAGAAATTAAATAAAACCCTAGTTCTAAATTATTTTTAATTGTTAAAGAAAAATATTTAAGTTTTGACCTAATTTACACTAATTATTTAATGACTTATTTATTTACAAGATAATTAATAATTAATAATAATAATGATAGGAAGAAATTATTTATTAGGAATAAGAATAAAAATGCTAAAAAACCTAATTTCTATGTATTTTAGTTATTTAAGAAAAAAACATTAAAATTTTAACCTAAATTAACCTAAGTTGATTATTAAAATTTATTTACAAAAATATTAATGACTTAAATATTAAACAAAACATATTTTTTATTTTTATGATTTCTGATTTTTTTTGTATTATGAAAATTATTTTTGGGGATAAAATAAAAACAATTAATTAAAAAAACAATTAAAAGAATAAAAGGAAAAAACAAATAAAGATGGAAAATTGGACAAACCATGGGGTATCAGGCCCCTAGAGGAGGTTAATTGAGCAATTTGGCCCACTGCAATCAGGCCCTTTTTGACTTTTCCAGCGCATGTGTGGAACGGTTGACTAGCGTCCATGGTGAGCTGCATGTTCTGGCCTTTGGATTGGCCTTCTGGACACTTGGCAAGCAAACAGGTGAGGGCGCTTGGTGGACCACTGGAGAACACACTGCATAGAAGCATATTAAGAAAAATATTATGGAAGAAGTGGGGGAACCTGGGAATCGAACCCAGGTCCCAATACTTGCATGCCAACACAACAGCCAACCCAACCAACGCGTTACTTTGTATAGTTAGTGGACAATGATTATTATATGTGAAAAACAAGCGTTATTGGCAGACACAAAAATCACGCGCGAAGATTCAAACTATCCAGTCATGCTGAGACACGTCCACCTTCTTCTTCATTTGCCTGAAAATACAGAATAGATAGCGGGGGTTTTAAACCCCCACTAAACTCAAACAAGAAAAATAGCGATTAGCTCCTGGGAAAATAGAAATTGGGCGCGATGTATGAGTTCAATTCGTCCTAATGCCCTGATTCCAATGGTACTGGTTTTATTGTCCAATTTTTCCAGATGCGTAAAACCCCAAAATTGGAGCTCTGAAACCCTAAGAAACGTTCATGGCAACTTTTGATACAAGCAATATTAATTCAATTAAGGGACACCAATAGCTTCAGAAAGTTCATGTTAGTGTAAATCAAACATTAAAACATATGGAAAATGCATGTAAAGTCAAATACGAATGTGAAAAATTTCATGATCAGGGCGATGTCATTCTACCACTTCTGGATGTATGGAGACTTGTCTTTGATTGTAAAAGCTTCCTGGGTGTCTTGGCAAGCTTGTGGAATGCTTTTGAGGCCTTGAAACCAGCTCTATGTATGAAAACAGTTTCTCACTTTTTGTCAGAAAAATGCAAGTTTGTTCTTTAGGTTTCTGCGCAGCCTGTCTGTCCAGGGCATTAGGTTTCGATCATGCTTATGTATGTGAGTAGAATTAGGTTAAAAGTTAGCCCAAAATCCATTGATTTAATGATCTTGAATATTTGATTTTGTCAAATCTTTTCCTATCTTTCTTGCCATGGAAACTTGCCAATTTTGGAAGATTTTGTTCCCTTGAGCATGTGCACGAAATATTTAGGTCATGATGGAAGGATTTGCTGCACCAAAAAGATTTAAAATCATTATTTAGTATTTTTCTCATATTTAATTTTAATTAAATGAATTAATAGGATTAAAAATTCAATTAATTAATTAAAAATAAGAAAATAACTCCCTTTTAGCTTAATGGGTCGTGCATGGCTTTTGGATAATGATTCATGGAAGAAATTGAGGCCCATTAGCAATTTTGAGGCATTTGAAGCAAAGTTGACCTTTCAAAATTCCCAAAAATTTCCCAACTTCCACAAGGCATATCTTGCTCAATATTTAAGCTTTGATCATGTTCTTGGACATTTTGGAAAGGTATTGAAGTCCTCTAACCAATGCCTTTGGTCCAATGTCATTTTGATTTACCAATCTCAAGTTATGGTCTTTGATTTAAAGTGCCTTTTTGTTGACTTTTGAAAATGACCTATAATGTTGAGATTGATAACTTTTTGTGAGAGCATTTCTTGGACTTGAAGTGTGAAGATGAGTTGTAGGAAATGTCATTCTCTTCAAAATGAGCTTTGGATGGAATTTTTCTGATAAACCATGTGGAAGTTATGCCCTGGTCAATTTGCAGTTGACTTTTTTAGTTGTCCAAAAATAGAAACTTTTGCATCTTGAGACTTTTTGAGCCATGCCTTGAGAATCATGATCAAGAATTGATCAAATGATGTTTGTGGCTTCAAAATAAGATGTTGACCAAAAATTTTGACTTTTGACTGTCAAATGACCATTTTGCCCCTGTAGTTGACTGTGGAGCAATTAGGGTTTTTGACTGTGCAATTTGGTACTGGGAGTCTTGAAACTTAGCATATGGATGCTTGACAATGTATGTAGGCATGTGGGACTTGTTTGGACCCTTGGAAACTTCAATTTCTTTGCCAGAACCAAAACCCTACTTTTTGACTGTTAGGAGGCAATTGGACTGTGCAACCCTTGGGAGATTTTGAAGCATGATCTTAGCAAACCTTGAAGAATATGGGAGGGCAAATTTTGGGGTACAACAGTTGCCCCTGTTCAATCTTCTTAGACCTGAGGATGCAGATTGGCTGGCGTGCCTTTCGTAATCCGAAGGTGGAAGATGATTGAACACTAGAGTGCCCAGAAATTTGCACTCACATAGTAGAGATGTGATGGTGGGAATGGGCTTACAGATGCCATTTGGAGATTGATGGATAGGAAGATGGGCTTATAGATGCCATCGGGAGGTTGTCTATCGCGTAAGAGATTCCTTAGCGAGAACTTGCGTACCTGAGAAAGAAAATGATTACCTGACCTGTTACAGGAGTTGGTCTTCAAACTCTTGGTGTAGATGCGCCCTGGCTGGATACAGGAATCGGGTCTGCTAATGTTAGTCATCAACGGATACACCCTGGTAAGATACAGGAATCGAATCCTCAAACTCTTCAGACGCACCCTGGCAAGATACAGGAATCGGGTCTGGTACTTCAAAAGGTTTTTGTTGATGATGATGTGATGAACGAGTCAGGGACGGTTACTACCTCAACGGGACGATGAGAGAACCTTGGGCGATTACTATCTCAACGGGACGATGAGAGAACCTTGGGTGATTACTACCTCAACGGGACGATGAGAGAACCTTGGACTATTACTACCTCAACGGGACGATGAGAGAACCTTGGGCGATTACTACCTCAACGGGACGATGAGAGAACCTTGGGTGATTACTACCTCAACGGGACGATGAGAGAACCTTTGGGCGATTACTACCTCAACGGGACGATGAGAGAACCTTTGGGCGATTACTACCTCAACGGGACGATGAGAGAACCTTGGGTGATTACTACCTCAACGGGACGATGAGAGAACCTTTGGGCGATTACTACATCAATGGGACGATGAGAGAACCTTTGGGCGATTACTACCTCAACGGGACGATGAGAGAACCTTGAACGATTACTACCTTAACGAGACGATGAGAGAACCTTGGACGATTACTACCTCAACGGGACGATGAGAGAACCTTGGGTGATTTCTACCTCAACGGGACGATGAGAGAACCTTGGGCGATTACTACCTCAACGGGACGATGAGAGAACCTTTGGGCGATTACTACCTCAGCAGAATGATGAGAGAATCTTTAGGAATTGATTTAGCTGGACTAGAGGAGGTCTTTGACTGGATCGGCATCAGAAAAATCTTTAGGAGTCGATTTAACTGGACCAGGCAAGGTCTTGGAGTCTTCAACTAGGTCTTCATCAGGAAAATCTTTAGGAATCGATTTAACTGGACCAGAGAAGGCCTTTGACTGGATCGGCATCAAAAAAATCTTTAGGAGTCGATTTAACTGGACCAGGCAAGGTCTTGGGATAGCTGAGAACTTAACTGGATCTTTCCTGAAATGTAAAAGTCAGTCATATGTAATGCATGCCATGGATCAAGCAATGACGTTCTCAACACAAATGAGATTGTAAGATATGATGCGTTTATGCGTGTATCGTGATGTATGACAATGTGATGTTTTTGAACGTATTTTCGTCTAGGAAAATATATCCTTGACGAATGCCGGAAGTTAAATCCTAGGCTGATGGTTGAAGAGAGTTCTTCGTTTCCGCTGGGGATGAAGATTGCTAGAATGAACCGGTGGGAGAAGATGACTCCGTTGGGGAATAAACTTGATGAAGAGATTACTCTGCGGGGAATAACTACTCTAACGATCTTGCTGGGGGATAGGAAGACTTCGTCGGGGACGATCTTTCCCTGGTTATTGGCTGAGGATAACCCAGTTATATCCTGGTGGGGAAATAACCTTTGAATAAAGCTGGGAGACGCGTTCGTGCTCTGCAGGGGATAAGCTTCCAGAATCTACTAGGGATAAGCTCACCGCTGGAGAGATGGATTCAACTTTCCTGGGGAGGCTTTTGGACTGGACTTTCCTGGGGAAATTTTTGATATGCACTGGGAAAGTGGCTCCACTGAATGTCTGGTATACCGCCGGGGAACAATCTTAGATCAAGACTGCCGGGGATGCTTGTTAAGAATGTTTGTATACTCCGCTAAGGAATGTTGAGATTTGCTGGGGATACTCCAACTTCCTTAAGGCTGACTGAATAGGCTAACTCTGCTTGGGGGAGAGCGTTACTGACTTGCTGGAGATATGGTGCCTTGTTCGGGGCTGATGGGAATCCAACTCTGCTTGGGGAGAATTGTTGAATCTTGGCTCACTCTCTGGGGAATTAAGGCATCTTGGTTACATTCTTCAGCCGAACTTACCTTGGTACCTTGAGGGACAGCCATTAGATTGCTTGGACAACTCATTATTGCCCATGTTTGTGGGAGAAGACACCTGTGGGGGTAATTGACAAATCTTCTGGTAGACAGGTGACGAGATGCCAGGACATAGTCGTACGCTTTGATCCCTAATTTTTGCCTGGACCGCCCTTTCGGGTTTTCAGTCCACCGGGATACCCATTTTTGCCCAAGCCGCCTTTTCAGGTTTTCGACTTGCCGGGTGTACAGATTTTTCATTTCATCCCTTATTTTGCCCGAACCCTTTTGGTTCGCCGGGAAGCCCTTATTTTTGCCTAGGTATGTCAACCTAGCGGGTCTTTGATTATGCGCAGTATTTTTTCGACTATGTCCATGTTCTCGGGATGTAGGGAGTTGCCCCTGTTATTGTGTTGTCATGCTACCAAAAGATGTTTGATCAGGCAAGATTTGTTGCTGGAATTCCTGTCCAATGCCCCAAGTGTCTCAGATGGAGAGTTGCCTCTAGCTGCTTGGCATCGTTGAGAGATTCTCTGGATCTTGACTTAACTGCCCCAGATGGTAGACCATGATCATGTCGTGCCCCTTGATTGGATATACTCTTGTTCATTAGACTTTCGTCATGCGAATTTCTCTGCTGTTCAAACAACTAGTCACATGCAAGCAATGTTATATTAGAAATGCAAAGCTTATGTCTGTCTTGAAGTTTTTTTTGAAAATGCATTTTTTAGTAAAAACAAGTGAATTTGGTAAACTGCGATGTCAACTCGTTATTTTACTGCAAGCCTTAAGGAGTCAGGATACCTTTCGTAACAGTATGCTTTCGAACTAACCCATGCTTCGGCTAGGACTTTTGAGGGTTATAACGTGGCCTGGTTCACGGTTTAAGAAACAAAGGATAAAGGCTCAAATTTTATTTGTACCCACCCGCTCTTCGTGATGTTCTTCAAACCTAAACTCAGCTGATCGTGCATTAGACCTTGTTTGAGTCTTTGTTTTGATATACCAGTGATGGTTCGGATGTTGACAGTTTATTTTGAATAGGCAGTCATTTCCTTTTGTTGAGGATTTGTTGGACCTCTTTCCTTTTTTATTATCCCTATTTTTTGCCTGAACTGTTTCTTTTGTGATTACAGTCGGAGGGATGCCCCAGTTTTGTAAGTCTCCTTCATAGGTTTTGACTTATGGGTTTTTATTATTATTTTTTTGATAATGACTGCCTGTTATTATGATTATTCTGAACCATCACTGTCTTTTGTCTCGGAAGGACTTCTTTGGTGTCATTCGTTGTGCACCTAGATCAGCTGAGAGAACTAACCTGCCCCAGGTTATGATTAAGGGTTTTAATTTTCGAAAAGAAAAACTCCTACTTCTTTGGCTCAAAGGGGTTGACGAGGGATTATCTTCCTTATAACTCCAGTGTTTGGGAATTGAAACAATGCTTGTACCTCATCAGCGGGGTCTGTTCGAAAGCATACTGTATATTATGGTATCGTTTTCGTCATCCTCCCTCAAGAGGCTTAGAATTGTTAATCGAGCATTGAACATCACAAAAATGAAAGCAATTTTAAATATAGCGAATGCGAATATATTGCTTTAAAACAGACATATGCGATGCATTAATAAAATAACAACGTTTAACATGAATAAATGTTTGAACAAAAGAAAATTACAACTTGGAAATCCTAATGAACAAAAAGTCTTTTCATCTCAGGGCTTATTACTTCAAATGGTGAATCCTGTAGGGATGGTAGAAGCACTCAGCCTGGCCATCTTGGGTGAATTCCACAGCTCCTTCATCAATCAGGTCCTGGATCCTATTCTTCAAGGTCCAACAATCATCTGTAGCATGCCCCGGGCTGTCGGAATGATAAGCGCAGCGGGCATTGGGGTTATACCTTGAAGGTGTCCTGTTAGGATTCCTAGGAGGATCCCTTAGAGTTACCAAATTCAACCTCAACAGTTGTTGTAAAGCTTGAGGCAGCGACACGTTGAGCTTGGTGAATTGCCTTTTGGGCTTGTCTGGCTGAAGCTGGTGAGGTTGATGCTGAATTTGTGACACTGAAGCCATCTGAGGAGCTTTCCCCTTATCTTCTTGTCTCAAAGGCGATTGAATGATGACTGGCTCTCCAACCTTAGATGTTTGCCCCAGTTGGTTACCCTGAAGCAGTTGGTTGACAAGAACCCCGAGCTCTTCTTGTCTTTGAGCTAAGCCTTGAATGATAGTCACCTGTCCCAGCATCTGGGCTCTCATTGCATCCACCTCAGCTTGCAGATGTTTCAGCCGTTCATCCCCAGCACTGTTCCTGACCAAAGTCCCCATGAGAAGTGTTCTCAGCTCTTCATGCCCCTTGGATAGATTCAGGAGGATTTCCCCGAACCGAGTCTCTTGAGCATGAAGGTCCTGGTTGTATTGTTGGGAAGCCATTGCTGAAATAAACAGCGCAGATGGTAAGCAACCTGTAAAAGGGGTACCTGCAATGCAATGATATGTATGTATGCATGCAATGTTTTCAAGGATCTCGCGGGGTAAACAAGAAGATTGTTAGAATTGGAATCCGGTAGCTTGATTGAAGGAACTTCCTGTTGTTGAGAGCCCTTCTTCAAGGGTCAAGGCTCACCATATCGAGTGGGTCATAGCCTCTGACTCAAGTCATCAACCTTGTTTTGCTTTCCAAACAACCTTGGCTAGGGGAACCTTCTTCAAGAGTCAAAGCTCACCATATCAAGTGGGTCATAGCCCCTGACTCAAATTATCAACCTTGGCTAGAGGAAAATAAATCCCCTTTGCCCCTTGCTAGACATTTTGATTCATCATGACCTGCATCACAGACCCTTGAGATCCTTGAAATGGGTTAGTCCTTATGCAGGATGTATGCAATGGTATGATGTTATGCTATGCATGGAGTGATGTAAGTAGGCCCTGTAATGAGTCCCAATTAAGGACTGTTAAACCTGCAAGGAACTCATGTGTCACATAACAAGCATGCAAATAGTCAAGTTTGAAGGCACACAAGTCACACAAAGAGCCCTTAGAGTTTAGGCCAGCATGGGGTCTGGGGTACTACCCTCTTGAAGTTGGTGGGCTCAAAACCTGTCCTATCAGAAGTAACCGGGTTCTAAGGGTCCCAATATCATTGGATTTCTTTCATTGTTCATCGTTTCGATTTAGCCACTGAACTGGCGACCGAAATATTCCAAGAAAACAACCCTCAATTGAGTGTAGTATCGAGTATCAACCAACCTCGGACTGCACCAAAGTCAGTTATCTCACTACCCTAAAGAGGCCAAGATGGTTCAATTAAGGTTCCTAAGGTCAGTTGATGCTTCACGACACCACGCGGCGGCCCCGTACTCTCCTTGACTGGACTCAAGGGTTACCGGTACACACCAAAGTGCCACATCAACGTAGCAGACTGCTTCAACCATGTCGGTATACCCCGCACAGTTCCCTCACAGCCTTGTTGCTACTTTCTAAGAAGGTATCCCCCAGATCCGGGCTAGGATCTATAGAACTCCTGAGACAGTACCCACAATAATAAAGCAAGCAATTCAGACAATTGAAAACACAAGTGATCTTAGTCCTAAGGTACACCTCACTTTATAAGAATCCCCAGCAGAGTCGCCAGTTCTGTGATCGGTGGATCTGGAACTGACTGTTTAACGCTGGTTCGCGAAATGTCGCGGAAGCAAGAGTCGCCACTGTCTTTTATTTTCTCCAACATGGACAGGACAAAAGCACAACAAAATTCCTTATGAGATAGTTTCTCGGTTCGGGAGGTAGATTTATAGAAAGGGAAGGTGTTAGCACCCTTTCTATCCATGGTTATCCATGGGCTCTTAGATACTTGCTCATTGTGTTTTCAAAAGGTTTACTTTTCAATTGTGAGTGAGTTTGAAAAAGTTTCGTTTAAAGATTTCAGATCGACTCTTGTATCAGTCCTCAAGAGTGTTTGAAAAAACTGTTTTGAAAGCTTTTTGAAAGTGTCGGTGTGAAAAGAGTTTTGTTTGTTTTTGAAATAGAGCAAGTATCTACGAGTCATCTACCTACCCTAAGGAATTAGGCTGTGTAAATGTCCTTAAGGTAGTGCCATCCCACCATTGAGAGGTAGGTAGCACCACCGTTGGAGGTGTTCGGGTCAATTCGTTTGTAGGGACAGTGTGGTCACCAGAGCAACAGTAGGATACCTTAGAAGCTACCCTTATGCCATTGATCCTTTTTAATTCCGAGGCAACCGTTTCGAGGCAACTGGATCATGTCATGGACATAAGGACTTACTAAAACGTCCTATACTCGACGACCACGTTTCGAAGGCAAGGCAACAGTGAGGCGTACCCTAAGAGTGGTGTGTGAATTTGTGTGTCGTTTTCATGTTATGTTTTATCTTGTACATGTATCATGGTGATCTACGCTTATTTTTAATTTAGGCCATACATTCTTTCATGCAATTATAATTTAAAAGTGCGGAAATTTAAAATGCAGAAAATAAAGGTCCTACGCTATTACAAGGCGCGGGTCTATACATCGCCAAATTAACAAAGACCCGTTTTTTAATAAAATGCGGAAAATAAATAAATTTCCTAATTACTATTACAAGGATTTGAACAGTTACATAATATTTGAAACAAAAAATAAGGACAAACGCGCAAAAAGAAACTAGAATCGAATATGCGAGGGCGTTGGACCCTTTAAAGATTAAATTGAAATTAAAAGTTGATTAATGATTAAATAAAGAAGAGGAATGTTTTTTATGGTTTTTGGCATTTATGAAATAAAGAAAATTAATTGAAATTAGAAATTAAATAAAACCCTAGTTCTAAATTATTTTTAATTGTTAAAGAAAAATATTTAAGTTTTGACCTAATTTACACTAATTATTTAATGACATATTTATTTACAAGATAATTAATAATTAATAATAATAATGATAGGAAGAAATTATTTATTAGGAATAAGAATAAAAATGCTAAAAAACCTAATTTCTATGTATTTTAGTTATTTAAGAAAAAAAACATTAAAATTTTAACCTAAATTAACCTAAGTTGATTATTAAAATTTATTTACAAAAATATTAATGACTTAAATATTAAACAAAACATATTTTTTATTTTTATGATTTCTGATTTTTTTTGTATTATGAAAATTATTTTTGGGGATAAAATAAAAATAATTAATTAAAAAAACAATTAAAAGAATAAAAGGAAAAAACAAATAAAGATGGAAAATTGGACAAACCATGGGGTATCAGGCCCCTAGAGGAGGTTAATTGAGCAATTTGGCCCACTGCAATCAGGCCCTTTTTGACTTTTCCAGCGCATGTGTGGAACGGTTGACTAACGTCCATGGTGAGCTGCATGTTTTGGCCTTTGGATTGGCCTTCTGGACACTTGGCAAGTAAACAGGTGAGGGCGCTTGGTGGACCACTGGAGAACACACTGCATAGAAGCATATTAAGAAAAATATTATGGAAGAAGTGGGGGGACCTGGGAATCGAACCCAGGTCCCAATACCTGCATGCCAACACAACAGCCAACCCAACCAACGCGTTACTTTGTATAGTTAGTGGACAATGATTATTATATGTGAAAAATAAGCATTATTGGCAGACACAAAAATCACGCGCGAAGATTCAAACTATCCAGCCACGCTGAGACACGTCCACCTTCTTCTTCATTTGCCTAAAAATACAGAATAGATAGCGGGGGTTTTAAACCCCCACTAAACTCAAACAAGAAAAATAGCGATTAGCTCCTGGGCAAATAGAAATTGGGCGTGATGTATGAGTTCAATTCGTCCTGATGCCCTGATTTCAATGGTACTGGTTTTATTGTCCAATTTTTCCAGATGCGTAAAACCCCAAAATTGGAGCTCTGAAACCCTAAGAAACGTTCATGGCAACTTTTGATACAAGCAATATTAATTCAATTAAGGGACACCAATAGCTTCAGAAAGTTCATGTTAGTGTAAATCAAACATTAAAACGTATGGAAAATGCATGTAAAGTCAAATACGAATGTGAAAAATTTCATGAACAGGGCGATGTCATTCTACCACTTCTGGATGTATGGAGACTTGTCTTTGATTGTAAAAGCTTCCTGGGTGTCTTGGCAAGCTTGTGGAATGCTTTTGAGGCCTTGAAACCAGCTCTATGTATGAAAACAGTTTCTCACTTTTTGTCAAAAAAATGCAAGTTTGTTCTTTAGGTTTCTGCGCAGCCTGTCTGTCCAGGGCATTAGGTTTCGATCATGCTTATGTATGTGAGTAGAATTAGGTTAAAAGTTAGCCCAAAATCCATTGATTTAATGATCTTGAATATTTGATTTTGTCAAATCTTTTCCTATCTTTCTTGCCATGGAAACTTGCCAATTTTGGAAGATTTTGTTCCCTTGAGCATGTGCACGAAATATTTAGGTCATGATGGAAGGATTTGCTGCACCAAAAAGATTTAAAATCATTATTTAGTATTTTTCTCATATTTAATTTTATTTAAATGAATTAATAGGATTAAAAATTCAATTAATTAATTAAAAATAAGAAAATAACTCCCTTTTAGCTTAATGGGTCGTGCATGGCTTTTGGATAATGATTCATGGAAGAAATTGAGGCCCATTAGCAATTTTGAGGCATTTGAAGCAAAGTTGACTTTTCAAAATTCCTAAAAATTTCCCAACTTCCACAAGGCATATCTTGTTCAATTTTTAAGCTTTGATCATGTTCTGGGACATTTTGGAAAGGTCTTGAAGTCCTCTAACCAATGCCTTTGGTCCCATGTCATTTTTATTTACCAATCTCAAGTTATGGTCTTTGACTTAAAGTGCCTTTTTGTTGACTTTTGAAAATGACCTATAATGTTGAGATTGATAACTTTTTGTGAGAGCATTTATTGGACTTGAAGTGTGAATATGAGTTGTAGGAAATGTCATTCTCTTCAAAATGAGCTTTGGATGGAATTTTTCTGATAAACCATGTGGAAGTTATGCCCTGGTCAATTTGCAGTTGACTTTTTTAGTTGTCCAAAAATAGAAACTTTTGCATCTTGAGACTTTTTGAGCCATGCCTTGAGAATCATGATCAAGAATTGATCAAATGATGTTTGTGGCTTCAAAATAAGATGTTGACCAAATTTTTTGACTTTTGACTGTCAAATGACCATTTTGCCCCTGCAGTTGACTGTGGAGCAATTAGGGTTTTTGACTGTGCAATTTGGTGTTGTGAGTCTTGAAACTTAGCATATGGATGCTTGACAATGTATGTAGGCATGTGGGACTTGTTTGGACCCTTGGAAACTTCAATTTCTTTGCCAGAACCAAAACCCTACTTTTTGACTGTTAGGAGGCAATTGGACTGTGCAACCCTTGGGAGATTTTGAAGCATGATCTTAGCAAACCTTGAATAATATGGGAGGGCAAATTTTGGGGTACAACAACAGGGTTTTCAGGATTTAATCTCATCATAAAACCATTCAAAGAGGTTAAAGATACGAAATACCAAGGAGCAAGCCAGCAAGCACTTCGCCAGTCCCACGTCTCCGGCCGCCTAAGACACCTCCGGTCCAAGTTCTCCGTCTCCTCTCCAAAGGTAGTAATTTCTTCTCCCTTTTTACACACCTCACACAAACAAAGATAACACATAAAAGTCAAAACGTGTAAGAGGTAAAACACGCAAGAGATAAATCTTTGAAACCCTAAAACATGAAAAGCTGAGAACTGATACCTTTTCTTGCCACCGCCTTGCTTAACCATGGAGGGAGGAGGAGTTGGATGGTGGCGTCTGGTAGCAGAAGCGAAGAGATTCGTTCAGAAGCTTTGCTCAAGAAAGATGAAGAGGACAACGAAGAAGAGGATGGGAGCGGCGTCGTTCGTTCACACAAACCCTTTTCTGAAACAAAACAATTCCAACCCTAAACAAATTTGTCAAACATTGGGCCCGCTCCTCACAAAATCACACTAAGCCCAATCATAAAACTGGCGTGCACCCCCCCTATTGACCTCTTTCCACACATATTTTTGGGCCCAGCATAATGCCTAAGCCCATTTAACTCCTTTTTTATTTAGACTAATACTCTTTTTTTTGTTATCACATTATATCTTTTTTATACAATTTATTTTGTTAAGAAAAACAATATATTGATTTTTGTACAAAAACTTTTCTTAATGTTTATTATATTTTACAAGAAATATGTAAATGTTAGATTTAATTAGGTTAATAGATTTTTGCCTTAAAACTCTTTTTAATAAATCTTTTTACATAAACTTTAAAACATTAACAAAATACATAAACAATAGATTTTTTTTATTATTAAGTTAGTTTTTTCTTTTCATTAAAACTTTTGTTTATATTTAATTAACAAAAACACAAAAAAATGATAATAATACTTAATAATACATTAGGTTAACATTTGCATCATTTGTAAATAATTACATACATTTCACAAATACTTTTATTTCTCTTTGATTCTTATACTTTTCTATATTTTACATTGAGAATATGACGATTCAATTTGGTTGTAAATATTATTTGGACACTACTATCCTGATAAGACTCATCCCCATTTGTAAATATTTGTACCCCCATTCCCAGATACTTATTTGTAATAGCTTAGACTTTAAATTCCCGCAATTTATCGCTTTCTATATACTGTATAGTAATTAGGGTTTGTATGCGAAGATTCAAAATCAACCGCTAGATAACCTAATACAAGACAAATGCATGAAAATCAAATACACCAATCACACTTGCACCCCTAGGGTTCCTCCACTTGTTGCCTCCAAAAATGGGCCATGTTGCATGTTGAGTGTCTTTGGCAAAACAAAAACAAATCAAATGATCATAGTCCCTCGATGACGCTTTCGAAGTTGCCTAAAAAATGATCAAGTCCCTTAAAGGAAAAGTTTCCAAAGACACTTGGAACTATTGCATTCATGGTCTAAACGATGACCCGCGCCCGTCCTGTTAACATCCTAACACAAGGTTGTTCACCAAATACAATGGTGAAACAACACTGTTAAAAGGGTTAAAACATAAGGAAAGATCTTTGAGTAAATTTAGGGTAGACAACTCTTAGTTACTTGATCAAACTTGCAAAACACACTTGCCTACTTTCAAAAACACACTCCACAACACAACTTTCAAAACAACTTTCAAAAACATTGAAACATCTTTTCAAAAAGACAAACACCTTTGTAAAACATTCGAGTAAAGAATTGTTACAATGGTTGCCTAGACAAGGCATCTTTTTCAAAACATTTTCAAAACCACACACAAAAAGCACCATTTCAAACAATTGAAAATCAAGGCAAGTGATCTAAAACAAGTAACTAAGAGCCCATGGATAACCATGGATAGAAAGGATGCTAATACCTTCCCTTTTCATAATCTACCCCCCGAACCCACGAAAACATCTCAAAGGTTTTTCCTGTGCTTCTTAACCTTTCCTTTAGGATAAAATAAAAAGTCGGTGGCGACTCTTGCTAAACTGAACAAGTGTGAATACAAACGCAAAACCCAAGTCACTTCTCCCACCGTATCACAAATAGAATTTACACAATTTGTGAAAAACTAAACAAAACAGCTATGTGAATAATCCCACCGGGTTCTAACTCTGATATTGCCTTTATGTCCTCGAGCATCTCATCACTTTGCTACTTGGTTGAAGGTATATCAGATTGATTAGTGTCGTCCGAGCTTGATAGTCGATACTGATGTCTGGTTGCAAGGTGATCCAATGAGACATAGTGTTATGCTTTGATCCCTAATTTTTGCCTAGACCGTCTTTTCGGGTTTTCAGTCCACCGGGATACCCTTTTTTGCCCAAGCCGCCTTTTCAGGTTTTCGACTTGCCGGGTGTACAGATTTTTTCATTTTCATCCCTTATTTTTGCCTGAACCCTTTTGGTTCGCCGGGAAGCCCTTATTTTTGCCTAGGCTAGTCAACCTAGCGGGTCTTTAATTATGCGTAGTATTTTTTCACTATATCTGCATTGACGGGGTGAGGAAGGTCGTCACCATCCATGGTGGTTAGAATCATAGCTCCTCCTGAGAAAATGTTCTTAACCACAAATGGCCCTTCGTAAGTAGGGGTCCACTTGCCCCTAGGATCACCTTGAGGTAAGATGATGCGCTTGATTACCAGGTCCCCAACTTGATACTCTTGTCGTCTAACTTTCTTGTTAAATGCCTTGATCATCCGCTTTTGATACGTCTGACCATGACAAATAGTAGTAAGTCTCTTTTCGTCGATTAAGTTCAAGTGGTCAAGCCGGGTCTGGATCCAGTCATCTTCGTTTAAACCTGCATCCTTCATAATTCGAAGAGAGGGTATCTGAACTTCAATGGGCAAGACTTCCTCCATGCGATATACCAAGGAATAAGGGGTTTCCCCTGTTGACGTCCGCGCTGAGGTGCGGTACCCATGAAGAGCAAATGGTAACATCTCATGCCAGTCTTTGTATGTCACTGTCATCTTCTGTACAATCTTCTTGATATTCTTATTAGCTGCTTCTACGGCCCCATTCATCTTCGGCCGGTAGGGAGAAGAGTTGTGATGTTGTATCTTGAACTGCTTGTAGAGTTCAGTGATCATCTTATTATTGAGATTTGTACCATTATCCGTAATGATCCTCTCTGGTACACCATATCGACAGATCAGATTGTACCGAATAAACCGTGCCACGACGTTCTTGGTTACTGTAGCAAAGGAAGCTGCTTCAACCCACTTCGTAAAGTAATCAATAGCTACCAGAATGAAACGATGCCCGTTAGATAATGTAGGTATGATCTCGCCGATCATATCAATGCCCCACATTGCAAAAGGCCAAGGAGATGTTAAGACGTTCAAAAGAACTGGAGGTATGTGCACCTTATCAGCATAGACTTGGCACTTGTGACATGTCCGAAAGTGTTGATAACAGTCGGCTTCCATTGTGGACCAAAAATATCCTGCCCGTAGGATTTTCTTTGCCATGGTGTGTCCACTGGAATGAGTCCCGAAAGTACCTTCGTGCAACTCTACCATGATCCTTTCTGCTTCGTTCTTATCCACACAATGCAGTAAGGTTGAATCATGGTTGTGCTTGTAAAGAATGCCATTGCTGATGAAGAACTTCGCCGCGAACCTCCTCAGAAACTTTTTATCATTAACAGATGCACCTTCGGGGTATTCCTGAGCTTCAATATACCTCTTCACCTCATGAAACCAGGGTTTATCTGCTACCTCTTCAGTCTCAATGTCACAGCAATGTGCAGGTTCGTCCAACCTCTCAATGGTAATCTGGGGATCTTCATTGTCCCATCTAACCTTGAACATATAAGACACCGTAGCTAGCGCGTCCGCCAACTGATTCTCCTCTCTAGGGAAGTGTTCAAAGGTTATCTCCTCAAAGTGGGGAAGCAATGTCAACACATACTCCTTGTAAGGAATAAGATTAGGGTGTTTCGTATCCCACTCGCCTTTGATCTGACTGATCACGAGAGCGGAATCTCCGAAAACACTTAAGAACTTAATCCTTAGGTCAATAGCTGCTCAAAGACCCATAATACACGCTTCATACTCCGCCATGTTGTTGGTGCAGTTGAAACATAGTCGGGCGGTGAATGGAGTATGAGAGCCTTCAAGAGATATGATCACGGCGCCAATGCCATTACCCAAAGCGTTTGAAGCTCCATCAAAGTACATAGAACATCAGGATCCCTCCTCAGGTCCTTCATCCGGTCCAGGTGTCTCACAGTCAGTTACTATCATGATATTCTCATCCGGAATGATCTGCCAACACACTCCCCTTGATTGCCTGATGTGCCAAATGATCTGCCAACACACTCCCCTTGATTGCCTTTTAGGTCGTGTACTGGATGTCATACTCAATCAAGATCATCTGCCATCTTGCTATTCTTCCGAACAAGGCAGGCTTCGCAAAGATATACTTGATTGAATCCATTTTTGATATCAATAGAGTAGTGTGAGTCAGCATATACTGTCTCAGCCGGCGAGCAGCCCATGCCAAAGCGCAGCAAGTTTTCTCAAGCAACGAGTATCGGGTCTTGAAGTCGGTAAACTTTTTGCTAAGCTAGTAAATAGCATGCTCTTTTCGGCCATATTCGTCATGCTGCCCCAGCACGCACCCCATTGAGTTGTCGAGTACTGTCAAGTATAAGATCAAAGGTCTTCCTTCAACTGGAGGCATCAGAATGGGTGGCTCTTGGAGATATTCTTTGATCCTTTCGAAAGAGGCCCGACATTCATCGTTCCATCTTACCACTTGATCTTTCTTCAGCAACTTAAAGATTGGCTCACAAGTAGCAGTCAGGTGTGAGATGAATCGGGCAATATAGTTCAGACGTCCCAGAAAGCCTCTGACTTCTTTTTCTGTCCGGGGAGCTGGCATTTCCTGTATAGCCTTCACCTTTGCAGGTTCCACTTGAATACCTTTATCACTTACGACGAAACCCAGCAGCTTACCAGATCTCACCCCGAAGGTGCACTTGTTCGGGTTTAACCTCAGCTTGTACAACTTCAACCTGTCAAATAGCTTCTGAAGGTGGTCAAGGTGTTCCTCCTCATTCTGGGACCTTGCAATCATGTCGTCGACGTATACCTCAATCTCATGATGGATCATGTCGTGGAACAAAGCGATCATGGCGCGCTGATACGTTGCCCCAGCATTCTTCAATACAAAAGGCATGACCTTGTAGCAAAAGGTACCATATTGAGTAACAAAGGTTGTCTTCTCCATGTCTTTGGGAGCCATCTTAATCTGATTATAACTGGAGAAACCATCCATAAAGGAGAAGACCTTATGTTGTGCGGTGTTGTCAACCAGAACGTCGATATGAGGTAGAGGAAAAATCATCCTTGGGACTTGCCTTATTCAGATCCCTATAATCAACACACATTCAATCCTTACCATCCTTCTTCGGTACTGGAACCACGTTGGCCACCCACTGCGGGTAAGAAGTAACTGCTAGAAAACCGGCGTCAAACTGTTTCATTACTTCAGCCTTGATTTTCTCAGACATCTCTGGGCGCATTCGGAGGACCTTTTGTTTCACTGGAGGACAGTCTTCCTTGGTAGGCAGGCGGTGAACCACGATATCGGTATCCAACCCAGGCATATCTTTGTAAGACCAGGAAAAGATCTCAACATAGTCTCGCAGCATCTGAATCAATCGTTGCTTAACACTAGGCTCCAGATTTGCACCGATCTTGACCTCTTTCTTGTCTACCTCTATACCCAGATTCACTGTTTCCACTGGCTCTTCATGCGGCTGTATGGCCCTCTCTTCCTGAAGTAACAGTCTAGCAAGTTCACCAGGCACTTCACAATCATCTTCACCTTCGTCTTCGACTAAGTTGATCGGACTTTCGAAGTCATAACCGGCAGTAGCAGAGTCGTTATCAGTGGGATCCAGAGTAGATGTAGACCTGTAAATGTGAGTGTTTGTAAAATAGCTGTTTTGCAATATATAAAAGAAAAACAAAGAGGGCAAAATTTGAAATGCAAGAAACGTCCAATGCTTTTATTAATGATATATGAAAATGACACACATAAAGCCCTCACAAACAAGACCACAGTGCCTCGGGAAAGACACCGGGCCGTAAAGTTTAAAAATTGTCTGTTACAAATTCAAAACAAAAGTCTCATTACTGGGTAATAAAAGAAATTGGGACGAAGTCCTTTGCCGTCCAATTGCTTAATCCACCATCGGTAGTTGGGTAGATCCAACTGTCAAACTCAGATTCTTCAACATCGTCTTCAATGGCATTCACTCCTGAATTGCTGATAAACAGGGGAGGTCTTCCGATCTGTGCACTCTGAACAGCCCTTTGAGCTTCTGTAGTGAAACCCAAACCAAACTTGTTAGTCTTATGTGCAAAATCAGGGAGTTGGCCCAAATTTGCACACCCACCTTTCTCAACAACAGCCTGGGCATCCTTGAAGGAAGCCATCTTCATTGGAGGATCTTCAACAACAGTTTCAGTTGATGCCAGCGTCTGGGGAACCTCTTCAAAATGTTGAAACGGGGTCTCAATGAACTCCCCATCCATCTCTACATATCGGAATGAGTTGAGGTGGCTCACCATGTACTCCTCTTCTCCTCGTACCGTAACAATTTTCCCTTTTACTGGGTACTTTAGCTTCTGGTGGAGCGTTGAGGTCACTGCCCCAGCTTTGTGGATCCACGGGTGACCCAACAAACAAGAATAAGATGGACGAATGTCCATTATATAGAATGTAGATGCGAAAACCTGAGAACTAACCTTAATCAGAATATCCACTTCTCCGTGTACCATTCTGTTGGACCCATCAAAGGCCCTGACTACAATGTTACTCGGCTTCAGCTCCAACCCTTCACAGTCTAACCGGACCAAAGCTTTCTTGGGCAACACATTCAACGAAGACCCAGTATCCACTAACACATGAGCTAGAGTAGTGACCCTACATTCAATGGAGACATGCAGAGCGTCATTGTGATTCTTCCCCTTAGCAGTCAAGTCAGCATCGGAGAAACCCAACTTGTTATCAGTAGTTAAACTTGCCACATAGTCTTTGAACTGGTCAGCTGTTGTCTCTTGTGGCACGTGCGCAGTCTTCAGGAAAGCAATCAGAGCCTTGGCATGGGCTTCTGAGCATAGAAACAGAGACAACATAGAGATTTTAGACGGGGTTTTCCCCAGTTGCTCGACTACATTGTAGTCGCTCTTTTTGATGATCTTCAAAATTTCCTCCATCTCTTGTCTAGAGGCTTCAATAGTAATCTTCTTTGGTGCCTCCGTCCGGGCAGGCTCACCGGTGGTCCCTTTGCCCCGAGTGTCAGATGACTCAGCGACAAGGGTAAGAATTGGAACATGAACAGGAACAGTAGCAGGTGTACTGGCAGGTGTAATGACAACAGGCTTCCGAGCAACTGGTGGAGAGATCTCAGGGGAGAAAAGTCTTCCGCTGCGGGTGACTTTACTAGATCCAACAATATTGCTGACGCCAGTATCAACTTCTTCAGCATTCAAATCTTGTTTAACCCCGTGATAATACACGTCATCCCCATAATGCCACGGGACAGCTTTATCTAATGTATAGGGGATAGGCCCAAGAATAGTGATGATCAATGGAGCGATTCTTGGAACAAATGTAATTCTAACAGGCTTTCTCGAGGAAGCCTTGGAAGAATTGTCGAAAATGGTGATTATAGCAACTTCTTCAGTAGGAACCAAAGGAAAAAAAGTCTTCTCAAACAAAATTTCTTTATTATCCATCAGACGTTGAACACCTGACTTCAAAAGATGGCAACGAGTGGGTAGGATGGCACACAGATGGCAACCTTCACCGCATCCCAGAAATAAACCGGCTAACAGAAGGTTCTTCTTCACAGTAATTAATGGAGTAACAATGTCTTTCACAGAAACCACAAACGAGTCTTCATCTATAACATTCACTCCATGCTTGGGCATAGGAGCAGTCACAACATTAGGCCTTTCAGGTGCTTCGAACTCAATCTCCTTAGCATCAATCAAGTCCTGTACCTTATTCTTCAAAACCCAACAATCATTCGTATCATGCCCCGGGCTATCGGAGTGAAAAGCACTGCGGGCGTTTGGATTGTACATCGGTGATGTTGTATTGGGATTCTTCGGGGCCTCCTTCAGAATCACCAAGTTGGTCTTCAATAACTGCGGCAGAATTTGAGATAAAGTCATGTTAAGCTGAGTGAATTTTCTTCGTGGCCTCTCGGCCCTTGGTTGATTGTTGCGCTGAGGAGCAACAACAGGTCTTGATATAACCACCGCATTAACTGCTTGGCGGTGTTCAGGTTTATTATGGCTCTTTGCGCTGTAAACTGCGCTCGACTCCTTCTTAAAAGGCTTCTTCTCAGTGCCTGTGAAGCACCCTTCTGTATCTTGCTAGATTTGATACCGACCTCAATTCTTTCCCCGGTCATAATTAGCTCTGTAAACCCGGACGAAGAACTTCCAATCAGATGGTTGAAATACGGACCAGACAAGGTCCCCAAAAACATATCCACTAGCTCCCAATCAGCCAAGGGAGGTTGCACTCTACCAGCAAGGTCCCTCCACTTCTGAGCGTAGTCTTTGAAACCTTCGCCCGCACCCATAGACATACCCTGAAGTTGGGTACGCGTGGGAGCGAGGTCGGAATTGTATTGGTACTGCTTGTAGAAAGCAGCAGCCAAGTCCTCCCAATTACGGATACTAGCTCCTTCCAACTGGTAAAACCATTCAAGTTGAGTCCCTGAAAGACTGTTTTGAAAGAAGTGGATCCAGAGATTCTTATCAGCGGTGTATGGCTGAATCTTTCTAACATACGAGCGGAGGTGCAGCTTTGGGCAGGAAACCCCATTGTATTTAGAAAAGATTGGTGCTTTAAACTTATAGGGAATCACCACCCCAGATGAAAAACCCAAATCTCCAAAGTCTAGACCAGGGACCTTCTGAACTTCCATCACACTTTACCGGTCTTCAAGTTGTTTATACCTATCCTCGGCCGGAGGATACTGGTCTTCGTCAAAGTCAGTCTCGTTGTCAGAAACCACAGGGCTAAGAGCCCTCCTTTCTTCCTGATTTTCTCCCCCTCCAGATGAGTGAGTCAAATCAACCTCTTCCCACAAATTGTTTCCAAATCTGCGACCCATATTCAGTAGGACCGTCTTCTTCTTCTTCTTCTTCTTCTTCTTCTTCTTTTCTTTCAAGATAAGGGTCTTCAGATCTTGCTGACCCTTAGCCAGATTCATAAACATTTCCTGGAACTGTGCGTTTTGAGCTTGTAGAGCCTTGATAGCTTGATCAGTTGATGTTTCAGAAGACATGATGCTGAAATAAACAGCGAAGAAGATAAGAGACCTGTAATGGGTACCTGTAATGAGGTGCATGGAATGAAATGCGTATGATATGATTTCAAAGATGTTGAGAGATTCAAATTCGTAAACCAAAACGAAACACACTTTTATTAGATAAAACTTTGAATTCAATTGTTCAACAAATGCCTTTAAGGCGTTACAAAAAAGAAATACTGAAAGAAAATCAAAACTAGAAATAACAAAAGGCATCAGCGCTCCCATGGTCGTTTCCCTTTGGTGCTGACATAGTCGTTGAGGATCTGCTCATTCTCCAATTGTCTTGTCAACTTTAGGATCTTCCGCTCTTATTCGTGATACTTTTCTCTGTAAGTATCTCGTTCCTCTTTTAGCTGCATCCAAGACCTCTTTAATGCCCCAATGTCAGTAGGCATGTATGGGTGGAGGATAGTAGGTGGAACCCATTCTTCATCAGCAACCTCAACAATCACAGGCAAGACGGCTTCGTACAGCATTCCCAGCTTTTGGGCACAGATTCGAACCCATCGGAGATATGGCTCCATCGGAAGAGAGTTCTTCATCCCTAACTCGTGCGGATCAGACCTGTGTACCCTGTCCCAAGCTCGTATGAACCTGCGGCGATGCTCGTCACTATCCCCTTGGAAATCAAAGACATTACTTGGCATCAGCAACTCATGAGGTCCTTCCCTCCTAGCTCGCCCAAATTGACATAAGGCCAAACAAGGGTTATAGGTAATCCCTCCTCGAACTCCAAGTAGTGGAACATTGGGGTATTTCCCACAGCGATCAATAATAGCCACTTCTTCCATGTCCTTAGTACTTCAGACGATGTCATTATGAGAGAGAGACATAATCCTGTAGGCCCAACCCATGCCTTCCTTGTTCTTCAAAACTGATTTGGGGAGGTGAGAAATAAACCACCTCTCCAGTAATGGTGCACAACACATAAGGGTTCCCCATTTCCGAGCAGTACGAGCATAAAGAGAATGAAAAATGTCACCCAAGAGAGTGGGCATAGGATTACCGGACATGAAAATCTTCACTGCATTCACGTCGATGAAAGAATCTGAGTTAGGAAACAACACCAAACCATATATGAGAAGATCCAGAATGTCTTCAAATGCCTGAAAGTCTAGACTGTCCCAGAACTGATTAGCCCGATCAACCAAGAATTTAGCCAAGAAGCCCTTTGTCCCACTCCTAGTCTCCCAGTTGGACATTACCTCAGCCTTTGTCAGATGGAGGGCTGAAGCATTCTCTTCCGGCCTAAGGACTTTCTCCCAACCTGTAAACGGGGTCTGCTCTAAGATAGAGATACCAAGTAGATCAGAAAACTCTTCCAAGGTGGGGACCAACTGGTCGTCCGGAAAAGTAAAGAAGTGGTACAGTGGATCAAAGAACTGGCACAAAACACTCATCATTTGTTCATCTAATCTGGAAGTAACCAAACCCAGGAGGTGACCATGTCTTCTGATAAAGGAGGAAGTATCTGGAACCTTTGCAACCAATTTCTTAAGCTGAGTGGGAATCTGGACAAAGCTGATCCGAATAGTGTTTCTACGCATAGGTGCCATGACCTACAAAACAGAACAAAGATTAACCCCCTTTGTCTTCAAAATGGGTTAGTCTGATGCAAGATGCATGCAATGTTATGATGCATGATTTCTTGATAGAAACATACCACAAGTATTCACAAATAGCAAACATGGTAAGGGCAAACAAGTCACACAGATAGCCCTTAGATTTCAGACTGGCAAGGAGTTTAGGTATTACCCTCTTTCAGTTTAGTTGGTTCAAACCTGTCCTAGTAATAGTAATCGGGTTCTAGAGGATCTCAATATCACTGACTACCCTCGATCGGTCATAATTCTAGTTTGGCAACCTTTTCTTGCGGCCGGAATCATCGCGAGAGTTTAGTCTCAATGAGTGTAGCATACTGCTACTGTTCTATGGCCAAGTTGGTCAATTATAGGTTCTAAGGTCAGTTGGTGCTTAATGACCCCTTAGAAGACCCATATTCTCCTTGTTCCACCACAAGGGATATCGGTACAAACTAAAGTGCCACACCAACGTAGCTACTGATTTAACCGTATCGGTCTATGCCGTACAGTTCCCTCACATTCTATTGCTACTTACCTAAAGGGTATCCCCAGATCCGGGTTAGGATCTATAGTAACTCTGATTCAAACCCATAAAGATAAAGCATACAAACCAAGCAATTGAAAACATTATGATGAACTATTCCTAAGGTACACCCCACTTATTAGATATCCCCGGCAGAGTCGCCAGTTCTGTGATACGGTGGGAAGAACTGACTGTTTTTTGGAGTGCTGGTTTGCGTTTTGCGTTTGTTTTTGCAAAATGCCGTGGTAAGCAAGAGTCGCCACCGAATTTATTTTATCCAACAAGGAAAGGAAAAAAGCACATAAAAATTCATTTTTCGAGATTATTTCTCGGGTTCGGGGGTAGATTATAGAAAGGGAAGGTGTTAGCACCCTTTCTATCCGTGGTTATCCACAGGCTCTTGGGTACTTGCTCAATTGTTTTCAAAATTGTTTTCTTTATGCTTGTGGGTTTGAAAAAGTTTTTGTTTTTAACTTTGATTTAACTCTTGCTTCTGTCCTCAAGAGTGTAATGAAGTGTTTTGGAAAACTTTGTTTGAAAAGGAGTGTAAGTGTGAAAAGCTTTATTTTGAAAGAGCAAGTATCTAAGAACTATCTACCTACTCGAAGAAGGAATCATTCTATGCTAATTTCTTTTAGACAATGTTATCCTACTATTAATGAGTAGGTAGCACCGTCATTGGAATTTGAGGGTCAATTCAAATGAGGGACTTACGGTCACTAAAGCAATGCTAGGACGCCTTAGCGGTAACCCTAATGTCTTAGATCATTTGTTTGAGGCAACAATATCCGAGGCAACTGTTTCGAGGCGACTATGATCTTTTAGACAAGAGGGCGACCTCTAAAATGACCTATACTCAATGACCGTGTATGAAGGCAACCAAGTGGGGTGTACCCTAAGAGTGCGCATGTGCGAGTGTGTCGTTTTCAGTTTATTTTTATCTTTGCACATGTTAAGGGTGATCTAATTTGATTTTAAGATTTAAACATTCAGTCTTGTCATGCAACCCTATTATCAAACATCTAGCAGTTATAATTTGCGGAATTAAAATGTGGAATTTAAATTACAAGGCGTCGGGTATTTACATCGCCAAAAACAACCCTTTGAAAATAAAATAAAGCGATAAAAATAATTAAAATGTCCTAATTATCATTACAAACCAGGAGCAGATACATTAATTGGATAAAATAAAGCGCGCGGGAAATTAAATCGAGTGTGAATTAGGGTTTTGACCCTTTTGAAAGAAAATTGCTTTTTTTTGTTGTATTTTGTTGTTTTTATTTTAAGAAAAGAAATTAAATTCTAAAATTAAAAGCTAAATTAATTATTAAATAAATTAAATGGAAAAAATAATTAATGATATATTTTTGGGTTTTTGTTATTTTAAGAAGAAAAGTAAAATAATTAAATTAGTAGTTAAAACCTAATTAAGTCTAATTAATTTTAAATATTTACAAAATAAACCAAAGTTTCCTAATTAATATCCTAATTAATTAATAAGTTTATTAATAAAAATAAAAGTTTTAAAATTTGATTGGATAAAAAAATATTTTTGTGATTTTATTTGATAAAAGGAAAAAAAGATTGGTTAGTAATTAATTGAAATTAAATAAAATAACTAAATTAAAAAGAGAAAATATAATGAAAAGAAAGAGATGGGCCTTTTTTTTGGAGGTGCTGAAAGTCATTTTTGTAGGCCCAATAGTGATGGCTCGTTTGACCCTTTGGGATTTGGTACACACGCGTTGACTAGCACTATCTTGCACCCTCAAGGCTTGACCACCAGATCTGGCCATCTGGCCATCTGGCGTATGGATTGATGAGGGAGTATGGTATGGATCTGGCCCCTGCGCGCATGTGATAACATGAAAAATAATGTGAAAACACAAATTGCTGGAGGCAGGGCTCGAACCCCTGACCTGCGTGCAACTTTTGAATAGCCCAATGGACGGAGGACACCTCATCGTCCATGTCCTCTTAAACACTGTAAATTTACCTGTGGATTTGTATCTGCAGCTAAAAGCGCAACCTTGTTCTAAAATCCCCTCCAGGCCATGAAAACAATTTCTAAGGACATGGTCGTGTTCGTCTCATCCTCCTGGATACAACCATGTCCATCATGTGTCTTAATTTTACCTGAAACAAAAACTCCCAAAAATTCCAAGCAAACCCTAACTATGGTGGATTGCAATACATATCAGATAAATGAAATTAAATGATGCCAAAAGCCTGCAAATGTTCTTGTGATCACAAATATACAATTATTTCACTCAATGGATGCCAGAATCATGCGAATCAAAAACAAGAACAGGATGGTTTTACGAAGGACTTACAGTGCGTATAAGGGCCTGAGAATGCGTGGTTTGGATCGAGTTAGCTTGTGGAGACGGCCAGCAATCGATTGAGACAAGTCTCAAGTTCTGAAAACGCCTCTAACTTTGATTTCGATCTCCACATTTTTTGTGATTTTTTGCAAAGTTGTTCGGCCTCTACAAGTGATTGCCAACCCTTATTTTCGTGCCTCCTGCTTGCTTATGTATTGTGCATTGGATTAGGGTGAAAAACTTGATCCAAATCTCTCCACATTAAGGATTGCATATTTGATTTGATTCTCCATGAAAACCTTTCCAAATTTGATCCAAATCATATATTCTTGTAACCAATGCCTTTGATACGAATTTGATTCAAATAATAGCTGTATTTGGAGCCTGAAATAGCCAAAAAATCATGTGTTATCAATGCTTTAGATTTTATGTGATTTTATTTGATTTAAAATGAATTAATTCAAATAAAAATCAAATTAAATAATAAAAATGTGATATGAACACATGGCTGAAGATATGGCACGTGGGCAATAATGCAAACTCAAATCAAGTGAAAAAGAATGGGCCCATTTGACAAAATTTGAAGTTTTGGGGATAGTTGACTCTTGGCAATTTTGCAAAAAAGTCCAACTTCAACAATGCATAACTTCTTCAATTTTGAACTTTTGGAGGTATTCTTGGACTTTTTAGAAAGCTTGAGATGTCCTATAAACAACCCTTTTGGTCTCATCTAATTTTGATACACCATGCTCAAGTTATAAGCTTGGAAAAAAAGGTGTTTTTGTTGACTTTTCAAAATGACCTATAATGTTCAAATTCATAACTTCTTGTGAGTGCATTTTTTAAACTTGTGGCATGAAGATGGATTGTAGGGAATTGCATCCTATTAAAAATGAGCTTTTGATGGGTCATTTATCATAAAGTATGAGAAAGTTATGCTTGGTCAAATTTGAGTTGACTTTTCCTACAAAACCGTAATTTAACAACTTTTGAATCTTGATGAATCTTGAGCAATCCTTGATGAATCATGATCAACCCTTGATCAAATGATGAAATATCCTTCAAAATGAGAATGTTGACAAAAAATCTTGAATTTTTACTGTATTTAGGTCACAGATGACTTTTGCCCTAGCACAATCGACTTTTGGACCTTTGAGCAATTGACTGAGCAAACTTCCTCTGCAAGGCTTGAAACTTGACATGGATGATCTTGAGAACATATTATGAAATTGGGGAGCACTTGAGGTCATTTGGACTCAAGGATCTTGATGCAAAACCAAACCCTAATTTGGGGGAGACTGCCTTAGGAGAGAGCTTGTTTGACCAACTCTTGAGCTACCTTGAGCGATTTGGAGATTTTTCTTGCAATGTTTTGAGAAATATGGGAGGGAAAATTTTGGGGTACAACAACACACTTCCATGACAATATCTAGCCAAGACTCTTTACTAAGACCACAACTTGGAGTTGCTTCAAAGATTCCTCCAAGAACAATACTTAACTCATTACCTATAGGTTTCTGAATGAAAATAAAATGACCATCTCACAACCCGAGTGGTTCACTTACACCAACTATCCTAGAGAGCGGAAAAAAGACAAAGCCCTGGACTTCTACATCTTGAACTCGTACCTTTCCTAGGTTACAAACACTTATATTTATAACCTATACCCAACTGGATTTGGGCCTTCAAAATAAAACATTCCAGTTGTAACAACCAGCAGTAACTTCTGCTACAAACAAGGTCTTCAATCAAATCTTGCTAAATTATCTCCAAATTTAAGAAACGCTATTCTTCAATATTCTTCTTGATTCTTCTAGACCTTTAAATCAGCGCCACATAGGATTGCATAATATTCCCAAAATATTTTATATAAGTTAAATCATAACATAATCTAACAGTTCACTTCAGCTCAAGCGCGATGTCGTATGCTCCTTCATAGGACATCTTATCTGACATATTGTTTCAGATGTTAAAACACTTTAACTCAACATGTCCTAACATAAGATATGACTTCTTGTTCAACCTGTTCATGTTAGCAAGTTAACACATCTTATCTACAAACGCCACAACACGCTTACTGACATGTGTTTGAACAAGCTATCCACAAACGCCTTTGTTGATCATATAGGAAACATGTCCTGAATAATGTCCTGACATTCAGTCATACATTGTCTTATTTTGTTTGCACATTGATCAACACATCTTCAATCACACTATCTTCCACTGGATTCTAAATATTCTGCTTTCACTTAGACTTAGTGACACACACCAAAATATCAGAAAATCACATTTGTGACATCTCTTAAAAACAAACTCTACAGAGAAAAATAAATTCTTCCAGACTAAACCATTAATCACTCGAGAGATATGTGAACTTCTGATTGATCATTCAGCTTCTCATGGCTAGAACCCACTATGCCTCGTCAAGATCACCAAAAACTTCATAATGTCACAACACGTTGCTTGACATTACACCCTAACAAGAGGCAAAAAATCTTCATAAGTTTGAACAATACCCACACAATATTTGTACCTGATCTTACCTGATCAGACTTGGACCGTCACGACTGGCTCCGGGCAGGATTTGAGTGAGATGGGGGGGGGGGGGTACCTGCAAGGCACTCTGATGCTAAAATGAGTGACGAAATGAGCAGGCAAAAAGTGTATGTATGCGTAAGAGATGAATACCTGACCCTCTAGGAACAGAGGGTATTTATATCCCCCAGCGTGGGGCCAAGGTTCCCTCATTGGGCCGACCAGATTTGGCCCAACAAAGGAACTGCCAGGTTCTACGTGTGTAGTGGGGACCCGTACGTGGCCCCCTTCCTGGTGGTGCACTCTGAGAAATGAGGAGGGACGAAGACGCGGTCTTTCCGGAGTTCAGATGATTTGGTAACGGTCAGAATCTGCCCTACGAAGAGGGTGCTTGAGCTGGGCTCGAGATGGAGTTCCCGTGGTCGGGGACACCATGTGTCGCGGGCAACGGCGGGCATAGCTGCAGTATGTGGTCGAGCGCGCTGGCGGGAATCCGTGGGCGCGCTCTCCTCGAGGAGCTGCTTGGATTGGGCCTTTGCTCTTGCTTTTGGGCTAGGGAGGGCCCAGTCCAGAACATGAGCCCCCCAAGTCGTGGCTCCTGGAGCAGGAGTTATGACTTGTCTTCAACTCGCCTTCGCCACGGGGTCTGGTGCCCGGCCCAGGATATTTGCTTTCCCGTGATTTCCCAAGAGGTTTCCCATAAGTTACGTTCGTAGCGTAATCCTTGTCGATGCGTGCTCGGGGGATTCCTCATGGGTTGTGTTCGTTGGGTACACGAGGCAACCCTTGGGAACCGTGGCGCCACCCTAGCGACAGTAGGGCCATCATTGCCTAGGGGAGTAGACGTCGAGGAGGGGAAGTTTGTGGTTCCCCGGGGCGACGTTTCCTATTCCACGTCATCCCTATAAATAGGATCCTTGGGTCCCATAATTTTTTTTCCTCTTCGCGCTTCTCCTTCTTCCTCTGCCTTTGCCGTCGCTGTTCTTTAACAACTTTGCAAGACTACCGCATCTTCCTCCGTCGAGATTCTTTACCGCTGCCGTACATTCTTCTTTACTTCCAAGTAAGCGTTTATCCCTCCTATTTTTCTTCATTTGTAGGTAATTTTACCGTTATTTGGATGTTAGAAACCCACATCTGGGATTAGTGCCCGGTACATTCATGTTTGTGCCCGATACATTCATGTTTATGCCCGGTATATTCATGTTTGTGCCCGGTAAACTCATAGCTTTAGGTATTTGACTCGCGATGCTGCCCGGGACCTTCATGGTTTTGGGCGCATAATCTATGATACTGCCCGGTAAACCCATAGTTCTAGGTTTAGGACTCATGATGTTGCTTGTCACATTCATAGTTTAGGTCGGCGCACCCATGAGCCGGTCGGGATGTTGACCCATTAGGAAATATGTAGGATAACTCGTCGTGGCACCTTAGCGTCGAGGAGGAGAAATTGGGATCTTGTTCGAGTCCTCAACGTTTTTATCGCGCGCGGAGTGTGTCTTGGCTTGTCGCGCACTACTTCCCGTCAGTTATGGTGAGCATATGGATTTGCTCTCGAATTTCACCGGTTTCCTGTGCTTTGCAGGTAAATGGATGACGAACCGGAGTCTTCAGGGCGTAATGAGGTCGAGGACCAGAGTGCCGAGGAGAATGTAACTCTTGTTGATACCGTCGATGATCCTTTGTTGGATTGGGTGGGCGCCGAGCCCCGAGGGATTGCCTCGGCATGTAGTCGGCGTAGTCGACGCGCGTACACTATCGTTGAACATGGCGGTAGTCATTCGGGCTTCTAGAAGAACTTTGTTGTCACAAGGTCGTCCCTCGATGCGCGAATCTGCTCGGAGTTCTCCGAGTATGGGTTTCCGATGTATGAAATCGCGTTCAAGGACCTCGGCCTTAAGCTTCCTTTCAGTGATTTCCAAGTTGGGGTATTCTGCCATCTGGACTTGGCCCCCTCGCAGCTTCACCCCAATTCGATCGCCTTTCTTCGGGCGTTCGAGCTGACATGTCGCTTCTTGAGGATCGGGGCGACCATTCCTCTCTTCTTCAGAGTTTTTCACTTGCAACACCAGTCTCGAGGAGGCAGGCATAGCTGGGTTTCCCTGAAACAGTCGAAGAGGCTATTCAGGATGTACTTGGATTCGGTCTGGGGTTTCAAGGATAAATAGTACGTCCTACAGCCGGTCACTCAGACTGCTTTGGATTCTATGTATGAAGAAGAAACCGCAGTGGCCGACGAGAACGGGGAGCCTCTTATGGACGATGAGGGTCGCCCGGTGGTGGGGCGTGTATCTAAGTTCCCGTTGCATTGGTGCTCGCTCCATTACGAGCATGGTACCGGGCACTACCATACGCCCGCGGGAGGAATGAGTGTCGAGGACGAGGAAGCCTATGGTACCCTTTGTAAGTATGTCGACAGCTTTTTCCCTGCCCGGTGGGTCACGAGGGAGGGGGAAGATATTCTCGACGAGGAGGGTTACCCGACATTCGGGGCCCGTCCTATTGATACCAAGGCGTTTGTCGAGTGTCAATCCTACGGGCAGGCCGTAGATCTACTAGGTTTCTTTTTGTCTTATAGTTTTGTTCTAGTTTCTTTTGTTTGTTACTTGCTTATAACTAACCCGAGCTTTTCTTCTTTGCAGGAAATATGGCCGAACGAAGGAAGCAGCTTTTAAAGCTGTTTCAGGACAAGAGAGTAAACAGAAGGTTGGTGCGAGCTCCACAGGCCACAAGGATGGGCCTGCCGACCAGTTCAGGCGATGCTTCTAACGGGTCCCAGGGTTCCCCTGACGTCGAGCAACCCACTGAGCTGATAATGAGAAAGAGAAGCCGAGCAGAGAACCAGTCAGAAGTCAGTGACGAGTCTGTCGCAGTGAGGGCCTTTGGCTTGCCCCCCTGTTTTAAAGAGGAAGGTTTCTTCGAGGGGTTTCCCTTGACAATGAGTGCCGAGGAGGCTGAGACCATCAGGCGGCTCAACAAGGAGAGTCGGAGAAAACACCTGGCTGCCAGTATGGTCGGGATGGTTAAGATGGCCGAGATGGCCGTTGTCCTTGCTGAGGAGGGGTCGGACTCCTCTGACCGCGTCAGGGAACTGGAGTTGGAGAAAGTTGCCCTCGTCGACGGCTCTCGTAAGTTGAAGGCTGCTCTGGAGCGATCTGAGGAGATGTTCCGCGAGCAAGCCGAGCTGCTAGCCGTGGAGAACGAAAACTCGGGGAAGGTTGCTGAGGAGAGGGACTGTTTTCAACTGGACTGGGAACGCTTGGACCCCGACAACGAGCGTCTGTCTAAGGAAGTAGAGGAGCTGAAGGCCGCCATGCTTCCTGCTGAAGATGAGTCGGAGGAGACAACCCCCTTTCGGAGTCGTTCGGATCTGGTCGCGCGCATCCATCTCCTCGAAACAGACTGTGTTGGTGCCTTATCAGACAGTTTTGAGGCCGCGGTTAGCCAACTCACTTTATTGAATCCGGGCATGAATATCGAGGGAGTGGGTTTCATGTCCCAGATCATCGACGGCCAGATCGTGCCTCCTCCTGAGTCTCCTGTCGTGGATGCTGGTAGCCCCGGGGAAGTCTAGCCGTGGAATTCTGGTCGGGCCTGCGCGCCCATTTATTGGTAGTTGTTTTGGGGCCTGCGTGCCCGTGCATATTTTTGGGGCCTGCGTGCCCGTACAAATTTCTTTCGGCCGTCGTGCCATAGCCTGTAATTTCTGAACATCGCCAGCCTTCTTGGTCGGTTTATTTTTATTTGTTTTTTGCTTATGAGCTTTTAAATGGATGTTCATTTCGACCTTTAAGCTTGCTCGTGTCTAAGTTTTTATATTGTGATGAAATTTACCTGAGTTATGTCCTCGAGTCACGCTTGTGCTTGGCTGTTACTTTGTGGCGAAATTTGCCTAAGTTACGTCCTCGAGTCACGTTTGTGCTCGGCTGTTACTTTGTGGCGAAATTTTCCTAAGTTACGTCCTCGAGTCACGCTTGTGCTCAGCTGTTACTTTGTGGAGAAATTTGCCTAAGTTACGTCCTCGAGTGGAGATTCTTTCGACCCATTTGGTGGTCCGACGTACTTTGAAATGCGTCGGTCATGCGGAGTAAAGCCGCTTGCTCGGGCGTATGACCCAGATCAGGGTCGCTTGCCCGTGGCGTGAACTGCCCATCGCGAGCTGGGTGTTCTGCCATGTGGGTACTTCGATAGTGGAGCTCGATTGAGGTGTCCCTGTCGGGCACTATTGTTCGTGCTCGTTTGGCTGAACGGTGTTATGTCGTTTGGGCGTAGATTGGGCCCGTACCTTGGCCTATCTACGTGGTCGAGACATTATTCTTCGTTGACTGGATGTGGATGTTCGAAGACGAGAGTCCTTAGTGTTAAGGGTTTTTTAACTATAGTATTGCTTTAGTTTAGCAGCGTTCCAGGGTCGTGGAAATGGTTCTCCATCTAGCTGCTCGAGGTAGTATGCCCTGGTACCTGTGGCGCCGTGGACGCGGTAAGGCCCTTCCTAGTTCGCGGCCAATTTCCCTTCGCGGGAGTCTTTCTGGTTTCTTCGTAGTACCAGGCTGCCGATCTTGAACTCACATTTGATGACCTTGTCATTGTGATGCAGGGCCACTCGTTGTTTTAGAGTGGCCTCGCGCAGGGCTGCCCCTGATCGAATTTCCTCGACTAAGTCGAGTTCGTCCCTGAGTGCTTCGTCGTTCATTTCTTTGTCGAGGGGAGTTTCTGTCCGCCTGGAGGGTTCCCTGATTTCTACTAGGATGACGGCTTCGGTGCCGTATGTTAGTCGAAAGGGGGTCTTGCTCATCGTCGAATGGGGCATGGTGCGATACGCCCACAAGACACTGTACAACTCCTCAACCCAGCCTCTTTTAGCTTCGCTGAGCCGGCGTTTGAGTCCTCAGAGGATGACTCTGTTAGCAGCCTCGGCTTGCCCGTTGGTTTGAGGGTGCTCGACCGAGGTGAAGTGTTGTTTGGTTCCCAGTTTTGTGATGAAGTTTTGGAATCCGTGGTCGGTGAACCGGGTGCCGTTGTCGGTGACTAGTGCTCTCGGGATCCCGAACCTGGAGAGGATGTTTCTTTTGTAGAAACGGAGGATGTTGTGCGAGGTGATCTTTGCGAGAGCCTCGACCTTTATCCATTTCGTGAAGTAATCCACGGCCACAATGAGGAACTTGTTTTGATAAGTTCCTTGCACAAAAGGTCTAAGGATATCCATCCCCCACACGCAAACGACCACGGGGATGACAGTATGCTCAGCTCGTGAGGGGGAGCGAGATGCATGTCGCCGTGCCTTTGGCACTTGTCACACTTCTTGACATGTTCCTTGGCGTCCTTCTGCATTGTCGGCCAATAGTACCCCGCTTACAGGGCTTTCCTCGCCAGGGACTTGCCACCCATGTGCTGGGCGTTAATTCCTTCGTGTATCTCCCGTAATACCTCGGGAACTGTGGATTCGTTGATGCATTTCAGGAGGGGAATCGAGAATCCCCTGCGGTATAGTTTATGCTCGAGCACCACGTAGGAGCATGCTCGTCGCTTCATGATGGTCGCTTTTGTCTGGTCTGAAGGGAGTTCGCCCTTCGTCAGAAAATTGTACACCGGGGTCATCCAGCTCGAGGTGTCTCCAATGGCGTGCACCTCGACTGGGATCGAGGACCTCTCGATGCTCGGGCGTGACAGGGATTCTTGGATGACGGATTTGTTTCCGCCCTTCTTTCTCATGCTTGCGAGTTTGGACAATACATTTGCCCTTGTGTTTTGCTCGCGAGGAACGTGTGATATTTCTGCTCGGTCGAACCTTTTCATGTGTTCTTTGACTAAGTTTAAGTATTTGACGAGGCTGTCGTTTTTAGCTTGGTAACTCCATTAGACTTGGGAAGCCACGAGTTGTGAGTTCGTGAAGATTCGTATCTCGCGGGCTCCTAGGTCCTCGGCTAGCCTTAGTCCTGCGAGCAGGGCCTCATACTCTGCTTAGTTGTTCGAAGTTGGGAACGAGTGGGTTAATGAATGCTCGATCACTACGCCCTCCTCATTTTCTAGGAGGATCCCCGCGCCGCTTCCGGACGAACTGGAAGCTCCGTCGACGAAGACGGTCCATTTGTGCTCCTTCCCTGCGGGCGGGTCGTGAACGATCATTTCCGCGACGAATTCGGCCAGGGCTTATGCCTTTAGAGCTTTCCTGCTTTCATATTGAATGTCAAACTCGGAGAGTTCCAAGGACCATTTCAACATTTGGCCCGCCATATCAGGTTGACCTAATAGTTGTTTTACTGGTTGGTCGGTTCGCACTATGACTGTATGGGCCAAGAAATAGTGTCTGAGTCTCCTCGCTGCGTTGACGAGGGCTAGGGATACTTTTTCTATCTGTTGGTATCTGCTCTCAGGTCCTTGTAGGGCTTTTCTCATGAAATAAACGGGCTTCTGCCCGTCGGTGGTCTCGGGAATGAGAGTCGCGCTGATAGCCTCGTTCGAGACGGCCAAGTATAGGAATAAAGGCTCCCCGTCGACTGGTCGAGACATCACGGGCGGTTGGGATAGACTTTGTTTTAGGTGGCGCAGTGCACGTTCACATTCCTCGGTCCATTTGAAGGCTGCTTCTTTGCGAAGGAGTCTGAAGAAGGGGAGGGTGTGCTGAGCGGATCTTGCAACGAAGCGGGACAATGACGTGAGCATATCGTTCATGACTTGTATTGATTTCTTCGACGTAGGCGTCAGGAGGTCGGAGAAGGCTCGACATTTGTCGGGATTGGCTTCGATTCCTTGTTCTGTCAGGTAGAACCCGAGGAATTTCCCCGCCTTGACCCTGGACGTGCATTTTTCGGGGTTGAATCTCATCTTACATTGTCTCGCTTGGGCGAAGACTGCTTTGAGGTGTTCTGCATGATCGGTGTCTGCTCGGGACTTGACAATCATGCCATCCATGTAAACCTCGAGCATGTCTCTGATTTACTTGTGGAACACTTTGTTCATCATGCGTTGGTAAGTTGCCCTTGCGTTCTTCAGTCCAAAGGGCATTACGTTGTAGTAATAATTGCCCGAGCTGGTCATGAAGGCAGTGCAATTCTTGTCGCCCATGGCCATTGGGATTTGGTTATAGCCTGAATAGGCATCCATGAACGACAATATCTTGTAGTCAGCCGAGTTGTCGACCAGCATATCTATGTTCGGTAGAGGAAAGGCATCCTTTGGGCATGCCCGATTGAGATCAGTGTAATCAACACACATCCGCCATTTTCCATTATTCTTTTTAACTAGTACAACGTTTGACAGCCAGGTTGAATCCGGGCTTCAGAAATAAAATTTGCCTCTAGGAGGTCTTTTACAGCTTTTTCAGCAGCCTCAGTTTTCTCCGGAGACTGCCTACGCCTATGTTGTACTACTGCCTTAGCGGCAGGATCTATAGCGAGACAGTGACAGGCGACCTCGGGGTCGAGTCCGGGCATTTTTTCAGCGCTCCAGGCGAACAGGTCGGCATTCTCACGCAAGCAGGCTTTGATCTGCTTCCTTTCCAGATCGGGGAGGTCGGTGCCAATCTTCACTCCTTTGCTCGGGTCTGCACCGAGGGGGACGAGCTTGAAGTCCCCGTTCGGGATTGGTCGGAGGGGGATTTGCTCGCCGTTGGAAGGTTCGTCCTGATCGAAGCGAGTATCCAGAGCTATGGAGTCGACCTTTAGGGGGCTCTCTGGTCTTCTACCTTGGCGGGCTCTAATTTGTCGGGCTTCTGTCATGTCGTCGCTGGTCTCTTGGCGGGCCTTGTCCCGATATCGACAGTGTTGCATCCTTTAGATGTGGTGTTGAAACACCTTCGAGAAGCGGCTAGGTCCCTCTGGATGGTAGCCACCCGTGCCCTCTTGGTGTAGAACTTCATCTTCAAGTGGATGGTGGAGGGCACCACGATCAGCTCTGCCAGTGTTGGTCTCCCCAGGATGCAGTTGTAGAGAGACGGGCAGTTGATGACGAGGAAGCGTACCTTAACCTACCTCGTCGTCGTGCCCTCACCGAAGGCAACCATGAGCTCGACATATCCCCAAGGCTTGGAGGTCGAGCCGTTGAAGCCCTGTAAGTCCGACCCTACATACGGCGAGAGGTGCGAGTCGTCTAGCTGCAGAGTCTGGAATAACTGAGTGTACATCACGTCGACGGAACTTCCTTCATCGACGAGGATGCAGTGCACATCAAAGTTAGCCATTCTCACTCTTATCAGTAGAGGAATGACTGCGTTGGGGGCTCCTCCAGGGAGCTCTTCGAGGTAAAAGGTGATAGGCTCCGACCTACCTTTTACCCTTTCAAAGGTCACTGTCTGCGGAGGTGCCGAGTTGACCAATTCATCAAGATTTCTCTTGGCCGAATTGATAGTTAGGTGATTGAGTCCTCCACCATTGATGGCCATGGCAGAGGGAAAGTATTCCCACCTGCTATGGGTCGTGAGCGGCTCCTACAGGTGTTCGGGGACGTAAAAGTCCTCCGGTCTGGTGACGGAGAAGGCGGTCTGGACGGGGACCGACTCGTCAGATGGTCGGGCGTCTTCCTCCAGTTCTCTTGTCTCTCGGGCGTCACGACGAGGAGCGTCGTTTCGCCGGTATTGGGCGAGCCTCCCTCCCTTGATGAGGGTTTCGTTGGCGTCCTTGAGGTGGACGCAGTCTTCAGTCAGATGACCATGGCTCCTATGGTACTGACAGTACTTGCTCTTATCTACTCCGGGCTTGGCAGGAGCAAGTCGGGGGCGTTTTATGCTGCCGTCTTTAAAATCCGTGCTGGCACACTCCGCCAAAATGCGCTCGCGGGAAGCTGTGAGCGGAGTGTATTCGGTAAAATGCCCCGAGGGTCCTCTTTGCTCCCGGACTTCTCGGGGTTTGTCCTCTTTTCTTTGCTCCCCGACTCGTCGAGGAAGGGAGGCTTCCTGGCGCGGGTTGCTGCTGGATCCACGAGTTCTGGGGTCCCGGGCTCTGTTGGCCGCCTCCCTTTCCTCGTAATCCATATATGCTCGGGCCTTCTCGAGGAGGGCATCGAATGTTCGGGGCGGCTCGATGCCCACTGCCTTTCTGAATTCTGTGCCGGGGAGGAGCCCCCTCTCCAGCAAGTACCTCTTCATGTGGTCCGTGCAGGGGACCTGTATGGCTTCGCGATTGAAGCGATTAATAAACTCTCTCAGGGTTTCATCTTGTCTCTGGATGATGGCCTCGAGTGTTGCCTTGGTCTTTGGGTGTCGCCGAGACGTAGTGAACGAACTTATGAATTGGTTCTTCAGGTTTCGCCACGAGGTGATTGATCCCGGAGCGAGGCCTTTATACCAATCCATTGCTGCCTTTCTGAGGGTCGTGGGGAACAGCCGGCATTTGATGGGTCCCCCAACATTGTGGTAGTGCAGCATAGCCTCGAACCCGTCTATGTGGTCGACTGGGCCCGCGACTC
Source organism: Vicia faba (assembly GCA_948472305.1). Taxonomy (NCBI): domain Eukaryota; kingdom Viridiplantae; phylum Streptophyta; class Magnoliopsida; order Fabales; family Fabaceae; genus Vicia; species Vicia faba. The sequence goes on along the minus strand of OX451738.1, from coordinate 1,017,246,502 downwards.
TGTTGTATTCCTTCAGATGTATATGCTTCTCCATGCCCGAGGGGATGGGCGCCTCCATGATGGCCTATAACAGGGGACCGCAGGGGTCTTCCTCGTCACTTCGCTTCGGGGACAGGGATGGGGACCTGAAATATTGTCGTGCCCGACGGTCCTGGTCGTGTTGGGTATCCCTCGAGTGTGGTGCTCGTTGGTCAATTCTTCTGTGCCTGTCTCCGGAGTGTCTTCTTTCTTGCCGTACGGGTCCATGGTTGCACCCTCCGGCCTCAATGATGGGTTGCCTCTCCAACGAGGGTCGTCTCCCTGAGGGTCGGGGCGACGGGCTTCGGGAGGTGTCTCGGTATTGTCTCCACGGGGGAGACGGGAGATGTACCTCTGTTACTCGAGGAGGTGGAGTCTGGGGCCTCCTGTGTCTCCTCGCGGGTCTTCTATCGTCTTCTAGCGCCCTCAATCTTTCCCCCTGGGCAAAGATGAGGTAATTCGTCTGGTTGATAGTCGCGAATAGTGCGCGGGTTGTGGCATCTGCTCCGGTGGGGACGGGGACTTCCTGAAATTGGGCAGCTCGATGGTTTGTGGGAGTTGCATTGTCTTCTTCGAGCGGCGGAGGGACTGAAGAAGATGAGGCAGTAGCTCCGTCGCAGTGGACTGAGGGCCCGAGGTTGGTGCCCCCAGGGAGTGTGTTATGACCGGGGTTACCGGTGTTGTCGGGGATTCCATTTTTATCTGCGAGGCTGTTGTTGGTGTCGACGACACGGATGTTTTGGTCATCCCGAACTTGGTCAACCATGACGGTAGGGGGTGATTTTGAGCTTTGGTCTTCGAGGTTTTGCAAGACGGGGAAGCTAGTTTCCCACAGACGGCGCCACTGATCTTACCTGATCAGACTTGGACCGTCACGACTAGCTCCGGGCAGAATTTGAGTGAGATGGGGGGGGTACCTGCAAGGCACTCTGATGCTAAAATGAGTGACGGAATGAGCAGGCAAAAAGTGTATGTATGCGTAAAATATGAATACCTGACCCTCTAGGAACATAGGGTATTTATAGCCCCCAGCGCGGGGCCAAGGTTCCCTCATTGGGCCAACCAGATTTGGCCCAACAAAGGAACTGCCACGTTCTACGTGTGTAGTGGGGACCCGCACGTGGCCCCCTTCCCGGTGGTGCACTCATAGAAATAAGGAGGGACGAAGACGCGGTCTTTCCGGAGTTCAGATGATTTGGTAACAGTCAGAATCTGCCCTACAAGGAGGATGCTCGAGCTGGAGTTCCCGTGGTCGGGGACACCATGTGTCGCGGGCAACAGCGGGCACAGCTGCAGTATGTGGTCGAGCGCGCTGGCGGGAATCCGTGGGCGCGCTCTCCTCGAGGAGCTTCTTGGATTGGGCCTTTGCTCTTGCTTTTGGGCCAGGGCGGGCCCAGTCTAGAACAGTACCATTGCAACAATAATCCACAAACAAATACATGACTCCCCTTGTCATGAATAACCAATGCTCCAGTTGAAGATAAAAACTTGAGCACTAGATGAAAACACACGAAAGACTTTGTTCTTTCATGTTGAAGAATAACACTTCCCACGTATGCTGAACCCCAACTCCCTCAGTAGTGTAAAACCAGAGTCAAATACTTGCACTCCTTGAGAATACTTCCAAGAACTCTGACTTCTTCACAACACAAGACACATCTGATTATTGTTCTTTCATAACCACACATTGTATCATGACCTTTTGAATAGGTAACATGTCATGCATACTAGGTGTGAAGTCACTTACAAACTCCAAAACTCTTAGTTTGCTTAAAAGCTTTCTTAAGATCCAGATCACCAAACCTTTTTTGGAGTGACTTGCAGCAGAAGAAAAAACACCTTATCAAAATACTCTGCTCAGACCTCGGCATATGTCCGCAGTCCTCTTCCTTTACATTCACTAGTAGTTGCTGATATTAGTGAAGTCTTCAACAAAGTAGTCATGCATTCACCAAGCATACTACTGTAGACAAGATTAAATTCTCCACATTTTAATCTACATAGTCAGAAATGCCACTTATGACAATAATGCTTGAGCATCCAACTTCACATGCACAATCCTAAGCATTAAAAACAAAACAGCCAATAACAATCATGATGTTAAGACATCATGTGGGACATCTGCTTCATAATACATAACCCAATCAAATTCGTTCTTGATCTATCATTCAAAGGACTTATTGCGCATAAAAATCCTTTAAGAAGCTCCCATTTGAACACACAACTGGTGTATCTGACTCGGGTTTTTCCAAACACATGAATGCTATGGAGTGAAACAAACTCTCACATACTCTCTGAAACACAATGTTCAGAATGCAAACTTGCATAATTCTTTAGACAAATACTTACTCTCCCGTCAAAGTATTTATCAAAAATCAGATAAGATTACCTTCTCACACAAGGTAGAACATTTGGTCTGACATCCTTCTTCTGCATACGTCTGGCACCAGCTTATTCATTCATACCATAATATTCCATATTAGGTCAGTAGCTTAATCTTAAACTCCATTCTGGATAATAATAACTTCCTTGGCTAAAGAAATAAAACACACTTTGAGACGATGTTCCAACATCTCATCCGACATCAGTCCCAAACACTTGGATTTCACCATTAACTATGGTCTGGAGATACCATAGTAATCCATAACTCTTGCAAGGGATACAAGAGTATCAATCATCAGTAGCTGATCAACCTTCAAACTCAGACCAATACATGCATATCATATACACCTCAAGAAGATTTCTTCTTATAAGCACAATGTTCAAACCTCATGTCTGACTTTGAGATGTTGGATGCCATCCTTCTGCACCTAAAGAGGAGATTCCCTCTAATAGGTATCTGGAGCATACTTTAACAAAAATGGCATTTACTGGTCATCACAGACAGCCTATACAAAATAAGTTTGCTTCTCTATCACACAAGGATTCCCTTCAGTCCCTGCAAAAACATGTGTTCCATCATATGAGGACACCACTTAATTGAACCATAGCAGAGAGAGGAACTTCCCATAGATACTAGGGAACCATAATCCTTTGGTCCAAAACTAATAACTCCTTCTTGCTTCAAACAACTTAAATTCTCATCCTAGGTGAGTTAGATGACATTTCAACAGTGCACACACCAATCAACAACAAAATTCCGGTTGACACAACTCCAATGCAGACAATCCTTGAAAGACTTTTCCAAAACAACAGAACAAGAGTTCCATGTTATCATAAACTTTATAAGAGTACCAAGTTAGAGTAAACAACCTCCATCCTATTATGAAAAGTACCACCATACATATTGAAAAAAATTCTCAACACGTAGATGTCAAGACATTATGTCTGACATTTCTACAAGATCTTCCATCTTCAGACTAAGGACTCCCCCTTATTAACTCCTAAGAATTCCTTGAGAATCATACAATATTTGCACACCAACTCACTTATATCAGAAGTAAACTAACCTAATGATTGTACAATATGTTGATTGTGTCCTTACCAACATACATAGTCTAAGATATGTTTATAGCAAAGAAACTTCTTAGACCTACAACACATATGCCTCCTCTTCTAGATCAGGAGTAGGTTCCAAACATAAGTGATTTAAAACACAATTTCTTAGCACCCAAGCATTTGTTATGTCCTACCTTTATCCAACATGATTCTGCATAATCTGTTGGTTTGATGTTCCAACATCAGGTAGGACATTGATTCCCTTCACAAGGAACACATCAAGAGATCCTTTATCAAAGCCTGGAGATTGACCATTTAGGGTTGAAAGCAAAAGTAAATTGCCTATACCAGATCTCTTTTTAACAAACTCACATAAAAGAGCCTTTATGAGTGGACTTGGGATAAACCTTAAGTATCTTTGGCAACTTTAGCAAGCTAGTCGAACCTCTCCTCAAGCATCACCACAACTTGGGATACTCCTTCAGAGGAGAACAATGTGTTGCATCCTAAACACACCAAACCACCAGGAGTTTTCCATCAGATATATATATATATATATACAGCAGAATATAAATCAGAAAACTCCACACCATCATTTAGGAAAAAACATAAACCCTTGCACAAACACACCATACTTATGGTGCAACATGTTAACCTGGGTTTGAAAATAAATTAAACCCTCAACACAGTAGCTTGCCACCAAAGCTACACGCATGAAAACAACATAGACATGTCCAATACACACCCTGTCATGAATAGTCCATCCTCCACTCCTACAAACCGTTCAAACAACAATGTGAACTCTCCAAGTTCAAACAACTTTTCATTAGAACCTTCTACCTTGCTCATACACCAGAAAGTATCCTCCATGGATCTCATCCAGAAACAGACATGATGTCTGCTCTGATACCAATTGAAATTTTGGTATGACAAAACTCATATGTCCTATGACATGTTGGGACATCTGATCTGACATAAACAAATAGGCAAGGTATAAACAATTAAAAAAATATTGAAAATCATAAACAACATACCACTATTGTTAATCCAGTTCGGAGCAACTCTTCTACTCTAGAGACATACCAAGTCAGGGACAAATCCACTATGATAGTATCAATTTGAAGCTAAACTCCCATGTTTACAACTTATCACTTAATCACCACCCTTCCTAGATTTCTATCTAAGACTCACCTAGATATGAGGCCTTCCTCAATCCCTCTTCAATCACAGACAATGAATGGATCAACACAATTCTGAACATATAGTAAGACGCACTTCCATGATAATCTCTAGCCAAGACTCTTGACTAAGACCATAACTTGTAGTTGCTTCAAATCTTCCTCCAAGAACAATACTCAACTCATTACCTATAGGTTTGAGTGAGAACACAGTGACCATCTCACAACCTGAGTGGTTCACTCACACCAACTCTCCTAAAAAGCAGCAAAAAAACAAAGCCCTGGACTTCTAAATCTTGACCCCGTACCTTTCCTAGGTTATAAAAAACTTCTATTTATAACCTATATCCAACTGGATTTGGCCCTTCAAAATATAACATATCAACTGTAACAATCAGCAGTAACTTCTGCTACAAATAAGGTCTTCAATCAAATCTTCCTAAATTATCTCCAAATTTAGAAATTGTATATTCTTCAATATTCTTCTTGATTCTTCTATACCTTTAAATCTGCATCACATAGAATTGCATGATTCCTAAAATATTCGGCATCAGTTAAATCATAACTGTCCACTTTAGCTCTGGCGCGATATTGTATGCTCCTTCATAGGACATCTTATCTGACATGTTTTTCCAGATGTTGGAACACTTCAACTCAACATATCATAACATAATATAAGACTTCTTGCTCAACATGTTCCTGTTAGCAAGTTAACACATCTTATCTAACATATTGATGCTATATTTGTTTTATAAAAATTTATGGCAATCCTTAAAACTAAGGAACTTAAATAAGGGTTTAGGTTTGAGAGTCTCTTGTGTTCATTGTGGTGTAAGTCTTCCTTGTATCTTTTGATACTTGTGGTTGACACAGTGTTCTTACTCAAATCCCGTAGGCACAATTTGAGTATTATTCTCCTCTAAGCTTTTAAGCAAAGAGTTGAGTGTTGTTCTTGGCGGGGGCTTTTAAGCAACCTGTTGTACCCCAAAATTTTCCCTCTCATTTTACTCAATACATACTCTTATAAGTCCTCAACTGGCTCATGTTTGCCCAAGAGTTGACCGGACAAACTCTCTCCTAAGGCAGTGTGTCTCAAATTAGGGTTTCCATTTTCATAAAGATAGGTTAACTACAAAGACCTCATATTTCTCTACATGGTCCTAATATGTTCTCAAGACCCTACATGTCAAGTTTCATGCCTTGCACAAGAAGTTTGCTCAGTCAACTGCTCAGATGCTTGAGAATCGACTATATTAGGTCAACAGTCAATTGTGGCCCACATACAGTCAAACTTCAAGATTTTTGGTCAACATTAACACTATGAAGTTACTTTCATCATTTTATCAAGGTTTGATCATTATTCTTCAAGGAATGCTCCAAATCCATCAAAACCCAAAAGTTGCTAAATTAGGGTTTCTCAAGAAAAGTCAAAAAAACTTTGACCAAGCATAACTTCCACATACTTTATTAGAAAGTTTCCATCCAAGGCTCATTTTGAAGAGGATGCAATTCCCTACAACTCATATTCATCCCACAAGTTCAAAATACGCACTCACAAAAAGATATGAATTTCTACATTATGGGTCCTTTTGAAAAGTTAACAAAAACACCTTTTGGGTCAAAGCTTCCTACATGAATATGGAAGACTTAATTGATATGAGACCAAAAATATTGCTTAGGGGACATCCTAAGCTTTCTAAAAAGTCCAAGAATACCTCTCTAGGGTTAAAATTGGAGGATATGTGCCTTGTCAAAGTTGACCTTTTTTGCAAAATTGCCAAAAATCAAATAGGCTCAAAATTACATTTTTTGCCAAATGGGCCTAACTTTTTATGCTTGCACCTCACTTATAATATAGTGCACGGCCCAAATATTCATCCACACATTATTTGCTTCATTTTTTAATTTATTTTGATTTTTTATTAATTAAAAGTTGAATTAAATCAAATAATTAGTGAATAATAGCAAATATATGATTTGATTTGGTTTTTGGACAGGTTGGCAATCAAAATATGCTGAATTATAAAGGACAAAACGAATCAAGCATAATTGGTACAAGAAAGGGATGATTTGGCTCAAAATATCAAGTTTACATGTAGCATGAAAATCAAATCAAATCTCTCATAATTGCAAAGATTCAATCCAAGTTTGTAACCCTAATTCATTCTAAGATATATAGGGAACAAGTACAAAGCATGAGAAAAGGTTTTGCAGGCGTAAACAGGAAGAACAAAGCTTGAAATTTTCAAAGAAAAGTGCAGATCCAATCTTGCTACATATGCCGTTTCAAGTGTTTCTAACGATCAAGTCGTCTCCCTAGGCACTCACTGAACCTGTAGCGAGCATTTGCAAGGCTTGAAACATCTAGAAATACACGCAATCATTCTCACGGTTTGCTTATGTTTTCCAAATCGATTATTGAATTTCTTGCATCATTAGCATGTTTAAGTTATATATTTGTGATCATGAATGTGTTTGCAACCTGACTGGATGATTTAATTGTGTTTTTGACGCATATACGTGCCTTTGCCATTATTAGGGTTTTCATGTGCATTTTAGGGGTTTGCTACACAGGTTAAATTGGGCCAAAAGAAGAATACCATGATGTTCATGAGATCAAGACGAATTGATCCACATAACTGGAAATAATTTATCATGCCCGTGCTGGATTTTTGAGATTTACAGGTTTGTAGCTACAGACTTTTGTATGTAGGTAAAGGTATAAGAACCTAAGGCGACAGAGAAAGGTAGAAGAAGATTATGTGTCAGCCAGCCATTCACCCATTTAAAAATTCGCGCGCGTGGGAGTCAGTGATTTGTTTTCTTTATATTATATTTTGTTTTCCTTATACTAACAATTAAAACGCGTAGCGCAGCTAGCAACGAGGCATTGGTATTAAGCATAAGGACCTGGGTTTGATCCCAGATCCCAGAGTTTCCTTTATTTTGTTTTCTCTCAACAGATCCAGCGTGTCTCTCACTCAGGCGCCTACCATACATCCTTGTGTCCAGCCGCTTGATCAAGCATACTATCAGATCCAACGCACAGGCAGTAAGGGACCATGATGCACCCTCAAGTCAATGCTACAAGAGATCAGGCGCTGACTGGGCTTGGAGCGTTTTTGGGCCTGAAAAATTCAGATTTGTACCCCCCATTTGCTAGTACATACATGTCCAGTTTGCTTTTCTTTTATTTTCTTTTTAATTTCTTTAATTAATTTCTTTATTTGTTTTAATTAATTAACATAAAAAATTATTATTTTTTATAAAATTAAAAAATCACAAAAAATACAGAATTAAATATTTATTCAAATTAATATTTTTGAAAATAAATTAGGTTAATTAATTTAATTTCTTTTTCAATTATAATTATATAGAAACTAGGTTCTAAATTTTACAATTAAATTTCTTTTCTCAAATAAAAACCACAAAAATACACAAAATCTTTTTTTTTACAAAATATTTTATTTTCTTGAAATTATTTAATTTAGTTTAATTCCAATTTCTTTTATAATTAAAAATAATTAGAATTAGGGTTTTAGTCGTACATAACCTAATAAAATCTTTTTTCCAAAATAGTTTAAATATTTTTTCAAGTTGATTTTTAGGGTTTTCAATTTCTCCTCGCATTTAATTTACTGCGCGCATTTTTATTTGTTTTATTATTATTGTAACTGTTTCGAGCTTGTAATAGTTTTAATTAGGATTTTAAGCTTCAACATTTTTATTTTCAGTCGAGACAATTATGTAACTGTCAAAGCCTTGTAATAGCTAGGTTTATTTTTCGCACTTTAAATTCCTGCAAATATTTAACTGTCTAGATGTATGTGCTAATAGGATTGTATGGCAAGAATGTCTGGAAATTTAAACGGTAGATCACCTAATGTGCAAAAATTAAATAACTGAAACAATTCATATGCACATATTCACTCCTAGGGTTTACCTCACTTCGGTTGCCTTCGGTAAACTGTCATTAAGCATAAGAAATTTTAGTAGTTGCCCTCCAGTTCTAAGAGATCAAAGTGTCGCATTCGAATGTTGCCTCAGAAATGTTGCCTCTGAACGATCTTAAGACTCTAGGGTTACTAGTAAAGTTTTCTAATTATTGCTCTAGTGATTGTACTTGTCCCTTTCGAATGTCCCTTACAAACTCCAACGACGGTGCTACCTACTCCTTAATAGTAGGATAGCGATGTCTAAAGGAAACGAGAACGAACAATCTTTTTTCGAGTAGGTAGAATCTTAAGTACTTGCTCAATAAAAACTTTTCACACAAACACCTTTCAAAACAAATTTTCAAAACAAACTTCGTCACATCCTTGAGGACTGATACAAGGGTCATCACGAAGTAAAACATTTTCAAAACAAGCACACACAAACAATTTGAAAAAATGAGCAAGTACCTAAGAGCCCATGGAAAACCATGGATAGAAAGGGTTCTAACACCTTCCCTTTCTATAATCTACCCCCCGTACTCAGAATATCTCGAAAAAAGGTTTTTTATGTTCTTTTTCCTTTTCCATGATTGGATAAAATAAAAGTCGGTGGCAACTCTTGCTTACCGCGACATTTTGCGAACAAAAAACGCAAAACGCAAACCAGTAAAAACAGTCAGTTCTGCCACCGTATCACAGAACTGGCGACTCTGCTGGGGATAATAAAGTGGGGTTTACCTTAGGATCTAGGTCATTTCAAAAATTGCTTTCTTGTTTGTTTGCTTTATTCTTAAAGGGTTATTGCTTAGGTTACTATAGATCCTACACCCGGATCTGGGGGAACTTTTTAGGTAAACAACAATAGATCATGGAGACTGTACGACGTAGACCGATATGGTTTGAGTGATGGCTGTGTTGGTGTGGAACTTTGGTTGGTACCGATATCCTTCGTGGGGAAACGAGGAGAATATGGGGCCGTTGTATGGTGTCGTGAAGCACTAACGGACCTTAGAACCTTAGTTGAAAAAACTTGGCCATTAGAAAATAGTGAGATAGCCGACCTCGGTGTAAAGCTGAGGATTGGTTGATACTCGATGCTACACTAATTGAGATCAGACTATCAGGATATTTCGGCTGCAAGAAAAAGATTGCTTGAGCTGAGACAATGCCCGATAAAGGATGGTCAGTGATATTGAGATCCTTTGGAACCCGGTTACTTTTTAAGACAGGTTTGAAACCAACTAAACTTCAAGAGGGTACTACCTTAAACTCAAGCAAGCCTTAAACCTAAGGACTTAGTGTGATTTGTTTGTGCTTGTTATACCTGTGATTTCTCAACATAATCATGACATTATGACATCATAAACATGGCATATCATACTAACCATTTCAAGGATCTCAAGGGCATGTGATGTAGGTCATGGCGAACCAGACGTCTAGCAAGGGGCAATGGGATTTATTTTCCTCTAGCCAATGTTGTCAAAGGATCTTGAGTCAGGGGCTATGACCCATTCGATACGGTGAGCTTGACTCTTGAAGAAGGACTCTCAATGACATGAAGTTTCTTTAATCAAGCTGTAATCAAATTCTAATAGTTTCTTGTTTACCCTGCGAGATCCTTTAAAACATTGCATGCATATCATACACATCATTATAGGTACCATTACAAGTTTCTCATCTTCTTCGCTGTTTATTTCAGCAAAAATGTATTCCGAACAAAGCATCAAGGACCTTCAGGCACGAAACGCCCAGTTCCAGCAAATGTTCATAAATCTGGCAAAAGGGCGGGAGGATCTGAAGACCCTCATCCTGAAATAGAAAAAGAAAAAGAAGAAGGTTGCCGGTATTTTGAATATAGGCAGAAGGTTTAGAGGGTCGTTGAAGCGACAGGTCGATCTGACCTCTTCATCTAAGGAAGGGGAGAATCAAGAAGAAGAGACAAGGGAGAAAGATCCCAGTCCTGAAGTTTCTGACAACAATACCGACTATAATGATGAGCAATATCCTCCTGCTGAGGATAGATATAAACAGTTAGAAGATCGCTTGAGTGCTATGGAGGTCCAGAGGATACCTGGGTTTGATTTCGAAGAATTAGGATTAGTGTCGGGAGTGGTCATCCCTCAGAAGTTCAAAGCTCCAATTTTTGCAAAGTATGATGGGGTATCCTGCCCAAAACTCCATCTCCGCTCTTATGTCAAAAAGATCTAGCCCCATACCGCTGATAGAAATTTGTGGGTTCATTTCTTTCAATATAGTCTGTCAGGGACTCAGCTTGAATGGTTCTATCAACTGGAGAGAGCCAATGTTCGAAATTGGGAAGATCTGGCTGTTGCTTTCTATAAGCAGTATCAACACAACGCCGACCTTACTTCTACTCGTACTCAACTCCAGAGTATGTCCATGGGGGGCAAGTGAAGGCTTTAAAGACTATGCCCAAAAGTGGAGAGATTTGGCAGGGAGATTTCAACCCCTTTGTCTGATAGGGAGTTGGTGGATATGTTCCTTGGTATGCTGTCTGGTCCGTTCTTCAATCACTTGATTGGTACCTCCTCAACTGGTTTCACCGAGCTGATATTGACTGGAGAAAGAGTAGAAGCTGGGATCCGAAGTGGTAAGATCCAAAAAAATACCTCTTCGAGTACAGAGAAGAAGTCATTTGGTGGCAAAAGGGAAGGCAATGTTGTGCACGGCCAGAAGGGGCGTAGCAAGGCAGACTACCACCAATCTGTGGGGGCAGTGTTGATCTCTAATTCGGCACGTACACAACGACCACAACAGCGAAACAATCAGCCAAGGGTGGAAAGACCTCAAAGGCAGTTCATCCAAATCAACATGCCATTGTCACAAGCATTGCAACACATGTTGAAGATGAATCTGATTACGGTGATAAACCCTCATCCGAACCCCAAGACATCTTCTCCTAACTACAACTCGGATGCAAGGTGTGCTTATCATTCTGGTAGCCAGGGGGCACGATACTAACAATTTTTAGACGCTGAAATACAAGATTCAGAATATAATTGATGCCAAGAAGATCGAATTCGACCCTCCTGAGACTCCCAACGTGATCACTACTCCCTTGCCAAAACATGGCTAGGATTGAAAGCATTTTTGTTCATTTGAATTCTGAAGTTGTATTTTCTTTGCTTATTCGAACAATTATTGTCATGTCAAACTTTATTATTTCATTAATGAATTACACATGCCTGTCTTGAATTAATTTGTTTTCATTATGCTTAAATTGCTTTATATTTCCTTTTCATGATATTCAACTCTCGACTAAAAAACTGTAAGCCTTTAGAGGGAGGATGACGAAAATGATACCATAATCTCTACAGTATGCTTTTGAACAGACCCCGCTGACGATGTACAGGAGCTGTTTCAAATCCCAAACATTGGAGTTATAAGGAAGATAATCCCTAGTCAACCCCTTTGAGCCAAAGAAGTAGGAGTTTTTCTTTCACACAAATTAAAACCCTTAATCACAACCTGGGGCAGGGTAGTTTTCTCAGTTAATCCAGGTGCACAATGAATGGCATCGAAGACATCCTTCCAAAACAAAAGATGGTGATGGTTCCCTATGATCGTCAAGACATGCAGTCATTATCTCTTGAAATAAAAGCCCATTAAGTCAAAACCTATGAAGGAGACTTAAGAAAATATTGGGGCATCCCGCTGACTGTAATCACAAAAAGAAACAGTTCAAGCAAAAGACAGGGATAATAAAATCAAAAAGAAAGAGGTCTTACAAACCCTCAACAAAAATGACTGCCTATTCAAAATAAATTGTCAGTATCTGAATCATCACTAGAATATCATATCAAAGACTCAAACGGGATCTAAATGCACAATTAACTGAGCATAGGATCGAAGAACATCACGAAGAACGGGTGGGTACAAATAAAATTTGAGCCTTTATCCTTTGTTTCTTAAACCGTGAACCATGCCACGTTATAACCCTTAAAAGTCCCAGCTGAGGCATTGGTTAGTTCGAAAGTATATTGTTACAAAAGGTATCCTGACTCCTATAAGGTTTGCTATAAATCCTGAGTTGACATCACACTTTTACAAAAAAAAAACTTGTTTTACTAAAAAAATGAATTTTCAAACTTCAAGACAGACATAAGCTTTACATTCTTAAAATAACATCGTTTACATATGACTATTTGTTCAACAACAGAGAAATCCGCATGACAAATATCTAGTGAATAAAAACCTTCTCAATAAAAAGGATCACCTCAAGTGGAAAAACACTTCCAACCAAGGGGGCACGGCATGATCATTGTCCATCATCTGGGGCAGTCAAGTCAAGATTCAAGGAATCTCTCAAAGATGCCAAATAGCCAGGGGCAGATCTCCATCTGAATCACTTGAGGCATCGGGCATGAATTCCAGCAACGAATCATGTACGATCAAACGAGCATCTTCTGGCAGTGTGGCAACACTTACTACTATGGACAGTGACAATTTTCCGTACTCGGTGAACATGGACATAGCCGGAAAATACTATGCATGAACAAAGACCCGCTAAGCTGACTGGCCTAGGAAAAAATAAGGGCGGCCCGGTGAACCAAAAGGGTTCAGGCAAAAATTAGGGATAAAAAGAAAAAAGATATGTACACCCGGCAAGTCGAAAACTTGAAAAGGCGGCTTGAGCAAAAAAGGGTATCCCGGTGGACTGAAAATTGAAAGGGCGGTCCAGGCAAAAGTTAGGGATTTGGAGCATATGACTATGTCCCGTCATCTTATCATTTGTTTATCAATAGAAGACTTATCATCTTGATCAGCATCCACAAAGCCTCCGTTGGTACTTTCTTCAGCAGGTACAGAGGCAGAAAAGTCCTGATGCGAAGTCATTATCGTATCCTCAGCATACGACCCTGTGACATCTACACTCCCCACAAGTAGAGGCAACTAAAGATTTGGAATTGGCTTCCTCCAAACAGGAGCTACGTCCCCCAATAAAGTTCCTTCAGAGAATCGATATCTATATTCCCCGACAGAATTTCATAATCGCAAGCGGGTCATAAAGTTTTCTCCCGAACAAAGTTTATTTCTCTGAATACATAAGCTTAATCCCCGATAGAGTTTATCCCTTCAGCTATGGAAGCTTCTCTCTCCAACAGAATTATTCCCCCACAGAGTTATTCTCAAGCAGAGTCTCTCCTCGGTAGAATATCTGGGGCAAATCCCCAGCATAGTCATCTTCGGTTCACCATCTCCAGCGGAAGTAGAAGAACCACTTGTTCTACGGCGGTTAGGAACTCAATTTCCGTTACTCTCCAGCAATGGTTAGGGATTTATTTTCCCACTCGGATATGTCACAATAGCATTTCATGTTCATATATCATGACGTGCACATACATATTGCATACAACATAATCTCATTTATTTTGAGAACGTCATCATACAATGCATTTCATGCATCATATACGATTAATCATGTACCTTTTCAGGAAAAATGGTTATCATCAACAACTTCCAGCAAGTTCAAGATTAGCTCCTGAAACTAAACAGAGTAATTATCTGCACGATCAAATGTAGCTTTACACGGGTTCGTCACAAAGCAATCTCACACGGGTTTCTCCTAAATGCAGCTTCACATGGGTTTATCCTGAAAAATCTTACACAGGTCCTTTCTCATACATTTCCGAATGAAGTTTTACACGAACTTATCCCAAAGTAACCTTACCCAGGTTCCTCCTGAAGTTTTACACGAACTTATCACAAAGTAACCTTACCCAGGTTCCTCCTGAAGTTTTACACGAACTTATCACAAAGTAACCTTACCCAGGTTCCTCCTAAAATTTTACACGAACTTATCCCAAAGTAACCTTACCCAGGTTCCTTCTGAAGTTTTACATGAACTTATCACAAAGTAACCTTACCTAGGTTCCTCCTGAAGTTTTACACGAACTTATCCCAAAGTAACCTTACTCAGGTTCCTTCTGAAGTTTTACACGAACTTATCACAAAGTAACCTTACCCAGGTTCCTCCTGAAGTTTTACACGAACTTATCCCAAAGTAACCTTACCTAGGTTCCTTCTGAAGTTTTACACGAACTTATCACAAAGTAACCTTACCTAGGTTCCTCTTGAAGTTTTACACAGACTTAGCCCAAAGTAACCTTACCCAGATTCCTGCCGAAGTTTTACACGGACTTATCCCGAAGTAACCCTACCCAGGTTCCTCCTAAAGCCCTACACAGACTCATCACGAGCAACCTTACCCAGGTTCCTTCTGAAGTTTCACTCAGACTTATCTTGAGGCAACCTTACCCAGGTTCCTTCTCAATTCAGATGCAGTTTTACCCAAACTCCTTACAAAGTAACCTTACCCAGGTTCCTTCTCAGTTCAGATGCAGTTTTACCCAAACTCCTCACAAAGCAACCTTACCCAGGTTCCTTCTCAATTCAGATGCAGTTTTACCAAAACTCCTCACGAAGCAACCTTACCCAGGTTCCTTCCCATAAGCCCTACTATCCAGGGCATTCATTTAAAAGAAACCCTACGATCCAGGTTCCTTCTCATAACCTTACCATCCAGGTTTCTTTTCTCTTACCTCCAGACGATAATTTACAACACGGTAAAACCTGGACCCGACCAGTTTCAGTCAATTTCACCTTTCCCCAGCAAGTCACGATGCAGCCTGTACACTGACCAGATATGCAGTTCACCTCCGGAGTTAATTCCCCAGTAGAGTAACAGACAACTGAAGCTCCTAAAATTCTATTTCTCCCAAGACTGATACCAACATTCCTCAAAAGATTCCTCCTTAACGACAAGAGCATGGACTCTCATCAAAAGAATATATCATGAAATCAACATCCTCTAGATGGCATATTCAAGCCCATCTCGGACGATACTCCGTCACATCTTGGATGGCATCTTTAAGCCCATCTCCGACAATCTTCTATCATCAACCTCCAAATGGCATCTATAAGCCCATTCCCGATAGCACAAATCAAGTATTACTTCATGCGACTGCAAATTTCTGGGCACTCTAGTGTTCAATCATCTTCCACCTTCAGATTACGAAAGGCAGAATAGCCAATCTACATCCTCAGGTTTAAGAAGATTTAACAATGGCAGCTGTTGTACCCCAAAATTTTCCCTATCATTTTACTCAATACATACTCCTAGAAGTCCTCAATTGGCTCATGTTTGCCCAAGAGTTGACCAGAAAAACTCTCTCCTTAGGCAGTGTGTCTCAAATTAAGGTTTCCATTTTCATCAAGATAGGTGGACTCCAAAGACCTCATATTTATCTCCATGGTCCTAATATGTTCTCAAGACCCTACATGTCAAGTTTCATGCCTTGCACAAGAAGTTTGCTCAGTCAACTACTCAAATGCTTGATAATCGATTGTATTAGGTCAATAGTCAACTGTGGCCCACATACAGTCAAACTTCAAGATTTTTGGTCAACATTAATATTTTGAAGTGACTTTCATCATTTTATCAAGGGTTGATCATGATTATTCAAGGAATGCTCCAAATTCATCAAAACCCAAAAGTTGCTAAATTATGGTTTCTTAGGAAAAGTCAACTAAACTTTGACCAAGCATAACTTCCACATGCTTTATCATAAATTTTCCATCCAAGGATCATTTTTAAGAGGATGCAATTCCCTACAACTCATATTCAGCCCACAAGTTCAAAATATGCACTCAAAAAAAGATATGAATTTCTACATTATGGGTCCTTTTGAAAAGTCAACAAAAACACCTTTTGGGTTAAAGCTTCCTACATGAACATGGAAGACTCAATTGAGATAAGACAAAATATATTGCTTAAGGGACATCCTAAGCTTTATAAAAAGTCCAAGAATACCTCTCTAGGATTAAAATTGGAGGAGATATGTCTTGTCAAAGTTGACCTTTTTTGCAAAATTGCCAAAAGTCAAATAGGCTCAAAATTACATTTTTTGCCAAATGAGCCTAACTTTTTATGCTTGCACCTCACTTATAATATGGTCTACGACCCAAATATTCATCCACACATTATTTGCTTCATTTTTTAATTTATTTTGATTTTTTATTAATTAAAAGTTAAATTAAATCAAATAATTGGTGAATAATAGTAAATATGTGATTTGATTTGGTTTTTGGACAGGTTGGCAATCAAAATATGCTGAGTTATCAAGGACAAAATGAATCAAGCATAATTGGTACAAGAAAGGGATGATTTGGCTCAAAATAGCAAGTTTACATGTAGCATGAAAATCAAATCAAATCTCTCATAATTGCAAAGATTCAATCTAAGTTTGTAACCCTAATTCATTCTAAGATATATAGGGAACATGTACAAAGCATGAGAAAAGGTTTTGCAGGCGTAAACACAAAGAACAAAGCTTAAAATTTTCAAAGAAAAGTGCAGATCCAATCTTGCTCCGTAGGCCGTTTCAAGCGTTTCTAATGATCAAGTCATCTCCCTAGGCACTCACTGAACCTGTAGCAAGCATTTGCAAGGCTTAAAACATCCAGAAACGCACGCAATCACTCTCACAGTTTCCTTATGTTTTCCAAATCGATTATTGAATTTCTTGCATCATTAGCATGTTTAAGTTATATATTTGTGATCATGAATGTGTTTGCAACCTGACTGGATGATTTAATTGTGTTTTTTACGCATATACGTGCCTTTTCCATTATTAGGGTTTTCGTGTGCGTTGTAGGGGTTTGCTACACAGGTTAAATTGGGCCAAAAGAAGAATACCATGATGTTCACGAGATCAAGACGAATTGATCCACATAACTGGAAATAATTTATCATGCCTGTGCTGGATTTTTGAGTTTTGCAGGTTTGTAGCTACAGACTTTTGTCTGTAGGTAAAGGTATAAGAACCTAAGGCGGCGGAGAAAGGTAGAAGAAGATATGTGTCAGCCAGCCATTCGCCCATTTAAAAATTCGCGCGCATGGGAGTCAGTGATTTGTTTTCTTTATATTATATTTTGTTTTCCTTATACTAATAATTAAAACGTGTAGCGCAGCTGGCAACGAGGCATTGGTATTAACCATAAGGACCTGGGTTCAATCCCAGGTCCCACCATTTCCTTTATTTTGTTTTCTCTCAATAGATCCAGCGTGTCTCCCACTCAGGCGCCTATGATACATCCTTATGTCCAGCCGCTTGATCAAGCATACTATTAGATCCAACACACAGGCAGTGAGGGACCATGATGCACCCTCAAGTCAACGCTACAAGAGATCAGGCACTGACTGGGCTTAGAGCGTTTTTGGGCCTGGAAAATTCAGATTTGCACCCCCCATTTGCTAGTACATACAGGCCCAGTTTGCTTTTCTTTTATTTTCTTTTTAATTTCTTTAATTAATTTCTTTATTTGTTTTTAATTAATTAACACAAAAATTATTATTTTTTATAAAATTAAAAAATCACAAAAAATACATAATTAAATATTTATTCAAAGTAATATTTTTGAAAATAAATTAGGTTAATTAATTTAATTTCTTTTTCAATTAAAATTAAATAGAAACTAGGTTTTAAATTTTACAATTAAATTTCTTTTCTCAAATAAAAACCACAGAAATACACAAAATCTTTTTTTTTACAAAATATTTTATTTTCTTGAAATTATTTAATTTAGTTTAATTCCATTTTCTTTTATAATTAAAAATAATTAGAATTAGGGTTTTAGTCGTACATAACCAAATAAAATCTTTTTTCCAAAATAGTTTAAATATTTTTTCAAGTTGATTTTTAGGGTTTTCAATTTCTCCTCGCATTTAATTTACCGCGCACATTTTTATTTGTTTTATTATTATTGTAACTGTTTCGAGCTTGTAATAGTTTTAATTAGGGTTTTAAGCTTTAGCATTTTTATTTTCAGTCGAGACAATTATGTAACTGTCAAAGCCTTGTAATAGCTAGGTTTATTTTTCGCACTTTAAATTCCTGCAAATATTTTACTGTCTAGATGTATGCTAATAGGATTGTATGGCAAGAATGTCTGGAAATTTAAATGGTAGATCACCTAATGTGCAAAGATTAAATAACTGAAACAATTCATATGCACATATTCACTCATAGGGTTTACCTCACTTCGGTTGCCTTCGGTAAACAGTCATTAAGCATAGGAGATTTTAGTAGTTGCCCTCCAGTTCTAAGAGATCAAAGTGTTCCATTCGAATGTTGCCTCGGAAATGTTGCCTCGGAATGATCTTAAGACTCTAGGGTTACTACTAAAGTTTTCTAACTGTTGCTCTAGTGATTGTACTTGTCCCTTTTGAATGTCCCTTACAAACTCCAACGACGGTGCTACCTACTCCTTAATAGTAGGATAGCGCTTTCTAAAGGGAACGAGAACGAACAATCTTTTTTCGAGTAGGTAGAATCTTAAGTACTTGCTCAATAAAAACTTTTCACACAAACACCTTTCAAAATAAATATTCAAAACAAACTTTGTCACGTCCTTGAGGACTGATACAAGGGTCATCATGAAGTAAAACATTTTCAAAACAAGCATACATAAGCAATTTTAAAAAATGAGCAAGTACCTAAGTGCCCATGGAAAACCATGGATAGAAATAGTGCTAACACCTTCCCTTTCTATAATTTACCCCCCGTACTCAGAATATCTCGAAAAAAGGTTTTTTTTCTGTTCTTTTTCCTTTTCCATGATTGGATAAAATAAAAGTCGATGGCGACTCTTACTTACCGCGACATTTTATGAACAAAAAACGCAAAACGCAAACCAGTAAAAACAGTTGGTTCTGCCACTGTATCACACAACCCAAGTATTGTTTTTACTTAAGAGTCTTAACTAAGTATTTGTAATTTCGAAGTATGTTCTTCCTGGAAATTCCTGGGATTGAGGTTGTCTTTCTTTGTAATTGGGAAGTGTGTTTTTCCTGTCAGTTCTTGGGATTGAGACTGTCTTTCCTTGTAATTGAGATTTGATAGCACCACGGTGATTGGAAGTGAGTGGGTTCTCATGTCTAGGAAGTGCCTATGTAGAAGTTGCACTGGTTAGGGATTAAGTGAGAGGTTGTAAACGGGGGAGTTTAGCTTCAAATTATTACTGCTACCAGATTTCCTTCCTAGCTTGGTAGTCCCTAGATATAGGTGAGTTTCACCAAACTGGGTTAGCAATTGTTTGTCTTCTTTATTACTATGTGTTTATAATTCTGCTCAATATATCAGTTTGGTATTGTTATTCAGTTTGTATGCAGGTGTTGTAACATTCGTCATGACATCATACTCTGATGTTTGTAACATCAGCTCTGCCATATTATGTAAGTGCCAGAATTTCATTTAGGTTTGGGGCTTTGGGTCTCGCTATTAAACTCTTTAAACTATCATATTTTTAGCATATGATTCATAACATATTTGGATTCAAATACTTAAAATTCATGTCATTAAATTATGGGTGACAAAATAGGTCCGAACAGGTAGTCATGCCCGTTTTGTCCGCACCTTCTAATATGTCAGCCCCGTCTTTTTGCGGGACGAGCATTGACATGAATTTTTTCATTTTTAACCTTAAAAGGTGCAGTTTTCGCATTAACCCACCCTCATTTTTTGTTTGTGGGGCAAACTAAAATTTTAGGCTTGCATCATCAACTATACTTGTCCCATTTTATCACGCATTTTTACAAGATAATTTTGATTACAAGGAGGGCCGAAGCCCTGAAGAATAGACTACAAAGTGAATAACCTGGGAACTGGATTCCCAAATGTGATACGGTGGGAGAACTGACTTGGGTGTTTTGTGTTTGATCGCAAATGTTACGGTTAACAAGAGTCGCCACTGACTTTTCTTTTATCCAAAAGGAAAGGTGAAAAAGCACAAGAAAGACCTTTGAGATTGTTTCTTGAGTTTGGGGGGTAGATTATGAAAAGGGAAAGTATTAGCACCCATTTCATCCATGGGTTCTTAGTTACTTGCTAGATCACTTGTTTTTTTGTTTGAAATTGTGCTTTGTGGGTTTTTTTTTTAAAGTATTTTGTAAAGAGGCCATTGTTTAGGCAATCTTTGTAATGATTCTCGTTCGTAAGAATGTATACCAAGATATTTGATCTTTTGAAAATATTTTCAAGTTTGTAAGATGTTTGAAAGTGTAAGTGTTTGTTTTGAAAATAGCAAGGATGTTTGTTTTGAAATGGAGCAAGTAATTAGGAGCAATATACCTACTCAAATGTCTTTCTTGTTCATTTTATTTTCCTTTGACGTTGTTGTCTTACCATTGATTTGGTAAGTAAACCTATCTTTGGATGTAAACGGGACGGACGTGGGTCATCGTATAACCATGATTAGCAATGTTGCAAGGTATCCTAGCATTCATTTTTAGGGACTAAGGCCATTTGAAAGGCAGCTTAGATAGCGTCATCGAGGGACTATGATCTTGTATTTGCTTGTTTTTGCTAAGATGCCTTACATGCGTAATATGGTCATTTTGTATATGGCAACCAAGTGGAATAACCCTAGGGGTGTTTGTGTGCAAATGTATTGTTTTCATGCTTGATTTTGTCTTTGATTAGGGTTCTCTATTTGTTTGGTTTTAGTCTTTCCATACAAAAACTAATTACTAGTAATTGTATAAAGCGGTAAATTGCGGAAAATAAATATTCTACGCTATTACAATCATTAGAGGGATGGGGTGTACAAAGTATAAATGGGGATTGCAAGTAAAATTAAAATCCTAAGTTACTATTACAACCATATTGAATAGATAAGAATGTACAAGAAATGTAAAATGAACTTGTTTTGTTTAAGTAAAGAAATAAGTTTTATTTAAGAAAATATTTTGATCTTTTTATGTTAAAAGAAATAAAATAATACATGTAAAAAATGTAAAAGGTTTTTGGTGTTTTTGATTTGTGAAAATAGAAGTGATAGCAAAAATAATAAGGAAAAAAGAAAATAGAGTCAGGGTGTGATACGGTGGGAGAACTGACTATGGTTTTGCGTTTGTTTTCGCAAATGTTTCGGTTGAGCAAGAGTCGCCACCGACTTTTTATTTTATCCTAAGGAAAGGTTAAAAAGCACAGCAAAAACCTTTTGAGATGTTTTCTTGGGTTAGGGGAGTAGATTATAGAAAGGGAAGGTATTAGCACCCTTTCTATCCATGGTTATCCATGGGCTCTTAGTTACTTGCTTAGATCAACTTGCCTTATTTTTCAATTGTTTGAAATGGTGCTTTGTGTGTGTGTGGGTTTGAAAATTGTTTTGAAAAGAGGCCAATGTGGTGGCAACCTTTGTAATGATCCATGTTGGGATGTATACAAAGGTGTGTGTCTTTTGAAAAGGTTTTCATTTGTTTTTGAGATTTGTTTTGAAAGTGTTGTGAGATGTGGTTTTAGAAAATAGGCAAGTGTTTTGTTTTTGCAAGTTTGATTCAAGTAACTAAGAGGTTATCTACTCCTAAATTTCTCAAAGTTTATTGCGATGTTTTAACCCTTTTAACAAGTTTGTTCCACCATTGTATTTGGTGGACAATCTCATGTTAGGATGTGAAAGGGACGGGCGCGGGTCATCGTTTAGACCATAATTGCAATGGTGCCAAGTATCTTTGGGCAATTTTCTTTAAGGGACTTGATCATTTGTTTAGGCAACTTTTTGAAAGCGTCGTCGAGGGACTATGATCATTTGATTGTTTGTTTTGCCCAAAGAGACCTAACATGCAATATGGCCCAATTTTGAAAGGCAACAAGTGGAATACCCTAGGGGGGTGCAAGTGTGATTTGTGTGTCCATTTTCATGCTTGTTTATCTTGAAATTAGGTCAAACTATTTTCATTGTTTTTTCGCATACAAACCCTAATCCTAACATGGCATAATTAGAAAGCAATAAAGTGCGAAAAATAAATTTACTAAACTATTACAACACAATATATGGGAAGGGGGGTACAAATGTTCAAATGGGGATTTTTGACAAGGAATTTAAACCTAACTATTACATCAGTATTTGAATTATTTACAAGATATTTATTTGCACAAATTAAATGAAATAAGAATAAATATGTAAGATGCAAAAATGGTTTTTGTATGTATGGAAAAAAAGTATTTTTATATGTCAAAATAAACAAAAATAAAATTATTATTTTTTTGAGTTTTTTCATGTTTAGGGCAAAACCCTAATTTTATTAAATAAAATGTATTATTTATTTATTATGTACAAATGTTTATTTATTATATACAAAAATAAAAATGAAGTATATTTGTGAAAAGGTATTTTTTATATTAAATATTAATAAAAAAATAAAACTGTGTATATTTTGTATTTTAACCTAAATATTCTAATAAATATATATATATGTATTATTTTCTAAATATGTATTATATATACAAAAATAATAATATTTAATATTTATAACAAAAAAGTATTTTTTTATATAAAATATTTTCAGAAGATAAAACAAAATAAAAATGAAAATAAAAATGTTTTTGCATATTTTTTAGTATTCTTTAATAAAATGTATCTATTTATTTATTTATGCATAAAAAACTAATCTAAACAAACAAATACCTAATAAATTCAAAAATGGTGTAAAAAATTATTTTTTTATTTTTTATATTATGAGGAAAAATAAATAAGTCAAACCAAAAAAAGAAAAGTTAAAAAATCATTAAAATGAACAAAATGGGCTTAGGGGGTTCAGAAGTAAATGTATGGTGCAAATAAGAAAAACAATCCAGGCCCAGCCCAGAACCAGTCATCTTCAACCTCAGAACAAACTTCGTTCAAGAAAACACGCGTTTCCTATCTCCCAATTCCTGGACTTTCAAGCAAAACTCACAACATGAAAAATGTAGAGCATGAGAAGACGAATCCAACCATATAAAGAACTTGACTTAACTCTCTAAGATGAGGGAGAATTTCTTCTCCCCCAATTCCTGACCTAGTTTTTCATCAATGTTCAGACCTTAAATTCTTGCAGCACACATAATATAAATGATATCTAATTACATGGGCATGTTCAGGGCTATGAATGTGACATATTCTCTTCACAAACCTAAAGCTAACAATGCCTAATAAGAGAGATACGAGTTCATGAACTTACCTGTTCAGTTGAAGTTATATCTGGCAATGGAGAAGCTTTCAGTGCAAGGTGATGATTGGTATAGCTTCCTTGAGGTCCAGGGATGCTATTCCAAGCTTTACTTTGTCTTGAAACATTTTGAATCGTGCTATGGAACTTCAACTGCAAAACAAGAAAATGAAAATGGTGGAACTGGTTAGAGGAGTTACAGGTCGTGTTTTATGTTTGGATTAGCTTCAAGTGATGCTAGGAAATGTGTTTGATGAGCTTTTAGCAAGAAAGCATGAAAGGGATGAGAGTTGGAACTCAATCTGCAGAGGTTACTCTGTTTGGGCAGTTTGAAGGTGATTCTGGGAATGAGAGGGTGTTAGGGATGGTTGGCTCGTGTTCTAGCTTGTGTTTGATGTTTAGGATATGTTTGATAACTTTTCTTAGGCTTGCTTGTGCTGAGATGAAAGTTGGTATATGTTATGATGTGTTTCTTGAACTTTAAGCAAGCAATGGTCAAGTTGTGTTCTAGACAGGTAGAGGACCCCTAAACATGCTGCAAACCTTGGCATTGATCAGTGTGATTAGTCCTTAAACTTGTGCCAAGGGGATTTCATCTGTACTTCTTGGATTTGCATTATGACATAAAGCTTGCTTTTGCAAAAATGGTTATTTCACTTTTTCCATTTATGGCCTAATCTTGCATACAATGCTTGGATACACAAAATAAGGCTTTGGCACAATGAGTATGCATTAAATTATTGAGTGTTGGATGGTTTAGAGGCCTGTAATGTAGCATAAACCAAGTTGACTTGAAAATGGCAATGTGTATGAACATGTCTTGGCCAAGAACAAAAGTGACTTTTTGCCATATTGCAAAATTCGATTCTCTCAAGTCACGAGGTTGTTTGATGAGTTCTTGGACATTTTGGAAATCTTGGAATGTGTACTACAATCCATATTTGAAGTGCAAATTGAAATTCCAAGTGGAAGTATGTGAAAAATGGTCTTGAAGTTAGGTAAAAAAACTTGCCTAAAATAGGTCAAATTTTCACTAAGTTAAGAATGGTTTGGCACCCTTGTTCCAAAAATTGTAACTTGAGATACAAGCTTCTTTTGGGAAAACTTTGTGAATAAAAGTTTTAGATTATGCAATAGGCTACAACTTTCATGTTTTGACTTTTGCTTGAATCCAAATAAATCTTGGTGAGAAAGTGGGGAAAAGTTGGGAAAAAATTAGGGTTTTTCATAACTTAGAAAAATTCTAAGTTATGAAAACTCTCATTTCAAACCCTAATTTGCAATTTTTGGTTTCTTGGTGAACAAGTTTCATGATTTGGCATGTTTTGATGAAAAATGAATCTTGACCCTTGATTTTGACCAAAAAGTCAAAGTTTGACTTTTCAGTATACAGTCAAAATTGATCAATTGACTGGGAAATTCAACTATCAATCTTGTGCATTTGGGATCTTTTGAACTTTTTGAACATGTCAAGACAATTCCATGGGGTCCTTGAGTCCATATGTGAGCTTGGTTTGCCATTGGCTAGGTCAAACAGTCAAAAATTTGCCTTTGTGCAGTCAAAACCCTAAAAATGACCATTTTACCCTTTTGATGATCTGATCAAATTTCTTGTGGAGTTGTGATCCAAACTTGATCAAATGGTCCATGTGAGTTCATAATGTTGATGTGGGTCAATTTTCATGAGATTTGACTGTCAATTGGCCACAGTTGACTTTTTCCCCAATACAGTTGATTTCTAGGTTAACTGTCCAATTGACTGGGCAAAATTTGGAATCAAGACTTGAAATTTGGTATGGACAAACTTGGGAGTCCAACATGAAGCATGAAAGTCATCTTAGGCATTTTAGGTCAAAATATCCTTGTGCAATCACAAACCCTAATTTGGGTCAACAGTGCAAGGAGAAGTCTTGAGCAGAGGAAACCCTAACTGGATCTTGATCTTCAAGGGTCTTGTGATGAGAAAATGTTGAGGAAATGGGAGGGCAAATTTTGGGGTACAACAGTTGCCCCTGTTCAATCTTCTTGAACCTGAAGAGTTAGATTGGCAAGTTTGCCTTTCGTGACTCGAGGGTAAAAGGAGATTGGACACTAGAGTGCCCGGAAATTTGCACTCGCATGTCGAAGTATCAACAATGTGATGTCGGGAATGGGCTTACAGATGCCATTTGGAGAGATGGTGGATAGGGAGATGGGCTTATAGATGCCATCTGGAGATGCGACAGAACCTTGTCGGGAATGGGCTTACAGATGCCATTTGGAAGTGTTGATCGCATAAGAGATTCCTTAGCGAGAACTTGTGTATTTGAGACAGATGTTTTCCTGGCTTGTTACAGGTGTTTGATCTTCAATCTCCTCACGCAGATATGCCCTGGCTAGATACAGGAATCGAATCTACAGTCGGTTGTTCACAGATGTACCCTGGCTAGATACAGGAATCGAATCCGGAAATAGTCGTCAACAGATATGCCCTGGCTGGATACAGGATCGCATCTGGAATTGTGATAGTTGATAGATATGCCCTGGATGGATACAGGAATCGAATCTTTGAACTCTTCAGACGTGCCCTGGCTAGATACATGAGTCGAGTCTGGAAATGGTCGTTAACAGATATGCCCTGGCTGGATACAGGAATCGAATCTGGAAATGTTGTTGTTGATATATGTGCCCTGGCTGGATACAGGAATCGAATCTTTGAACTCTTCAGACGTGCCCTGGCTAGATACAGGAATCGAGTCTGGAAACTGATCACTCTCAGATGTGCCCTGGCTAGATACAGGTATCGAATCTGGAATTGTGACAGTTGAAGGTAGTTGTCTTTGGGATTGTCTTTTTCCTTGAAAAGGCAAAAACATAAGTTGTATGCAATGTCATGATGTATGATATGCATGATGTCATGATGTTCAACATGAGATAGTGTTGTATGCACTTTATCATGTATGTAAGCAAGATGTATGAGAATGTGAAATGTTTATGAATGTAATTTCATCTTTAGAAAATAAATCCTTGACGACCGGCCGGGGAATTGCTCTGTGGAAGAGATACTTTGCTGAAGCTTCGATGAGAGGCCTGCTGAGGACTTCAATGATGGATTCCGCTGGGGATAATGATGATAAACTCCGCTGGGGAATACCAAAGATAAACTCCGCTGGGGAATAGGAAGAACTTTGCCGAGGGCGATCTTCCATGGCAGATAGCTGAGGATAACCCAGTTATAAGCCCTTGTGAGGAATAACTTTGAATAAAGCTCGGGAGAGACGTCCGTATTCTGCAGGGGGTAAGCTTCCAGAATCTACTGGGGATAAGCTTCAAGATCTGCTGGGGAATGTATTGCTGAATCTTGTCTTACTCTGCGGGGAGTTGAGATAATCTGGATCACATTCTTCAGTTAGATCTACCTTGGTACCTTGGCGGACAAAGCAACCAGACTGCATCAGACAACTTCACATCGCCCTCTGTTTCTGATGTCACCTGTAATTAGTCTTTTGTTTCATATGCAAATATTTGTGAATCAGCAATTTAATGTCAAATGCATATATCAAAAATGAACATTGGACGTTCTTCGCAAGACAAAACAGAAAAAAGGAAAAACAATTGGCAATTTGTATGGGAAAATGAATTTGTATTGATTTTGAAATTTGCCTGTGAATAGGCGTTTTTGTACAAGAGGCTGACATCCTAGTAAGAGAATGCCGCCGAATAACATAGAATTTACAATTTTGAAAAAGGGAACAAAACAGCTATGTGCACAATATTCCCACTGGGTTCCAACTCTGCTATCGCCTTTATGTCTTCAAGCGTCTCATCACTTTGCTGCCTAGTTGAAGATGAAGCTGATTGGTCGATGCCGAAGTCTGAGCCAGATAGTTGATGCCGAATTCTGGATGCAAGGTGATCCAATGAGACATAGTGTTATGCTTTATCCCTAACTTTTGCCTGGACCGCCCTTTCGGGTTTTCAGTCCACCGGGATACCCATTTTTGCCCAAGCCGCCTTTTCAGGTTTTCGACTTGCCGGGTGTATAGATTTTTTTTCATTTCATCCCTTATTTTTGCCCGAACCCTTTTGGTTCGCCGGGAAGCCCTTATTTTTTCCTAGGTATGTCAACCTAGTGGGTCTTTTATCATGCGTAGTATCTTTTTACTATGTCTGCATTGGCGGGGTGAGGAAGGTCGTCACCATCCATGGTGGTCAGAATCATGGCTCCTCCTGAGAACACATGTTTAACCACAAATGGCCCTTCGTATGTAGGGGTCCATTTGCCCCGGGGATCACTTTGAGGAAGGATGATGCGTTTGATTACCAGGTCCCCAACTTGATATTCTTGTGGTCTGACTTTCTTGTTAAATGCCCTGATCATCCGTTTTTGATACGTCTGACCATGACAGATAGCGGTGAGTCTCTTTTCGTCAATCAGGTTTAATTGATCAAGTCGAGTCTGGATCCAGTCATCTTCACTCAGATATGCATCCTTCATTATTCGGAGAGAGGGTATCTGGACTTCAATTGGCAAGACTGCCTCCATGCCATAGACCAAGGAGAAAGGAGTTGCCCCGGTTGACGTCCTTGCTGAGGTACGGTATCCATGAAGAGCAAACGGTAGCATTTTATGCCAATCTTTATAGGTCACTGTCATCTTCTGCACAATTTTCTTGATATTCTTATTAGCCGCCTCTACAGCCCCATTCATCTTCGACTGGTAGGGAGAAGAGTTGTGGTGTTGTATCTTGAATTGTTCGCAGAGCTCAATGATCATCTTGTTATTGAGATTGGTACCATTGTCCGTAATGATTCTTTCCGGGACACCATACCGACAGATCAGATTATGCCGGATGAGACGTGCCACGACGCTCTTGGTTACTGTGGTGTAGGAAGCTGCCTCAACCCACTTCGTGAAGTAATCGATTGCTACCAGGATGAAGCGATGCCCGTTGGATGCTTTCGGTCGGATCTCACCGATCATATCAATGCCCCACATTTCAAAAGGCCAAGGTGCCGTCAGGACGTTCATAGGAACTGGAGGAATGTGCACCTTGTCAGCATAGATCTGGCATTTATGACAAGTTCGAGAGTGTTGGTAACAATCGGCTTCCATTGTGGACCAGAAATATCCTGCCCTAAGGATTTTCTTTGCCATGGTGTGTCCACTGGAATGTGTCCTAAATGTACCTTCATGCAGTTCTATCATGATCTTCTCTGCTTCAGCCTTATCCACACAACGCAGTAAAGTTGAATCATGATTCCGTTTGTAGAGAATGTCGTTGCTGAGGAAGAATTTTGCCGCAAACCTTCTCATGAACTTCTTGTCATTGACAGATGCACCTTCAGGGTATTCCTGAGCTTCCAAGTATCTCTTCACCTCATGATACCAGGGTTTTTCAGTCACCTTTTCGGCCTCAAGATCGCAGCAGTATGCCGGTTCGTCCAACTTCCAGATAATGATCCGGGGAGCCTCATTGTCCCATTTAACTTTGAACATTGAAGACATCGTAGCTAGTGCGTCCGCTAGCTGATTCTCCTCTCTTGGGAAGTGCTCAAAAGTTATCTCTTCAAAGCGGGGAAGCAAGGTCAACACATACTCCTTGTAAGGAATAAGATTTGGGTGTTTCGTATCCCACTCGCCTTTGATCTGATTGATCACGAGAGCGGAATCTCTGAAGACACTCAGAAATTTGATCCTTAAGTCGATTGCAGCTTGTAGACCCATGATACATGCCTCATATTCTGCTATGTTGTTGGTGCAGTTGAAACATAATCGGGCGGTGAGTAGAGTATGAGTTCCTTTGGGAGATATGATTACAGCGCCGACGCTGTTACCCAAAGCGTTAGAGGCTCCGTCAAAATGCATAGACCATCGGGATCCTTCCTCAGGTCCTTCATCCGGTCCAGGCACTTCACAATCAGTTACCACCATGATGTCTTCATCCGGAAAATCAAAGTTCAATGATTGGTAATCGTCCACAGGTTGGTGCGCCAAATGATCTGCCAGTACACTTCCTTTGATTGCTTTCTGAGTTGTATACTAGATATCATATTCTGTCAAGATCATTTGCCATCTTGCTATTCTTCCAGACAGAGCAGGCTTTTCGAATATGTACTTGATGGGATCCATCTTTGAAATCAACAAAGTGGTGTGAGTTAGCATATACTGTCTCAGCCAGCGAGCAGCCCATACCAGAGCGCAGCAAGTTTTCTCAAGCAGTGAGTAACGAGACTCACAGTCGGTAAACTTTTTGCTCAGGTAATAAATAGCGTGCTCTTTTCGGCCAGACTCGTCATGCTTCCCCAGCACACACCCCATTGAGTTATCAAGTACTGTCAAGTATAGTATCAGGGGTCTTCCTTCCACTGGTGGCATAAGAATGGGTGGCTCTTGGAGATACTCTTTTATCTTTTCAAAGGCAGCCTGACATTCATCGTTCCAGCGTACTACTTGATCTTTCTTCAGTAATTTGAAGATTGGCTCACAAGTAGCAGTCAGATGTGAGATGAATCGGGCAATGTAATTCAGTCGTCCCAGGAAGCCTCTGACTTCCTTCTCTGTCTTTGGAGTCGGCATCTCTTGTATGGCTTTTACCTTGGCAGGGTCCACCTGAATACCTTTATCACTTACAATGAAACCTAGCAATTTTTCGGACCTCACCCCAAAGGTGCATTTGTTGGGATTCAACCTCAGCTTGTATAACTTTAGTCGATCAAACAGCTTCCTCAGATGATCAAGGTGTTCTTCCTCAGTTTGGGACCTTGCAATCATGTCATCAACATATACCTCAATCTCATGATGGATCATATCGTGAAATAAAGCAACCACGGCACGTTGGTAGGTTGCCCCAGCATTTTTCAATCCGAACGGCATGACCTTGTAGCAGAAGGTGCCCCACTGAGTCACAAAGGTAGTCTTTTCCATATCTTCCGGAGCCATCTTAATCTGATTATACCCTGAAAAACCATCCATGAAGGAGAACACCTTGTGTTGAGCAGTATTGTCAACAAGAACGTCGATGTGAGGTAGAGGAAAGTCATCCTTGGGGCTTGCCCTGTTTAGATCCCTGTAGTCGACACACATCCTGACTTTTCCGTCCTTCTTCGGCACTGGCACCACATTGGCAACCCAATGAGGGTAAGAAGTTACTGCTAGAAACCCGGCATCGAATTGCTTCATAACCTCAGCCTTGATCTTTTCGGACATCTCTGGGCGCATACGGCGAACCTTTTGCTTTACCGGAGGGCAGTCTTCCTTGGTTGGCAGGTGATGAACTACAATGTCGGCATCCAAACCAGGCATGTCCTCATAGGACCAAGCAAATATCTCCATGTAATCATGTAGCATCTGGATCAATCGTTGCTTCATGTTGAGCTCTAAATTGGCGCCAATCTTGACCTCTTTCCTATCTGTCTCAGTACCCAGGTTAACTGTTTCCACCGGCTCTTCATGTGGTTGAATAGCCCTCTCCTCCTGGAGTAGCAGTCTTGCGAGTTCGCCAGGCACTTCGCAATCATCTTCGCCTTCGTCTTCGGCCAAGTTGATTGGATTCTCAAAGTCATAACTAGTGGTAGCAGAGCTGTTACCAGTGAGATCCAGAGTGGATTGAAACCTGTATAAGTGAGTGTGTGTAAATATAGTTGTTTTGCAATATATAACACAGAAAGAAAAAAAGCACAAGATTTGAAATGCAACAAACGTCCAATGTTTTGATTGATGATATATGGAAATGTCATACAAAAAGCCCTCATAAATGGAGCTACGATGCCCCGGGTAGGACACCGAGCCAATAAAGTTTTAACAATTGTTTGTTACAAATTGGAAATCAAAAGAATTAATTACTGCGTGACAAATGTGATAGGTGTAAAATCTTTTGCCGTCCAGTTGCTTGGTCCGTTGCTGGTGGTTGGATAGATCCAACTGTCAAATTCTGCTTCCTCTACATCCTCCTCGATAGCATTCACCCTTGGACTGGTGATAAACACTGGAGCCTTTCTGATCTTTTCCTTGCGCACAGCCCTCTGAGCCTCTGCAGTAAAGCCCAGCCCAAACTTGTCGTTCTTTTGAGTGAAGTCAGGAAGTTGACCCCAATTTGCACAATTGCCTTTCTCGATTACAGCCCGGGCATCCTTCAAGGATGCCATCTTCAACGGAAAGTCTTCTTCAACCACTGCCTCGGCCGATGCCAACGTTGGAGGTACTTCCTCAAAATGCTGAAAGGGGGTTTCAATAAATTCCCTGTCCATCTCGATATACCGGAATGAATTCAAGTGACTAACCATGTATTCCTCCTCACCCTGCACAGTAACAATCTTCCCTTTGACAGGGTATTTGAGCTTTTGGTGTAGAGTGGATGTTACTGCCCCAGCCTTGTGAATCCAGGGTCGACCCAACAAGCAGGAATAAGATGGACGAATATCCATTACATAGAACGTTGAGTCGAAGACTTGGGAACCCACACGAATAGGAATGTCTACTTCACCGTGCACCATCCTCTTAGAACCGTCAAAGGCTCTAACAATGATGTTACTAGGCTTCAATTCCAGACCCTCACAATCCAAGCGATCCAATGCCTTCTTGGGCAAAACATTCAGGGAAGAACCGGTATCCACCAACACGTGTGCGAGAGTAGTGCCCCTGCATTCTATAGAGACATGCAGGGCATCATTGTGATTTTTCCCTTTGGCGGTGAGGTCAGCATCTGAGAACCCCAAACCATTGTCAGTTGTCAAATTAGCCACACAGTCAGTGAATTGATCTGCAGAGGTCTCTTGCGGCACATGGGCCGTTTTCAGAAATGAAATTAGGGCTTTTGCATGGGCCTCTGAGCATAGCAGCAATGATAGCATAGAGATTTTGGAGGGGGTATGCCCCAACTGTTCAACAATATTGAAGTCACTCTTTTTAATGATTTTAAGGATTTCCTCCATTTCTTGTTGGGAGGCTTCCACAGCAGTCTTTTTTGATGCCTCCGTCCTGGCAGGCAAATCGGTAACAACTTCTTTGCCCCGAGTATCAGAGGACTCGGCGGCAGTAGTAGACACAGGAACTTGAATTGGAACATGCACACTTGCGCGTGTGATGGTGAGAGGTTTTCGGATAATGGGTGGTGCAATGTCAGGCGAGAAGAGCCTGCCACTGCGAGTAATCTTGGCGGGACCAGTGATGTTACTGATACTGGTACCGGTGTTGAACTCCTGCTTCACCCCAAGCACATACACGTCGGCCCCATAATGCCATGGGACCGCTTTATCAGACTCATAGGGGAGAGGCCCCGGAACAGTAATAGTAATGGGTGCAACAGACATAATTTGGACTGGCTTCCTCGGGGGAGCTTTGGTAGGATTGTAAATTGTGACAACAGATATTTCTTCAGCGGAAACAAACGGAACAGCAGTTTTCTTGAACAGAATTTCTTTGCTATCCATCAGACTTTGGATGCCTGATTTCAGCAGCGGACAACCGGTAGGGATAACAGCACACAGGAGGCAACCCTTGCTACAACCTGGAAATAAACCGGCTAGTAGTAAGTTCCTCTCAACAGTCAAAATAGGGGTAGCAACATCATTCACCGAAACAGCATACAAATCTTCCTCGACGGTATTTACTCTATGCTGGGGCATAGGAGCAGTTACAACATTTGGCCTCTCAGGCGCTTCAAACTGAATTTCCTTCGCGTCGATAAGGTCTTGTACTTTGTTTCTCAAGGCCCAGCAATCATTAGTAGTATGCCCCGGGCTATCGGAATGATAAGCACAACGGGCATTTGGGTTATACTTAGGAGATGCAGTATTAACGACCTTAGGAGCTTCTTTGATGGTCACCAAGTTGGTTGATAACAGTTGCGGTAAAATTTGTGACAAGGTCATACTCAACCGAGTATACTGTCTCTTGGGCCTCTCTCCCCTTTGTTGATTGTACTGCTGAGGAGAAGCAATAGGTTTTGAAATGACCAAAGCATTAACGGCTTGGCGACTTTCTGGCTTGACTTGTCTTCTAGGACCATAGACGGCACTTGCTTCTTTCTTAAACGGCCTCTTCTCAGTACTTGGGGAGGCAGCTTTTTGTATCTTTCCTGACCTGATGCCAGCTTTAATTCTTTCACCTATCAGAATCAAATCTGTAAACCCAGCGGAGGAGTTACCAACCAAATGATTGAAAAATGGACCAGACAAAGTCCCTAAAAACATATCAACCAGCTCACGATCAGTCAAAGGAGGCTGCACCCTGCCAGCCAAATCTCTCCATTTTTGTGCATATTCTTTGAACCCTTCGCCCGTTCCTAGAGACATACCCTGGAGTTGGGTACGCGTGGGAGCGAGATCAGAATTGTATTGATATTGTCTGTAGAAAGCGGTTGCCAAATCTTCCCAGTGTCGGATGCTAGTTCCATCTAGTTGGTAGAACCACTCAAGCTGTGACCCCGAAAGGCTATCTTGGAATAAGTGAATCCAAAGGTTATTATCTGCCGTGTAAGGTTGGATCTTCCTTACGTACGACCTTAGATGCAGCTTTGGACAAGAAGCCCCGTCATATTTGGCAAAGGCAGGTGCCTTAAACTTGTGTGGAATTACTACCCCAGAAGATAACCCCAAATCTCCGAAATCCAGCCCCGGCACATTCTGAATCTCCATGGCGCTCAAGCGGTCCTCCAATTGCTTGTATCTGTCAGCAGCAGGCGGGTATTGTTCGTCATTGTAGTCCGTCTCGTTGTCAGAGACTGCAGGACTAGGAGCTCCTCCCCCTTGGGGACTGTTTTTCTCAGCAGAAGAAGTAGTTGGTTCAGCTTCATTATAGAGTGTGTTCCCAAATCTGCGTCCAGTGTTGAATAACGCAGTCCTCTTTTTCTTCTTCTTCTTCAGGAGTAGAGTCTTCAACTCTTGCTGACCTTGGGCTAGACTTAGGACCATCTCTTGAAACTGGGCACTTTGGGCCTGAAGGGCCTTGATTGCTTGCTCACTGGATGAGTCTGGATTCATGATGACTGTTCAAATAAACAGCGAAGAAGATTAAGCAACCTGTGAAAAAGGGTACCTGCTATGCATATGGTGCAATGAGATGCGTATGTTTTATGTTTTCAAAGACAAACAAGATTCAACTTTGTAGACAAAAGGGAAACACACTTCATTAGATTCAAATTTTAAATTGTTCAACAACTTGCCCTTAGGCATTACAGGAATGAAAAATACTGAAAAGAAAATAAAAAACTGTAAATGGAAAAATCCAAAGCCCGTCAGTGCTCCCATGGCCTCCTCTTCTCAGTGTTGATGTAGTTATTCAGAACCCGCTCCTCCTCCAATTGCTTAGTCAGCCTCTGGATCTTCCGCTCCTGTTCGTTGAACTTTTCCCGATAAAAATCCCGTTCTTCCTTTAGCTGTGCCCAAGATCTCTTCATTGTATCAAAATCAGTGGGTATCTGAGGAGGGAGGACAGTTGGAGGAACCCCATCTTCATCAGGAGATTCAAGAATGATAGGTCTGACAGCTTCATACGGCATACCTAACTTCTGAGCACGGATGCGGACCCATCTGCAATAGGGTTCCATTGGTAAAGAAGTTTTTGGTCCTAACTCATGTGGGTCAGCTTTGTGAATTCTGTCCCAAGCTTTAATGAATCCATGGCGCAGTTTGTCACTGTCTGCCTGAAACTCAAAATGGAAGTGAGGAACCAACATTTCATGAGGCCCTACTCTTCTGGCTCTTCGAAACTGGCAGAGAGCTAAGCATGGATTATAAGAGATTCCTCCTTGGATACCAATCAATGGAACATTAGGGTATTCTCCGCAACGATCAATGATAGCTACCTCATCCAAACCTCTGAGAGTCCAAGTGATGTCATTATCAGTGAGAGCCATTAACCTATGAGCCCAACCCTTTCCTTCTTCATTCTTCAGCACGAACTTAGGAAGGTGCGAAATAAACCACCTCACTAGCAAAGGAGCACAACACCACGGAGTTCCCCGTTTTCGGGAAGTACGAGCATAGAGTTGTTGCAGGATATCACCCAAAAGAGTGGGTACAGGATTCCGAGACATGAAGATCCTTATGGCATGGATACTGATAAGGTTGTCAGGATTTGGGAACAATACCAGACCATAGATCAAAAGAGCCAGAATGTCTTTGTACGCCTTGAAGTCCAAGTCATTCCAGAAATCATTAGCTTTGCCAACCAGAAATTTGACCAAAAAGCCTTTTACTCCACTTCTAGTTTCCCAGTTAGCCAATACCTCTTCTTTGGTCAAGAGGAGGACTGCAGCAACCTCTTCAGGCCTAGGAGTATTTTCCAAACCAGTGAAAGGAGTTTGCTCCAAGACAGGGATCCCAAGCAAATAAGAGAATTCTTCCAGGGTAGGAACCAGCTGGAAGTCTTGAAAGGTGAAACAATGATACAGGGGGTCATAAAACTGGGTCAGAACACTTATCAGTTGTTGGTCCCATTTTGCAGTGATCAAGCCAAGGAGAGAACCATGCCTGTTGATGAAGGAAGAAGTGTTTGGAATCCTACCAACCAAATCCTTGAGCAAAGTTGGTGGTTGAACAAAGTTGAGCCGGATAGTATTCCTACTCACGGGCATCATGATGTCCTACAAAACAGAGCAAAGATGAAACTTTTTTGTCTTTGAAATGGGTTAGTCCTTTATACAGGATGCATGCAATGGTATGATGGCATGATGCTATGATGAAGCACACCACAAGTATTCACACAGGCAAGCATGATAAGGCACACAGGCCACACAAGACAACCCTTAGGTTTCAGGCCAGCATGAAGTTTAGGTATTACCCTCTTTTGGTTTCGTTGGTTAAAACCTGTCCTATCAAAAGTAACCGGGTTCTAGAGGATCTCAAATCATTGACTACCCTCAATCGGTCATAACTCCAGCATCGCAATCTTTTCTTGCGGCCAGAACCATCACGAGAGTTTAGCCTCAATGAGTGTAGCATACTGCTACTGTCCTAATGGTCAAGTTTGGTCAATTTAAGGTTCTAAGGTCGGTTGGTGTTTAATGACTCCTTAGAAGACCTATATTCTCCTCATTGCAACACAATGGATATAGGTACAGACCAAGATGCCACACCAACGTAGCCACTGTTTCACCCATGTTGGTCTACGCCGGACAGGTCCCTCACAGATTATGCTACCTAAAAAGGGTATTCCCCAGATCCGGGTTAGGATCTATGAAACTCCGATGCAAAAACCCACAAACATAAAAGCAAACAAAGCAAACAATTGAAAACAAAGGTGATCTAAGCCCTAAGGTTACTCCACTTTTAAATTTATTCCCCAGCAGAGTCGCCAGTTCTGTGATACGGTGGGAGAACTGACTATGGTTTTGCATTTGTTTTCGCAAATGTTTCGGTTTAGCAAGAGTCGCCACCGACTTTTTATTTTATCCTAAGGAAAGGTTAAAAAGCACAGTAAAAACCTTTTGAGATGTTTTCTTGGGTTCGGGGAGTAGATTATAGAAAGGGAAGGTATTAGCACCCTTTCTATCCATGGTTATCCATGGGCTCTTAGTTACTTGCTTAGATCGACTTGCCTTATTTTTCAATTGTTTGAAATGGTGCTTTGTGTGTGTGGGTTTGAAAATTGTTTTGAAAAGAGGCCAATGTGGTGGCAACCTTTGTAATGATCCATGTTGGGATGTATACAAAGGTGTGTGTCTTTTGAAAAGGTTTTCATTTGTTTATGAGAATTGTTTTGAAAGTGTTGTGAGACGTGGTTTTAGAAAATAGGCAAGTGTTTTGTTTTTGCAAGTTTGATTCAAGTAACTAAGAGGTTATCTACTCCTAAATTTCTCAAAGTTTATTGCGATGTTTTAACCCTTTTAACAAGTTTGTTCCACCATTGTATTTGGTGGACAATCTCATGTTAGGATGTGAAAGGGACGGGCGCGGGTCATCGTTTAGGCCATAATTGCAATGGTGCCAAGTATCTTTGGGCAATTTTCTTTAAGGGACTTGATCATTTGTTTAGGCAACTTTTTGAAAGCGTCGTCAAGGGACTATGATCATTTGATTATTTGTTTTGCCCAAAGAGACCTAACATGCAATATGGCCCAATTTTGAAAGGCAACAAGTGGAATACCCTAGGGGGGTGCAAGTGTGATTTGTGTGTCCATTTTCATGCTTGTTTATCTTGAAATTAGGTCAAACTATTTTCATTGTTTTTTTGCATACAAACCCTAATCCTAACATGGCATAATTAGAAAGCAATAAAGTGCGAAAAATAAATTTACTAAACTATTACAACACAATATATGGGAAGGGGGGTACAAATGTTCAAATGGGGATTTTTGACAAGGAATTTAAACCTAACTATTACATCAGTATTTAAATTATTTACAAGATATTTATTTGCACAAATTAAATGAAATAAGAATAAATATGTAAGATGCAAAAATGGTTTTTGTATGTATGGAAAAAAAGTATTTTTATATGTCAAAATAAACAAAAATAAAATTATTATTTTTTTGAGTTTTTTCATGTTTAGGGCAAAACCCTAATTTTATTAAATAAAATGTATTATTTATTTATTATGTACAAATGTTTATTTATTATATACAAAAATAAAAATGAAGTATATTTGTGAAAAGGTATTTTTTATATTAAATATTAATAAAAAAATAAAAGTGTGTATATTTTGTATTTTAACCTAAATATTCTAATAAATATATATATATATATATATATATATATATATATATATATATATATATATATATATATATATATATATGTATTATTTTCTAAATATGTATTATATATACAAAAATAATAATATTTAATATTTATAACAAAAAAGTATTTTTTTATATAAAATATTTTCAGAAGATAAAACAAAATAAAAATGAAAATAAAAATGTTTTTGCATATTTTTTAGTATTCTTTAATAAAATGTATCTATTTATTTATTTATGCATAAAAAACTAATCTAAACAAACAAATACCTAATAAATTCAAAAATGGTGTAAAAAATTATTTTTATATTTTTTATATTATGAGGAAAAATAAATAAGTCAAACCAAAAAAAGAAAAGTCAAAAAATCATTAAAATGAACAAAATGGGCTTAGGGGGTTCAGAAGTAAATGTATGGTGCAAATAAGAAAAACAATCCAGGCCCAGCCCAGAACCAGTCATCTTCAACCTCAGAACAAACTTCGTTCAAGAAAACACGCGTTTCCTATCTCCCAATTCCTGGACTTTCAAGCAAAACTCACAACATGAAAAATGTAGAGCATCAGAAGACGAATCCAACTATATAAAGAACTTGACTTAACTCTCTAAGATGAGGGAGAATTTCTTCTCCCCCAATTCCTGACCTAGTTTTTCATCAATGTTCAGACCTTAAATTCTTGCAGCACACATAATATAAATGAAATCTAATTACATGGGCATGTTCAGGGCTATGAATGTGACATATTCTCTTCACAAACCTAAAGTTAACAATGCCTAATAAGAGAGATACGAGTTCATGAACTTACCTGTTCAGTTGAAGTTGTATCTGGCAATGGAGAAGCTTTCAGTGCAAGGTGATGATTGGTATAGCTTCCTTGAGGTCCAGGGATGCTATTCCAAGCTTTACTTTGTCTTGAAACCTTTTGAATCGTGCTATGGAACTTCAACTGCAAAACAAGAAAATGAAAATGGTGGAACTGGTTAGAGGAGTTACAGGTCGTGTTTTATGTTTGGATTAGCTTCAAGTGATGCTAGGGAATGTGTTTGATGAGCTTTTAGCAAGAAAGCATGAAAGGGATGAGAGTTGGAACTCAATCTGCAGAGGTTACTCTGTTTGGGCAGTTTGAAGGTGATTCTGGGAATGAGAGGGTGTTAGGGATGGTTGGCTCGTGTTCTAGCTTGTGTTTGATGTTTAGGATATGTTTGATAACTTTTCTTAGGCTTGCTTGTGCTGAGATGAAAGTTGGTATATGTTATGATGTGTTTCTTGAACTTTAAGCAAGCAATGGTCAAGTTGTGTTTTAGACAGGTAGAGGACCCCTAAACATGCTGCAAACCTTGGCATTGATCAGTGTGATTAGTCCCTAAACTTGTGCCAAGGGGATTTTATCTGTACTTCTTGGATTTGCATTATGACATAAAGCTTGCTTTTGCAAAAATGGCTATTTCACTTTTTCCATTTATGGCCTAATCTTGCATACAATGCTTGGATACACAAA
Organism: Vicia faba; assembly: GCA_948472305.1. Classification (NCBI taxonomy): domain Eukaryota; kingdom Viridiplantae; phylum Streptophyta; class Magnoliopsida; order Fabales; family Fabaceae; genus Vicia; species Vicia faba. The sequence continues at coordinate 1,017,206,762 of OX451738.1, read as the reverse complement.
ATAAGGCTTTGCCACAAAGAGTATGCATTAAATTATTGAGTGTTGGATGGTTTAGAGGCCTGTAATGTAGCATAAACCAAGCTGACTTGAAAATGGCAATGTGTATGAACATGTCTTGGCCAAGAACAAAAGTGACTTTTTGCCATATTGCAAAATTCGATTCTCTCAAGTCATGAGGTTGTTTGATGAGTTCTTGGACATTTTGGAAAGCTTGGAATGTGTACTACAATCCATCTTTGAAGTGCAAATTGAAATTCCAAGTGGAAGTATGTGAAAAATGGTCTTGAAGTTAGGTAAAAAAACTTGCCTAAAATAGGTCAAATTTTCACTAAGTTAAGAATGGTTTGGCACCCTTGTTCCAAAAATTGTAACTTGAGATACAAGCTTCTTTTGGGAAAACTTTGTGATCAAAGTTGTAGATTATGAAATAGGCTACAACTTTCATGTTTTGACTTTTTCTTGAATCCAAATAAATCTTGGTGAGAAAGTGGGGCAAAGTTGGGAAAAAATTAGGGTTTTTCATAACTTAGAAAAATTCTAAGTTATGAAAACTCTCATTTCAAACCCTAATTTGCAATTTTTGGTTTCTTGGTGAACAAGTTTCATGATTTGGCATGTTTTGATGAAAAATGAATCTTGACCCTTGATTTTGACCAAAAAGTCAAAGTTTGACTTTTCAGTATACAGTCAAAATTGATCAATTGACTGGGAAATTCAACTATCAATCTTGTGCATTTGGGATCTTTTGAACTTTTTGAACATGTCAAGACAATTCCATGGGGTCCTTGAGTCCATATGTGAGCTTGGTTTGCCATTGGCTAGGTCAAACAGTCAAAAATTTGCCTTTGTGCAGTTAAAACCCTAAAAATGACCATTTTGCCCTTTTGATGATCTGATCAAATTTCTTGTGGAGTTGTGATCCAAACTTGATCAAACGGTCCATGTGAGTTCATAATGTTGATGTGGGTCAATTTTCATGAGATTTGACTGTCAATTGGCCACAGTTGACTTTTTCCCCAATACAGTTGATTTCTAGGTTAACTGTCCAATTGACTGGGCAAAATTTGGAATCAAGACTTGAAATTTGGTATGGACAAACTTGGGAGTCCAACATGAAGCATGAAAGTCATCTTAGGCATTTTAGGTCAAAATATCCTTGTGCAATCACAAACCCTAATTTGGGTCAACAGTGCAAGGAGAAGTCTTAAGCAGAGGAAACCCTAACTGGATCTTGATCTTCAAGGGTCTTGTGATGAGAAAATGTTGAGGAAATGGGAGGGCAAATTTTGGGGTACAACACAGGGCATTGCTGAACTAAAGAGATCAGAAGTTATGACTCTAGTGTGCTGTAAAAAACAGAAATCATATTAGCAAAAATAGGTAAAGTCAGAAGTTATGGGTCCGCTGGGAACAAAGAAGATTTTAGAAGTTCTGATGCCACTGGCAGAACTTCGTATCCTCTCCATGCTAGTCAGAACATCTGTAACTTAGTCATTTCTCAACAAAACAGAAGGCGTGCATATAACAGTTATGGCAGGTTTCATAATGTTTCAGAAACAAGAGATATCAGAACTATAAATCAGAAGCAAGCATGAATTTGCTAATCCTAATTCTGAGTCCTAATTTCTTCAAGAAGTTCTAGACTGAAATTCTCTCTACCTAGGCAGGTAAATACATGAAACCTCATAATATGTACAGCATCAAAATCATGATGTTTACATTGTATTCTTGAACATGCAAATCTGATAATGCCTAAGTAATATGATGAGAGTCAGCAGAAACTTACCTTGCAGCTGGAAAATAATCTGTGAGATGAAGTCTGGTTCCGAATGCTGATGATGTTCTGAACATCTTCTTCACGTGCTCAGCAGGCTGGAAGCTTTCAACTTGGGCTACGAATGGTTAGAGAATTCTGGGACAGCCAAGGGGTAAAGTTCTGACTTCTTTGAGGTGGATGTGGATGGAGAGTGTGTCACAGTTTGAACACATAACTTAAGATAGCTTATAATATGTGAATCAGAAACTGTATGGATGGTTTTGGTTAAGAAACACTTGAGAGAAAAAATGGAGTTTGAATGCAAGAAATCAAAAGTTAACAGTTTTTTTATTTTGTGTTTGTAGTTTTGGATTCTTAGAATTTTAGCAGGGGTTCAAGGCTTTTTATTTCTCAATTTTTCGACCTCTTTACAGTTGCCAATGAAGTCCAATTTATAGGCAAAGGTTTAGTAGCTTGGAGGGGTCAAGGGGTACAACCATCATATGCTAGGCGCTGACTTGTTCTTAAAGTAAGTTCAAATAGGTATGGTGGTTAGTAGCTTTAGCATCGCTTAAGCTGGATTTGTAAGCAGGAATTAAGGAAAGGTAACCTCAAAAGCAAAAGCAACGCATGGGCCCATCACACTCTTGTACAAAAGTTTGCTTTTCCAAGAAAGTAAAGGTATTTCTATGCCACACGTGGGGAAATCCTTTGGATAAAGACTCAAAAGTGGTTGTGAGTATTAAATGATGATGAGATTTATCAAACCAGAAATCCTGCAATGTGATATTCTGCGTCACTGCTTAATCCTGGATCAGAAGTTCAGCTTCAGCGTAACTTAGAATATACATCCAACTTCTAATCTTTGTATCTCCTTGCTCCAGCATGTTCTGAAGGAGCTCTCAGACTTTCCAGGAAGCTTGCAACACGCTTTGTAAACACTTTTTGAATTACCGTTGCAAACTCTGACTGAATCTTTGTGAAAACTGGCCCAAAAGTTGTAACCAAACTCTGTCTTGGAACTGTCCAGAATTTGCTGAGTGCTTCAGTTTCATGGACGTGTCTTTGAGGAGTCATAACTTAAAATCCCAGCATTTCTAAGAGAAGTTTTGTTCTGCAATGTTTCAAATCTTGTTTGAGTCCATAACTCTTGTGTTAGAAGTTAATCCAGAATCAGCTTGCATCATGATGATAATCTGACCAGAAGTTCTAAGCTTATCGCATTTCTTAAACACTTAGAAAAATTCTAAGTATTTAGAACTTTGACTTTTCCAAAGTAACTTTGACTTTTGAATTTCTTGATGAAACAAGCTTCATATCTCAACATGTCTTGATGAAATATGACTCTTTAAACTTGATTTTGATCCAAAGGTCAAAGCTTGACTTTTTAGTGTACAAATGACCATTTTACCCCCTATGAATGACTTTCTTGAAAAATTTGTAATTCAAGGCTTGAAATTGGATGGGAACAAACCTGAGGGTTCAGGGTGATCCTATGAGAAATGAGAGGGTAAATTTTGGGGTACAACAGCTGCCCCTGTTCAATCTTCTTAAACCTGAAGAGTTAGATTGACGGATTTACCATCCGTGACTGGAATGTGGAAGATGATTGGACACTAGAGTGCCTAGAAATTTGCACTCGAGGATGTGATGGTTGATGGTATAGGGAATGGGCTTAAAGATGCCATTTAAAAATGATTGCCGATAGCCGAATCTGAATGAGTATCAGGACGAAATTCGTGTCTAGAGCGTATCTAAACTATATCTGAAAGTTGAATCTGAATGAGTATCAGGAAGTTGAATTTGAATGAGTATCAGGATGACATCCGTATCTGGAGCGTATCTGAACTGTATCTGAAAGTTGAATACGAATGAGTACCAGGATGACAACCGTGTCTAGAGCGTATCTGAACTATATTTGAAAGTTGAATCTAAATAAGTATCAGGATGGCATCCGTATCTAGAGCGTATCTGAACTGTATCTGAGAGCTGAATCTGAATGAGTATCAGAATAGCGTCCGTGTCTGAAGCGTATCTGAACTGTATCTGAAAACTGATTTCGAATGAGTATCAAAATGGCGTTTGTCTTTGGAGCATATCTAAACTGTATCTGAAAGTTGAATGAGTATCAGAATGGCATCCGTGTCTGGAGCGTATCTGTACTGTATTTGAGAAAGAATCTGAATGAGTATCAGAATGGCATCCGTGTCTGGAGCATATTTATACTGTATTTGAAAACTAATTTCGAATGAGTATCATAATGGCGTTCGTGTCTGGAGCGTATCTGAACTTTATCTGAAAGCTGAATGAGTATCAGAATGGCATCCGTGTCTGGAGTGTATATGTATTGTATCTGAGAAAGAATATGAATGAGTATCAGAATGGCATCCGTATCTGGAGCGTATCTGTACTGTATCTGAGAAAGAATCTGAATGAGTATCAGAATAGCATCTGTGTATGAAGCGTATTTGTACTGTATCTGAAAACTGATTTCAAATGAGTATCAAAATGGCGTCCGTGTCTGAAGCGTATTTGAACTGTATCTGAAAGTTGAATGAGTATCAGAATGGCATCCGTGTCTGGAGCGTATCTGTACTGTATCTGAGAAAGAATCTGAATAAGTATCAGAATGGAATCAGTGTCTGGAGCGTATATGTACTGTATTTGTGAACTTTGAACATTGTTAATGGTAGCTGTTAACCTTATCCTGAAAAGGGTAAAATGTTAGCTATAATGCAAAGTCATGTTGTATGAAATGCATGGTATAATGCATTCGTGCTATCAATGTTTATGATATATGGATGCGATGTATGCGTATGTGAGATAATTTGCTACACTATTGTTGGATTGGGGAGGATAAATCTCTGTCCACTGCTGAGGATATGGAGTGTAAGTCTTCATGTTTTGAAGTGTTGATGAATTTCCACTTTTAGAGAAATAAACTCTGTTGCAAGGGGAATGTCGTGTACTGTTTGAAAAATCTTGGTTGGGGAATTTTGAGATATTGAACGACTTCTACTGAGGATTGATAATTGGAAGCTTTGTTTTGCTGAGGATTAAACTGTATACTGTGGGGGACTTTATGGAAATAGCTTAGAGAGATTTCCCTATATCTTAAAGCCATTAGTTATTGTCTTTTATTTTGTTTATTTGTAAACAGTAATTATGTTCAAATGCATATGTTCAACAATGAATCATTAGATGTTTTTGTAAACAAAATGCAAGCGTAAAGAAAAACAGATAGTTTTTGCACTTTCAAAGAGATATCTTTGAATTGACTTTGAGTAAGTATTTTTATACAATGAAACAAACATTCTAGTAAGAGAATTTCGTCGTAAAAAATGAAAATTTTAATACAAAGAAAAGATAGCTATGTGTAATAATCCCATGGGGTTCCCATTCTGCTATAGCCTTTGTATCTCTGAGCATTTTTTCTATTTGTTGCTTCGTCCGAAGATGATTGAATTGATCAGAACCTCTGAGTTTGCAGGTTGTTTGTAAGGTAATCCAACGGGACATAGTCATATGCTTTAATTCCCTAACTTTTGCTTGGACCGCCCTTTCGGGTTTTCAGTCCATCGGGATACCCTTTTTTGCCCAAGCCGCCCTTTCGGGTTTTCAACTTGCCGGGTGTACAAATTTTTTATTGTTTTATCCCTAATTTTTGCCCGAACCTTTTTAGTTCGTCGGAATGCCCTTGTTTTGCTTAGGTGTGTCAACCTAGCGGGTCTTTTATGCGTAGTATCTTTTGACTATGTCTGCGTTCGCAGGGTGTGGCAGGTCGTCACCATCTATGGTAGTCAAGATCATTGCTCCACCAGAGAATATGTTTTTGATTAAAAATGGTCCTTCGTATGTAGGAGTCCATTTGCCCCTGGGATTACCTTGCGGCAGTATGAGGCGCTTGATCACCAGATCCCTAACTTGATACACTTGGCGTCTGACCTTTTTGTTGCAAGCCTTGATCATCCGTTTTTGATACGGTTGATCATGGAAAACAATAGTAAGCCTTTTCTCATCAATCAAGTTTAGTTGATCAAGTCGAGTTTGGATCCAATCATCTTCGTTCAGCCCTGTATCCTTCATAATTCTTAGAGAGGGGATCTGAACCTCAATAGGTAAGACAACCTTCATGTCGTATACCAGGGAGTAGGGTGTTGCCCAAGTTGATGTGCGAGTTGTGGTACGATATTCGTGGAGAGCGAATGGTAGCATCTCATGCCAGTCTTTATATATGACTGTCATTTTCTGTATGATCTTTTTAATGTTCTTATTCGCGGCTTCAACGACACTGTGATACGGTGGCCAGAACCGGGACTATTTTAGGAATGTTGGTTTGCGTTTTGCATGTGTGTTTGCAAAATGTCGCGGTAAGCAAGAGTCGCCACCGACTTTTATTTTATCCAACAAGGAAAGGAAAAAAGCACAGAAAAATTCCTTTTTCGAGATTTTGAGTACGGGGGTAGATTATAGAAAGGGAAGGTATTAGCACCCTTTCTATCCGTAGTTATCTACGGGCTCTTAGGTACTTGCTCATCATTTTCAAAATTGCTTCTTTGTGTTTGTGTGATTTGAAAAGTTTTTGTTTTGACTTTGATTTAACCCTTGCTTCTGTCTTCAAGAGTGTTACGAAGTTGTTTTGAAAACTTTGTTTAAAAGGAGTGTAAGTGTGAAAAAGTTTATTTGTTTTGAGCAAGTATTTAAGAGCTAATCTACCTACTCGAAAAAAGAATTGTTCTATGTTTGTTTCCTTTAGACAACGCTATCCCACTATTAGTGAGTATGTAGCACCATCGTTAGAGTTTTGAGGGTCAATTTGAAATGGACGTACGATTACTAAAGCAATGTTAGGACGTCTTAGTAATAACCCTAATGTCTTAGATCAATTATTCGAGGCAACAATATCCGAGGAAACCTTTCCGAGGCAACTTTGATCTTTGAGACAAAAGGGCGACCACTAAAATATCGTATACTCAATGACCGTTTACCGAAGGCAACCGAAGTGGGAGTATACCCTAGGAGTGCGCATATACGAGTGATTCAATTTCGAGTTATTATCTTTGCACATTTAGGGTTTGCTAACCGTTTTAAAGTTAATCATACATTCTTGTCATGCATCCCTATTACCATACATCTAACAGTTAATATTTTGCGGAATTTAAAGTGCAGGAAATAAGCTACGCTATTACAAGGCTTCAGGTATTTACATAGCTAAAAACAACCCGTAAAAATAAGCGATAAATGAAAGTAAAAAGGTCTTAATTAATCTATTACAACTTATGAGCAATTACATCAATATGGTAAAAATAATAATAAAGCGCGCGCGAGGAAATTAAGAACGATAAGAATAAGGGTTTTGACCCCTTCTAACCTAATTGGATGAAAAAATTGTTTTTGTTGTTTTTAATTATTTTTTAAGAAAAAGAATTAGGTTTTTAAGATATATACAAAAATAATTAGTAATTAAATTAATTAAAGAAAATGACTAAATTTAACCTATTTTTGTGTTTTTGGTTATTTTAAAAAAATGAAAACATAATTAAGTTAGAAATAAAAAAAGCTAATTGTTCTAATTGTTTTTAATTTATTTACAAAATAATTTAAGTTACCTAAAATTAAATATCCTAATTTAATCAATTTTTGTATAAAAAGAAAAAATAAATATCCTAAATCTAATTGGGTGAAAAACATTTTTTATGATTTTTTTTGAATAAAAGAAAATTAATTTGTGTTAATAAATAATTTAAATAAATAAATAAAGAAAATAAAAAGAATGAAGGAAAATAGATATGGGCCTGAGAAATCATCATTTTTGGAGGTGTAGATAGCAAGCTTGGGGCCCAAAAGAAAATAGTCCATGTTGACTTGTTGGATCCAATACTACGTGTTGACCAACGCCTTTGATGCTCCTTCATCTAATGGCCCTTAGGTCTGGCCATCTGGACACTTGGCTGGCTGGATCATGATGGACCATGGTGATCATCCCACATGTGCACGCATGTGATCACTGAAAGAAAAAACATATGAAATAATTGGGGGGACTTGGGATTCGAACCCAGGCCCCAAAGCGTTTTCCACCTGCACCAATGCCAGCTGAGCTATGTTTTATTTGTACATAGAATAAATAATAATGATAATATACAATGAAAAAAGGCATCAAAATTCAAATGGGCCAATACGGTAGCGCCACGCCAGTCATCTTCTTCCTTTCTCTGTTGGTAAAAGTCACAAACTTTTACCTACGGACGTACGTCTGTAGCTACAAACCCTGTGATTCTTAAAATCAAACACAAGCAATATAAATAACATCTAAGACCATGGATTGATTCGTCTTGTCCTGCTGAGCACGATGGTGCCCCTTTCATGGCCCAATTTTACCTGTGTAAAAAGATCCTAAAACGAAGCATAAAACCCTAACGATGGCAAACCTTGATACAGTCCATAAAAATGCAATTCAGTGTTACAGATAGTTTGCAAATGTCCCAAGGATCAAGAATATATGATTATTTCATGCTATAAGTGCCAAAATTATGCAATTCGAATTCAAGAAAAAGCCATTGTCGTGACTGACTTACAGTGGTTTTTGGCAATGGAAACTCCTTGTTCTTGATTGGTTTCGCTTGATTGTGATCCCAGGAAGCGGTTGGGATGGTCAGGAAGCTCTAGAATTGCCTGGAACTATGAATTCCACTCAGCACTTTTTGTGTTTTTTTTCAAGTTTGTTCTGACTTCTCACGCCTCTCTCTAGCCTTGTTTTAGGTCTGCAATTGTTCAATATATATCAAGGATTGGATTAGGGTTCAAAACATGATCTCAATCTTCCTCCATTATAGCTTTTGATTTGGATTTGATTCACTTGAAGATACTTCCAAAAATAGGCCAAACTCAATCTTTTTTTGCACACCAAGGCTTTGCACGAATTCAATCTTTTGCCAACTGGATATAAGACCTGAAACATGCACAATATCTTGAGGTTTCAATGTTTTAGATTTTTTCATGATTTGTTTTGATTAAAATTGATTTAATTCAAATAAAAATCAAAATAAATAATAAAAACAAGATAAAGTCAAGTGGCAAGAGCTAGGGCTCATGGTCCATGCTTCCAACTCAAGACAAGTGCAAAAAGTTAGGCCCATTTAGCAAAATTTGCAATTTTAGGCATAGTTAACTTTTGCCAATTTTGCAAAGAGGGTCGACTTCACCAATGCATAACTTCCTCAATTTTGACTCTTTGAAGGTGTTCTTGGACTTTTTAGAAAGCTTGAGATGTTCTCTAATCAACCTTTTTGGTCTCATCTCAATTTGGTATTCCATGTTCATGTATGAAGCTTTGACAAAAAAGGTGTTTTTGTTGACTTTTCAAAATGACCTATAATGTCCAAATTCATAACTTCTTGTGAGTGCATATTTTGAACATGGGAGATGAAGATGGATTGTAGAGCATTGCATCCTATTAAAAATGAGCTTTGGACGGGTCATTTCTCATAAAGTATGAGAAAGTTATGCTTGGTCAAAGTTGAGTTGACTTTTCCTACAAAACCCTAATTTAGCAACTTTTGGTTCTTGATGAATTGTGAGCAATCCTTGACGAATCATGATCAACCCCTGATCAACTGATGGAATATACTTCAAAATGAGGATGTTGACCAAAAATCTTGAAGGTTGACTGTATGTAGGCCACAATTGACTTTTGCCCTAGCATAGTCGATTTTCAGGCCTTTGAGCAATTGACTGAGCAAACTTCCTCTGCAAGGCTTGAAACTTGACATGGATGATCTTGAGAACATATTAGGACAATGGTGAGAATTTGGGATCCCTTGGACTCAAGTATCTTGATGCAACATGAAACCCTAATTTGAGGTAGACTGCCTTAGGAGAGAGTTTGTCTGGTCAACCTTTAGACTTCCTTGAGCAACTTGAGGATCTTTCTTGAAATGTATTGAGAAATATGAGAGGGAAAATTTTGGGGTACAACAGACACCATTCATATTTGGCCGGTAAGGGGAAGAATTATGATGCTAGATCTTGAATTGCTCGCACAAGGCGGTGATCATAGTATTGTTCAAGTTCGTACCATTCTCTGTAATGATCTTCTCTGGGATACCGTACCGACATATGAGATTTTGTTTAATGAACCGGACTACCACATTCTTGGTAACAGAAGCGAAAGAAGCTGCCTCCACCCACTTTGTAAAATAGTCAATGGCCACTAAGATGAAGCGGTGTCCATTGGAGGTTGTTGGCTTGATTTCCCCAATCATATCAATCCCCCACATAGCAAAGGGCCAAGGAGCCGTCAAGACGTTCAGAGGAATCAGAGGTACGTGCACCTTGTCAGCATAAATCTGACACTTGTGGCAGGTTCGAGAGTGTTGATAGAAATCTGCTTCCATGGTAGACCAGTAATAGCCCGCCCGTAGGATTTTCTTTGACATCGTATGCCCACTGGAATGGGTGCCAAAAGTGCCTTCATGCAACTCAGCCATGATCCTTTTAGCTTCAACCTTGTCTACACACTGAAGTAATACATAGTCATGGTTGCGTTTATAAATAATACCATTACTAAGGAAGAATTTAGCAGAGAATCTCCTTAAGAACTTCTTATCATTGACTGAAGCTTTTTCTGGATATTCTTGGGTTTCGAGATACCTCTTGACTTCGTGAAACCAAGGCTGGTCCACTACTTCTTCAGTATTAATCTCGTGGTAGTGTGCTGGTTCATCCCTTCATTTAATGGTGATATGGGGAGCCTCATTATCCCATTTAAGTTTAAACATAGATGACATTGTGGCTAGTGCGTCAGCTAGCTGATTTTCTTCTCGCGGGAAATGCTCGAAGGTAATCTTTTCAAAATGTGGGAGCAATGTCAAAACATGTTCTTTGTAAGGGATAAGGTTAGGGTGTTTTGTGTCCCATTCCCCTTTGATCTGGCTAATAACCAAATCTGAATCTCCGAATACATTAAAAGATTTGACCCCCAAGTCTAAGGCAGCTTTGAGACCAAAGATGCACGCTTCGTATTTCGCCATGTTATTTGTACAATTGAAGCAAAGTCTTGCCGTAAAAAGAGTATGAATTCCTTCAAGAGATATGAGTATAACACCAATACCATTGTCGAGTGCGTTAGATGCCCCATCAAAAACCAGGGTCCATCGGGATCCTTATTCAGGTCCTTCATATGGTCTTAATTCTTTACAATTATTTGCCATCATGGTGCCCTCATCTGGGAATTCGAACTTCATGGACTGGTAGTCTTCCACAGCTTGGTGAGCAAGGTGATCAGCTAGTTCACTGACCTTTATTGCTTTTTGGGTAGTATATTGTATGTCATATTCTGTCAGGATCATCTGCCATCTCGCTATTCTCCTAGAGAGAGAAGGTTTCTCGAAGATGTATTTTATTGGATCCATTTTAGATATCAACAAGGTAGTATGGGTCATCATATATTGTCTTAGCTGGCGAGCAGCCCATGCCAGAGTGCAACAAGTTTTTTCGAGCAGTGAATATCTTGTTTCACAGTCGGTAAACTTTTTGCTCAAGTAATAAATAGCATGCTCTTTTCGGCCAGACTCGTCGTGCTGCCCCAACACACACCCCATTGAATTTTCTAAAACAGTCAGATACATGATCAATGGTCTTCCCTCGACTGGTGGCATCAACACAGGAGGCTCTTGCAGGTACTCTTTGATCTTGTCGAAAGCAATTTGGCATTCATCATTCCATTTGACTACTTGATCTTTCTATAATAGTTTGAAGATTGCCTCACAAGTAGCTGTTAGGTGAGAAATGAATCTGGAAATATAGTTTAAACGTCCCAAGAACCCTTTGACTTCCTTCTCAGTACGAGGAGAAAGAATCTCTTGTATCGCTTTCACTTTGGCAGGATCTACTTTGATGCCTTTATTGCTGACGACAAAGCCTAGGAGTTTACCAGACCTTACTCCAAATGTGCATTTGTTTGGGTTCAACCTCATCTTGCACTTCTTTAACCTCTCGAACAGTTTTTATAAATGATCAAAATGATCTTCTTCTATTTGAGATCTAGCTATCATGTCGTCCATATAGACCTCTATTTTGTGATGTATCATGTCGTGAAATAGAGCTACCATGGCACGCTAATAGGTTGACCCAGCATTCTTCAGTCCTAACGGCATAACCTTGTAGCAGAATGTCCCCCATTGTGTGACAAAGGTTGTCTTCTCCATGTCCTCAGGCGCCATTTTGATTTGGTTGTAGCCTGAGAAACCGTCCATGAAGGAAAACACTTTGTGATGTGCTGTATTGTCAACTATAATGTCAATGTGGGGAAGTGGGAAATCATCCTTAGGGCTTGCCCTATTCAAATATCTGTAGTCCATGCACATTCGCACTTTGCCGTCCTTTTTGGGCATAGGAATAACATTGGCAACCCACTACGGATAGGAGGTGACAGCCAAGAATCTAGCATCAAATTGCTTCATGACTTCAACTTTAATCTTCTCTGACATATCTGGTCGCATTTGGCGGACCTTTTGTTTTACTGGTGGACAGTCTTTTTTTGTAGGTAGACAATGTACCACAATATCTGCATCAAGTCCTGGCATGTCCTCATACGACTAGGCAAAGACCTCAACATACTTGTATAGCAACTGAATCAGACGTTCTTTGATACTGGGTTCCAAGTTGGCACCCACCTTGACTTCTCTTTTGTCTTCTTCGGTACCCAGGTTGATTGTATCCACAGGTTCTTCGTGGGGATGAATGGTTCTCTCTTATTGTAGAAGTAATCTGGCAAGTTCCCCGGGTACTTCACAATCTTCCTCACCTTCATCTTCGGCTTGGTAGATTAGATTTTTAGAGTCACAAAGAGCCATAGCAGAACCGTTACCCATGGGATCCTGAATGGATGTAGATCTGCATTGTGAGTGTGAGTGTGTGTAAGGGTATATCTATCTTTGAAAGAAATGAAAATGTAAAAAAGAAAAACAATGAGCACAAAGTTTGTATGCAAAACGTCCATGATTCATTGATGTCATATGGAAATGATATAATAACCCTTACAAATGGACCATTGTGCCTCGGGTAAGACACAAGGTTTTAAGAGTTTGAATTGTTTTAATATTACAGATCCAACAAAATGTAAAGACAAATTACTGTGGGATAAAAGTGATCGGGACAAAATCTCTAGCCTCCCAGTTGTTGAGCCCTCCATTGACAGTTGAGAATATCCAAACCTCTAGGTTGCAGCCTTCTTCCTCATCCTCTACCGCGTTGACTTCATGGTTGCTAATCTTTAGGGGTGGTCCTCCAGCACGAGTGCGACGTGCAGTCTTCTGAGCACCTGAAGTAAAACCTAGGACAAACTTGTCAAACTTGTATGGGATATCTTGGAGTTGTCCCTAGATAGTGCACCCACCTTCTTCTATCACTGCTTTTGCATCCTTCAAAGATGATATCCTGAGCGGAGGCCTTGTGATCTTGGGAACAACCTTGGTCACTGCCACATCTTGTGGGACTTCTTCAAAGTGTTGGAATGGAGTTTCAATAAATTCACCATCTAATTCCACATATCTGAAGGAATTGAGATGGTTGATCATATACTCTTCTTCTCCATGAACAATGATAATTTTCCCTTGAATCGGATATTTCAGCATTTGGTGCAACATAGAAGTAACAGCGCCAGCATTATGAATCCATGGTCGGCCTAGCAAGCAGGAATATGAAGGGCAGATATCCATTACATAAAAAGTTGAATCAAATGTTTGGGTTCTAACCTTTATGGGGATATCCACTTCCCAATGCACCATCCTTTTTGAGCCGTCAAAGGCCCTTACTACTATGTTACTTGGCTTCAATGTCAATCCCTCACAGTCAAGCCTATTAAGAGCTTTTTTAGGCAATACATTCAGAGATGAGCCAGTGTCCACCAAAACATGAGCCAAGGTTGTGCCCCTACATTCAACTGAGACATGCAATGCCTCATTATGCTTCCTTCCTCTTGGCGTTAAATCAGCATCCGAAAAACCTAGACCATTATCTGCACTCAAGCAGGCTACACAGTCTTGGAACTGATCAACAGATGTTTCTTGGGGTACATGGGCAGTTTTCAAGAATTTTACCAAGGCTTTTGCATGCGCCTCGAAACATAATAGTAAAGCCAGCATGGAAATTTTAGATGGAGTTTGCCCCAGTTGCTCGACTACATCGTAGTCACTTCTTTTTATGATCTTTAGAATTTCCTCCATCTCTTTCTGAGAGGTCTCAGGGATAGCCAATGATTGTACATTCGTCCAGACAGGCTCAATCAGAACACCTTTTCCTCGAGTCCCGGTTAACTTGGCAGCAGGAGTGTCAGTAGGAGTGATAGCAGGGATTGTAACAGTTTTTTCAGTTGGAGTATTGGTGGAGATGATTGTAGGACTGGGAATATCCTTCGGAGGAGCAACAACAACAGGAATGATTACGGGTCCAGAAACTACTTTTGGGGGAGAAATTTATGGAGAGAATATCCTTCCGCTTCGGGTAATCTTGCTAGTCCCTGCAATATTACTGATATCAGAGTCGACTTTCTCGGAACTGCAATCTTCGGCAGCTGGCCAGTCTTGCTTGATACTGTGGTAGTAGACATCCCCTCCATAATTCCATGGTATGGTTTTGTCTGATGAATACGAGACTGGTCCAGGCATTGTAATTATCAAAGGAGCTGCTTTTGGAACTGATGAAATTCTAACGGGTCTTTTGGTGGAGACCCTGGAAGAATTAGCGGAAATGGTAATGATAGAAACATCATTATAAGGAACAGGTGAAACAGAAGTCTTTTCAAACAAAATTTCCTTGTTATCTATTAGGCATTGAACGCCTGCTTTCAACAAAGGACAATTGGTTGGTGAGGATAAACGAAAAAGGAAGCTTTCATCACAGCCTGGGAATACACTGGCATTTAATAAGTTCTCTTTGATAGTCAGGAGTGGGGTCATAAGTTCATCAACTGAAGTAACAAACATATCTTCCTCAATGGCGTTGGTATTATGGCCATGTTTGGGCATAGGGGCAGAAATGACATTTGGCTTTTCGAGCGCATCAAATTTAATCTCCTTGGCTTCAATGGGGTCTTGTACTTTGTTCTTCAGAGCCCAACAGTTGTTAGTGTCATGTCTGGGACTCTCAGAGTGGTATGCACAACGAGCATTAGGATGATAGTGAGGAGATGTTGTGTTAGGATTCTTTGGAGCTTCTTTTAAGGTCACTAGATTGGATCTTAATAAGTGTGGCAATACTTGAGATAAGGTCATGTTGATTCTGGTGAATTGTCTGACTGGTCTTTCCATCCTTGGCTGGTTATTTCTTTGCTGATCAGGCGAAGGTTTAGGAATCATAACAGCCCCCACCATTGGACAACGTTCGGCCCTATCTTGATTTCTCTTAGGATAAACAACAACCACTTATTTCTTTCCAATAAATGGCTTTCTTATAGCGGCATATGATGTATCTTTCTGAATATTTCCACTTTTTATCCCGGCTTCTACCCTCTCTCCGGTCAATATCAGTTCAGTAAAACCTGCCGATGAACTCCCAATTAGGTGATTGAAGAAGGGACCAGACAAGGTGCCCAAGAACATATCAACTAACTCTCTTTCAGATAGGGTAGGTTGAACTCTTCCAGCCAAGTCTCTCCATTTTTGCGCATAGTCCTTGAAGCCCTCACTTGAAACCATGGCCATACTCTGAAGTTGAGTACGGGTAGGCGCAAGATCGACGTTTTATTGGTATTGTTTGTAAAAGGATGCAGCAAGATCTTCCCAGTTATGAACATTGGCTCTTTCTAACTGATAAAACCAATCAAGTTGAGTTCTAGACAGACTGTCTTGGAAGAAGTGCACCCATAAATCTTTGTCAGTGGTATGGGGCTAGATTTTCCTCATATAAGACCGGATATGCATTTTAGGGCATGAAACTCCGTCATATTTGGCGAACATAGGTGCTTTGAATTTTGGAGGAATGACAATTCCCGATACTAACCCCAACTCCTCAAAGTCCAAGCCATGCACTTTTTGGATTTCCATTGCACTCAACCGCTCTTCGAGATGTTTATACTTGTCATCAGCTGGAGGGTATTGTTCTTCAAAATAGTCTTCTTCTTCCTCTTCCTCTTCTGATTCCGACTGGACAAATGTTTCCTTTCCCTTCCCATCTTGGTTGTCTTTCTCATCGGATGTTGTTGCAAAGTCTAGGGCTCTTCTTGTCTGCCCTTGGAACCTTCTTCCCATGTTTAGAACTCTGATTATCTTCTTTGTCTTATTTTTCTTCTCCTCATCCAGCAAAGTCTTTAACTCTTCTTGTCCTTTGGCTAGGGTCAAGAACAACTGTTGAAACTGTGTATTCTGAGCTTGGAGGTCCTTCACCGTTTGCTCGAGATCCATCTTACTGAAATAAACAGTAGAGAGATGAGGAGATTTGTTGCAAGAAACCTGCTTATGTTATGATGAATGGTAAATGCATATGCAGTGTTTTCAAGGATTTCAAGATTCAAATTTGTTTTAGACAAAAAGGAAACACACGTTATATTAATAAGTTAAAGTTTTGAATACATCAGTGCCTCCTTGGGAAAAATAATACAAAAACTCTAAGATAAAAAGGTACTATGCATCCTCTTTGGTGCAATGTAGGCATTCAGAGTTTATTCCTCATGAAGTATCCTAGTGAGTTCCAAAACCTTCTTCTCGCTTGCGTAGAATCGGGATTCGAAAGTATCTCGCTCCCCCTTGAGTTGTGTCCAATCACTTTGTAGGTCTTCAAGAGAGGTAGGCATGTCAGGATGTATGATAGTGTATGGAACATCTCCTTCCATGACAGGCTCAATGATTACCGGGAGAATGGAGGGGTAAGGCATCATAAGACTCTGAGCACGAGTTCGTACCCATTTGAGGTAAGGCTCAAGAGGGATGGAATTTTTATGCCCCAAAGTCTTGCTATCTACCTTGTTTAACATCCTCCAAGCTCAGATAAATCTCTGGTGAAGACCTTGATCGTCGTTGTTGTAGTCAAATACCAAACCTTGAATCAGCATCTTGTGCGGACCATCCCTTCGGGCGTAACCAAACTGTCTTAAAGCTAAGCAGGGGTTGTAGGTGATTCCTCCCCTAATGCCAAGTAAAGGTACATTAGTAAATTTCCCACAATGGTCGATAATAGTAATATTCTCTACGGATCGGGAGCACCAATGAATGTCTGGATGTTTGAGTGTTATCAACCTTTGTGACCACCTTGATCCTTGCTCATTCTTTAACACAAATTGGGGAAGATGTTAAATAAACCATCTTGCCAAAAAAGGAGTGCAACACATAAGTATACCTCTTTTCCTCATTGTGCGAGTGTGAAAAAAGTGTAGGATATCCCCAAGTAATGTAGGCACCGGGTTGCGGGATATGAAGATTTTGACGGCGTTCACATCTATGAGTTAGTCAGGATTTGGAAATAAAACCATCCCATAGATGAGGAGAGACACAATTTCCTCAAAGGCTTGCAAATCCAATGAATTCCAACAGTTTTGGGCTTTCTCGAACAAGAACTTTTCTAGGAAGCCTTTGACACCACTCCTTGTTTCCCAATAAGTTGTGACATCAGAGGAGTGCAAGTGTAGAGCTTGAGAAATCTTTTCTAGCTTTGGGTCTCTTTCTGTACCGTTGAAAGGTAGTTGATTGAGAATGGGAATCCTCAAGAGTCAGGAGAATTCTTCCAAAGTAAGCATAAGTTGATAGTCGGGAAATGTGAAGCAATGGTGTAAAGGATCAAAGAACTGAAAGAGCACCTTCATCATGTCCTCATCTGTGTTGGAGGTGACCAAGTTGAGTAGGTGACCATGTCTCTCGGTGAATGGAGAGTTTTCAGGAATCCTTGAAGCTAGCTCCTTAAGTTGTGGAGGGATCCTTACAAGGTTGACTTGAATAGTTTTCCTGCAAAGTGAATCCATATCCTACAAAATAAGAACAAAGATGAATCCCAAAATCCTTGAAATGGTTAGTGAATGTGTATGATGTTATGATGTGCATGATGTTATATACAAACAAAGCAAACAAGTCCTTAGTTTTAGTCTTGCATGGAGTCTTATAGGTAAGTATCCTCTTGAAGTTTTAGTTGGCTTAAACCTGTCCTAGTAATAGTAACCGGGTTCTAAGGAGCTCAATATCATTGGATTGTTTCCTTGATCATTGTTTCAGCACAAGCCTCTTTAATGGAGATCGAAATATCCCAAGAAACTAAACCTCAATGAGTGTAGTATCGAGTATCTACCAACTTCGGATTGCACCAAAGCCGGTCATCTCACTGCATCCTAAAGGCCAAGTTGGTCAAGTAAAGGTTCTAAAAGTTCATTAGTGTTTCATGACATCACTCAGTGGCCCCATATTCTCTTTTATTAACTCAAAGGCTACTGGTACCCACAAATATGTCGCACTAATGTAGCTATTGCTTAGACCATGTCGGTATACCCCGTACAGTTTCCATAAGGTATTGCTACTTACCTATAAGGTATCCCAAATCTGAGTAGAGGATTCAAACCCAAACAAAGAACCATAATGTAAAGCAAACAACTAAAACAATTGAAAGCAAGTAAATGTGATCTAACCCTAAGGTAACCCCCCTTTTAGAATTATCCCCAGTAGAGTCGCCAGTTCTGTGATACGGTGGGAGAACTGACTTGGGTGTTTTGTGTTTGATCGCAAATGTTGCGGTTAGTAAGAGTCGTCACCGACTTTTCTTTTATCCAAAAGGAAAGGTGAAAAAGCACAGGAAAGACCTTTGAGATTGTTTCTTGAGTTCGGGGGGTAGATTATGAAAAGGGAAGGTGTTAGCACCCTTTTCATCCATGGTTTTCCATGGGCTCTTAGTTACTTGCTAGATCACTTTCTTTTTTGTTTTAAATTGTGCTTTGTGTGTTTTTTTAAGTATTTTGTATAGAGGCCATTGTTTAGGCAATCTTTGTAAGGATTCTCGTTCGTAAGAATGTATACAAAGATGTTTGATATTTTGAAAATGTTTTTAAGTTTGTAAGATATTTGAAATTGTAAGTGTTTGTTTTGAAAATAGCAAGGATGTTTGTTTTGAAATGGAGCAAGTAATTAAGAGCAATCTACCTACTCAAATGTCTTTCTTGTTCATTTTCTTTTCCTTTGACATTGTTGTCTTACCATTAATTTGGTAAGTAAACCTATCTTTGGATGTAAAAGGGACGGGCGTGGGTCATCGTATAACCATGATTATCAATGTTTCAAGGTATCCTAGCATTCTTTTTTAGGGACTAAGATCATTTGAAAGGCAACTTAGATAGCGTCATCGAGGGACTATGATATTGTATTTGCTTATTTTTGCTAAGATACCTTACATGCGTAATATGGTCATTTTGTATAAGGCAACTAAGTGGAATAATCCTAGGGGTGTTTGTGTGTTTAAATGTATTGTTTTCATGCTTGATTTTGTCTTTGATTAGGGTTCTCTATTTGTTTAGTTTTAGTCTTTCCATACAAAAACTAATTACTAGTAATTGTATAAAGCGGTAAATTGCGGAAAATAAATATCCTACGCTATTACAATCATTAGGGGGATGGGGTGTACAGAGTATAAATAGGGATTGCAAGTAAAAATTAAAATCCTAAGTTACTATTACAACCATATTGAATGGATAAGAATGTACAAGAAATGTAAAATGAACTTGTTTTGTTTAAGTAAAGAAATAAGTTTTATTTAAGAAAATATTTTGATCTTTTTATGTTAAAAGAAATAAAATAAGACATGTAAAAAATGTAAAAGGTTTTTGGTGTTTTTGATTTGTGAAAATAGAAGTGATAGCAAAAATAATAAGGAAAAAAGAAAATAGAGTCAGCGCATTACTGAACTAAAGAGATCAGAAGTTATGACTCTGACATGCTGCAAAAAACAGAAATCATATTATCAAAAATAGGTAAAGTCAGAAGTTCTAGGTCCGCTGGGAACAAAGAAGATTTCAGAAGTTCTGGTGCCACTGGCAGAACTTCGTTTCCCTCTCCATGCTAGTCAGAACATCTGTAACTTAGTCATTTCTCAACAAAACAGAAGTTGTGCATATAATAGTTATGGCAGGTTTCATAATGTTTCAGAAATAAGAGATATCAGAACTATAAATCAGAAGCAAGCATGAATTTGCTAATCCTAATTCTGAGTCCTAATTTCTTCAAGAAGTTCTGGACTGAAATTCTCTCTACCTAGGTAGGCAAATACATGAAACCTCATAATATGTACAACATTAGAATCATGATGTTTACATTGTATTTTTGAACATGTAAATCTGATAATGCTTAAGTAATATGATGAGAGTCAACAGAAACATATCTTGCAGCTGGAAAATAATTTTTGAGCTGAAGTCTGGTTCTGAACGCTGGTGATGTTCTGAATAACTTCTTCACGTGCTCAGCAGGTTGGAAGCTTTCAACTTGGGCTACGAATGGTTAGAGAATTCTGGAACAACCAAGGGGTAAAGTTCTGACTTCTTTGAGGTGGATGTCGATGGAGAGTGTGTCACAGTCTGAACACAGAAGTTAGGATAGCTTCTAATATGTGAATCAGAAACTGTATGGATGGTTTTGGTTAAGAAACATTGATAAAAAATGGAGTTTGAATGCAAGAAATCAAAAGTTAATAGTTTTTTTATTTTGTGTTTGCAGTTTTGGATTCTTGGAATTTTAGCAGGGGTTCAAGGCTTTTTCTTTCTCAATTTTTCGACTTCTTTACAGTTGCCAATGAAGTCCAATTTATAGGCAAAGGTTTAGTAGCTTGGAGGGGTCAAGGGGTACAACCATCATATGCTATGCGCTGACTTGTTCTTGAAGTAAGTTCAAATAGGTATGGTGGTTAGCAGCTTTAGCAGCGCTTAAGCTAGATTTGTAAGCAGGAATTAACGAAAGGTAACCTCAAAAGCAAAAGCAACACATGGGCCCAGCACACTCTTGTACAAAAGTTTGCTTTTCCAAGACAATAAAGGTATTTTTATGCCACATGTGGGGAAATCCTTTGGATAAAGACTCAAAAGTGGTTGTGAGCATTAAATGATGATGAGATTTATCAAACCAGAAATCCTGCAATGTGAGATTCTGCATCATTGCTTCCTAGATCAGAAGTTCAGCTCCAGCGTAACTTAGAATAGACATCCAACTTCTGATCTTTGTATCTCCTTGCTCCAGCATGTTCTGAAGGAGCTCTCAGACTTTCTAGGAAGCTTGCAACACGCTTTGTAAACCCTTTTTGAATTACCCTTGCAAACTCTGATTGAATCTTTGTGAAAACTGACCCAGAAGTTGTAACCAAACTCTGTCTTGGAACTGTCCAGAATTTGTTGAGTGCTTCAGTTTCATGGACGTGTCTTTGAGGAGTCATACCTTGAAATCCCAACATTTCTAAGAGAATTTTTGTTCTGCAATGTTTCAGATCTTGTTTGAGTCCATAACTCTTGTGTTAGAAGTTAATCCAGAATCACCTTGCATCATGGTGATAATCTGACCAGAAGTTCTTTGGATGCAAGATTTTGGGGTACAACACCAAATGTATCACTAACTAGATATTGGTTTATGAAGTCAGGACAGACTTCAAAGACGCGTGTAATCTTTGGATGCAAGATTCCATTATTTGCTAATGCATCAACACACATGTTTGTTTCACAGTAAATATTGCAAAAAGTAAGCTCATTATCTTGTCGATTAAAAGACTTAATTTTGGTTATCAGATTCATGCCAGAAATGTTACTAGAGTCTTATAATTGATATCGTTGACTACTTGTTGAGAGTTAGTTTCAATGGCAATGTAGACACTACATATTCCAATAGATGCTGAAAAACCTCCAAGCCATTCCCCTTCAATTACCTCTTTTTGTTCACAAATGTCGCGGTAAGCAAGAGTCGCCATCGAATTTTCTTTTATCCGACAAAGGAAAGGGTGAAAAGAACAGAAAAGGATACTTTTCGAGAGTTTCTGAGTAAGGGGGTATATTATGGAAATGGAAGGTGTTAGCACCTGTTGTACCCCAAAATTTTCCCTCTCATATTCTTCAAGATTTGTCAAAGACAATCTCCAAATGGTTCAAAATCTCTCAAGGGTTGCACAGTCCAATTGCCTCCTAACACAGTCAAAATTAGGGTTTTGGTTCTTGCAAAGAAATTGAGGTTTTCAAGGGTCCAATCAAGTCCCATGTGCCCATATACATTGTCAAGCATCCATATGTCAAGTTTCAAGACTCACAGCATCAAGTTGCACAGTCAAAAAACCTAATTGCTTCACAATCAACTGCAGGGGCAAAATGGTCATTTGACAGTCAAAAGTCAAAATTTTTGGTCAACATCTTATTTTGAAGCCACAATCATCATTTGATCAATTCTTGATCATGATTCCACAAGTATGGCTCAAAAAGTCTCAAGATGCAAAAGTTTCTATTTTTGGACAGCTGAAAAGTCAACTGCAAATTGACCAAGGCATAACTTCTTCATGGTTTATCAGAAAAATCCCATCCAATGCTCATTTTGAAGGGGATGACATTTCCTACAACTCATCTTCACACTCCAAGTCTAAGAAATGCTCTCACAAAAAGTTATCAATTTCAACATTATAGGTCATTTTCAAAAGTCAACAAAAAGGCACTTTAAGTCAAAGACCATAACTTGAGATTGGTAAATCAAAATGACATGGGACCAAAGGCATTGGTTAGAGGACTTCAAGACCTTTCCAAAATGTCCAAGAACATGTTCATAGCTTCAAAATTGAGCAAGATATGCATTGGAGAAGTTGGGAAATTTTTGGGAACTTTCAAAAGTCAACTTTGCCTAAAAAGCTTCAATTTTGCTAATGGGCCTCAAATTCTTTCTTGAATCATTACCCAAAGCCTATGCACGACCCATTGAACTCAAAATGATTTATTTTCTTATTTTTAATTAATTAATTGAATTTTTATTATTATTAATTCATTTAATTGGTTTTAATTGTAGAAAAATATCAAAGCATGGTTGTCAAATCTTTTTATGAAGCAAATACACTCCACACATGCTAAAGATTTGGTGCATCATCCAAGGGGACAAGATCTTCCATAATTGGCAAGGTTTTCATGGAAAAAGATTGAAAATTACATGATTGAAAATCAAGGATTTGAAACATTAATTCATGGACTTTTGGGCCAAGGTTTTGACCTAATTTGCATCACATACATATGCTGAGTGAAACCCTACTCAAGGACACACGTGAAAGCTGCTAAAAACTCCATAGCCAATTTGCAAAAACTCAAGAAAATTGTGAAACCGATTTCATACTTGCAGCGCGTTTCAAAGCCTAAAAAGGATTCAATCACCTTGCCTGAGTCTCCAGGAAGCATTTGGCATCAAGAACCAGTCCAAACACGCAAAGAATCAAAGGCAACAAGCCATACGGTTTGCCTTATTTTTCAAACCTGTATATCATGTTCCATGGGCTTTTAATCTATTTTCTTGTTTGATTTATGCTAATAGTGACCTTCTGAAGCGATTGGTATAATCTAATTGAACTAACGCTGCCTGAATCAAAATATACCATGGACGAAATTTAGGTTTTCAAAGCTTGGATTTTGGGGTTTTTTACAGGAGGAAAAATTGGACCATGACATGACCATGGTTGAATTCGTCAAGGCCAGACAAATTCAACCAGCCTATCGCGCTCAATTTATATAATCTGTGGGCGTAATCGCTATTTTTTGGACTTTCACTTAGTGGGGGTTTAAAACCCCCGCTATCTTATTCATGTTACAGGTGAAAACGAGGAAGAAGATGGGCGTGGCATCATGTGATTGGGGAGTTTAAACCTTAGCGCGTTTTTTTTAATGTTTCAGCATAATGGGCACTTTTCATATATTATATTTCTTTATTATTATGTATACAAACGCGCTTGGTAGCTCATATGGTGGAGGACGTGTCTTGCAAGCATAGGGACCTGGGTTCGATTCCCAGGTCCCCCCACATAATTGATAATTTTTGTTCTAACGTATTCTAGTGCAGCGCCTCATCCAACGTCCCACCATACGTACTCACGCGTAGCTTGCCAGATGGTCTTGATCAATAATCCAAGGGCCACAGAATGAATTCCATGGTATGCTCCAGTCAATGAACGTGTACACGATCCTGAAAGTCAACGAGGCTTGGATTCCTCTTGGGCCTGAATTGCTGCAATATCACCTCCACTTTGGGCCTGATACCCCCCTTGGTTTGCCTTGCATAATTTTCTTTTCTTTTCTTTTTAATTCTTTTAATTGCTTTAATTATTTTTATTAATTTACCATAAAATAGTTTTTTCCTAATAAAAAATCAGAAACTAAAAAAATGTTTTATTTTTAATTATTTATTAAATTTACCATTAATCTATTTTTGTAAATAAATAACTAACAATTAACTTTAGTTTAATTTAGGTTTAAATTCTAATACTTTTCTTAATAAATAAAAATTACATAGAATTAGGTTTTGACATTTTCATCTTTTCCTTAATTAATTATTATTATCATTATTAATTATTATTAATTTTGTGCATAAATGTAAATTAATTAATTAGCTTAAATTAGGTTAACTTTAATATTTTCTTAATAATTAAAATAGACTTAGAATTAGGGTTTTCACTTGATTTTATTTTCTTTATTTCATTAAATACAAAAACATAAAAAACACACTTTCTTTTCTTTAATTAAATAATTAATTAGGCTTTAATTTAATTTAATTTCTCAAAAGGGTCCAACACCCTCGGACGTCCTGATTTTAATTCCTTTCGCGCACTATTTTCTCATTGATTATTATGTAACTGCTTTCCGGATGTAATAGTAATTAGGTTTATTGTTTCTTTTACTTTCTGCATCTTTTATCAAAAACGGGTCTTTGTATTTTGGCGATGTATAGACCCGCGCCTTGTAATAGCGTAGATTTTACTTTTCCGTATTTTACTTTCCGCACTCTTAAATTCTAAATTGCATGAAAGAATGTATGGTAATTAAAAACAACTCGTAGCTCACAATGCCCTGATCAAAGATAAATATTAACCTGAAAACAACACACAATACACACACCACTTCTAGGGTACGCCTCACTCGTTGCCTTCGAAATGTGGTCGTCAAGTATAGGACGTTTTAGCGGTCGCTCTTATGTCCAAGATCCAGTTGCCTCGAAACAGTTGCCTCGGATTAAAAAGGATCTAGGACATTAGGGTTACTTCTAAGGTGTCCTAACTGTTGCTTCGGTGACCACACTGTCCCTACAATCGAATTGACCCGAACACCTCCAACGGTGGTGCTACCTACCTCTCAATGGTGGGATGGCACTATCTTAAGGACTTTTACACAGCCTAATTCCTTAGGGTAGGTAGATGACTCATGGATACTTGCTCTCTTCAAAAACAAATCAAAAATCTTTTCACACTGACGCTTTCAAAAGCTTTCAAAACAAATTTTTCAAACACTCTTGAGGACAGATACGAGAGTTATTCAGAAATCTTTCAAACGAAACTTTTTCAAAACCCACTCACATTTTGAAAAGCAAACATTTTGAAAACATAAGAGCAAGTATCTAAGAGCCCATGGATACCCATGGATAGAAAGGGTGCTAACACCTTCCCTTTCTATAAATCTACCTCCCGAACCGAGAAACGTTCTCATAAGGAATTTTGCTGTGCTTTTGTCCTGTCCATGTTGGAGAAAATAAAAGACGGTGACGACTCTTGCTTCCACGACATTTCGCGAACCAGCTTTAAACAGTCAGTTCTATTTCCACCGATCACAGAACTGGCGACTCTGCTGGGGATACTTAAAGTGAGGTGTACCTTAGGATAGCTCATACTTATGTTTTCAATTGAATGATTTGTGTGCTTTAATATTATTGGGCCTGTCTTGGGAGTTCTATAGATCCTAACCCGGATCTGGGGGATACCTCTTAGAAGGTAGCAACAAGACTGTGAGGGAACTGTGCGGGGTATACCGACACGGTTGAAGCAGTCTGCTACGTTGATGTGGCACTTTGGTGAGTACCGGTAACCCTTGAGTCAAGTCAAGGAGAGTACGGGCCCGCCGCATGGTGTCATGAAGCATCAACTGACCTTAGGAACCTTACTTGACCATCCTGGCCTCTTTAGGGTAGTGAGATAACTGACTTTGGTGCAGTCCGAAGTTGGTTGATACTCGATACTACACTCATTGAGGGTTGTTTTCTTGGAATATTTTGATCGCCAGTTCAGTGGCTAAATCGAAACAATGAACACAAAAAACAATCCAATGATATTGAGACCCTTAGAACCCGGTTACTTTTGATAGGACAGGTTTTGAGCCCACCAACTTCAAGAGGGTAATACCTAGACCCCATGCTGGCCTAAACTCTAAGGGATGTCTTGTGACTTGTGTGCCTTCATACTTGAACTACTTGCATGCTTGTTATCTGACACTTGAGTTTCTTGCAGGTTTTGTTTATAGTCCTCAATCTAGACTCATTACAGGGCCTACTTACATTACTCCATGCATAGCATAACATCATACCATCATACCATTGCATACATCCTGCATAAGGACTAACCCATTTCAAGGATCTCAAGGGCTTGTGATACAGGTCATGATGAACCAAAATGTCTAGCAAGGGGCAAAGGGGATTTATTTTCCTCTAGCCAGGTTGATGACTTGAGTCAGAGGCTATGACCCATTAGATATGGTGAGCCTTGACTCTTGAAGAAGGACTCTCAACAACATGAAATTCCTTCAATCAAGCGACCGGATTCCAATTCTAACAATCTTCTTGTTTACCCCGCGAGGTCCTTGAAAACATGGCATGCATATCATACATATCATTGCCTTACAGGTACCCTTTTGACAGGTCACTTACCTTCTTCGCTGTTTATTTCAGCAATGGCTTCCCAACAAGATAACCAGGGTCTTCATGCTCAAGAGACTCAGTTGAGGGAGATCTTTCTAAGCCTATCCAAGGGGCAAGAAGAGTTGAGGACCCTCCTCATGGGGAATTTGGTCAGGAACAGTTCTGAGGACGACAAGGACGAAAGGCTGAAACATCTGCAAGTGGAGGTAGATACAATGAGAACCCAGATGCTGGGGCAAATGGCTCTCATCCAAGGCTTAGCTCGGGAGCAAGAAGAGTTGAGGACCATGATCAGTCAGCTTCATCAAGACATGAAGCAACCAGTCCAAGTCAGGGACCAGGTCATTGATCAGCTTCCAAGAGGACAAGAGTCTTGTATGGTGAGGAATAGACCTCTCCAAATTGCTACCACTTCACAGGTCCAACCACAACCTCGCCCAGAGCAACAGGTTGATCAGAATAAGCCAAACAAGCCCAGGAGGCAATTCACCCAGCTCAACGTATCGCTGTTTCAAGCTCTACAACACCTATTGAGTTTGAATCTGATTACACTAAGGGCTCCTCCCCGGAACCCCAACATCTCTGCTCCTAACTATCATCCCAACAAAAGATGTGCATACCACTCTGATAGTCCTGGACATGACACTGCCGACTGCTGGGCTCTGAAGAACGAGGTCCAGGACCTGATTAATGAAGGAGCAGTGGATTTCACCCGAGAGGGTCAGGCTGAGTTCTTCTACCATCCCTACAGGATTCACCATTTGAAGTAATAAGTCTTGAGATGAGAAGACTTTTTGTCCATTAGAATTTTCAAGTTGCAATTTTCTTTTGATCGTTCAAACAATTATTGTCATAGCAAACTTTATTACTTTATCAATGCATCGCATATGTCTGTTTTGAATCAATATATTCGCATTCGCTATATTCAAAATTGCTTTCATTTTTTTGTGATGTTCAACTCTCAATTAATAATTCTAAAGCCTCTTGAGGGAGGATGACGAAAACGATACCACAATCTACAGTATGCTTTTGAACATACCCCGCTGATGAGGTACAAGCATTGTTTCAATTCCTAAACGCTGGAGTTATAAGGATGATAATCCCTCGTCAACCCCTTTGAGCCAAAGAAGTAGGAGTTTTCTTTTCGAAAATTAAAACCCTTAATCATAACCTGGGGCAGGGTAGTTCTCTCAGTTGATCCAAGTGCACGACGAATGGCACCAAAGAAGTCCTTACAAAACAAAAGACAATGATGGCTCCGAATAATCATAAAGACAGGCAGTCATTATCTCCCAAAAATAAAAGCCCATTAAGTCAAAACCTATGAAGGAGACTTACAAAAACTGGGGCATCCCGCTGACTGTAATCACAAAAGAAACAGTTCAGGAAAAAAATAGGGATAACAAAATCAAAAAAGAAAGAGGTCCTACAAACCCTCAACAAAAAAGGAAATGACTGCCTGTTCAAAATAAACTTTCAGTATCTGAACCATCACTGGAATATCAGAGCCAAGACTCAAACAAGGTCTAACACACGATCAGCTGAGTTTAGGTTTGAAGAACATCACGAAGAGCGGGTGGGTACAAATAATTTGAGCCTTTATCCTTTATTTCTTAAACCATGAACCAGGCCACGCTACAACCATTAAAAGTCCTAGCTGAAGCATGGGTTAGTTCGAAAGCATACTGTTACGAAAGGTATCCTGACTCCTTAAGGCTTGCGGTAAAATGACGAGCTGACATCACAGTTTACAAAAAATTAACTTGTTTTTAAAAAATAAAAAAAAATGCATTTTCACAAAAACTTCAAGACAGACATAAGCTTTGCATTTTTAATATAACATTGCTTGCATATGACTATTTGTTTGAACATCATAGAAGTTCGCACGACGAATGTCTAGTGAACAAAAGCACCTCCAAGCAGGGGGCATGGCATGATCATTGTCCATCATCTGGGGCAGTTAAGTCAAGATTCGGAGAATCTCTCAAAAGGCCAACCAGCTTGGGGCAAATCCCCACCTGAATCACTTGGGGCATTGGACGATCAAACAAAGATCTTCTGATGGTATGGTAACACTGCAATACTGACAGTGACAACTTCCTATATCCTAAGAGCACGGACATAGTCGAAAAAATGCTACGCATAATCAAAGACCCGCTAGGTTGACACACCTAGGCAAAAATAAGGGCTTCCCGGAGAACCAAAAGGGTTCGGGCAAAATAAGGGATGAAAATGAAAAATCTGTACACCCGACAAGTCGAAAACCTGAAAAGGCGGCTTGGGCAAAAAAGGGGTATCCCGGTGGACTGAAAACCCTAAAGGGCGGTCCAGGCAAAAATTAGGGATTTAAGCGTACGACTATGTCCCGGTATCTCGTCACTTGCCTACCAGAAGAAGAATTGTCAACCGGCAGTTATCAAGCACCTCCACAGGTACATTCTCCCGCAGAAACTAGGGCAATAAGATTCGTCCGAACTGTGCAAGTTGCTCTGTCCACCAAGGTACCAAGGTAGGTTCGGCTGAAGAATGTGACCCAGATACCTCCACTACCCACAGGGTAAGACCAGAATCAATAATACTCTCCTCTGAGCAGTTGGTCTCCAATCAGCCCTAAAAGGCACAGTATCCCCCAGCAAATCAGCAACGCTCTCCCCAAGCAGAGTTAGTCTACTGTCAGTCTTAAGAAGTTGGATATCCACAGAATATCTCAATGTTCCCCAGCGGAGTATAAGAATAGTCTCCAGCAAGCATGAGAGTATCCTCGGCAGTCTTAATCTAAGATTGTTCCCCGGCGGAATACCAGACACCCCGGTGGAGCCACTTCCCCAGTACAGTCCAAAAAGTTTCCCCAGGAGAGTTGAATCAATCTCCCCAGTAGATTCTGGAAGCTTATCCCTAGTAGATTCTGGAAGCTTATCACCTGCAGAGTACGAACGCATCTCCCCGGCTTTATTCAGAAGGTTATTCCCCACCAGAGCTTGTAACTGGGTTATCCTCAGCTAATTACAACTGAAAGGTCGTCCTCGGTGAAGTTCTTCCTATCCCCCAGCGGAGTTCATCAAATCTTCCAACAGAGATTATCAACAGAATCCCCAGCGGAGTTATCGTTAAAATCTCAGCAAAGTACTTCTCTTCCCACAGAGTAATTCCCCGCAGAGTAATCTCTCCAGCAAAGTTTATTCCTCAATGGAGTCATCTTCTCCTACCGGTTTATACATGCAACCATCATCCCCAGCGGAAACAAAAGCTCTACTCTTCAACATCAGCCCAGGATTTGACTTCCCGGCATCCGTCAAGGATTTATTTTCCTAGACAAAAATACAGTCATAAACATCACATCTTCATACATTATAGCATGCACATACGCATCATGAACATACAATCTCATTTAGTTTGAGAACATCATGCATCTCATACATCATGACATTGCATACAACTAACGTTTTACCTTTTCAGGAAAAAAGGTCAATACAAAGATGATTACTATCAACTGTCGCAATTCCAAATTCGATACCTGTATCTAGCCAGGGCATATCTGTGAGCGATTATTTTCCGGACTCGATTCCTGTATCCTGCCAGGGCACGTCTGAAGAGTTTGAAGATCCGATTCCTGTATCCTGCCAGGGTGTATCTGTTGACGACTATTTTCCGGACTCGATTCCTGTATCCTGCCAGGGCACGTCTGAAGAGTTTGAAGATCCGATTCCTGTATCCTGCCAGGGTGTATCTGTAGATGACTATTTTCCGGACTCGATTCTTGTATCCTGCCAGGGCACGTCTGAAGAGTTTGAAGATCTGATTCTTGTATCCTGCCAGGGTGTATCTGTTGACGACTATTTTCCGGACTCGATTCCTGTATCCAGTCATGGCACGTCTGAAGAGTTTGAAGATCCGGTTCCTGTATCCTGCCAGGGTGTATCTGTTGACGACTATTTTCCGGACTCGATTCCTGTATCCTGCCAGGGCACGTCTGAAGAGTTTGAAGATCCGATTCCTGTATCCTGCCAGGGTGTATCTGTTGACAACTATTTTCCGGACTCGATTCCTGTATCCAGCCAGGGCACGTCTGAAGAGTTTGAAGATCCGATTCCTGTATCCTGCCAGAGTGTATCTATTGACGACTATTTTCCGGACTCGATTCCTGTATCCTACTAGAGCACGTCTGAAGAGTTTGAAGATCTGATTCCTGTATCCTGCCAGGGTGTATCTGTTGACGACTATTTTCCGGACTCGATTCCTGTATCCTGCCAGGGCACGTATGAAGAGTTTGAAGATCCGATTCTTGTATCCTGCCAGGGTGTATCTGTTGACGACTATTTTCCGGACTCGATTCCTGTATCCAGCCAGGGCACGTCTGAAGAATTGAAGATTCGATTCCTGTATCCTGCCAGGGTGTATCTGTTGACGACTATTTTCCGGACTCGATTCCTGTATCCTGCCAGGGCACGTCTGAAGAGTTTGAAGATCCGATTCCTGTATCCTGCCAGGGTGTATCTGTTGACGACTATTTTCCAGACTCGATTCCTGTATCCAGCCAGGGCACGTCTGAAGAGTTTGAAGATTCGATTCCTGTATCCTGCTAGGGTGTATCTGTTGACGACTATTTTCCAGACTCGATTCCTGTATCCTGCCAGGGCACGTTTGAAGAGTTTGAAGATCTGATTCCTGTATCCTGCCAGGATGTATCTGTTGACGACTATTTTCCGGACTCGATTCCTGTATCCTGCCAGGGCACGTCTGAAGAGTTTGAAGATCCGATTCTTGTATCCTGCCAGGGTGTATCTGTTGACGACTATTTTCCGGACTCGATTCCTGTATCCTGCCAGGGCACGTCTGAAGAGTTTGAAGATCCGATACCTGTATCCAGCCAGAGCACATCTACATAAAGAGTTTAAAGATCAACCCCTGTAACAGGCCAGGTAATTATCTTTCTTTCTCAGGTACGCAAGTTCTCGCTAAGGAATCTCTTACGCGATCGACACCTAGATGGCATCTATAAGCCCATCCACATACCGACAGTCTCCAAATGGCATCCATAAGCCCATTCCCGACGAGGCTCCGTCACAGCTCCAGATGGCATCTATAAGCCCATCCTCCTACCCATCATATCTCCAAATGGCATCTGTAAGCCCATTCCCTACATCACACTGCTGATATTCTACTATGCGAGTGCAAATTTCTGGGCACTCTAGTGTTAAATCATCTTCCACCTTTGGATTACGAAAGGCACGCCAGCCAATCTACATCCTCGGGTCTAAGAAGATTGAACAGGGGAAACTGTTGTACCCCAAAATTTGCCCTCCCATATTCTTCAAGATTTGTCAAAGACAATCTCCAAATGGTTCAAAATCTCTCAAGGGTTGCACAGTCCAATTGCCTCCTAACACAGTCAAAATTAGGGTTTTGGTTCTTGCAAAGAAATTGAGGTTTTAAAGGGTCCAATCAAGTCCCATGTGCCCATATACATTGTCAAGCATCCATATGTCAAGTTTCAAGACTCACAGCATCAAGTTGCACAGTCAAAAAACCTAATTGCTTCACAATCAACTACAGGGGCAAAATGGTCATTTGACTGTCAAAAGTCAAAATTTTTGGTCAACATCTTATTTTGAAGCCACAATCATCATTTGATCAATTCTTGATCATGATTCCACAAGTATGGCTCAAAAAGTCTCAAGATGCAAAAGTTTCTATTTTTGGACAGCTGAAAAGTCAACTGCAAATTGACCAAGGCATAACTTCTTCATGGTTTATCATAAAAATCCCATCCAATGCTCATTTTGAAGGGGATGACATTTCCTACAACTCATATTCACACTCCAAGTCCAAGAAATGCTCTCACAAAAAGTTATCAATTTCAACATTATAGGTCATTTTCAAAAGTCAACAAAAAGGCACTTTAAGTCAAAGACCATAACTTGAGATTGGTAAATCAAAATGACATGGGACCAAAGGCATTGGTTAGAGGACTTCAAGACCTTTCCAAAATGTCCAAGAACATGTTCATAGCTTCAAAATTGAGCAAGATATGCATTGGAGAAGTTGGGAAGTTTTTGGGAACTTTCAAAAGTCAACTTTGCCTAAAAAGCTTCAATTTTGCTAATGGGCCTCAAATTCTTTCTTGAATCATTACCCAAAGCCTATGCACGACCCATTGAACTCAAAATGATTTATTTTCTTATTTTTAATTAATTAATTGAATTTTTATTATTATTAATTCATTTAATTGGTTTTAATTGTAGAAAAATATCAAAGCATGGTTGTCAAATCTTTTTATGAAGCAAATACACTCCACACATGCTAAAGATTTCATGCATCATCCAAGGGGACAAGATCTTCCATAATTGGCAAGGTTTTCATGGAAAAAGATTGAAAATTACATGATTGAAAATCAAGGATTTGAAACATTAATTCATGGACTTTTGGGCCAAGGTTTTGACCTAATTTGCATCACATACATATGCTGAGTGAAACCCTACTCAAGGACACACGTGAAAGCTGCTAAAAACTCCATAGCCAATTTGCAAAAACTCAAGAAAATTGTGAAACTGATTTCATACTTGCAGCGCGTTTCAAAGCCTAAAAAGGATTCAATCACCTTGCCTGAGTCTCCAGGAAGCATTTGGCATCAAGAACCAGTCCAAACACGCAAAGAATCAAAGGCAACAAGCCATACGGTTTGCCTTATTTTTCAAACCTGCACATCATGTTCCATGGGCTTTTAATCTATTTTCTTGTTTGATTTATGCTAATAGTGACCTTCTGAAGCGATTGGTATAATCTAATTGAACTAACGCTGCCTGAATCAAAATATACCATGGACGAAATTTAGGTTCTCAAAGCTTGGATTTTGGGGTTTTTTACAGGAGGAAAAATTGGACCATGACATGACCATGGTTGAATTCGTCAAGGCCAGACAAATTCAACCATCCTATCGCGCTCAATTTATATAATCTGTGGGCGTAATCGCTATTTTTTGGACTTTCACTTAGTGGGGGTTTAAGACCCCCGCTATCTTATTCATGTTACCGGTGAAAACAAGGAAGAAGATGGGCGTGGCATCATGTGATTGGGGAGTTTAAACCTTAGCGCGTTTTTTTTAATGTTTCAGCATAATGGGCACTTTTCATATATTATATTTCGTTATTATTATGTATACAAACGCGCTTGGTAGCTCAGATGGTGGAGGACGTTTCTTGCAAGCATAGGGACCTGGGTTCGATTCCCAGGTCCCCCCACATAATTGATAATTTTTGTTCTAACGTATTCTAGTGCAGCGCCTCATCCAACGTCCCACCATACGTACTCACGCGTAGCTTGCCAGATGGTCTTGATCAATAATCCAAGGGCCACAGAATGAATTCCATGGTATGCTCCAGTCAATGAACGTGTACACGATCCTGAAAGTCAACGAGGCTTGGATTCCTCTTGGGCCTGAATTGCTGCAATATCACCTCCACTTTGGGCCTGATACCCCCCTTGGTTTGCCTTGCATAATTTTCTTTTCTTTTCTTCTTAATTCTTTTAATTGCTTTAATTATTTTTATTAATTTACCATAAAATAGTTTTTTCCTAATAAAAAATCAGAAACTAAAAAAATGTTTTATTTTTAATCATTTATTAAATTTACCATTAATCTATTTTTGTAAATAAATAACTAACAATTAACTTTAGTTTAATTTAGGTTTAAATTCTAATACTTTTCTTAATAAATAAAAATTACATAGAATTAGGTTTTGACATTTTCATCTTTTCCTTAATTAATTATTATTATCATTATTAATTATTATTAATTTTGTGCATAAATGTAAATTAATTAATTAGCTTAAATTAGGTTAACTTTAATATTTTCTTAATAATTAAAATAGACTTAGAATTAGGGTTTTCACTTGATTTTATTTTCTTTATTTCATTAAATACAAAAACATAAAAAACACACTTTCTTTTCTTTAATTAAATAATTAATTAGGCTTTAATTTAATTTAATTTCTCAAAAGGGTCCAACACCCTCGGACGTCCTGATTTTAATTCCTTTCGCGCACTATTTTCTCATTGATTATTATGTAACTGCTTTCCGGATGTAATAGTAATTAGGTTTATTGTTTCTTTTACTTTCCGCATCTTTTATCAAAAACGGGTCTTTGTATTTTGGCGATGTATAGACCCGCGCCTTGTAATAGCGTAGATTTTACTTTTTCGTATTTTACTTTCCGCACTCTTAAATTCTAAATTGCATGAAAGAATGTATGGTAATTAAAAACAACTCGTAGCTCACAATGCCCTGATCAAAGATAAATATTAACCTGAAAACAACACACAATACACACACCACTTCTAGGGTACGCCTCACTCGTTGCCTTCGAAACGTGGTCGTCAAGTATAGGACGTTTTAGCGGTCGCTCTTATGTCCAAGATCCAGTTGCCTCGAAACAGTTGCCTCGGATTAAAAAGGATCTAGGACATTAGGGTTACTTCTAAGGTGTCCTAACTGTTGCTTCGGTGACCACACTGTCCCTACAATCGAATTGACCCGAACAACTCCAACGGTGGTGCTACCTACCTCTCAATGGTGGGATGGCACTATCTTAAGGACTTTTACACATCCTAATTCCTTAGGGTAGGTAGATGACTCATGGATACTTTCTCTCTTCAAAAACAAATCAAAAATATTTTCACACTGACGCTTTCAAAAGCTTTCAAAACAAATTTTTCAAACACTCTTGAGGACAGATACGAGAGTTATTCAGAAATCTTTCAAACGAAACTTTTTCAAAACCCACTCACATTTTGAAAAGCAAACATTTTGAAAGCATAAGAGCAAGTATCTAAGAGCCCATGGATAACCATGGATAGAAAGGGTGCTAACACCTTCCCTTTCTATAAATCTACCTCCCGAACCGAGAAACGTTCTCATAAGAAATTTTGCTGTGCTTTTGTCCTGTCCATATTGGAGAAAATAAAAGACGGTGGCGACTCTTGCTTCCGCGACATTTCGCGAACCAGCTTTAAACAGTCAGTTCTATTTCCACCGATCACATCACCCTTTCCATCTGTGGTTTTCCACGGACTCTTAGGTACTTGCTCATTTTGAAAACTATTTGTGTTTGTGTATTTTGAAAAGTTTGGTTTGCTTTATGGTAACTCTTGTATCAGTGCTCAAGAGTGTGATAAAGCATTTTTGAAAAGGAATTTGAAAGTGTGTAAATGTGAAAAGAAATTGGTTTTGAGTAAGTACTTAAGAATGGTCTACCTACTCAAAAAAGGATGTTCTTTTCCTCTTTTTCTTTAGATAGCGCTATCCTACTATTAGTGAGTAGGTATCCCTATCGTCGAATATTGAGGGACTATTGAAAGGGACGTTATGATCATTGAAGGCAACATGTAAGGATACCTTAGCATTTTGAAGGGGTTGTCATCATATAGGCAACATCGAGGGACAAGATCATTTTCTTGTAGGCAACTCGAGGGACGTTAAGAGACCATGATCCTTATGTTGACTTTTAGATTGAGGGTCTTTGCTAAGATATCCCTACGCTCGAGGGACATGACCATTATTTTCCGAGACAACCAAGTGAGGTATACCCTAAGGGTGCAAGTGTAAAGGAATGTGTTCAATTTTCAGATATTTATCTTATGTTAGTGATCTAAGGATTAATTTGATTAATCTTGTCATGCACACCTACTTACTAGCAATTATATACAAGCATATAAGAATGTAAAAGCGAGAAATAAAGTCCTACAACTATTACAGGGCTTCGGGACAGTTACATAAAAAAGATACAGGAAAGTAAAGTGTGGAATTTAAACTTAGACTATTACATCCCCTAAGCAGTTACATGAATATAAAAAGAATTGTGAAAAATAAATAACGCGCGCGCAATAAAGAGATGTCTAAGAAATCTTAAGAATGAAAATCTTTTTGCTTGTTTTATTTTTATTTAAGAAAAGTAATTAAATTAAACATCCTAAAGTCTATTTAGAAAATAACAATTAATTAAGAAAAATAGTCTAAGCTTTTTTTTTGTTTTTTATTATCAAAAGAAAATAATTAAATCTAATTAAGTCCTAAGTTCTACTTCATTTTAAATTAAAGAAAATAGTTAAAATATTAATTTAAATTATTTACAAAATTAGTTTAATTAAAAGAAACTAACGTAATATTTTTGGTGACTTTTTCTGATTTTTATGGTTAAGTAAATAAATGAAAGCAAAAATTAAAAAAAGAAAATATTAAAACAAAACAAATGGGCCTGGGGTTATTCAGCAAAACAATGGGTGCTGATTGAATTTTGCTGGGCCCAAACGTGAGAAACCCAGCTTGCTTCTGGATTCAATGTGGACGTGCCTGAAGAGTGCATGATGCTCTGCGTATTTGCATGCGTTGGATCTGAATTAGCTATGATCTGATGGTTCAGATTGGTGGTCCATGATACGCGTGTAGGATGTATCAACATTGAATCTGCAAAGTATTAGAGAAAACAAAACAAAAAACAAGGAATTGCAAAAGGGTTGGATCGAACCCAGCCCCTCTAGCCCTGCATACACCTTAACACACACTTACCCAACCATTGGGACGGCCTTACATCCGTTAGTATAAGCACATAAAAAAGTATATAATGTAAAACCAAACAAATTGCTGAGTTGTCATACGCGCCCTTCAGTGGGTCCTGTAATATTCAAATGGACCAATCACGAGCGGAGAGAGGGATTATCTGTCTGGATCCAGCCAATGGGATTGTGAATAACAACCACGCCAACCCTTTGACTTAGAGCCGACCAGTCCAACCACCGGAGTCAGTGGTTTCCACCGTCTTCTCCGCTGGGCTCACCTGAAAACTCAACTAAACAGAAAAATAAACAATACAACCTGCCTTTAAAAAGTCTCCTGATCATGATTACAGTCTCTAAAATTTCTAAATCTTCACGTATCATTGGGTTCGAGCTTGAAACCCCAACGATGGTCAACCATGGCATAGAGTGATTCTGGACTCTAGCTTCTCATGTAAAATGTTCGAATGCATACAAATATCATCAATAATACAAATACATGCTTAGTGTGGATTTAAATAACACGTATTGAGAGTTTGAGATCAAGAAAAAGTTAGAAATCAAAGAGATACAGTGAGGGTGTTCTGGCGTGTGTTTGGCTTGGACAACGGTTGAAATGATCTCCTGGGAACGTCAGGAGTTAAATGGTATGGTTAGTTTGGCACAAGGGAAGATGGAGCTGTATGTTTGAATTTGGACAATTTATGTGATTTTTTGCAAAATTTGTATGGATTCTTGAAGTTGTGTCCTCGTCCTTTCAAGCTTGTACGACTCTATATTTATATAGGAGTGAGGAGAGTAATCTAGCATGGAAAGAATCAAGCATTAACTTATGGTTTTAAAACAAAAATCACAATTTGAAAATTATCCATTTTTGTGTGATTCTTGTCATCTTTGCCTGGTACATGAAGCTGGACACATTTTGCACGAAATTATGGGCCCAAGGCTGACCCAACACATTAGCCCAAATGTCCAAAACAATAACCTATCATTTTATGAATTTATCTTGTATTTATTTAATTTTAAATTGAATAAAAATCAAAATAAATGCAAATAAAATCAAAGGCATGCAAAAGTGATTTTAGAGGTCCTTCATAATGTCATGAAATTATTTGAAGTCCAAAATTTTTAGCCATTGCCTTAAAAGTTCAAGTTTGCACATTGCACATTTCTTGAAATTTTCCAAATTTTCCCAAATTCGGCAAGCCATAACTTGCTCAATTTTTATCTCATGATGATGATCTTGGACTTTTTTGAAATCCCAAGATGTCTACTTTAATCCCTCTTTTTATCAATTTTGCATTTGAATATTTTATCTTGATGTAAAAGCTCTTGGAAAAAAGTGGCTTTTGTTGACTTTCTGAAAGTGACTTGTAATGTATGAACTTGTATATTTCAAATTGTGCATTTCTTTAACTTTAGGGATGAAGAGAAGTTGTAGGGAATTGTATTATCTTAAAAATGAGCTTTGGTTGGAAATTTCTGACAAAGTATGAGAAAGTTATGTTTGGTCAAAGTTTGGTTGACTTTTCTTATAGAAACCCTAATTTGCCATTTTTTGACTTTTGATGGGTTAGGAGCATTTCTTGAGGAATCATGATCAACCCTTGATCAAATGATGGATATCACTTCAAAATGTTGATGTTGACCAAAAATCTTGAAGTCTGATTGTACATGGGCAACAATTGACTTTTGACCTATCACAATTGATTTTCCAATACTTGAGCAATTGACTGAGCAAACTTGTTGAGCAAGGCATGAAACTTGGAATTGATGGTCTTGAGGACATATTAGAACAATGGAGAACATTTGGGATCCTTGTAGCTCAACCATCTTGATGAAAATTGAAACCCTAGTTGGGGGTTCATTGCCTTGGGAGGAAAGTTGTCTGGTCAAATATTGGTCAACCTAGGGGAAGTTGGGAACCTCTAGGAGTATGTCTTGTGTGAAAATGGGTGGCAAATTTCGGGGTACAACAATTGCCCCTGTTCAATCTTCTTAAACCTAAAGATGTAGATTGGCTTATCTACCTTTTGTGATCTGAAGGTGGAAGATTATTGAACACTAGAGTGCCCAGAAATTTGCACTCGCCATAAGTGAGACTGCTGGTGAATAATATCGGGAATGAGATTACATATTCCATTTAGAAAAGATGATAGAAGAATGTCAGAGATGGGCTTAAAGATGCCATCCAAGGAATATGACGGAGAGTCATCGGAGATGGGCTTAAAGATGCCATCCAAAATAAATGCTGACTTCATAAGGAGTCTCTTTGTGGGGATTCATGTTCCTACTGTTCGAGGAGGAGTCCGTTGGGAAATGTTTTTTAGGGGAACAGAGTCTAGGAGTTTCGGTTGTCCATTACTCTACTAGGGAGTCATCTCTTGACTGAAGTGACGGAAGTGAACTGCTATCTGGTCAGGATCCAGGCTTCACAGTGACTTGCTGAGGAAATGAGATTAAACTGTTAAGAATCAGTAACAAATCCATGGCCGATTTGAACTGAACCAGCAAAGGTCTTGATTTATCTTTGACTGGATAATAATCCGAAAAATCTTAGTGTCGATTTAACTAAACCAGAAAAAAGTCTTGGATCATCTTCAACTGGAATAGGAATCAGAGAGATCTTAGTGTCGATCTGACTGAACCAGAGGAAAATCTTGAATTAACTTTGACTGGATAAGAATCAGAAAAATATTACTGTCGATTTAACTGAACCAGAAAAAGTCTTAGATTATCTTTAAATGGAATAGAAATCAGAGAGATCTTAGTGTCGATCTGACAGAACCAGAGAAGGTCTTGGATTAACTTTGACTAGAATGGAAATCAGAAGAATCTTAGGATCAATTCAACTGAACCAGACAAAAGTCTTGGGTCATCTTCAACTGGAATAGGAATCAGAGAGATCTTAGTTGCAATCTGATTGAACAAGAGAAGGTCTTTAATTAACTTTGATTGGAATGGAAATCAGAAGAATCTTATGATCGATTCAACTGAACCAAACAAAAGTCTTGGGTCATCTTTAACTGGAGTAGGAATCAGAGAGATCTTAGTGGCGACCTGACTGAACCAGAGAAGGTCTTTTGAGAACGTCATTCTGAGGAAGATGCTGAAATAGCCTTTCGTTAGACGTAACTTTTGAGAAGACTACCGGGTCACATAAGTAGTCAACAATGTTTGTTGATTTCATCTTTTCCCTGAAAAAGGTAAAGAGTTGGTCATATGCAATGTCATGATGTATGGAATGTATTGTGATGATGTTCTCAAAATAAATGAGATTGTGTTGTATGCGATATGTGTGCGCATGCCATGATGTATGAATATGAGATGCTATTGTGACATTTCCTAGTCTGGGAAAATAAATCCCAGACTACTGCTGAAGAGTATTGGGAAGCTGAATCTTTCATTTCCGCTGGGGATGATGAATAAAGATGATTCGCTGGGGATTTCCTCTTTCTGTTTGAGGATATTCTGTCGGGATTGACTCTGCTTGAGAATAACTCTGTGGAGGGAGATGCTTTGTTGGAAGATTTTGTCATTGTAGAGAAATAAATTCGATTGGGGAATGAACTTCCGTAGTTAGAGAAATAAACTCTACTCGGGAGGAGTTTTATAACTCTTTGAAATTATAAAACTCGACTAGGGAAGATAGATTTTAGCTCTCTGAAGGCACTTTGCTGGAGGAGGTAATTCCTGCTTGGGGAAGAAGGATACCAAAACTTGGTTGTTTATGCTCTGTGGGGAGCATAGATGTTACGGGGTCGTATGTAATGGTGACTTCGTCTCGAAACTGACCCTGCCCCTGTACCATGCTGGACAGAGTAATTGTCGGAACTACAAATTGTTTTTTAGACTTTGCCATGTTTCTTAAAGTCATTATCAACTGTCTTTCTGTTCTTTTTATGCATGTATTTGTGAACAGTAATCATATTTAAATGCATATGTCAAAAATAATCATTAGACATTTTTGCAAAACAAAACAGAAAAATAAAACAAATAGTTTTAGTACTTTCAAGGAACGAGTTGTATTGATTTTTTGAAGTTCGCCTATAACAGGCATTTTGTAAAAAGAGACTAATGTTCTAGTAGGAGAATATCGTCGTAAAGAATGAGCTATACAAAATAGTGTACAAAGAGAAAACAACTATGTGTCATAATCCCATTGAGTTTCAATTCTGCTATTGCCCCTATGTCCTTGAGTGTCTCGTCACTTTGCTACTTGTTCGAAGCTGACTGGATTGTTCGGTACCGTTTGAGCTTGATAGTTGATACTGAAGTCTGGTCACAAGGTGATCCAATGGGACATAGTTGTATACTTCAATCCCTAACTTTTGTCTGGACCGCCCTTTCGGGTTTTCAGTCCACCGGGATACCCCTTTTCGCCCAAGCCACCTTCTAAGGTTTTCGACTTGTCAGGTGCACATATTTTTTGTATTTATCCCTAATTTTTGCCCGAACCCTTTTGGTTCGCCGATATGCCCTTATTTTTGCCTAGGCCAGTCAACCTAGCGGGTCTTTATTCATGCGTAATATCTTTTCACTATGTCTGCATTGACAGGGTGAGGAAGGTCGTCACCATTCATGGTGGTCAGAATCATGGCTTCACCGGAAAATATGCTTTTGATCACAAATGGCCCTTCGTACGTGGGAGTCAATTTGCCCTTGGGATCACCTTGTGGCAGTATGATGCGCTTGATTACCAGATCACCCACTTGATATACTTGATGTCTGGCCTTTTTGTTGAAAGCCTTGATCATCCGTTTTTGATACATTTGACCATGACAGACAACAATAAGCCTTTTCTCATCAATCAGACTCAGTTGATCAAGTCGAGTCTGGATCCAATCATCTTCGTTCAGACCCGCATCCTTCATGATCCTTAAAGAAGGAATCTTGACTTCAATGGGTAGGACAACCTCCATGCCATACACCAAAGAATAAGGGGTTGCCCCTGTTGACGTACGCGTTGAGGTGAGGTAACCATGAAGAAAAAATGGTAACATCTCATGCCAGTCTTTGTATGTCATCATCATCTTCTGTATGATTTTCTTAATGTTCTTGTTAGTAGCATCCACAACGCCATTCATCTTTGGCCGGTAAGGGGAAGAATCGTGATGCTGGATCTTGAATTATTTACAGAGTTCGGTGATCATTGTATTATTGAGATTTGTACCATTGTCTATGATGATTCTTTCTGGCACACCATACCGACAAATCAGGTTATGCTTGATAAATTGCACCACCATATTCTTGGTAACAGTAGCAAAGGAGGTTGCCTCAACCCACTTCGTGAAGTAATCAATGGCAACTAGGATGAAGCGATGCCCATTGGAAGCGGTAGGTCTAATCTCTCTGATCATGTCAATGCCCCACATTGTAAAGGTCCAAGGAGCCATCAAGACATTCAAAGGAACCAGAGGTACATGTACTATATCAGCGTAGATCTAGCATTTGTGACAAGTTCGGGAATGCTGATAACAGTTTGCTTCCATAGTGGACCAATAGTATCCTGCCCGTAGGATCTTTTTAGCCATGGTATATCCACTGGAGTGAGTTCCAAAGGTACCTTCGTGTAGATCTACCATAATCCTCTCTGCTTCGTTCTTATCTATACACCGAAGTAAAGTAGAGTCATGGTTGCGCTTGTAGAGGATTCCATTACTGGGGAAGAACTTTGCGGAGAACCTTCTCAGAAACTTCTTGTTATTGACAGATGCCCCCTCAGGATACTCTTGAGCCTCAAGATAACTTTTCACTTCGTGGAACCAAGGTTTGTCTGCTACCTCTTCAGTGTCAATCTCATAGTAGTATGCTAGTTCATCCAACCTCTCAATAGTGATTCGAGGAGCTTCGCTGTCCCACTTGACCTTGAACATAGATGACATAGTAGCTAGCGCATCCGCTAACTGATTCTCTTCTCGTGGAAAATGTTCAAAGGTGACCTCTTCAAAGTGTGGAAGTAAAGTCAACACATGTTATTTGTAAGGGATGAGATTCGGGTGCTTCGTATCCCACTCTCCTTTGATTTGACTTATTACCAAGGCTGAATCCCCGAAAATGCTCAAGAACTTGATCCTCAGATCAATAGAAGCTTTGAGACCCATGATACATGCTTCATACTCTTCCATATTGTTGGTACAGTTGAAACATAATCTGGCGGTGAAAGGAGTATGACATCCCTCGGGAGATATAATTACAGCATCGATGCTATTGCCGAGTGCGTTGGAGGCTCCATAAAAAACTATGGCCCATCGGGATCCTTCCTC
Source organism: Vicia faba (assembly GCA_948472305.1). Lineage (NCBI taxonomy): Eukaryota > Viridiplantae > Streptophyta > Magnoliopsida > Fabales > Fabaceae > Vicia > Vicia faba. The sequence continues at coordinate 1,017,163,338 of OX451738.1, read as the reverse complement.
AGGTCCTTCATCCTATCCAAGTTCTTCATAGTCAGTCACTAACATAATGTTCTCATCTGGGAATTCAAAGTTCATGGACTGGCACTCATCCACGGCCTGATGGGCCAAATGATCAGCTAGTACACTTCCATTGATTTCTTTATGGGTCGTGTATTGGATATTGTATTCAGTCAAGATCATTTGCCATCTTGCTATTCTTCCAGAGAGAGCGGGCTTCTCAAAGATGTACTTGATCGGATCCATCTTAGATATCAATAAAGTAGTGTGGGTCAACATATACTGTCTCAGTCGGCGAGCAGCCCATGCCAAAGCGCAACAAGTTTTCTCGAGCAATGAGTATCGTGTCTCACAATCCGTAAACTTTTTGCTAAGGTAATAAATGACATGCTATTTTCGACCAGACTCGTCATGCTGCCCCATCGCACACCCCATTGAATTATCTAACACTGTTAAGTACATTATCAAAGGTTTTCCTTCAATCAGAGGCATCAAAATTGGAGGCTCTTGAGGGTATTCCTTGATTCTCTCGAAGGAGGTCTGGCATTCATCATTCCACTTTACCACTTGATCTTTCTTCAGGAGTTTGAAGATTGGCTCACAAGTAACATTTAAATGGGAAATGAACCTGGCAATGTAATTTAGGCGTCCTAAGAAGCCTCTGACCTCATTCTCAGTGCGAGGAGTTGGCATCTCTTGTATAGCCTTCACCTTTGCAGGGTCTACCTGAATGCCCTTGCCACTGACAATGAAACCTAGAAATTTACCAGACCTTACCCCGAAGGTGCACTTGTTCGAATTTAACCTCAGCTTGTACGTCTTTAACCTATCAAACAGCTTTTGTAGGTGATCAAGGTGTTCTTCCTCGGTTTGAGACCTGGCTATCATGTCATCAACATATACCTCTATATTATGGTGAATCATGTCATGAAACAAAGCTATCATAACTCGCTGATATGTTGCCCCAGTGTTCTTCAACCCAAACAACATCACTTTGTAGTAGAAAGTGCCCCTTTGTATGATGAAGGTTGTCTTCTCCATGTCTTCGGGTGCCATCTTGATCTGATTGTAACCAGAGAAACCGTCCATGAAGGAAAAGATCTTATGTTGTGCGGTGTTGCCAACCAAAACGTCAATATGGGGGAGCGGAAAGTTATCCTTGGGGCTTGCCCTGTTCAAATCTCAGTAGTCCATACACATTCATACCTTGTCATCCTTTTTAGGTACCGGGACTACGTTAGCCACCCATTGGGGATAAGAAGTGACAGATAGGAACCCGACGTTAAACTGTTTCATAACCTCTGCTTTGATCTTCTATGACATTTCAGGGTGCATGCGACGAACCTTCTGCTTTACCGGAGGGAAATCTTCTTTAGTCGGCAGACGATGAACCATAATATTCATGTCTAGTCCTAGCATGTATTCATATGACTAGGAAAAGATCTCGACATAATCATGCAACATCTGTATCAACCGCTGTTTGACATTAAGCCCCAAATTTGCACCTATCTTGACCTCTTTTCTGTTCTCTTCTGTGCCCAAATTCACTGTCTAAACTGACTCTTCATGAGGCTGTATAGCCCTTTCTTCCTGCTGTAACAGTTAGGCAAGTTCTCAGGGTACCTCACAATCTTCCTCACCTTCGTCCTCAGGTTGGTTGATCTGATTTTCAAAGTTATAACCGGCAATAGCAGAACTGTTATCAATGGGATCCAGAGTGGATATGGATATGCAGTTTGATACGTGAGTGTGTGTAAGAGGATAGTTGTATAGACAAAGTAAAAGAGCATAAAAGAAAAACAAAGAGAGCAAAATTTGTATGCAAAAACATCCAATGCTTTATTAATGACATATTGAGATTAGAACATGATAACCCTCACAAATAAACCATTGTGCCCCGGGTAAGACACGTCGCCATAAAGTTTATATTGTTTATTACATATCCAAAAAACAAGAAAAAAATAATTACTTCTGAATAAAAGTAATTGGTACAAAGTCTTTTGTCGTCCAGTTACTGGATCCACCGTTGATAGTAAGGAAGATTCAGCTATCCATGTCATAGTCACCATCACTGTTTTCTAGAGCGTCAACCCAATAATTGCTGATGCGAAGGGGAGGTCTTCCAGCGCGAGCACGGCGAACAGCCCTTTGAGCCCCTGAAGAGAAACCCGAACCAAACTTATCAGATTTGTACGGAATGTCAGGGAGCTGGCCCCAGATGGTACTCCCACCTTCTTCAATAACTGCTTTGGCGTCCTTGAGAGAAGTCATCTTCAAGGGAGGTCTGGCGATCTTCGGCATATTGGCGACAATTTCAGTTACAGCCATAGTCTGAGGCACCTCTTCGAAATTTTAGCATAGAGTCTCGATGAACTCGCCATCCATTTCCACATACCTGAAGAAGTTTAGGTGACTGACCATGTACTCTTCTTCACCGTGTACCATGACAATCTTTCCTTTTACCGGGTACTTCATCATCTGATGCAGAGTAGATGTGACAGCTCCCGCCCCATAGATCCAAGGGCGACCCAACAAACAAGAATAAGATGGTTTGATATCCATCACGTAGAAGGTAGAGTCAAAGGTTTGAGAACCAACTTTGATGGGGATGTCCACCTTCCCGTGCACCATTCTCTTCAAACCATCGAAAGCCCTTACCGCTATATTGTTGAGCTTCAAGGTCAAACCTTCATACTCTAGTCTATCCAGAGCCTTCTTAGGCAGCACATTTAATGATGAACCAATATCTACTAGAACATGGGCCAAAGTAGTGCCTCTGCATTCGACGGAGACATGCAACACATTATTGTATTTTCTCCCTCTAGGTGTCAGATCAGCGTCGGGAAAACCCAAACCGTTATCAACTGTCAAACTGGCCACGCAATCTTTAAACTAATCAGCGGAGGTTTCATGTGGCACATGGGTAGTGTGATACGGTGGGAGAACTGACTTGAGGTTTTGCGTTTGTGTTCGCAAATGTTCGGTTTAGCAAGAGTCGCCACCGACTTTTTATTTTATCCTAAGGAAAGGTTAAAAAGCACAGGAAAAACCTTTGAGATGTTTTCTTGGATTCAGGGAGTAGATTATAGAAAGGGAAGGTATTAGCACCCTTTCTATCCATGGTTATCCATGGGCTCTTAGTTACTTGCTTAGATCACTTGCCTTTGCTTTTCAATTGTTTGAAATGGTGCTTTGTGTGTGGTTTTGAAAATGTTTTGAAAAAGATGCCTTGTCTAGGCAACCATTGTAACAATTCTTTACTCGAATGTTTTACAAAGGTGTTTATCTTTTTGAAAAGATGTTTCAATGTTTTGAAAGTTGTTTTGGAAATTGTGTTTGTGAAGTGTGTTTGAAAATGGCAAGTGTGTTTTGCAAGTTTGATCAAGTAACTAAGAGCTATCTACTCTAAATTTCTCAAAGATCTTTCTCATGTTTTAACCCTTTTAAAAGTGTTGTTTCACCATTGTATTTGGTGAACAACCTTGTGTTAGGATGTTAACGGGACGAGCGCGGGTCATCGTTTAGACCATGAATGCAATAGTGTCAAATATTTTGGCAATTTTCTTGAGGGACTATGATCATTTTGTTTAGGCAACAAGATAGCGTCATCGAGGGACTATGATCATTTTGTTTGTTTTTGTTTTGTTTTGTTTTGCCAAAGTACTTGACATGCAAACATGGCCCATTTTTTAAGGCAACAAGTGGATGTAACCCTAGGGGTGCAAGTGTGCATTGTTTGTTTTTCATGCATTTATCTTTAATTAGGTCAAGCTATTTGTTGATTGATTTTGCATACAAACCCTAGGTCTATCATGGCATAATTTGGAAACTTTTAAATGTGCGAGAATTTAAAGTCCTAAATTATTACAACATGATTATGGGGATGGGGATACAAGTTTGAATTGAGGGATATTTGACAAGGAAATAAATGCTAAAATTATTACAACCATATCGAATATACAAATTAATATTTGGCATTTAAATAAATACAATAAAATAAATATCAAAATGCAATGTATTATGCAAAAAAAGATTTGTTTATGTATGTGAAAAAGATTTTCATGTTTGAAGTATAAACAAAATAAAAAAAATCATTTTTTTTTGGTTATTTTTGTTGTTTAGGGCAAAACCCTAATTTTTGAATAAATAGTATTATTTATTAACTATGTACAATATATATTAATTTATACAAGAATATAAAAAGTATATTGTTAAAAAAGTATTTTAGTGTCATATATTAATAAAAATAAAAATGTATTATTTCTATATTTTTATCCTAAGTATTCTAATAAATATAATATACAAGTATGTATATATATATATATATATATATATATATATATATATATATATATATATATATATATATATATATATATATATATATATATATATATATATATATATATATATATATATATATATATATATATATATATATATATATATATATATACAAAAACCTATTAAATATAAAAGAGAAAATTAATTATTTATGTATATAAAAAAATGTATATTTGATAAAATATTTTCAAGATGTAAATAAAAATAGTAACTAAGAAATAAATATATTTTTGTATTACATTTTTGAGGCTTTTATAAAAAAAAGTATTTATATTTATTTACATACATAAGCTATTAAAATGGAACAAATATCAAATAAATATAAAAAAAAAAATTGGAAAAATATTTTTGGTGTTTTTTATGTTTAAGCAAAAAATATGAAATCAGAATAAAAAATAAAAAGTAAAAAATAACAAGTATTTAATTATTTGGGCCAGGGGGTGCAAAATGAGAAAAGGGGTGCAAAAAGTAAGGATGGCTCAGGCCCAGCCCAAGCCATCATCTTCAACCTTCAGCTTCTTGTTCAAACAGAAAAAAATGCGCGCCTCTCCTTGTCCAACACAAACTCTTGATTCCTTGATTTTTATGCAAAACTCATAACACAAACATTATAGAGCATCAAATCACGAGTTCAAACATGTAAAAAACTTGGATTAACACTCAAAGGCCAGAGAGAATTTCTCTGGCCCAAAATTTTAACCTAATTTTTCCCTCATGTTCATGGCTAAAATTCTCACAGCACGCTTAAGATAAATGAAAAATAATCATATGTATGGCTTCAGGGCTATGAGTAGGACATGTTTCATTCACAAACCTAAGCCTAACTCTTCCTAGATTGAGAGATAGAAGTCCATGGATTACCTGTTTCAGCTTGAATCGTGTACAACAATGTGGCCAACTTCAATGGAGTTTGAGCTTCTGTATAGCTTGCATGAGGTCCAAGGAATCTTTTCCCACACCTAGCTTGCTTTGAATCAACCTGTATCGTGCTATAGAAGTCCACCTGCAAAACTGAAAAGGGAAAATGGCAAGTGAGGTTATGGGTGTTACAGCTTGTGTTTAGGGCTTGGAATAGTTTAGGTAGATGGAAAGGAATATGTTGGAACTTCTTTTGGCCAAAACACACGAGTGAATGATGCTATGCAAGTCAAACTGCAGGGATACCCTGTTTTTGCAGCAAAACAGTGTTTTTGTGTTTTGGGAGGTATGAGGGATGGTTGAATCGTGCCTTAGGTCTGTTTGGGTGTATGGAAGATGTTTACAAGGTTTGTTCTTGGCTGTGTTGACAGGAAATGGAAGTTGGAGTGTTTTTGCAAAGTTGCTTCAAATGTAAGTAAGAGAGTGTGTGTTTGGATACAAGCCAGTACAATGCCTAATGTATGCAGCAAAACAAAGCTCTTGGTAACTGGAATGTGTAGATTTGATTTGACTCTCAGATTTGGCCCCATGCCTCAAGGATTTGGTATTTGACATAAAGCAACTTTAAGCAAAAATGGCAATTCACCTTTTACTACTTAAGGCTTAATTTTGTGTGCAATGTCCAAATGAACAAAATAAAACCTTGACACAATGGTTAGGAATTAAATTATAGAGTGTAAATGGGTTTTGAGGCCTGCAAGCTAGCATAAACCAAGCTGATTTGAAAATGCCATTTGCTATGAACATGTATGGAAAATGAACAAAAGTGAGTTTTGGCCAACTTTGTAAATTCGATTCTCTCTAACCACAAGGGTGTTTTAGGAGTTTTTGGACAATTTAGAAAGCTTTGAACATGTACTACAATCAATATTTTTAATGCATCTTGAAATTCCTCTTGGAACTATGTGAAAAATGGCCAAGAAGTTGGACAAAAATCCTGCCTAGAATAGGACAAAATTTCTCTAAGTTAAAAATGTTTTGTACCCTTGTTCCAAAAATTATAACTTGAGATACAATCTTCCTTTGAGAAAACTTTGTGAATCAAAGTTATAGATTTTGCAATGGACTACAACTTTCATGTTTCAAGTTTTGTTTGAATCCATTTTCATCTTGGTGAAAAAATGGGACAAAGTTAGGAAAAAATAAGAAAATTTCATAACTTAGAAAATTTCTAAGTTATGAAAATTTTCATTTTAAACCCTAATTTGCAATTTTGGGTTTCCTGATGAACAAGTTTCATAATTTAACATGTCTTGATGAAAAATGAATCTTGGCACTTGATTTTGACCAAAAAGTCAAAGTATGACTTTTCAGTATACAGTCAAATTTTGATCAGTTGACTGAAAAATTCATCTGTTAATCCTATGCATTTGAGATCTTTTGAACTTGTTAAATGGGTCAAGACAATGCCATTGAGTCCTTGAGTCCATATATGAGCTTGGTTTGCCATTGGTTAGGTCAAACAGTCAAAAATTGCCTTTGTGCAGTCAAAACCCTAAAAATGACCATTTTACCCTTTTGGTGATCTGATCAAATTTCTTGTGGAGTTGTGATCCAAACTTGATCAAGTGATTCATATGAGTTCATAATGTTGATGTGGGTCAAAAATCATGAGGTTTGACTGTCAATTGGCCACAGTTGACTTTTTTCCCCAATACAGCTGATTTCTAGGTTAACTGTCCAATTGACTGGGCAAAGTTTGGAATCAAGGCTTGAAACTTGGTATGGATAGACTTGTGAGTCCAACATGAAGCATGAAATTCATTTTGGGCATTTTAGGTCAAAACATCCCTGTGCAAACTCAAACCCTAATTTGGGTCAACAGTGCAAGGAGGGGTCTTGAGCAGAGCAAACTCTAACTTGATCTTGAGTTCCAAGAGTCTTGTGATGAGAAAATGTTGATGAAAAGGGAAGGCAAATTTTGGGGTACAACAGTTGCCCCTGTTCAATCTTCTTGAACCTGAAGAGTTAGATTGGCAGGTTTGCCTTTCGCGACTCGAGGGTAAAAGGAGATTGGACACTAGAGTGCCCAAAAAATTTACACTCGTCCAAGCGTAGTTGAGGGAATGGGCTTAAAGATGCCATTTGGAGATGGGCTTAAAGATTCCATCTGCAGATGTGACAAAATCTTGTCAGGGGATGGGCTTAAAGATGCCATCTGGAATATATGTTGTAGGTGAAAGAAATGAGTATCAGAAAGGTGTCCATGTTTTGGAACATCTCTGAACTGGGGGTCTGAATAACAAAAGATTGACATCCATGTTTGGAGAATCTGTAAACTATTTTCAGAAGTCTTGGATCTGAACAAGCGATAGGTTAACATCCGTATCTGGAGAACCCGTAAACTGTTTTCAGAAGTCGAAGTTGAAGCTTATTAATCTTATCCTGAAAAGGGTAAAATATTAGCTGAAACACAAAGTTATGTTGCATGAAATGTATGATGCAATATATGTTATATCAATGTTTATGATATGAATGTAATGAATGCGCATGTAAGCTGATGAGCTGTCTTGTTGAGGATAGATGAATCCTGGATAGCCGGAGATAATAGAATCTTGACTGCTGCCGGGGAAAGTGAATCCTTGACTGCTGCAGGGGAAAGTAAATCCTTGACTGCTGCAGGGGATTGCAAGAATCTTTTGATCGTTGAAAATGAGAAGTCCTGGGACCACTGTTGGGGACTCAGGAGCTTGGGTTGTATGCCAATCTACTGGGGATTCAAGGACGAGAGTCTTCATTCTGTTAAAGGTCAGAAATTGGGAGCATACTAATCTTCTGAGGTTTCAAGGATGAGAATCTTCATTATGTTAACGATTAACTGTTATCTGGTCGATCTCCAGGCTTTCACAGAAACTTGTATTGGCATCTGGTCGTAATCCAAACTTCACAATAACTTGTTGAGCTGCTATCCGGTTAAATCCGAGCTTCACGGCTTGTGTTAAAGATATACCACTATCTGGTCGACTCCAGGCTTCATAGTATTCTTGGCTGTTGTCTGGTTGTAATCCAGGCTTCACAGAAACTTGTATTGCTATCTGGTCATAATCCAGGCTTCACAATAACTTGTTGAGCTGCTATCCGTTCGAATCCGGGCTTCACGGCTTGTGTTAAAGATATACCACTATCTAGTCGACTCCAGGCTTCGTAGTATTCTTGGCTGCTGTCTGGTCGTAATCCAGGCTTCACAGAAACTTGTATTGCTATCTGGTCATAATCCAGGCTTCACAATAACTTGTTGAACTGCTATCCGGTTAAATCTGGGCTTCATGGCTTGTGTTAAAGATATACCATTATCTGGTCGACTCCAGGCTTCGTAGTATTCTTGGCTGCTGTCTGGTCGTAATCCAGGCTTCACATAAACTTGCATTGCTATCTGGTCATAATCCAGGCTTCACAATAACTTGTTGGGGATTAAACTATTATCCGGTTGAATCCGGGCTTCATAGCTTGCTCTTAGGAGATACCACTATCTGGTCGTAATCCAGGCTTCGCGGTAGTCTGATACTGTTATCCGGTCGTAATCCGGGCTTCACAATATGATGTAGAGATCAAGATACTATCCGGTCGAATCCGGGCTTCATAACTTGAATTTTGTGAGAATTTGATCTTTGACGACCGTAATTTCCAACAGGTGATGAAGGAACTTTTGAATGACCGATCAATTTGAAATGTAATTTGTTCTGGAGGATAAATCCTTGACAAATGTTGGGGAAATAAACCCATAACCGAAGCTGGGGATTGAAAATCCTTTGATTACTGAGGGTGAGAAATCCTTGTTGACTGCTGATTGCTTGGGGGATAAGGATCTTCAATTGTTGAGGGATTTTAGGATCACTGCTGGGGATTGAAAATCCTTGGTGACTTGTGGGAAATGAGAATTCTGACGATCTCTACTGGGGAGTCCAGAACCTAGTAGACTTATGCCAGAGAAGTAAGACTGAGAATCTTCAATCTGATGGGAAGTATCTCTGTGGGGAGAATTTTCACTAATCTGGTTTTGCTGGGGATTAATAGTTTTGGCTCCACTGGGGATCTTGAAACTTGACTCTGAGGGGAATTAGATTCTGGAAGGCTCTCTGGCTGGGGAAATCAGCTTTGAGAAAGCTTTTGTTCTGCTGAGGATCCTGAAGTTTAACTCTGTTTGGGGAATTAAGTTCTGGATTTTAACCTTGTCGAGGAGTTTGGAGTTTAATTCCGCTGGGGATTTCCTCTGAAAGGGAATCCAGATATCTACCTACACCTTCAATCTATCAGCAATCATCTTTTCTTAACTTTGTAAGCAAATGATTATGTTCAAATGTATATGCCTATTTAACAAATCATTGGACGTTTCTCAAATAAAACATAAGTGTGAAAAAGAAAAAAGAAGACAAAGCAAATTTCTGTATTTGGAAAAGTATTTGTATTAACTTTTTATGAGTATCTTTGTACAAAGGAGACAGACATCCTAGTAAGAGGATGTTGTCGTAAACATTGAAAAATCTATACAAAAGGAAAGATGGCTATGTGTAACAATTCCATGGGATTCCCATTCTGTTATAGCCTTCACAACTCTGAATATCATGTCCATTCACTGCTTCGTCCGCCGATGATTGGATTGATCAGAAGCTCGGAGCTTGTTGATGAAGAGATTGTTCTTTAAAGTGATCCGACGAGACATAGTCATACGCTTCAATTACCTAACTTTTTCCTGAATCTCCCTTTCGGGTTTTCGATCCACCGGGAAACCCTTTTTTGCCCAAGCCGCCCTTTCGGGTTTTCAACTTGCTGGGTGTACAGATTTTTTTGTTTTATCCCTAATTTTTGCCTGAACCGCCCTTTCGGGTTTTCGGTTCACCGGGATGCCCATTTTTTGCCCAAGTCTCCCTTTCGGGTTTTCGACTTGTCGGGTTGTTTCATGCGTAGTATCTTTTGACTGTGTCTGCATTCGCAGGGTGTGGCAAATCGTCGCCGTCCATGGTGGTCAGGATCATTGCACCACCAGAAAAGATGCTTTTGATCACAAACGATCCTTCTTAAGTAGGAGTCCATTTGCCCCTGGGATCATTTTGCGGCAAGATGATCCACTTGATTACAAGATCTCCAACTTGATATACTTGACGTCTGACCTTCTTGTTGAAAGCCTTGATCATCCGTTTTTGGTACGTCTGACCATGGGAAACAGCAGTGAGTCGCTTCTCATCGATCAAATTGAGTTGATCAAGTCGGGTCTGAATCTAATCGTCTTCACTCAAACCAGAGTCCTTCATAATCCTTAAAGAGGGAATTTGAACTTCCATGGGTAGGACAGCTTCCATGCCATATACCAAAGAAAATGGGGTTGCCTCTGTTGAAGTACGTGTCGTGGTACGATACTCATGCAGAGCAAACGGTAACATCTCATGCCAGTCCTTGTAGGTAACCGTTATTTTCTGAATGATCTTCTTGATGTTTTTGTTCGCAGCTTCAACATCATCGTTTATCTTCGGCCGATAGGGAGATGAATTGTGATGATAAATCTTGAATTGTTCGCATAGAGCAGTGATCATAGTATTGTTCAAATTTGTACCGTTGTCTGTGATGATCCTGTCGGGGACACCATACCGGCATATGAGGTTCTGCTTGATGAAGCGGGCAACCACATTTTTTGTAACAGAGGCAAAGGAAGCTGCTTCGACCCACTTGGTGAAATAGTCAATAGCAACCAAGATGAAGCGATGTCCATTGGACGTTGTGGGCTTGATCTCTCCAATCATGTCAATGCCCCACATTGCGAATGGCCAAGGAGCTGTCAGAATGTTGAGAGGAACATGAGGAATATGAATCTTGTCGGCGTAGACTTGACATTTGTGGCAAGTACGGGAATGTTGATGGCAATCAGCTTCCATGGTAGACCAGTAATAGCCTGCCCTTAGAATCTTCTTAGCCATCGTATGCCCGCTCAAGTGGGTGCCAAATGTGCCATTGTGTATCTCAGTCATGATTAACTCTGCTTCAGCTTTGTCTACACATCGGAGTAAAACACAATCATGGCTGCGCTTATAAAGGATGCCATTGCTTAGGAAGAACTTGGCTGCAAATCTCCTTAAGAACTTCTTGTCATTGACGGAAGCTCCTTCGGGATATTCTCTAGTCTGGAGATATCTTTTGATTTCATGAAACCAGGGTTGTTTCACTACTTCTTCGGTGTTAATCTCATGACAATGCGCAGGTTCATCCATTCGCTCGATGGTGATTTGGGGAGCCTCGTTATCCCAGTTGAGTTTAAACATAGAAGACATTGTAGCCAGAGCATCTGCTAGCTGATTTTCTTCTCACAGGAAATGCTCGAAAGTGATCTGCTCGAAATGAGGCAACAACGTCAGGACATGTTCCTTGTATGGGATAAGATTAGGATGTTTGGTGTCCCATTCTCCTTTGATTTGACTGATAACCAAAGCCGAGTCCCCAAATACGACCAAAGATTTGATCCCCAGGTCTATAGCAGCCTTGAGACCAAAGATGCAAGCTTCATATTCGGCCATGTTGTTGGTATAGCTGAAACAAAGTCAGGTCGTGAAAGGTGTATGACAACCTTTCGGGGAAATGAGTACTGCACCGATACCATTTCCAAGTGCATTTGAAGCACCATCAAAGTACAGGGTCCATCGGGATCCATTTTCAGGTCAGTCATACGGTCTGTTACCTTCAATGTTGTCCAAAGTCATGATGTCCTCGTCCGGGAAGTCGAATCTCATGGATTGATAATCTTCGATAGCTTGATGAGCTAGATGGTCAGCTAGTACACTCCCTTTTATAGCTTTTTGGGTAGTATACTGAATGTCATACTCAGTCAGGATCATTTGCCATCTAGCGATTCTTCCAGATAAAGCAGGCTTCTCGAAGACATACTTGATAGGATCCATTTTGGAAATCAACAAAGTGGTATGGGTCAACATATACTGCCTTAGTCGGCGAGTAGCCCATACCAAAGCGCATCAAGTTTTCTCGAGCAGTGAGTAGCAAGTCTCACAGTCGGTAAACTTTTTGCTAAGGTAATAAATGGCATGCTCTTTTCGACCAGACTCGTCATGTTGGCCCAATACGCACCCCATTGAGTTGTCCAAAACAGTCAGATACATGATCAGCGGCCTTCCTTTGACGGGTGGCATCAGAATAGTAGGTTCTAGCAAATACTCCTTGATCTTATCAAAAGCAATTTGACAATCATCGTTCCATTCGACTACCCGATCTTTCTTTAATAGTTTGAAAATTGGCTCACAGGTAGACGTTAGGTGAGAGATGAACCTGACGATATAGTTCAAGCGTCCCAAGAACCCTCTAACCTCCTTTTCAGTACGGGGGGCAGGCATTTCTTGTATAGCTTTCACTTTTGCTGGATCGACCTCAATGCCTTTGTTGCTGACAATAAATCCCAGAAGTTTACCAGACCTAACTCCAAAAGTGCACTTACTTGGATTCAGCCTGAGTTTGTATTCCTTCAACCTGGCAAACAGCTTTTGCAAATGTTCAAGGTGTTCCTCTTCCGTTTGTGATCGAGCTATCATGTCGTCTACGTAAACTTCAATCTCATGATGTATCATATCATGAAATAAAGCCACCATGGCGCGTTGATAAGTTGCCCCTGCATTCTTTAGTCCGAACGGCATCACCTTGTAGCAGAAGGTACCCCATTGTGTAACAAAGATTGTTTTCTCCATGTCCTCGGGGGCCATTTTAATCTGGTTGTAGCCCGAGAATCCGTCCATGAAGGAAAATACCTTGTGTTGAGCTGTGTTGTCAATCAAAATGTCGATATGTGGTAGCGAAAAATCATCTTTAGGGCTAGCCCTGTTCAAATCCCGATAGTCCACACACATTTTGACCTTGCCGTCTTTTTTGGGAACGGGCACAATGTTAGCAACCCATTGCGGATAGGATGTAACAACCAGAAAACCAGCGTTGAATTGCTTCATTACTTCAGCTTTAATCTTCTCAGACATGTCGGGCCTCATTCGGTGGACTTTTTGCTTGATCGGTGGACAGTCCTCTCTTGTAGGGAGACGGTGAACCACGATGTCTGTGTCTAACCCTGGCATGTCTTCATAAGACCAGGCGAAGATTTCAACATATTCATTCAACAACTGTATTAAGCGTTCCTTGACACCTGGTTCCAGATTGGCACCCACTTTGACTTCTTTCCTGTCTTCCTTTGTTCCTAAGTTGACTGTTTCCAATAACTCTTCATGAGGTAAGATGGCCCTCTCTTCTTGTTGTAGAAGTCTGGCTAACTCTCCCGGTACTTCACAATCTTCGTCGTCTTCGTACTCAGCCTGATTGACAAAATCTTCAGAGTTTTTGAAGGATAAAACAGAATAGTCACCCATGGAATCCGGAGTGGATGGGTACCTACATTTGTGAGTGTGGGTGTGTGTAAGGGATAGCCATCCTTAAACAAACAAAAATGCAAAAGGAAAGAAAATGAACACAGCAGTTTATAAATGAAAAACGTCCAATGATTCATTAAACATGGCATATGATTATGAAGAGAATCAAAACCCTTACAAATGGACCTACATGCCCCGGGCAAGGCATGAGGTGAAAAATAGTGTGCAGATTGTTTTAGTAATTATTACAGACCAACAAGAAATGTTCGAAAGATAAATTACTGATTGATGAAAGTAATGGAAACGAAGTCTTTCGCCTCCCAGTTGTGCAGTCCCCCTTCAATGGTTGGGAAGATACAATCTTCAATGTTACCCTCTTTGTCTTCGTCTTCTAAGGCATTGATTCCATGAGGAGAAATCTTGATGGGTGTCTTTTCAATTTTGGAGCGACGCGTAGCCTTTTGCCCCGCAGCCGTAAACCCTAACCCAAACTTGTCTGTCTTGTGGGGAAAGTCAGGAAACTGACCCCACACTGTGCTCTTCCCCTCCTTCATTGCAGCCTTTGCGTCTTTCAGAGATGCCATCCTGGCCACCTGCTTGGGTACCTCAGCTACTGCCTTTGCTACTGCCACCTCGGGAGAAACTTCCTCAAAGTGTTGAAAGGGTGTTTCGATGAATTCGCCATCCACTTCCACATACCGAAAGGAATTCAGATGACTGATCATGTACTCCTCCTCACCGTGTACGGTTATGATTTTACCCTTAACAGGGTATTTCAGCATCTGATATAGAGAGGAAGTGACTGCCCTAGCATTATGAATCCACGGCCTTCCTAGCAAGCAAGAGTATGATGGGCGGATGTCCATCACATAGAATATGGAGTTGAACACCTCAGTGCCTACCTTGATGGGAATGTCGACCTCCCCATGCACCATTCTTTTAGACCCGTCAAAGGCCCTGACAATGATATTACTTGGTTTCAGCTCCAAGCCTTCACAATCCAACCGGTCCAGAGCTTTCTTAGGCAGCATATTTAGAGAAGAACCAGTATCGACCAAGACATGGGCGAGAGTGGTTCCTCGGCATTCAACTGACACATGCAGTGCGTCATTGTGCTTTCTTCCCTTCGAAGTCAGGTCAGCATCAGAGAAACCCAGGCCGTTGTCGGCGGTAAGGCTGGCTACACAATCCTGGAATTGGTCGGCTGAGGTTTCCTGGGGCACATGGGCTGTCTTCAGAAATCTTATCAATTCTTTGGCATGAGCCTCCGAACAAAGCAGTAGGGCCAACATGGAGATCTTCGAGGGGGTTTACCCCAGTTGCTCTACAACATCATAATCACTTTTCTTTATTATTTTCAAAATCTCCTCCATTTCTTTCTTAGAGGTTTCAGGGATGACCAACGGCTGAGCCCTCATCCTGACAAGCTCTTCTTGGATCCCTTTCCCTTTATCAGCAGCAACAGAAGGGACAACCACGGGAGTAACAGCTTCTTCAATCATTGGAGTTCTTGCAGATTGTTTTACCGGTGCAGGAGTAACCTTGGGAGCAGCTGAGGGTCCAAAGATTGCCTTTGGAGGGGCAATCTCTGGAGAGAAAATTCTTCCACTTCGGGTAATTTTGCTCGTACCGGCAATGTTTCCAATGTCGGCAGTTTCTTCGTTAGAGCTCTCTTCAGTTATCTCAATTTGTTTAACACCGTGGTAGTAGATTTCTCCACCATAATTCCACGGTATTGTTTTGTCAGATTTGTATGGGACGGGCCCAGGCATGGTTATCTTCAAGGGTACAATCTTCGGAGCGGATGTAATCTTAACAGGCCTTTTGGGGACCTTGGAAAGATTGGCGGAAATGGTTATTATTGAAACTTCATTGATAGGAGTTGGAGTAACGGGAGTCTTTTCGAAAAGAATTTCTTGGTTGTCCATTAGGCGTTGGATGCCTAACTTCAACAGTGGGCAGTCAGTTGGTAAGGAGGAACAAAGGTAGCAATCTTCTTTACAACCTGGGAAAATCCCAGCTTTCAACAAATTCAGCTTGATTGTCAGTAGTGGAGTTATCAGATCATCAACAGTAGAAACAAACAGATCTTCTTCAACAGCATGGACATTGCGACCATGCTTTGGCATTGGAGCAGAGATTAGATTCGGCTTCTCAGGGGCGTCGAACTCAACCTCTTTAGCGTCTATCAAATCCTGAATTTTATTCTTAAGCGCCCAGCAATCGTTGGTGTCATGCCCGGCGCTGTCGGAATGATAGGCACATTTAGCATTGGGATGATAGTGTGGGGAAGTGGTATTCACAATCTTTGGCGCCTCTCTAATATTGGTGAGATTTAGCTTCAACAAATGGAGAAGAACTTGTGCAAGCGTCATGTTCATGCGGGTGAACTGCCGTTGTGGCCGTTCTACCCGTTGTTGATTAGGTCTAGATTGATTGTTATGAGGCTGATCATTTGATGAATTTTGAATCATCACGGCCCCTACAGTCGGCCGGCGCTCAGTTCTTCTCAATCCTTTATGAGAGTACATAACAGCTGCTTCCTTCTTGGCCGGGAATGGTTTTTTAACAGTTGTGGAGGTAGAGGCATCCCTTTGAATCTTCCCACTCTTAATACCAGCTTCCACCCTTTCGCCAGTCAGAATCAATTCAGTAAACCCTGCAGAAGAGCTCCCAATCAAATGGTTGAAGAAAGGGCCAGATAGGGTCCCCAAGAACATATCAACTAGCTCCCTATCTGAAAGCGGTGGTTGTACTCTTCCGGCCAAGTCACGCCATTTCTGGGCGTATTCTTTGAATCCCTCATTTGAGGCCATCCCCATACCTTGTAACTGAGTACAGGTTGGCGCCAAGTCGACATTGTATTGATACTGGCGATAGAAGGCAGCTGCCAAGTCTTCCCAGTTATGCACCTCTGACCTCTCAAGCTGGTAAAACCAATCTAGCTGTGTACCAGACAGGTTGTCCTGGAAGAAGTGTACCCAAAGATTTCTATCGGATGAATGAGGTTGAATTTTTCTGATATACGACCTCAGGTGCATCTTCGGGCAAGACAGACCGTCGTATTTTGCAAAAGTTGGCACCTTAAACTTTGGAGGGATCACAATCCCAGCAATCAATCCCAATTCTTCAAAATCTAACCCGGGAACCCTTTGCAGCTCCATAGCTGCCAGTCTATCCTCCATGTTTTTGTATTTGTCATCTGCTGGCGGTTATTGTTGCTCTGAATAATCTTCATCTTCCTCAACCTCTTCCTCTTCAGCCTCAGATTCAGAAGGTAATGCAGCTCCTTTTCCCTTACTGGTCCCCTCATCAGATGTGGAGGGGAATTCAAGAACTCTCCTAGCTTCATTCTCAAATCTTCTTCCCAGTGTAGCTACCCCAACTCTTTTCTTTTTCTTTTTTCCTTTTTCTTGCTCTTTATTCCCTAACAGTGCTTTAAGATCCTCTTGACCCTTTGCCAAGGTCATAAGGAGTTGTTGAAACTACGAGTTTTGTGCCTGCAGATCTTTGACCGTCTGCTCAATATCCATCTTACTGAAATAAACAGCAGAAAGATAAGGAAACCTGGTGTGAAGACCTGTTTATGCATATGATGAATGATATGTTTATCCATGTAATGCATTCAAGGATTTAGAAATTCAAAATTGTTGCAGACAAAAAGAACACACGTCATATTAATAAGAAGAAATTTTGTCAATACATAAATGCCCCATGGGCCAAATATTACAAAAACTTCTTAAGGTATAAAGACGTTGCGCATCCTCTTTGGTGCGATGTAAGTGTTGAGGGTCTCCTCCTCGTGAAGTCGGCGGGTAAGCTCTAAAACCTTCTTCTCACTGGCGTAGAAGCTGGCTTCAAAAGTATCTCTTTCTCCCTTGAGTTGGATCCAACTCTTATGCATTTCCTCCCATGTTGTTGGCATGTCAGTATGTAGGATGGTGTATGGAACCTCTCCTTACTTAACAGGCTCTTTGATCAAAGGGAGAATGTGAGGGTAAGGCATCATAAGACTCTGGGCGCGGGTTCGTACCCACTTGAGGTAAGACTCAAGAGGGATGGAGTTTTTGTGCCCCAGTGTCTTGCTATCTACCTTGTTAGGCATCCTTCAAGCTCTGATGAATCTTTGGCGAAGTCCTTGCGCATCGTTGTCGAAGTCAAAAACTAGGTCAGGAATCAGCATGTCATGAGGGCTATTCCTCCGAGCGTATCCAAATTGTCTTAAAGCTAGACAGGGATTGTAGGTAATGCCTCCTCTAATGCCAAGTAATGGGACATTAGGGATTTCACCACAACGATCAATGATGATGACATTTTCTCTAGACCGAGAACACCAATGTACATCAGAATGTGTGAGGGTCATCAATCGTTGTGACCACCTCGAACCCTGCTCGTTCTTCAAAACTGATTGTGGAAGGTGAGAAATAAACCACCTTGCAAGGAGAGGAGTACAACACATGAGAACACCTCTCTTCCTCATTGTTCGTGTGTAAAATGAGTGGAGGATGTCCCCAAGCAATGTAGGTATGGGATTCCTGGATATGAAGATCTTGACAGCATTCACATCTATAAGTTGGTCAGGATTTGGGAACAAGACCAACCCATAAATGAGGAGTGCCACAATTTCTTCAAAGGCTTGCAGACCTAGGGAATTCCAACACTCTTGTGCCTTCTCAAACAAGAACTTTGCCAAGAAGCCCTTGACACCACTTCTGGTTTCCCAATGCCCCTTGATGTCAGATGGTTGCAAGTGTAGTGCTTGAGCAATATCTTCAGGCTTCGGTTCTTTTTCCGTACCGTTGTAGGGTAGTTGATTAAGAATAGGAATTCTCAGGAGTTGAGAAAATTCCTCCAAAGTAGGCACCAATTGGTAGTCGGGGAATGTGAAACAGTGGTGAATGGGGGTCAAAGAACTGGAACAACACTTTCACCATGTCTTCTTCAATGCTGGTGTTGACTAGGTTGAGAAGTCTACCATGTCTTTCACTGAAGAGAGAACTTTCTGGAATTCTGGATGTAAGCTCTTTGAGTTGAGGAGGGATTCTCACAAGGTTGACTTGAATGGTTTTCCTGCGAAGAGATTCCATGACCTACAAAACAAGAACAAAGATGAAGATCCAAACCCTTGAAATGGTTAGTGGATGCATATGATGCTTTATGATGTTCATGATGTATGCACAAACATATGTACAAGCAAGTCACACAAAACCCTAGTTTCAGGCTTGCATGGGGTTTCATAGGTAAGTACCCTCTTGAGTGTAGTTGGC